>OU612060.1:18983231-19622690 GCA_914767635.1 Melanostoma mellinum | reverse complement strand
ATTTATTTGAGGGCTTTCTTCCTTTGAAGAGTGCCTAAGTTAAATGACCTGCAATTTGCGCAAAGTTATTAAGCGTGAGAACAAAAAAGAAGACTTTTTAAGTGACAATATTTTTTTAGTCTTGACAGTTGGCTTGGGGGTTTTTAAGCGGTTTAGTGGCAGGCAATGTTGTGATGGAAAACCACCCTTGCTACAGAGAGTATGACATTATCCATATAACACTTTTTTGTTAAAGGTGAAAAGTTCATGTTGACTATATGATTGCAGTTACCTCGGTGTTATGCAAATTACACATATGTGACCAATTAGCACAGTAATCTGAAATGCGTGCTAATTAGACAGTGACCTACAACTGGCGTGGCGCAGTGTGAATTGTGCAAATGAAGGGATCAGCGGAGGTGGTAGTGTGATTGAGTTGCAAAGTCTATTTGTATTTAGTTTGGCTTTTAAAATTCACTTAAAATTGTGAGTTTTGAAGATGATTTTGTCTGTTTTTTTTTACACAACAAACATTTTTCAGGTATGAACAAACATACCTGATATGCCCTTGATTTTGCTACGTATTAAGCCAAGTCTGTATGGAGAAGGTTAAAAGTAGTGGAGGCAACTGGAACCCTCTAAAATTTTCAAAGGCCACTAGGCTAGAATAAAACGAACAGCTATTTGCGAGCAGTGGAAGATTTTTTCTAATATGATAAGCTTTACTTCTAGCTATTTAAGCTTTACTCCACGAAAAACCTTCTTTCCGACCAGGAACAGATAATCTGGCAGAGCATGGGACTAGCCCGAGAAGCTGAAGTAATTGAAAACGCTGCCATTCTAGCCCAAATGATCGACCTGCCGTTTGCAACAACCTCAACCCCGCTAGCCATTGATCCCTCTCAAACTGCATTCACTTGGTTGCAGGAATACCTGCGAAACAAAAACAAATCGTTCGAGATATCGACACAGAACAACGAACGATTTCCATATACTCTAGAGTTGGCGGTTCGATTCGGAAAAATTCTAATCGTCCAGGACTGCAAAGATCTACGACCACCATTAATGCAACTGGCCAACGCGAAAATTTTCGTTAGGTTCAGAAAGAAACTCGTTGAAATCGGTGGCAAACTTGTCGATATGCATGAGAATTTCAAGCTGGTGATGTTTTCTAAGACCGATAACTTGAGTCTTGCTATGGAAACAAAGGCCTACCGCACTTTTATTCCCTTCATAGTGACTATTCTGGGTTTGACCGATCAACTGATGCCGAAGACGATAATTTTGAAGAATCCAGAGCTGGAGAAGAAGCGCGTTGACTTACTAAGAAATGAAGGCGTACTCCTAAAGAAGCGAATAGATTGGAGTATAAACTCCTTCAGGAGCTATCCGAAGCACAGAGTGACATTTTAAAGAACGAAAAACTGCTAAAGATATTTTCCATTATCTTGCCCGACCGACGCCAAAGGACTCGCATATCACTCTAGCCATTTTTGTCTGCAAGAACGCCTTCCGAGACAGAATAGCTCAGCGAGAATGGGAGTTGTTTGTTACGAACTTTATGACCAGCAACGATGGCTCTAGTCGCTTTGCACTGCCATCATGGATCGACCGAGACGCAGTTACAAAGCTGACAATTTATTCACACAATGTCCGGAACTAGAAAATGATCTCGATCTGAACAACGAACGGCTGCGGCGACCCTTCGTGGAGGAAAAATCAACGAACCAAGTTCCCGTTGATGTCAAACCTTTCCAGATAATTTCGCAGATTCTTCGACGTGATCTTATCATTCAAACATTTTCTTCAACAGCATCGCAGATTCTGGGACTTTTCATTGATTCTGTGTTACAGCCCACCATCTTATGATTACCCAGCCAGAAAACGACCCAGCTGCGGAGATTCGGAACTTGGTTTTGAAAAAGGTAGGCGCGGGGAACTATACCGAATTGTCAATCGGTTGTGGTATGGAAAAGAAAACTCTGGAAGCTATTTGGAGATCAGCAGAATGGGTACAATGGATTTGTGTTAAAAATGTGCATTTGATTCCCAACTGGTTGGACGAACTCGAGAATTGAAGTGATGAATTCCGTTTGTGGAGTGTGTGCGAATCGACAAAGGGATTCTCTGAAGCTGGTCATGTACAAATTCGTAAAGGTTCTTTTCGAATTTCCTACCGGTTTGAAGAACAAGGTCAACATTTAGTGCAACAGTACTCCATTGGCATAGCAGGCAACCAGGCCAGAGACGCCAAAGTAATCAAATTGAGGATTGTCACATTCATTTTGAACTCAGTGTTTCTAGAGCGTCGTAAGTACATTCCACAAGGTTGTTTTCGTTAGATTCAATTAAGTAAATAACGGGTGTGTGGACAAAAAATTTCTCACCAATTTATGATAAAAAAAACTGCTGCGAAAAACTTTTTGTATAAGAATTTACGCACATTGGTAGAAGGTGACTAAATCTCAATTGCTTAGGCAATTATGACTTCCTCTAAACTTGAAAATGAGATTCATGCGAGCCATCTAAACCAGGTGTTTCCTTAATTTTTCCAAAACTGACATGGTATCTCGTCTGACCCAGCACCTTTGCCTAATTGGAGCCCTTTACCTCGCTTACTTCTTCGACTTTGATGTGGGTTCAACTTCTGGGAAAGTGCTCTTGAGAAAGTTGTAGGTAGGTACGTACAATAGACCATCACAATATTGAAGCTACCTGTTCAGAATACGGTCATCATCCTCAAGAAACATCGTTACTTAACTTCTGCGAACGAATCTTCTAAGCATTTCTGATTCTTTAAGGGGCTGTTTTGGTAATGGTAATGGATGTCCATAACTATATATTTACTCTTGACTATCATGGTTTGCATTCGTAGCCGGGCAAAAATTTCTTCCAGTACCTGATACATGCCCTCCCAGTTCCTTGCTTATGCAGTTGGGCGCACTTCTTCTTCTTCGCCGGTCTTCTGTTAAGAACTTTAAGAACTCCACCATGTCATCAAGTCACAACGCTCGTCTCCAATGACTTCTCCGTTCATCAATTCCATCGACAAAGCCAATTGCTAACTCGATACTTCCCAACAGCATACTGGCTGAGCTTGAGAGCGCAAAGTCTGCCACGAAGCGGTACTCACTTGGTTATAAAAACCCTCAAAGATCTTAATATACATACATTTGTTGGGCCACATGGTATTCCAACAAGACAAATCTTCCTTCCTTTATTCCAGCTGCCACCTTATTGTGCTCCTTCTCTCTAATGGGAGAGCTGATAAACTCATGAAATTCTTGATTCTTGATAAACGAGAACTTTTTCAAAACTGCTATTACGATCTGCGTAGCAAATGGTTTATTGGTGGTTTGTTGGCATGTCTCACCGACAAAGGACTGCACTTTTTTGGAGAAAGTAAAAATTTTGCAATTATTGCCAGATATTTCTAAAGCATTTGATAAAGTTAAACCTCAGGCCTTTTATCGGTCTTTTGGCAGCGATGAGTTTCTTATTTGTTGGATAAAAAACAATAAATAGTGGTGTTACTCAGGGCTCCCTTCTGTCTACCTTTATTTTCATAAATGCATTTTATTTTCATTATTGAAGTTGTTGATATGGTAGTTATCAACTTCATATAAGGACAAATATTGGCTAGCTCTCTTGTCACCGTAAAAACACAAACTTAATCACCTCATCTGTTTCTTAACCCTAACTACTTAAGTTATGTAAGGGATTTTACAATAGTATTTCATCCCTACAGGCAACAGAGCTAGTATCGCTGTCGACAATAATTTTGCAAAAACCGTAATGTTTGAAGTGGTTAGGTTCCTTAAAAGATGCGGGAAATTTTCTATGCTTTCATTTCTGACTTCAACTTATAAATACTACATCTACCCAAGGCTAGAGCCCAACTCCCGTGTTTGGTCAGGCGCTTCTAAGTGTACGGCCGGTAAAAGAAGGACAAAATTGAAAACTAAGCTACATCACTCAGCCGCCCAGCTTTAATTTTTTTTTTATTTTAATGCTTTGCCACTCAGTATGTGGTCGTGCTCTTAGGGTTCAAAAAAGAGCTCCAAGGCTGATAGGTTATATTTTAATTGCCGAAGCAATTGATTATCTGGAGCTCTGTCAAATTGTTACATCTCTCAGTCTCGTCTATCACAAACACTGCTCTAGCGAATAGCCAGTTGCATTTCTACCTTGAAACTATTGAGCCGCAGCCTAGCCACTAAGGATACCAATCAGTTTTACGACGAGGCGAACGTACAATCAATTAAAGAGGCTCATAACTAAGCCGCTCTATCCGAATGTGGAACGTTAATTATTTTCAGTCAATGATCTTCATTTTATTTGCTCCACCTGAGGACTTGATTAGCACTTGTTTGCACTTTATAAACTGCATCATAGTTTTTTTTTTAGTAATTTTATCATTAAAAGCAGAATCTTTCCGATTCATTCAAAATTAATGGAGCACTTCACTTCTTATTTGAAAAACTTGAAAGAAAATGACCTGCAATTACTATTCGCCTTACTTCAGAGCGGGCTAGTTAGAGCTATGTTACAACTCCTGTCCCGTTTCCGAAAAAGAAATATTTGAAAAACATACCTTAGTCTACCCTACCCACTTTTCCTCTACTGAAAGGACATATTTAAGTTGAATTCTTACATTGCGTCATTCAGCAACATTTGTCTTCGTAATCATTAATTAAGGACATTCCTTCTTATTCTTTTATCGTTTTGTCACAGTTCTTTATATTTAATCGCTTCCGATGCTGCAGTAATCTGTTCTTTTGTGCAAATGGTCTTGTCGGGGTAGTAGATGATTACTCGTTACCTTGTCAGCTGGAGCTCTGCCTGCATTATTCCCTATGACAGTTAGATGACATTAAACATTTACTGTTCTTGAATATATGACTAACCACTTCACAAATTCTTTCTCCTTAACTCGCTAATCCATTCTAAGAGACCAAACTATTCTATATATTTTCCTCCAGCTAATTAATTGTTAGTTGAATTGAAGCTTCTCTTTCTTGGTCTCTCTTTACAAACATTCACATCCTATTCCATGAAGTGTCGCGTCGTCATTCAATTTATTCTGTTGTCACCTATCGTGATGGATAATTATATCACTTTGAGCGCGTCCAGCACAATAGGGGACCCAAATGGCGTATAATATAATGCCATGATGTCGGAATTGATGTTGCCATAGCTAATCTCCCCTTCCCTCACACTCACACACACGTACGTTGGCGTATAGTTATCCTGAAAGAACAACTGACCAGACTGGGCTACTTTATGCCGCCAATGGCGCTGACCTCTTTTTTCTGGTTCTACTGAACTGGCTTAGTAATTAAATTTGTAATTGGAGTCATCTTAACGGTGCCATCAGCTGCAAGGGTCAGAGCAAGAGGCGCTTCTTAGAGCTTCTATCCAATAAAAATTAAATTGAATTATGTGTTTGTGTCTGTTTTTAAAGCCGCTTCAAAGAGTAGTCGTATACTGCCTTCCCCCTGTTACCCCCTACCCTCCCCAATGTTCTAATATGTAAGTGGTGTGGAAAATTTCCATATTTTGACTCGATGAAAGTGAAAAATAACCTTCTCACTGCATCCAACGACCATAAATAGATGGATTTTGTGTCTCTCTCTAGGCTGTGACTTTAGATTCCACAAAGTATACGTATGCATCTGACTTACGCTTCTGAAGCAAGTGACATGCACAGGAAGCGTAGCGGCGCGGCATCATGTTGTGTGCACACGAATGGCTCTTTGTTGTTGTAGCATTCTTTACGGCAATAGATAAAGTTTATTGTTAGAATGATAATACATAGTATTTTTTTTTTTTTTTATATCATTTTCCATATTCCCTCCCGCATTGTTGTGGTGTATGCGTATTTTTATTTATTCCAGTGCTCGCTGTGGCATTTGACTCTGGATCTGGTGGCATAAAGCGTGAAGTTTGGTCTTGCTTCGGTGAGTGGTTTGATGGATGTTTGAGTTATTATATGCCGGCTTGCTGGTTTCTTGCATTGCCGGTGTGGTTCGCTGGCTTAACTTTGGGTTGCTTAAGAGTAGAGAAGTTTTGTGCTCAACGATTGGAAAAAAAATTGATGTTCCTTGGATACAGTAATGGGTTTTTGGGTATGGATGGCTGGGGCTAGGCTATACTGTGATTTTTCTTTTACTTTTTCAGTTTCAGTTTCAAAGAGGTTGAAATTAGCAATGGAGCTTTGGGATGGACATGTTTATACCGTGACATCCGGCGATTTAGTCAAGATATCAATCTTTAAAATCTCAAGGCAGAAAATATGACTAAAAACGAGTGTTGTCTATGAGCTTGATGTACGCAAGCCACTTGAATGATGTTAATTTTCTTGTTTTACATAAATTGGAACTTAATTAGCGAGATTGTGAAATAAAAACCATGTCTTTACTTAAGTGACTCGTATTCCAGCTTGAAACAGAGTATTTTAAGACTCTGAGGGACGTTGTTGTTTGTTTTACTATTTTACCACGAACACCAATGCTAGTCTACTATTCTCGTTGCGTTTATGTGTTTTCAAACGCCTGGGTAATTTTTTTAACTTCTTTTCATAAATATATCCCAACAGTCTTTGCATCTTTTTTCCTCCTCTGGGCAAGTTCTTGTAGTTTTTGTTCGTTTGAAATCTTTTTAGGTTCCTGCATTCTTTTGAAGTCGTGTTTGCAACATTGGCATTCATTCAAAGTCTTTGCATTCGTTTGCATATCTTTGCAATTCTTGCATTTTTTTTGCAATTTTTGGATTTTCTGTCATCTTGACATATTTTTGCAGTCTTTGCATCGTTTGAGGTCATTGTAGTCTTCTGCAATCTTTAAAAGTTGTCATTGCAACATGGGCATTCATTTAATCTTTTTGCATTCGTTTGCATTTTTTTGCAAACTTCGCATTTTTTTCTCGTCTTGGTATATTTTTGCAGTCTTTGCGTCATTTGAAGTCTTTATAGACTTCTTCATTCCTTAAAAGTTTTCTTTGCAATATTGACATGCCTTCAAAGTCTTTGCATTCGTTTGCATTTTTTGCATTCTTTTGCAATTATTGCATTTTTATACGTCTTTATATTTATTTACTATTTATTTTCTGCACTTTATATACATATATTGACTATTTAAAATCCCACGTCAACAACTTGATAGGTCCTTATCATTGTGGTTTTAGACCAGAGAAGTCCATAATAGACCAAATTTTCACATTACGGCAGATCTTGGAAAAAACCCGAGAACACAATATCGATATTCAACATCTCTTTATCGATTTCAAGGCCGCGTATGACAGTATCTACAGAGACAAGCTGTACAGAGCCATGTCTAGTTTCGGCATCCCTGCAAAACTCGTACGACTATGCAGGACGACTTTGGAGAACTCACGCTGCTCCGTCAAGGTCGGTAAAGAACTCACGGAGACCTTTGATGTCGAAAAAGGCTTTAGGCAAGGCGACAAACTGTCATGCGATTTCTTCAACATCATACTTAAGTAAGAAACTCAAACGTCAACACCAGAGGAACAATCTTTCAAAAGTCGGTACAATTACTCGCCTATGCAGACGATATTGACGTTATGGGAAGAAAAAAGCGTGATGTCATAGGTGCTTTTGCGAGTATTGAAACAGAAGCGGCAAAAATGGGTTTGATGGTTAATGAGGGCAAAACGAAGTATATGTTGTCATCAAACAAGGACACAGAACATCGACGAATTGGACAAAACGTCACAATAGACAGACATAACTTCGAGGTAGTACAGGACTTCGTCTACCTAGGATCCGCTATAGACACGGAAAACAACATCAGTACGGAGATCAAACGGAGAATAACTCTTGCCAACCGTTGCTTCTTTGGGTTAAGAAGGCAATTGAGAAACAAAACCCTCTCCAGAAAAACCAAGGTAACCTTGTATAAGACCTTAACCATCCCAATCCTGCTTTACGGCGCGGAAGCATGGACCTTATCAAAAGCGGATGAGGAAACACTTGGTCCCGTATGCGAAGACAATGTGTGGAGTAGAAGATACTACAACGAGCTGTATGAGCTGCACCGCGACATGGGCATAGCCAGAAGAGTACGCATCGCGAGGCTACGATGGTTGGGCCATGTAGGGCGGATGGACCCAAACACTTGTCGGATTTTCGAAAGCACATTGCAGGGAAATCGCGGAAGGGGAAGACCTCGTCTTAGGCGGCGCAATCAAGTGGATGAAGACCTCAACCGACTTAGAGTGCAAAACTGGAGATAGCTCGCCCGAAATCGAAGTCGTTATAGAAGGATTTTGGTGCAGGCCCAGGTTCACCCCGAACTGTAATGCCCACCTAAGTAAGTAAGTAAGTTAGTGAGTAATAACACCAACAGCATTTTTATTAATAAATTATTGATTCCATGTGGTACTACTAACTCTGTTCATACGTGCACATTTTCAATACACGAAGCGGTTGGTTGAAAACAGCCTCAAAATCAAAAATGGCTGCGGTTTCGTCGAGCCGATACGGATTATAGGCGAGTTTTCAAGAAAAAAGACTAAAGAAACCCTAAAGTAACGCAGTGATAGCACATTCCAGTTCCGATCTTTGTAAGTAGTACTTCAGAAGCGTGTTGGGGCAGTAGCAAACACTTAAGAAAAGATCCCCCCATTACATTTTCCTACAGAGTTTGTGCTGTGCGTAAATCCACGTTATACCTTCTGTACAACTGCTCTTCAACAGATGGCGCAGGACGAGTAACTTTTCCTGATACCTAGCTTTCAAATACATAAGGTCAACTTGAATCTGTCGAATAGTTTCCATTTGCTGTAAGCCATACACAAACGACATTCACCTTCTATTTATAGAAACAGAAAGATGAATTATACAAATTTTAATTTGCCTTGTATCGACAAATAGACCTCTTAAATGAAAATCCTGTTAAATCAATGGTTAGCAGTAAACACCAGTCAGCCTTAGCTGGTTTTAATTTATTTTTCTGCAAAATCTGCGAGTTGATTTGCATTTTCTTGGAGTCGACGTACTGCATCTCAGGCCATGAAGAAAGGTGCTCTGCAGGTTTTCTGCATCCAACAATCATAACTCTTCTCCGGTGAATGTTGAACACATTTGAAATAAAGAAAGTTGTACCTTGATAGATAGACAAACACTAAATGTTAGATGCAAGGCAAGTATAGCCAATAGGCAAAAACTGCAAAAACTGCAGTGTACACATATTTAACTCGTTACAACTTCGTGATCACGTCATTAATTTAACCATGCTACACACATGACGACGAACAAATACGCTTGATTAGAGTGGTTTCGCTTTGATATTAATGTTGTATGGCTTCTCGCAACAACAACAGATGCTTGACATTAAGGAGAAAGATCCGCTTCAGTCTGACCACTTGAGTTATTACTCGAGTGCATTTATTTATCGTTCGTGAAACTTTTTAATTGTATGCACACTGCACAGTTTGTCTAATCTAATCTCGAGGAGAGGCTTACTTTGGGGAAAGCATATCTCTTGATAGTGCGAGTATATAACTCCCCCGATAATAAAAACAGATTTCTCTTTTGCCATTCTCATATCGTAATCGTAAACAAGTTTATGATTGTAGTCATTTGAAAGATTAATCTAAGCCTAGTTTATGGGTTCACTCTGGTGGCTGGCTATCATTATTATTTTTTTTATTTTTGTTAATAAAAGGCGACTGACATGCACAGATAGAGAAGCTTAGCGTGAGAGGGCAACTAACTAAGTAACATACGTAGACACAATTTACACACAAGTACTCGTATAGTGTCAATTTGTTTGCGACTATTTTTAGAATTGACCTAGTGATTTTGGGGCGACTTGTGATGTGGTGCAAGTTTCAAATGAGAACCACCATGTGTTCAACAAAACACCTACTCGAATAAGAGAACAATTTCAAAAATGTTTCTCGCCATGTATCTGTTCGAATTGCTAATGGCGGGCGTTACAACGTCTTTATTATAAAATTGGCTTCTAATGAGAAAAGTTTCCCAAAAGACTACCTACGCCACTTAAATCATTTACAATGATTGATTGGGATAAGCGATCTTCAAGAAAACTTATTAAATTTGGGCTCACACAGTTAACGAAAAAAGAAAAACGCCGCAGCCCCAGCCATAGCGTGGAGTTCACTTACTTCTTACGGCACATTTGGGAGACAAAATGTAGATTCAAATAACACTTGACATGATTGTGCTTAATGCGTCAAAGCATATGACACACTTGTGTCGCAGACACATACATCAAGGTACTTTTCAAACTCCTACTTGTACGCATTATAAATGTTGAGTACACATGGGGTTGTCTGTCAGTTGCTTATTGAACAAAGGGTACCCCGTAGAGGATTAGAAATTGTGTGTATTATTTGTTGACACTTGTTAAGTGAGTTTATGATGGATTTATGAGTACTTGTAGGAAGTTGAATATGCTTCAGATGATGTTCAGGTCGAACGATTAAACGCCAAGTTATTCATCAAGATGTCGAAGTTTAGCTCATGGTTTAGTTTATATTATTAAAATTAAGGAAAACGGAATTGTGGACGATGAAACAATTAAGGAGCTATACTCATTCGCTGGAAGACAAGTAGTATTTAAGTAGAGAGTTTCAAAAGGACATAAATAACTTAGGTGTAAGTAGTTCCGCTTATTATTTTCATCTACTTGTTCCCTGATCCGTAACAACTTTTGATTAGTAAGTGCAC
Organism: Melanostoma mellinum; assembly: GCA_914767635.1. Classification (NCBI taxonomy): domain Eukaryota; kingdom Metazoa; phylum Arthropoda; class Insecta; order Diptera; family Syrphidae; genus Melanostoma; species Melanostoma mellinum. The sequence continues at coordinate 19,611,994 of OU612060.1, read as the reverse complement.
CAACTTATAAACATACTCGCCTTGGCCTTAGTCGATAAAAAACGGATTAGTCACTCGAATAAGAGGAAAAAATTGTGGAACTGCATGCATGAGTGGTTTATACATCGCAACTTATCCATCATAACACATTGATAAAAATATTTAAGAAAAATCGTGACCGTCGCGCTTCCATGCGGCAATATTAATTGGACAGTTTTATTCCTAGAGTCGACGACGCTTGTCAATAACTCCTCTCGTCTGGCCTTAGACTTCTCAAGTACTATATGATGGAGGTTTTTAAAATAGCAGCTGGAGCACTCAGACCTAAATACCGGTCCATTGTACTACCAGCAACCTTCTATTTGTTATAGCTTTCCAGATGTTCGGAGAAAAGCCAAAATACGCTGCCATGATAAGGAGCCTAAGTCACCAGCTCTCACCATGTCTGCGCCGAGTATCTGTAACCTCATGCGAGAAAAAGCAGGACATTCACGGAGGAAGTGCTCTGCGGTGTCCTCATCTTCTCCACAAGATTCAAAGAGTGTGGTATCACTAAAGCCTAACACGTTTAAATGCTTGGCAAAAGAGAAGTGCCCGCTGGCAACGCCAATAAGCTTTCTACAGTCTTTTCTGCTACGAGCAAAAAAAAATGTTGCAGTCTTCTTACTAACGTTGGGGAGCATACGCTTGGTTTGTCTGCATCCAATGGAGGCATGCCATCTACGGTTGTGCTCTTCACAGATCCAATCGTTGATTGAAGCCCTCACTGAGGACGCTGGCAGACCTAGCGACGGTTCAGGTCCTCAGAAAGCTGTCTCAGATCCCTGCGATCGGCGATCTCATTTCCAGTTATGCCGTGATGGTCCGGAACCCAAATGAAACTCAAGGAATTTAATCTTCCGATCGCATTCAGAGAGCTCTTGCATTCCTGGATCTCTTTCGAAGTGGTTAGAGGGTTGAGAAGGTCTTTAAGCACAGCTTGGCTGTCGCTGCAAACAAAGATACTTCTCCCCGTCCATCCATTATTCGTAACGTGGCTCAAGGCCATTAGCATAGCATATGCCTCCGCTTTGAAAACGGATGCGTATGATCCCAAAGATGTGTGTGATCGTGTGTCGTCGTTCTCCACAAAGACACCAGCACCAGAACCCTCGTCGGTTTTGGAGCCATCTGTGAAGATACGATAACAATTCTTTCCAGGGTCAGATTCTGGAGTGAACCAGTCCTGAACCGAAGGAAAGTTGACTGAGTAATTTTGACGCAGTTTGAGCCTTGGGATCATCATGTCAGACGGCATATCCATTAGACGTGAGTCAAAAGATATGCTGCTTGCGAGCTCCTCAAAGCTCCAGTGCGAATTTTGCCAGATACCAAATATCTTTAAACGAGAAATGGTCTTGAGAGTACACCCCATGATGTAGGTATAGTGGGGAGGAAGATTCAACAGTGTGTCGAGAGCAGCTCCCGGTGTTCTGGGGAAGGGGCCGTAACACCTAGACAAATTGTTCTTTGAAGTTTGGCAAACGAGGCAATAACGTATTTACGCGAGAGCTTAATCAAAGAACATTGACAAGAAACCAATGCATCTGTTGGAATTTTATGTAAGGAAGAATGATAGTATTCGACAATGATTGAAAATAAATTACCAGCTGCAAGCGAAACGAATAAGCAAACAAATTATGTTGTGCACATCCTGTTTACAGTACATGTCCAAAAAAATAACATCCACTTAAATACAATACGTTTAAGGGAAGTAAAAGGGTTTCATCAGGTTTATAGTCACGTTAAATGACGCTTGAAAATTACGAAGATATTACAAAATTCTGTATACGAAAGGTCCTATTTAAATTGAAACTACCAATGTAACCCTTGAAGTTCTGAAAAGAACCACAGTATTATTTTGAGTGCCAACTCCGCAGAAAATTACAGAGGAATTGCAATCCTAAATTCTTTATGAAAGATTTTTTCTTCAATTTTGTACGAACGACTAATAGAATGGATCGAGGAAACTAATCGCCTCAGTAAGCTTCAAGCAGGCTTTCGTTCTGGATTTCCTACGATGGACCATGTGTATGCGATAACCAGCATAGTCAGGAAATTTATCGAACAAAAGAAGAAGTTGTAAGTTTGTTTCGTGGATTTCAAAGCTGCATTTGACAAAGTAAGCAGACAGGCGCTTATTTACAAACTTCTTGCCTAGGAATATCCCGAAAATTCCTTTTAACGTTCCTCAGTTTTCTTTCATCGTCTATGGTAACGGTCTGGGATGGAGGCGAGTTCTTAGAATGGTTTGAAACAACAAGTGGTGTACCTCAAGGTTATATCCTGAGCCCGATTTTATTTGCACTATTTATTGATGAAATCCAAAACATCCTTCCTGGGGGAGTAGTATTTGGAAGTGTTTTAGTAAAAGTCTTACTATATGCAGATGACCTGGTACTGATGGCGGATAACGCTTTCATGTTACAGTTACAAATTAATAAACTTAACACTTTCTGCGAGACTTGGGGCATACAAATAAACGGCCAAAAAACAAAAATACTTATTTTTGAACCACGTCAGAGAAACAGACGACCCGAAGAGAGCTGGTTTTTAAACAACATCAGTATTGAAGTTGTTCGAGAATTTAAATATCTAGGTGTTTTGCTTACTCACAACCTCAATATGATTAAGCACGGACAAATGAAGAGCAACGAAGCTAAGCTTGCTTTAAATATGATGTGGCCAAAATTCTTTGGAATATTGATGTGGCCTCCAAGTACCGTGTTTTCCGTGCAACAGTCAATACATGTTTGTGCTATGGAGCTCAGGTGTTCGGATATACACCTCTTGATGCTTTTGGGGCTTTTTTCAAACGTTTATTTCGATTGCCGAACTCAACTCGAGTCAGGAATACCTCCTGTTTACATTCAAACCCTCAAAGCAAATGCAGACTATATTTCTAAAGTTATGAACCGAGGTGATCAGAGTCTTCACAAGACTCTTTTGATTTGACTTCTTCATACAAATGCTACGCCATTCAAAGATTGGAATGAACTCGCGTTGTCGCATGATACCGTTTTTTCGTTGAATCAGAACAATACGGATGTTTGGCAGAATAATTTCGCAGATGTGATCGCCAAAGTGGATGAAAAAGTGTATATGCAATGTTTGGATAGAGCAGCTTCATCTTTATCCAGAAATGTATACAAGAACTTAAATCACCAGTTGAGGTCTGATTAAAACTACTTCAGAAAAGATTTTTCCGTCGAAGTCATCAGTGTTATTTTTCGATCGAGAAGTTTTAAATTTGAACTACATGCCACACAGGGAAGACCTGCCACTAATCTGCGACTTATGTAATAGAAAGGATCCGGAAAATGTCTATCACTTCATTGCGATATGCCCTATTTTGCACGAGATTCATTTCCAACAAAATACTCTCACGTTACAACATCTATATGAGGTACTCAGTGGGGCAGCAGGTTGGCTTAGTCTCTATCAGCTGTAAATGCACAGAGCCACGGTTTGTGACGACAGTAACGACAACGACAACGGAAACAACTTGGACTAGAACAAAGTTGCGATATAAAGGGGTAAGGAATTCAAAAAATATCACACCTCACTTCTATAGAAAGTTTCCAGAGGTTCAAACAAAAAGTAAACCCAAATCTTCTTTAGCTGAAGAATTCAATCCGTTTTTGTTTTTCCTTTAGATTAGAGAAAAGCCTACCATATGACTGTCTATAAAAAAAATTAAAACTTTCAACACGTAATAAAAGAACTAGAGGACAAAGACTGACTTAAATAAACCAAAGCTTTCCTCTCGCCTATTTAGCAATAATAAATAAACAAAGACTAACCCAACCTTTCATACTAAATCGCCCTTCGACATAGAAAGACACTTTACTCTTTACACAAAGCTTATATTATATGTGTTTATACCCTTCAGTTTATCTGCAACCAAAACCCCGCATTTCTTTTATCTTTGCCGAATAAGATCTTCAAATAGGCCACCTCTGCCTACACACAATAGTCTGAAAAGGTTTTTATTTAGATACAATAAGCGTGTCTTCTTCAAATGTCCTTCGTTTAACAAAACTTACTATCTAAACAAAAAAAAAAATATAGTCGCAATTATACTTCTCTCATATATGCTTTTTATAACAAAGAAACTTAATCCACCTAACCTCGTAAAGAAATCCAATTGTTTGTGAGTATCACACTCGCTGTTGGAAACTATATAGTTTTCCACTTAATTATATCTTTGCTATTGTGCTGACACTTCACTTAGATGCAACTTAAAGCCGCATTATGAACAAAACAATGCAACACAACACAACAAAAAAAAAGTACAATAGAATATCTCAATTCGAATAAACACTTTTGAAATAGAAAACACTCAGCAACTTGATTTTTCAGAGAAACCTAAGGATGCCTTCAGTATCACAGGTTAAACAAGCTTCAAACCGCAAAAAAAAGTTCACATTATTTTCACTTTAAAAAGTTGGTATAAGAAATCCAAGTTGGAAAAGCAGCTAGCAGAGTGTATTACGTTGGTCGCGTTACTGGCGCTCATAACGCTGGTTTCAAATTGATGAAGTCTTATACGTGAGACGCGACACCCACCGCCCCTGATATGATAAACTTGTAGACAAATGTCTACCGCATGAACAGGCGCTGCCTTGTACCTAGAGGCGGACTTGGAAAATTAACCGGAATTAATTATTATTAATATCAAGGCGGTATGGCGCGGCGCAAGAGACGGCAGATGATAATGATGAGCTGCTAAGTTACGATAGAAGAGCATGTTCTCTTTGGCTTTTCTTGTAGTATACGAGAGAGAAAACATGATAAAGAAATGAAATTGCAATGAAATATTTTTTCCTGTTAGGATGAACGATTAATTAAACGATGCTGTAGAAAGCAAAACGAATCCTTAAAACTAATGGGCGATGATTCGTTTGATCAAAAATTCAGGGTGCAACTGGGTTGAGTTTTCATTAATTTAATTTTTTAGCAGACGTACTTACTGCTTTTTGAAACAAAGTTGATGAGTTTAAATAAAAGGCACTTACCTAGAAAGAAAAAAAAAGAATAATAAATTATAAATGTGTGAATAACAAATGAATGAAAATAAAAAGAACTAAATAGATTGTCAAAGAGAATACTTTATTTAAATTTTATTTTTACTTTGAACTCTTGCTGAGAAGAAGGTAGAACAACGCATTCATGCAAGTTAACGAGAATCTCGCCGTATTATAGACATCTCACATAAAACCTATCAATATCAAGAGGAACGGCGATTATGTAACGTAACGTAACGTCTATGTAGCTTGATCTATCGTGATTGCTCACATTCTAAGCTTAAGTGTCTTCTTTTCCTTCCCTCATAGTTACGAGCATCCGGGTTCAGAACTGATCACTGCTCTCTCAGCTTCCCACAAATAATCCGCCCGTGCGCTACAGCTAATTGTTTTAATAATGATGCCGATCTTGTAACGTTACGTAAGTGTGAGTTTTTGACCTTTAGAAAAATAGTTATAGCCATGTAAAGAAATGTACTTGTAACGTTACCTAGATGAGTACGAAATTACCATTGTGATAAAATGTAATCGTAACAAAACGAAATTGACATATATAAATCTCTCTGCGTTCAGGCATGAAAGTGATTTCCTAAAAAAGCTTAGATATGCCTGAAACACTATAACGTTTTGGCTTCCTTTTTGTCTGACGTTTATAACTCAGTCGCAGAAGATGTCGCTTACGCTTCAATATTACGGTGGACATATAAGACCACGTCACGAGACTTCTAATCAAAACTTATAATTAAAACTGGCTGAACAATCCTCGTTACTTGCTGATAGAAAGGGGTACGAGCTATTTAACTTTTAACATACAAACTTCACAACGTCGTCGCTTGGTCTGCCAGCGTCCTCAGTGAGAGCTTCAATCAACGATTGGATCTGTGAAGAGCACAACCGTAGATGGCATACCTCCATTGGATGCAGACAAACCAAGCGTATGCTCCCCAACGCAACGTTAGTAAGAAGACTGCAACATTTTTGCTAGCTCGTAGGAGAAAAGACTGTAGAAAGCTTATTGGCGTTGCCAGCGGGCACTTCTCTTTTGCCAAGCATTTAAACGTGTTAGGCTTAAGTGATACCACACTCTGTGAATCTTGTGGAGAAGATGAGGACACCGCAGAGCACTTTCTCTGTGAATGTCCTGCTTTTTCTCGCATGAGGTAACTTAGGCTCCTTATCATGGCAGCGTCTATTGGCTTTTCTCCGAACATCTGAAAAGCTATAACAAATAGAAGGTTGCTAACTGGTAGTACAATGGACCGGTATTTAGGTCTGAGTGCTCCAGTTGGTATTTTAAAAACCTCCAACAGAAAAAAAGCGATATCAAAATAAAAGAAACAGATACTAACATATTGGTTTACCACAGAATTAGAGCAAGTGTCGGTATTATGGCCCCATCGGGCTAATATTGCCCCCTCATTCTATCATTTTTTAATTTCTTTACAACGTTTTTTCTTTATTGCCTCCTAAAATAGTTTGTCGTTGAAATTAATTAACAAAAAAACCAATTAACACTGCAGCACTGTTTGCAATGACCCACGATACATCTATAAGAGACACAACAGAACAATTAACGTCGTGCGTATTAACGTTAACGGTTGTGCGTATAGACGGTCCCCATTTAACTCCTAACAGCACTCAACTCGACTTAATTGCTTCCGAGTGACAAGGTCGAAAATAATTTCATTTCATTTATTTAAGAGACGTCTATTTTCTAATAAGGGCAAAACCGACATACATACATATGTGCTGTCATCAAACAAGTACTAAATTCTATTCCGGCGTCACAAGTATAATGATCTAGAAGGGATCCCAGTTCACAGATCTCCCAATTGACTCCTTCACATTAGTGATCCGTTCGTAAGGGTAAGCGGAAATGCTGAACTAATGTAGAGTATAGTGATTTCTTCATAAAAATATTTAATAATTGGTAATTTCTCCGATAGTAATTTCATGCCATGAAAAGTTCTTTTTCGTTGAGTCGTTCGGAATCGTTGAAATATTGTAGGTTCCTTCCATTCTCTCACAAGGTGAAGGTATCGCTGGGAAAAATGCGCTTGGCTTTGGGTCTCCCCGTTTTGTTGCCCCAACCTGTTTATTTCTATTTTTGTTTTTTTTTTTGTTTGTACAATGAACAAATTATTTCCTTTTGAATCCAATGCCACACTTTCTATCTTCAATAATTTATTGTTTTTTATGGGTTAACGCGTATATAAATTCCAAAACAAAACTAATCCGCCAAAAAAACGATAACCTGATTTTTAACTTTGCTAAAAAAAGTCATAACAATAACCTCTGGAGATGAAGATTGACCTTTTTGACATTTTTTTTTTCTTTGTTTTGATCTGAAAACGTCCCTTTTTCCCAACTGTGGACGTGGTACACATCCTTTTTTTATATTCTTGTTTTCTTTTTTTCAAACTCTACTTTATTTTTGTTGAACGTCATGACTCGACTGCCTTTTCTTTACCAATTCAATATCTTTTCACCCGGCCCTTAAATTTTCCGATGCCAAACAATGTGAACAATCACTCTACCCAAAAAGACATCATATAGTGGCAGGAGATGTAAACAATTTAAACCCTCATGGGCTCGACTCATAAATAAAAAATGACATTTTAAACGACAGAAAAACACAATATTTTCCTCTTAATATTCTCCAAAAGGCTTACTTACACCTTCCATATATTCCAAAACCAATTCTTATTTTTATGGACTTGAAGATCATCTTTATGTAAACAGCTAATACCCTGCGGATAACATTTCGCACCTTATCCACTGTTGTTATCAGATGTTCTCTTGTTAACATGCCATCGCCAGTGTATTTATAAATAAATTGAAAGGCATTACAATTCCAAAGACAACAATGAAAACAAAATCAATATTTTCTTAAATTTTCCCAACAATGGCAATGTTTGGAAAATGAAAAATTGAATCTCAAAAGTACTGTATCAATAATATCAATCAGTTTACTTGGTAAAGTGGTATTTTTCTTGTGTTGTTTTAATTTTTTGTCTACGTTTGTGTGTTGTCATCATTGTTTTATTTGAAATTAATTCCTGTAAAGAATAAGAATTGGAAATTCCATTGTTTATTGCCATTTGTAACGACAATGTCTAGACATTCACACTGTGGAGTGAATGGACAGGATTGGATCTTTAAAACAGTAGTTTCATTGACATGGGTGGGTGTAAAAATGCAAGTGAGTTTGCATTTAAAGTATTTCATTTGCTAATAAATCATTGAAAACTTCACTTTAATAAATCATTTGAAAAGGATTTCTGGTGAATATTCTCCTATAAATTCCAAGAAGACAAGAGAAATTCCAATCTCACACAACGCCCTGGTTGTCATGATGTGTCTATTGACAATGAACTTATGTTGGACATTCATACGTTACGAGCTATAAAGGCAAATCAAACGCAATCTTGTAATAAATCAGTATCATTTGTTTTTTGTGTAGAACAAAAAGGAAATGTATTATAATGTTGATGACATCTTAACTAGCCTTGTATCTGTCTGTATACTCGAATTATAGAACTAAAATGGAAAACACACATACATCAAGGAATATGATATTCTTTTCGACATATAATGAATTATGAGCTGAGATGTGTTGTCGTGATTAGTATAATCGTGTAGTCAATCAGTTTCTGACACATTTGTTCGATTTTTTCTTGTTTATTGTTCAGGGTACAGGGAAAGTTGGTAAAAGTCACACTAAAAAAAGGTTATTTGATTTTCCAAGGTCAAGTCGGAATTATGCTTCGCAAATCTCATGGAATCTTTTTCTTTTGTTGATTTCGTGTGTGTGGAAGTTATTTTAGGAATTGTGGCACCAATTTGGATGTCATTAGCGAATTGCCAAGTGACATTTTGCAAATTACTAAATATCATGCTTCGTTGGTAGGCAGTTAAATAATTTGTCAATGGGATTATCCGACTAATAATATTATTAGCTCGTTTTGTCGAATACTGTAAGAATCGATTGTTGCGTGAAGAGTAAATGTTGGAATGAGTTAATAGCGTCGTCGAACTGAAAATCAGAGTTCATTTCTACTCAGTTGAGTGCTTTGCCTGCCTCAGAAATGGTTTTATTTATCATCACATACCATCTGCAATTTTGTAGTTTGTGTTTTCCTTCTCATGTCGAGTAAGTATTGTAATTATTGGAAACCATAATCATTTTCATTTTTGTCTGTTGACAAAACTTTCGTTGACAGTGCTGATTGTTGACAGAGAAAGGTTTTCTGTAAAATTACACAGACACAAAATTAAACTATTACGTTACGTCAACTGACTGGCATTCTGTGCGTGACCTTTTATGACAACTTATGGTTTTTAAATCGCTATTCATGTAAGTGTTGACACCATGAACTTTTCAAAGGTAACCACTCTTATATCTATGTCTTGACTCAGGATGGATCTCCATAAACTCACATAAATGCCAACCTTACCTCGATTGTGCCCGCGATTTATTGTTTGTTTTGTTGCCTGTTGCGTTCGAGGTTCAAATCCCTGAAACATCAAGAAAAAAATATTTTTCCGCATGTATCGCCTTTTGTGAGGAATTGGCAAGTCCTGCTATCGTTATTTCATTGTCCTAAAAAGCGCTTTCTCCACTAAGCCGTTCGGAATCGGCAAAACATTGTGGGTCTCTACCTTACTGAGTACTGTTGAGAGAAATGCGTAAGGCTAATTTATTTAATTGTTTTTATTTATTTAATTTCACGATTGAGTAAATTCACAAATTCCTTGATCATAAGCTCTTAAATGAGACCATTCCATCTTAGTATACTAAAAAGACCAAATATTGTGAATTCACGTTGCGTTTCAGTTACGTTACGTAACGTGGTCATTATTACTGTTGATCATAGTTTTACAATAACTACAGTTTACATTGAATGGCATAAAACAGCTACGTTCCTTAGTTGCTGAAATGAAATTACTCTGCGCTAAATGAAAGGATCCCACTCCTTTACGTTACGCCACTTGGCCACTGGAGATCCCTATACTCTAAGGTTTTTAAAACCATTAAAAATTTGCTCTGGCTTCGGTCCTGAGTGTAGTGTATCGCTCTTTGAGGACGCTTTATGCTTTTTTTGTCTCTTTTATTTCCATTTCTTAGTCGCATCTTTTTTAAGTCTTATTACGTTGCCTTGTATGAACCAAAGTAAAAGTGAAGCAAAAACGACGCCGACGGTTCAGGTCCTGAGAAAGATATCTGAGATACCTGTCTAGCAAGTTCATCGGCGATCTCATTTCCAGTTATGCCGTGATGGCCCGGAATCCAAATGAGACTCAAGGAATTTAATCTTCTGATCGCATTCAGAGAGCTCTTATATTCCTGGATCACTTTCGAAGTGGTTAGAGGGTTGAGAAGGGCCTTAAGCACAGCTAGGCTGTCGCTGCAAGCAAAGATACTTCTCCCCGTCCATCCATTGGTCGTTAAGTGGCTCAAGGCCATTAGGATAGCATAAGCCTCCGCTTGGAAAACGGATGCGTATGACCCCAAAGATGAGTGCAATCGTCTGCCGTCGTTCTCAACAAATGCACCATGCACCAGAACCCTCGTCGGTTTTGAAGCCATCTATGAAGATACGATAACAGTTCTTTCCAGGCTGAGATTCTGGAGCGAACCAGTCCTGAAAGTTGACTAATAAGTAATTTTGACGCAGTTTAAGCCTTGGGATCATTATGTCAGACGGCATATCCATTAGACGTGAGTTAAAAGATATGCTGCTTGCGAGCTCCTCAAAGCTCCAGTGCAGAGACCACGTCTCTTTAAAGGAGAAATGGTATTGAGAGTATGTAGGTATCAAGGGGAGGAAGATTCAGCAGTGCGTCGACAGCAGCTCCCAGTGTGCTGGCTGCTGGGTAAGGCCCCAGTAACACCAACACAAACTGTTCTTTGAAGTTTGGCAAACGAGGCAGTAACGTATTTACGAGAGAGCTTATTCCACCAAACAACTGTAGCATTGATGAGATGATTGGTCTTATCATAGCAGTATAGATCCATTCATATCATTGATATCGCTTATTCAGCGATTAAGTATTAAAAAAAACTGTCACTCTGGGGCCGAAATATCACATCAGTGAACGAATGAGTGGCATTGTTCTTTCAAAATTCACTCCAAATTACGAAGTATCAGTCGGCCGCCCATTCATCCAATGAAATTCCATTCAATAAACTATGAGATAATATTAAATTGCTCGATAACATGAGTTGTAATGCCAAACTAACATGAAACTGTCCCGTGTTACTCGAAAACGTGTACGCTGTACGGTATTTCGGCCCGTGAATTTTCTAGTCGTTTCATAAATTGCTTTAAATGCAACGGCTACAAACTTATTTATGTTTGAATTGGACGTCTCATTGGCCACATCAAGGTGATCTTCAAGTCCCGAAATCAACTTTAAAATAAGACATTAAATGTTTTTTTTTTAGTTTCTGAAAGGGTAAGATCTTGTTCTATGTTTCACTAATTTCGGTAGTGTTTGCAAAATCTTTTAGAAAACTTAACTACTCTTCTTGGAAAATTCCCACCATTAAAAGAAGTTCGTAACGGTCAATTAAGCCAAGTCTACGTAAGCCAATTTCCAATTACGTTTAATTGATTGCGCAAAACGCTTTCACCTAAATCAGTTGACCAAAAAGAATAAAGTCCTTTATGCTTACCAACCCACTGGCATATCGGCATTTAACTGAACGCGACGGGAAACTTTCAAACTTGATGTATACTTCATGGGTTAAACGACTTGGACATCAATTTAAAGCTATCTATGAGCGTTTTTTCCCATCCTTGACGCTCTGAAACTTAACTTAATCGACTTTAATCCTCTTTTCCATGCTATTCAATTTATTGCTTGTATCCTTTTTGACGAAAGAAAAAATAAAGCAGAAAATATCGATACTGTGCACATGTTTGTTCCTGAATCTTGTTAAAGTCATAAAAATAAAACAAAGTGGGCCGATTTCGTAGAGAACGAGAACCGAAGCTATAAAAAGACTACATTAAATAATATATGAGTTATTATGCCTGGTGAAAGGGACCAATATGTAGATGACATAACTCAGCACAAAACCCAACCACAGGAAGTCGTAAAAGCCCAATGTGCCCTTGGGTATCAATTAGGGAGCACATTTAAGTGACAAAGAACTATCCTTATCCCAATCGAGATATTTGGCACCCTTTAAATTTGTACGATTTCCATTTCTTTTTTTATAGACAAGACATTAAAAACAATAAAATGGTAATTTCCCACTCAAGCCAAAAAGACATTTCCCTAAACCCAAATCTAGAAAAATAAAAAAAGGAACAACTCAATTTGTAATTATGTACGTAGCTTGTCAGTTTGCAGATAGTAAATATGAATAGTTGTCGAAATGGAAAAAAATAGAACACCGCCCACCCTCACTCCACCCAAACAAAAGTTGCTTCATAAAAACTGTGAGAACAACAACAACACACGAAAAAAGAGTCAGAAGCACGACCACGAAACTGTCTATTGCAAATTGTTCTTGGATGTGGCTATGAAATTAGGACTTTATTCCTGACATGCTTCTTTCTGCTGTGTGTGTGTGGTTCAGCGGCACTACGAGTTTGTGATGTGCGTAGGAGGATCTAAATGGTTTACGATGACGTGGGTGCAGATTAATGAAAATTGTTTATGGATTTTCGGCTTTATTAGACCAGAAAGGCATTGAAACGTTCATAAAAACAGTAACATAAGATCTTAACCCATGATAGTTATAAGACACAATACTTTGTGGTTGAATTCATTGAGCTTTTTGTACTAAAAGTTGGTTTAAGTAATAATTAATTGTTTATTGCGGTTTGTTATGAAGTGGTTAGTTGTGTGATACATAATTTTTTTTTTTTTTCGTATATAACCTCATCTTTTATATTTGAACGTCAGATTGGTAAGAATTTGGGTCATTAGCTGAAGGACTTTGTAATTTATTGAAACAACTAGATTAACGCACATTGGTAAAATGAATTTTTGAATTAGTTCTGATGTTTGAAATGAAAATAGAGTGTTTGAGAGTAAGTGATAAAACTATCCTAGAATTCGATATTAAAAAAACAAAGGTATAGAGAAGGAAACATAAACATTAAAAATAGTTAGCATGTTCATGCCGTGAATTTTATAAGTTTCGGTGCAATCCGACCAAAAATTCGAGTCTTAGACGGAGGAACGACAACATCTAACTGATGAGCAAATTGCCGTACCTAGACTAAATTTTAAGATTTGAGGTCACTAGATCTCTAGATCCTCCATAGTGGACGTTTTGTTTAAAAACCGCAACTGATCCCTTGATTTTGATGGCAGCATCCTTTTGCTGGTTGGTTTTTTTTTTTTGCCTTGGACAAATCAATGTTCAAGTTCAATCTTCAGAACAGGAGAAACACCAGAAGCCTTTAGAAAGTCAATAATATTCCCTATATACAAAAAAGGAGATAAAACGGACCCGTCAACAACCGAGGCATATCCTTCCTCAACACATTTCTGAAAATTTTTATGGAAATCCTTAGATGCCTCCTCCCAACATGGATCGAAAATAACCACCTTCTTAGCGAATTTCAAATTGGATTCAGGAAAGGATATTCCACCGTCGACCATATATTTAGCTTGACTAATATCGCAGAAACGTATCTTCACAGACAAAAGAAACTATACGCTTTTTTCGTAGTTTTCCGAGGTGCCTTTGATTCTATCGACAGAAAAGTTCTAATTTTTGAATTGTTTAGAGATGGAATTTCACTTAAGTTTGGAAAGATGATTGAGAACATAAATAAATGAAACACTTTACGCAGTCTGGGACGGGCAAAGTCTCTCAGATTGGTTCTCCGCGTCCGTAGGGTTGAAGAAAGGATGTAATCTCAGCCCATCCGCTTTTAGCCTCTATAAGAAGACTTGATCATAAATTTGCCTTGTGGCAATGATAGGTGGATTTCTGAATAAGGTAGGTACTAATGTACGCAGACGATCTTGTGCTTTGGCGGAATCAGCTCAATCTCTCCAATTAATGTTATCATTTTAAATTACAAATTACGCAATTATTATTTAAAATGGAATCTCAGCGTTTATTTAAACAAATCTAAAACAATGGTCTTTAGAAAAGAAACAGGACGTTTGGCAAAAAATGGTACTATGGTGGAGAATCGATCTAAGCCGTTAGGGAATACCAAATACCAATACCTAGGTTTTACTGTGTCAAGCAATCTAAACATAGAAAAGCATCTGGTCAAAAAGCTGTCTTCCTCGAAAAATGCAATTGGTTCTGTGTGGCAAAATGTTTACGGAAATAAAGACTTGTCATTTAGTGCAAAGTACAAAGTTTTCACTGCAACTTCCGAAACAATTATGCTTTATGCGGCAGAGTAATGGGGTTGGCGTCAGTCTGAAACCACAGAAAAACTGTTAAGGTTCTTCTTAAAACGCCAATTTCGGCTGCCAGACACTACACCCAATTATATGCTGATGATAGAAACTGTATTATCACCACTGTACCTCACATCTTTAAAGCTCTACTTTAACTACATTGTCAAACTTACAAACAGCATCACTGAAAAAATAGCAAGAAAGGTTGCAGTTTCCATAAGGTCCCAACGCACATGGTTTGAAGAATGAAAAAAATTGTCAGACATTTGTAAACTCAATTTCCAACTTACTTTGAATAATTTGCCAGAGTGGAAACCATTCCTTGACAACTTGATTGTAAAGCTACATTCCAAAGTAAGAGAAGACTATTTGGAACAGGCTAGAAGTTCACTTAATAATCTATTCGAAGCTGCAGTACGACCTAGGCGACAAAAACTACTTCAAGCTTCAAGGACCGCTTTAGCACTGAAATGATATCGAACCTTTTCCGAGCAAGAGGAGAGATGTTACCGCACAATTTCATACCGCTTCGTAACAATCTAGCACTAAAATACTCTTTGTGTAACACCAACGAAAAAGAAAATGTATTTCATTTCATCGCAAGATGCCCAATGTTAGTAGAGATACGGCGACAAACATGGCAAGAAAACTGTTTGTAACAAACCGAGTCTTCAGCAGTTTTGAATGGAAAGGACAGGCAGAAACTATCAAATTTCATAAAAACAGCTCTAACTTATAGAAAAAGCATAATACGAGAAGACTTCTAAATTCAAAATAATATCAAAACTCAGTTAACTAACAACACACTTTTTTGTTTTTATAAACCTATCATCTGGCTGACGGCCCATTAGGCCATGCCTTTAAAGATTTAGTTTCAAATTTAACTTACGATATTTTAATGTATCTATAAGGTTTTTGTAAATTTTTCAATTGTGAAATAAAAATCTTAATCTAATCTAAAAAAAAATCTAAAAAATTTGGGTCGGCTTTTGGTAAGAAGGAAGGCCGATTGGGACGGTCACACTAATTCAATATTGGCGATTGGCGTGCGCAGATTGGTGCCGTTTGGCATAGTGACGCAACTTAAGAAATTACTAAAATCAATTATGGCATCAGCGCCATCTTCATTTCAACACTACAAACTTTTTATCCATTGTAAGACCATCCCTATTTTTACTGTGATAAATTACGACAGTAAAATTCTTTAGTCACGTTTTTTTTAAGCCAGTAACAAGTATTGGAGTCACAAGAACTCAAAAAACGCTGCTACTGCCACCTATATTCACAGTTTCGATAAAAACTTTCTAGAACCAGAAAAAGCCAATCGTAGAACCGGTGGAACGCAAATTTTGAAAAAATTTTTTCAAGGGGTGCATTGTTTTGTTAACAATATAAGAGCTAGGGAGGAAATGATGTCCATCAAGTTAGCACTACCACTTCAAAATTTTCATAGTTTGTTAATTGGATTAATTGTCGTAAATTTGTCGTAAATTTGTCGTGAAAACAAAAAATTTGTCGCTCTTCGTTTTTTAAAAAAAAACCGTGTGTAGTGCTAACTTGACGGTCAAGTTAGCACTACCCCCCCCCCCCCCCAAATCCGTCAAATCAAATCTTAAACAAAAAACTAAGTATGTAATTAATTGTCGTAAATTTGTCGTAGATTAGTCGTGAAAACCAAAAAATTTTAGCTCTTCATTTTTTTAAAAAAATAGTGTGTAGTGCTAACTTGACACAAAGTTAGCACTACCACCCCCCTAAAATGGTCAAATCAACTCGAAATCAAAAACTGAGTACGCCATTAATTGTCGTAAATTTGTCGTTCACAAGATATCCAAAAAGATATTTTGTCGCGACCCCCCTTTCCAAGTGCCCCCCATATGAATGATTTTCAAGCAACGAAAAACACCAAAGTTCAATACTTCAAAAAACCGTTCAAATCAACTCCAAATCAAAAACTGAGTACGCAGTTAATTGTCGCTTTTTATCTTCTTATGAGATATGCAAACAGATAATTTGTCGCGCAGTATTGAACTTTGGTGTTTCTCGTTGCTTGAAACAAATGTTTTGTTTTCACGACAAATTTACGACAAATTTACGACAATTAATCCAATTAACAAACTATGAAAATTTTGAAGTGGTAGTGCTAACTTGACGGACATGAGGAAATGAGTGAACTCATTTACTTAGATT
This sequence comes from Melanostoma mellinum, assembly GCA_914767635.1. Taxonomy (NCBI): domain Eukaryota; kingdom Metazoa; phylum Arthropoda; class Insecta; order Diptera; family Syrphidae; genus Melanostoma; species Melanostoma mellinum. The sequence continues at coordinate 19,595,372 of OU612060.1, read as the reverse complement.
GTTAGTGTCAAAAAATGCTGTTTTGTGCAACGTATAATAAAAACATATACACTGACCCTAATTTGTTTGAATCTAACCTAAGGGGAAACGGGGTATTTTACCACATACAACAAAAACCTCTTTCATCTCTAGTTTTAATGACTCATCGACTTATCCCTAGCTGTTTCGACGTTTGTGTTGCCTATTTCCAGTAAATTTTAGCAAATCAAAACCGCCACAAAACGCAACGTATTTATTGAGTCGCTCCTTTCAGTTTCGTGCGTCAAAATAGACCGCATTAGTTGCCGCGTCCAACGCAAGACGCAACGCGTTCTATGGGCCCCTTAAGAATAGCAGAGACACAAGTGGGACATTCTTTAAAGCCCGATTGGTGGTCACTCAAAAGCTAGTTTCGGAGGATAAAAATTAAATTTGCTAATAGAAGATTTCTTTTACTGCTATTCCCAAAGTTGTTGGATCTACGAATGTAATAAACGATGGCGAAAATATCCCTACACGTTATTTATAACAATTAAGATTATAACCACCACCCATATAGCAGCTATTAAAGAATTAACAAAATATTTACAATGTCAGGGTCAATTAGGTTTACACGGTCTACGTATCGAAACAACAATAAGCGATACCTAATAATCATCTAAGCAGCCCCTTATTTCTCTCCTCATCACTTACACACAGTCGAAGCCATTGCAATCTTCGCAGTTGGAATAAATTTTTGCAAACATCATACTTCAGCAACACAATTTTTTATTTTAATTTTTCACAACATAAACAAACAACACGTCAGATTTGTTTGTAAGAAAAAAATATTAATCAAGTGAAAAAATATATTTCAAACAATTTCTACAAATCTCAGCGATTCTAAATAAATTTTCATCCGCCCGACTTATCGCAATAAATAATGAAAACTAAAATATTTTCCGCCCCACAATCAAATGGCTATCTTCTTCCTCTTCTTCTTCCTCATCAGGGATTCACAGAGAATAACAAGAAAAAATATATATATGTAAATATTTTCACCACGAGACTACTGGTCTTGGTCTCATTGGCGCCTTTAAGAAAGAACACAGATCAAACAAAAACAGCAACAACAACAAAAAGACGTTTTAAGTAAATTAGCACAACTAGCACAACATAACTGCAAGCGAACTCCATGTTTATTTCTAGTCTTGCCCCAAGAATGCAAAAGGAGTTCAAGGCAGCAGACAGAGTGTGCAGTAGTGTCTGTTCGCTCAAAAATAAAATCTAAAGTCTAAACAAAGCTCTCTTCTTTCCCACATACTTACACACGCCTCACATATTTGTTGGCGGATTCGTTTGCAATACCAAAAATAAATCGCGCAGTTGAGAGTTAGATTTATTATTTAAACTAAATAAAACGCGCAATAGATTTTCATTCCAAGCATCATATATAAATGATTTTGTATGTAACTATGGCTAAGCTGCATCCATTTGTGTACTATTTTTAGAGCGGGCAAAGCTTTGTGTCTCACTTGCATTTGAACGTGACACTTGCGATTTTGTAGGAGTGTGCACACAGCACAATTCGTGATGCTACTAATCGGCTTCGTGGTGTGAAATTAAATTGTAAAAAACCTTGGCCTTTTCGATGAGAGAGAAAAAAATTAAATAGAAACTTATATGAGTTTTCTATCGAGTCGAGTGTCTCAATCCTGTGGGATGAAGTAAACTGCCGAAAAACTTTTTCGTTTCATTGGCAAAAACGTGACCTTCCTAACATTCCGACAGATTTGTCAGAACACGAAGGCTGGGAAATTACTTTTAACACCCAGTTCCATAATGCGCAATGGAAGAGCAGCAACGCGGAATTTCGATTGATTTTTCAAAAATGCATTCCAGTCCAGCAAAGTGGTGTGTGTTTCACACCCAGTGTGTCGTGGCTTATGCGGGTATGGGTAGATAATTGGCTGAGGGGTAAATATTTCCGTGACGCACTTTGGTTTAAAAAAAAACAAACGCACTGTGTTGTAGCAGTAAGTGGTGGTAAATTCGAATTCTTTTCTTCTCTCAATTAATGTACCTTTGACTAGCGGTCGTGAAGAAGAAACATATGAGCAGTGCCCTAGACACGACGTGAAAATCGTTCTTGGCGATTTTAACGCAAAACTAAGGAAGGAGGACATCTTTGGAAATATAATCGGTAAGCATAGCCTGCACGACAAAACCTCCGAAAACGGACTGAGGCTAATCGATTTTGCTGCGGGGCTAAATCTTGTTGTAAGTAGTACACGCTTCCCGCATCTCAAAATTCATAAAGGTACATGGCGATCCCCAGATCAATTAACCGTCAACCAAATTGACCATGTTGCGATCGACGCAAGGCACTCCTCCAGTGTGCTAGATGTCCGAACTTTCCGAGGGGCCAACTTTGACTCGGACCACTACCTTGTTGTAGCCAAGGTACGAATGAGGATATCTTGTTCACGACCAGCACGAACTAACGCTGAGAAGAGATATGACGTCGGAAAGCTACAATCGCAAGAGATTGCCAATGCCTTTTCCAATCGAGTGTACCTTCAATTATCCTTGAATCCCATGCCGCCAGCATTAAACATTGAAGACCAGTGGCAGCAATGCCAAGAAGCCATCAGAACCGCTGCCTCTGAGGTTCTGGGTTTCACTCGGCCACCAAAACGAAACCCATGGTTCGATGAAGAATGCAGGCAGGCAAATGCAGCCAAGCAAAGAGCACGACAAATGCTTATGCAACGAGATTTACAAGGAAAGAAGAAGGGAAGAACACCGAATTCTCAAAAAGAAAAAGAAGCAGCATGAGAAGCGCTCGTTTGAGGAAATAGAGAGGTACCATGACAGGAACGAGATTCGGAAGTTTTACGAAAAGGTAAAAAGATCCTGCCAGGGTGGCAAACCCCGAACTCAAGCCTGATAAGACCAGCAGGGAAACATAGTTATAGAGTCACAATCGCTACTGAGGATCTGGAAAGATCATTTCTGCAGACTGCTCAACGGCGATGAGGACACAAATTCCGCTGTCAGGCATATTGCCCCATTCAGCTTGGACAATGATCAAGAATGCCGTCCTCCCGACCTAGAAGAAGTTAAGCTTGCCATATGCAAACTTAAATCAAATAAGACTGCAGGTGCAGATGGCCTTGATGCCGAACTTTTCAAAGCAGCTGGAGACCAGTTGGAAAGGAGCATGCACCAGCTGATCTGCATGATATGGTCGGAAGAAAGCATGCCCGATGAATGGAACCTCAGTATCGAATGCCCGATCCTAAAGAAGGGAGACACCCTCACAATTGCGCCAATTACAGAGGGATAAGCCTCCTTAACGTCGCTTATAAGATCTTGTCTGCTGTAATATGTGAACGTCTGAAGCCCCACGTCAACAACTTGATAGGTCCTTATCAATGTGGTTTTAGACCAGAGAAGTCCACAATAGACCAAATTTTCACATTACGGCAAATCTTGGAAAAAACCCGAGAATATAATATCGATATTCATTATTTCTTTATCGATTTCAAGGCCGCGTATGACAGTATTTACAGAGACGAGCTGTACAGAGCCATGCTTAGTTTCAACATCCCTGCAAAACTCGTACGACTATGCAGGATGACTTTGGAGAATTCACGCTGCTCCGTCAAGGTCGGTAAAGAACTCACCGAGACCTTTGGTGTCGAAAAAGGTTTTAGGCAAGGCGACAAACTGTCATGCGATTTCTTCAACATCATACTTGAACAGATTGTAAGAAACTCAAACGTCAACACCAGAGGAACAATCTTTCAAAAGTCTGTACAATTACTTGCCTATGCAGACGATATTGAAGTAATGGGAAGAAAAAAGGGTGATGTCATAGGTGATTTTGCGAGTATTGAAACAGAAGCGGCAAAAATGGGTTTGATGGTTAATGAAGGCAAAACGACGAATTGGACAAAACGTCACAAAAGACAGACATAACTTCGAGGTAGTACAGGACGTCGTCTACCTAGGATCCACTGTAGACACGGACAACAACATCAGTGCGGAGATCAAACGGAGAATAACTCTTGCCAACCGTTGCTTCTTTGGGTTAATAAGGCAATTGAGAAACAAAACCCTCTCCAGAAAAACCAAGGTAACCTTGTATAAGACCTTTCATTCCAGTCCTGCTTTACGGCGCGGAAGCATGACCTTATCGAAAGCGGATGAGGAAACCCTTGGTCGTTTCGAAAGAAAAATTCTCCGAATGATCTTTGGTCCCGTATGCGAAGGCAATGTGTGGAGAAGAAGATACAACAACGAGCTGTATGAGCTGTACCGCGACATGGGCATAGTCAGAAGAGTACGCATCGCGAGGCTACGATGGTTGGGCCATGTTGAGCGGATGGACCCAAACGCTCTGGCTCGTCGGGTGTTAGAAAGCACATTGCAGGGAAATCGCGGAAGGGGAAGACCTCGTCTTAGGTGGCGCAATCAAGTGGATGAAGACCTCAACCGACTTGGAATGCGAAACTGGAGAGAGCTCGCCCAAAATCGAAGTCGTTATAGAAGCATGTTGGTTGAGGCCCAGGTTCACCCCGAACTGTAATGCCCACCTAAGTAAGTAAGTATTAGTTCTTTTTTAATTTGTCTGTCTGGCTGACGGCAAAAGCCAATTCCATTTGATTTTGTTAAATTTTGGAAAAAAAAACTTATGATTTAATAAAAACCAACTAAACAAAACAAAAAATAAAACTATTTAGACTTCATATCATAACCTTCCATACTTGACTTGCACATCCTGACTTATTTCGAGCTGATGCCACCATCCTTTCGATTGTTTGTGAAAGAGTTCTTCAAATGGTAATGAAAGTTTGAATCAAGAGTTCCTTGCTCTCACAGCACCTTCAAATTTCTGATCAAGTTTCCTCCAACTAAACTTCAATATTTAAATAACCAACATGCGGATGCTGCACATGCCTAGCAAACATGCAACATTGTTGATTGAGTGCGGTTCGGTTTAGGTGTTGGTTATCAAAGCACTTTTCATAAATTAAATTCGAAAAGTGCATACATATGAATGCGGTTTCACATAGCGTAATTATATTGCAAAACACGAAGCAGTACACTGATTCCCCGCAGCATGTGCATCGTTACCCCATATGGTTTGAGGCTAACAGAACTTTCCCTTAAACCAATAAAAGCACATGTTTGTGGGGTGTAAGAGGATTACTTTGTTCTGAAAATTAATTACCAACAAATTGGAATATAATCTCTGAAAAGAGCAAATATTATTCATATGCATTCACTAATTGCTTTGTCTATACAAAACGAAAAATAGTGCAAACAAGACTAAAATTAGAGCACATAAATGAAGCATTTTAATTAAAATTTTCAACTTTTATATGCGAGAGATATGCGTAGCAAAAGTGCAAACAATAGGAAGTAATCACGATTGGTTATGCTTTCAAAAGTTCACAGTTTTATTTATTTAGAAGCATTAGATAAAAGGCATTTGCCATTAGTTGCGGTTGGTTATGTTTGAGTAAGTAGCAAACATCAACATTTAAAGTGAATGAAGCGCTTAAAATATCGATAAACACCCAACGCAAATAGGAAGCCACTTAACGTATTAAGAAAAAGGTAAACGATTTAAGAAAAAAACATAATCTATGAGGCCGACAGAGGGTTTCGCAATGACACTCATATCGTACGCTCAAAGAGCAATTGTTCAAGTTTGTGTATTGAAATTGAGACTTCCTCATACGAGAGGTTGCGAGACTATGGACTTTTCGTCACGGAAGAAAAAAAAACGAAAAAAATAATGAAAATGAATTATTTATTAAATTTTCATAATAAGCGATGATTGATGGACTCATTCATTGACTGACTCAAGCGAAACCTGGGGCTAAAAATATCAATGACATGCTGAAATCCATGACGGAGGAGGGGCGTGTTTCTTGGGTAGGTCGGCTACGATTTTTCATACAAATAACCTTTAAGGATGCCACTCATTATGTGTTTCCTATTTTTATTGCAAATATTTAATCCACTTATGAAAGGAAACAACATGAAGTTTGAAGTGAAGTCAAGAGACTGGTTGCAACTTGTATTTTTTGTGAGAACCTATCGTAGGTCATTCAATTGACTGACTAAAATGTGAGTAGCTCTTGTTATAAAGAGGGTTTTTCTTTCTTAGTTCTGAAATTAATTTCAGAGAAATCTGAGCGCTTCAAGCCTATTCCTTTCAGAACGTTAGGGAATAACGCACTCTATCAGCTCAAAATATAATGACGGGGCTGCTGAGTAAGAATCTGACTACAACCAAATTGGCATGCTCAGTTCAGGACACGATTACGATCTTCGGTCTCAGTTCGATGTTCGGAACTAAAAGCGTAAACTCCTTGTGTGCGAAAAGTATAAGTTGCAGTTTATCGGTCTGCTCGTAACTAAAATTGAAAACCTCTAGCGTCTATCATAGTCAAATTTTCTTTCGAAACAAAAAATAGACAAGTTCAATCAGTTGCTGCTGCGAGGTTAACAAAAATTGTAAATTCGATCGAAAACCACGTGATTTAACAACGAAAGGTAATATTGTCCTCAGACAATGAGGAGTTCATGGGTGAATGATTCCAAAAATGAACGAGGGAGAAGAGACAGAGTTAAGATTCTACAAATGTTACTTTTGATCACACTATGCTATGTAGGTACCCCAAAGAAACCTCTTGAATCATCTACGCTAAAGTATAGGATACCGGACACCAAATTCCGATATTCTTTGCTGATAACGACCATCATAAATGAGAATCCTGATTATGCATCCCTGCAACAAGCCATTGTCGTATTTGTGAACATTTTAGAAACACGTAAGTGTCGTAATAGTCGAAAAAGACTGAATACTAGTGCTGACAGTTTTCTGATCCCATCGTGCCTTTTCCAAACAGTCATTTGATTGGATGAACGTTTCACAAGTGTAAAAAGTACAAAATTCTGGTATCAACGATTTGAACTTGTAACTTAAAAACATCCAATCGTCGCTTAAGAGGAGGGTGGAAGAATAGGTATCCTTGATAGAAAAATACATCCAACGCATTCAATTCAATTCAATTCAAATTTTTATTGAGACTTTACACCATTGCTTAAATTAAGATTACATTATTTTGAATTCTGGATAACCGACTTTAAACTTTATCTGGTTAGGCTTATTACATCCAACGCATTGAGTTGCCTATTTCACCAGCTTAAATAAAATAATAAGGAAATAAATTGAGAGAGAATGGAAAGGACATACAATTTTCTGCCGGTTCCGAATGGCTAATTGAGAAAGCGTTTTTTATGGCAAAGAATGTCCTGATGGAGGACTTGCCAATTCTTCGCAAAAGGTGATACCCGTGAAAAACATTTTTGTCTCTGTTGAGATTCGAACCACGACCCTCATTTTGCATAGTGTTGCTCCACTACTGTTGTTTACAATTTTAGATTTCTATTTCACAAAGTCGGAAAACTTTCTTTTCTGCTTCAATAAAACAAAATTATAGTTGTGATTTACAAGTAACGAATTTGTAACAGTTTTCTCCTTCCTTTTCGACGTTATAGCGAAGGGATCACAGCTCTTCCACTTAACTTCTCAAAACGAGTGATTATCTGTTTGTTGGGTACACCGCGTTGACCCAAGAATATGTCGGCAAACCTCCCGAATCTGGATTTCGCAACCCAGAGCAGTTTTCGTTGCAGTAATCTGTACCAGAAATTTATTGGTCTGATCTTTTTTTTTACGGTATTGTCAGAACGTTGTACAATAAAATTTGTTTGTTAACATTCATTTCATCAGAGAAAATAGATTTACATTTGTTCAGTTTGTAAGAATATTCTACAGGTGAACGTTAGCGCATAACTTTTTTTCACAAGTTCGTTTCTGCTTCACTTTTGTAACTAAATTGTTTTTGAGAAAAAGGCATAGCCGCAACGACAGCAGATATCTTTAGCAAAACGATCACCAATATTGTGAAAAAACATTTCTATAAGTTACAAGTTATATTTTATCCTGGTGCAACAAGAATTTTGAACATTATTTGCAAGCGACAATACTTTTTTCTACAATTTTCGCCGAGTTGCTCACTCGTTAGTGAACTAAAAACTTGCAGTTGAAAAAAGTAAAAAAAAAAACACACAACGAAGATGATGAAAAGAAGAAAAATGATAGGTCCAAAAAGACTACCGTATTTCAAACGACATACATCGTTTTCAAAGAAAATCATCAAAAAACACAATATGAATGCGCCTTATCCGATAGGATGCCAGCCATTTTACCATACTTGAGTAAAAGATTATAATTTTAGGACAGCACTCCCTCGAGCTTTTGCATTGTTGCGTTCAATTTTTAAACGCGTAAGACCCCGAAGTTTCCATAGCTTTGTTGCGCCACCCCATTTACTTATTTATCTGTCCAATTTTTACACTGAGCAATCTAAACATTATTTGTTGATGGCAAAGCGATCTAGAGGTCTCCTCAAAACTTCGGTATGTTCAACTCAGCCGTCCAATGAAAAATTTCAAAAACACGTGAAATACGAGGGTGCGTTTTTATATTCGAGGAATGAGGGAGTTAGAAGGGGTGATTATGCTCATTATAGTCGTAACGAGTTCAGCTACTTATAATTAGTATATAAATACGAGGTTTCATTGTTTTTAGACAATTTGTCTTCGAGCTATCGTCTACCAAGCAACACAATCGGGAGTAAAAAGTGAAATATGGAGAAAATCGAATATCGTGCCATTATAAAGTTCCTTACCAAACAAGGAAAATCAGTTCAGACCATACTGAATGAGATGTCATCGGTTTACGGCGACTCTTGCCCAGGAAAAACCATGGTGTACAAGTGGCACAGTTTATTCAAACAAGGAAGGGAATCACTTGAAGATGGCCTGAGGCCGGGCAGAAGCATCGTAGTGACCATTCCAGAACTTATCCAAAAAGTCGAAAAAATTGTACTCGAGGATGCTCGACTAAATAAGAAACAACTCGCAGAAATGGTTGGAGTATCCGATACAACCATTTTTAAAATCCTGCATGATCATCTCGGCATATGACTAAGGTCAGCACAAGATGGGTGCTGAGAATGCTCACGCGCCGCCGCAAAAACAACAGCGCGTAGAGTATTCACGTGCATTTTTGGACCTCTGCAATGAAGACAAGGATCGTGTATTGATCCGAATTGTTACTGGAGACAAAACTTTGGTTCATCATTATGAGCCTGAACATGAAAAAAGAGCTTCGGGGTAGGAAATTTACCAATGATGATGAAGTCAAAAAGTTTCGGCGTTTTTTGAAGATAAAGACAAAACATTTTTTATGAGGGTATAAATAAATTAATTGAAAGATCTGAAAAATGTATCCGTCCGGCAGTTGAATATTTTGAAAAGGAAAAAAAATTGTTTTTTTTTATTTCCACCCTATATCCCCCATTCCGCGAATATAAAAACGCTCCCTTGTACTACACAAGATCAGAAACCCATTTTAGTTTCATCGTTCACAAACTTATTTTTTTATAAAAGATATCTTGAATGCTGAATCGATACGCCACAGTAGAGTCCGCACAGTGAATTATTCCCACATTTAATCGCTTCCAGAGGAAAGTGTCAACCAGAGTAAATCGTGTAAGGCAGTAAATTATGCAGCGTCCTTACTGTGAATTGTGACAGTTCACTGTCTGCCCACAGTTTATTACAGAGAGCTACTCAAAATCGCACATGCTGCACACAAAACTAACACACAAAATTTAAGATTAAAAATTCAATCAGAAAAGCCATTAAACCAAACTTTTTTAAAGCACGATAACGAGTCTTTGAAAATGGAGCAGTAAAATTTCCAACTGCTCTCACCTTCTCTTTTAAAATTGATGGGAAAAATCCCATTGTGCTCAACACATGTCTGTTTCATTCAGTTGTATACAAATCAACTGACATTCATTGGTTAGGTTTTGAGTTTTGTTTATATGTCATAAATTCTGACAGATAACAAATTATGAATATAGGAAGGCAATTCACTCGAATAAAACAAACTTTTCAACTAATCTGTTCTGCTCGTAGTGTAATGGTTATTATGTCCCTGATACTTGAGATTTCGAGGTTTAAATCCCACAACGCATAATTGTTTTTCTACGAGCATTGACTTTCGCGTGGTGCCCGTGGCATAATGTATAGCATGTCTGCTTGTTACACGGGAGGTTCATGGTTCGAATCCCAACAGAAACCAAAAAATGTTTTTCCATCGGTATTACCTTTGGCGAGGTACTGCCAAGACCTCCGTTAGTAAGTTCATCGCTACGAAAAGCGCTTTGTCAGTTAGCCGTTCGGAATCGATACAAAATTGTAGACCCCCACCATTCACTCACAAGTAAGAAATTTGCTAGGCCCCAGGGCTCACCACTCTGTTGAGCTACCGTATGTATGAATGTATGTATCTCCTTTCGCGAGGAAGTATAGCAAATCCTCCACTCTCAAGAAAAGAGCCTTCTCACTTAAACGTTCGATATCGTCAAAGTCCTTGTAGGCTCATTCCATTCCTCACGAAGTATGGTTCAGAGAAGCGCGCTAACCTAATGGTCTTCCGAGGTCTGTTTAGCTACCCTATTTGTTAATTTATTAATTCATATTTATTTACTTGTTTATTTATTTATTTAATTGTTTAGTTATTTACTTATTTTTTTGTTTATTTATTTATTTATTTATTTATTATAATATATTCAATTAATTATTTATTTATTTAATTATTCATTTATTTAATTATTCATTTATTTAATTATTCATTTATTTAATAATTCATCTGTTTGCTTAACTTAGTTGGTCTAAGTAGGCCAACTAATTTACAGGGCCCAGTAAGCGACCATCATTTAGAAGCAATCGACTTATTGAATTGAAAAATAACAAGCATGGAATTAATTTCTAAGCTAAATTAAAAGAAACCCATTAAATCAATGGTAAATATTATAATATTTCCATTTATATGATTAAAAGAAAATACAAGTCCCATTTTCTTTGTTTTTCAAATCTCGAAACCTTTCACACAACTTTACATGACACTGCCACAAACTAATGAGATGTGAACGTGGGCATATTAATTGCTGTCTTTGAAACAATCTATAATTATCCGACACACCTTAGAACTCAGCTATGGCTAGTTAGTCTTTAGTTGGGAAATACCAGATGAGATATTAAACTTCTCATCATCAATGATCGCTTTCAACGCGACCTTATAATGTCAGCCTCTCCTTCTCTATTCGAAGATCGTCTGACTGTATATCTCGTCATTAAGTCTAATCGTTTTGACTAATATCAACCAAGTTGAAAAATCTTTTCATCATTCAAAGGCTCATTATACATAACAGTTCACACAGTAGAATAATCGATGTTGGAAATTTTCCTCTCCACACAACACAGCGTGATAAAATAATCGATTTTTAATAAGAACTTTTCTTATAGAACACATTAGTCGACGACTTTCTCTTCTCGAAAAGGTTAACAGTTTTATAGAGGCGCGTGTAACAGTTAACTTTCGTTTAATGACGACGAAATATCAAACCAGGCAAACACCCCTTACAAAAGAAACTAATTTCGATAAAAGAAAACAAATCTGAAATGCCATGACGTAATTTTTTGTTTATATGCATATGTTTTGGTCATAAAAAACAAAATCAAATATTCAAAACAAATGCCGGCACAAATATTAATGGTCAGGAAATGATGAATAGAATTCGCTTAATATTCACATATACGAGTATATCTGCCATGATGATTCCGTCTATGTCTCCATTTTCACAACAAAAAGAAGAAATGTTCGTTTGCTGTAAGAAAACATAACAGTTAATCGGCCACAAAAGGAAATAGATCCATAAATGATACAAATATAGACATCATCAAATAGAATCATCGTCGTCGGTCGTCGGTCGTCGCAGAAAGAAAAGAACCTTTTGTGCTAATTTACACTCGATGTGAATGACATAACTCACAGTGAGTGGAGTGAAAAGCCGCTGAATTAGCTAACGAACCGGTTGGGTAGATTGTGTCATTCAAATTAATTATAGAGCTCAGTTTAATTTTGTTTTATTTTTGAACTTTTGTTAATTGTTATTTTTAGTCAATTCAAGTTTTGCTAATCAGTGGAAAGAATGAAAGGACCATTTACCATTAAATGATAAATGGGAATCGATTATGATTTTTACTTACAACTTTTAGAAAAAAACGAAAAAGGAACTCAAACTTACCTGCAAAGAAAAAAAAAAAGGAAAATTAAGATGAGTATTGGTGGTATGATAAGGTTTAAAAAATATTTAAATATGACAGCCTTTTGCGGGCGCCGTGTTAGAATCTATTAAATTTAAAAGGTAATCGCTGTTATGAGTCTGTACTTCGAGTCCTTTTCTTTTTATGTGTAAAAGAGCCCATCCTTCGTCGTCGATGGCTGTCAGAGTTAATATAAAAGAATTCGGTTTTCGGGGGTGAAAATGATAATTGAAATTGTGTATTTCACTGTGGGAAGGCTAAAAGACTTGCCCATCTTGATACCTATAAGATGAAACTTAATTTTTGATTAATTTCAGCTGTAAATCAAAACTTTTGACTTTTGATATCTAAAATCAAAGTTAACATAAGCAGTTACTTCATCATTCGTTCATAGAAAGCAAAATATTGATTTGCGGTAATGGCGTTGTATTACCATTCACATAACTCATTGATTCAACTTATGGGAAATGCACCTAACTGTGTTCAAAACTTACAATGCTTTGGAAACTTTAGATTGAAAAAGTTGTGCTCAAAACAGCCAAAATAATAAAACACAGTGACCTGATGAAACGATGCGAATTGCTTGTGGTGGCGTAGTTCAGGTTTGATACCTATTACTTATTGTTTTGGCTTCATCTCTTTCGATTTTTATAATTTTTAGACCTGCTATCAAAGTATCACTTCTTCCTGAGTGCATTTCGACAACTTTTTTTTTGTGGATTGGAGTTTGAATGGACGAATGTCAATTTGTTCATTTTGTATTAAGCGGCACTTAAATAGGAGAGCTGCGATTTGTTCGAGATCACGATGTTCGTAACGCGAAAAAAAGGAAGAAGAACTTGATTGTTTTTGCCCTATTTATTGATGACTTAGAAGAGATACTGCAAAGTGGAGTTCGTGTTTCATCAAATCTTTTAGTTAAGGTTCTTATGTTTGCGGACAACATTGTGGTGCTAGCAGAGTTGCGTGGTAGTCTCCAGCTAATGATCAATAGGTTGTTTGAGTACTGCAACAAGTGGAGGCTCCAGGTAAACCTAGAAAAATCAAAAATTATGATTTTCCGTAATAGTTGAGGCCGAAACTGCCGCATTGAAACCTGAAAATTTGGAACCCAAAGCATTGAAGTTGTAAATGAATACAGCTATCTTGGTATGCGTATATGTAGGAATTTGAACTGGAAAAGCCACATTATAAGTTGGCAAAATCTAAATATGCATTGAACGCCACATGGGGGACTGTGGTTCATTGTAAAGACGTTGAATACGTATCCAAATATCGTATTTTTGAACCAACAGCTAAAGCAATGATGTGCTATGCAGCTCAAGTTTGGGGCTATAAGGAGTTCGATGAAGTAGAGCAGCTTCTGCGTTATTTCTTTAAAAGAAGTTTAAAGCTACCAAATAGTACGGCAAATCACATACTAATGTTAGAGACAGGTCTTCCAGCTTTAATCATCTCAACTCTAAAAACACATGTGGACTACATTATAAGAACTATTGCAATGGATGATAGGAGACTACCGAAGAAAATCACAATGCCTGTGGTTCAAAAACAAATATCATGGTTCGAGTCTTGGAGGGAGCTAGCCGAGTACTGTGGACATACACTTCTACTCCGGAACGACAGAATGGACACGTGGAAAAGCGAACTCTATAGCCTAATAACGTTAGTTGATGAAAGAAAGAGAGAAGACTACATTCTTCTAAAAGACAGAAATTCATTTCACAGGGGCATATACGCAAGGATCAATTATAACCTGCTCACAGACAATTATTTCAGGGCGGAGTATCCTACCGATCACTGGTTTTAAAAGCACGAGGGGAAGTGCTTCCCCTGATCTATCTCTCACAGGAATAATTTGAAGGAAACATGTGGACTCTGTAATCTAAATGAACGTGAAAAAATGTTCCATTTGTTGGGAAAGTGTCCTGTTTTAGTGGAAACAAGAGAGAGTACACTTGGTGTAAGCTACCTTAATGAAGAGGAAATCATAGGAGTTCTAAATGGAGCCATGGACTGGGAAGCCTTTTACAATTAATAAAGCTAGCACTTAACTTAAGGAAACGAATCTTAGATGAACTTTTTTAAAGTAATATTCCAATTTATATACTCGTATTAAAAAATTAAACTAAAAAAATAAAAAGCCATGTTAAAAAAATTAAAAATAAACTAAATTATTGTAACTTTTATGAAATAAAAAATCATTTGAAACTTGAAACTTGTTTTTGATAAGTGACTAAACAGCAGAAAAAGGAAGATGACTTCCTTGGCGTAATAGAAAAAGGAAGAATTTTTGGAATCAAACCAGCAGCTTCATCATGTCGCTTTTGGGCTGTCGGTTGTCAGGTGTTGGGTGTTGGGTGTTGGGTGTCCGGTGCCAATGTCGTATTACAAAAAAGTATGCATAGTTTTTCCATTAAACGACAGTACATCATTATCGTCTTAAGTTCGATAGCTAAATAAATTACTCAACTCGTAATAGTATTCTATGGCTGTGATTTAATAGACGACGTTAATTTTTGTTTTAAAGCTTTTTCAGCTTTGACCGCAGTCAAAATGTTCCGTAATTTCCATTTCAATCTCTATCATAAAACTGATTTTAAAAACTAATTTTGTCTCTCCATGGAAACCGGCTGAAGTAAAAAAAAAAATGTATGAGAAGATCTATCGTCATTTTTTCACTACTATTTGACTGGTAAACATGCTACACGAAGCATGGTCTATGATCTATCGCCTCAAACGATAGCACTTTCTTATGTTGCGTGAAGTGATAATTCCTTTGAAACGATATCGTCACACTATCAATTGCTTACGCGATAAGCAGCGCTGTCAATCTCGTTAGTAAAACGATACATTTACATAAAGTTTTGTGCCACCTGAGGCTAGTCAAAACAAGAAGAAAAAATAATCGAACTTTCCAAAGATAATCAATTTCATTTCGGGGTTTCGATTCCCAGTCATATACATGCGGGTATCAATTTTAGAGGGGAATTGGTAGGTAAGTCTTTCGAAAGCTGTACTGTCATCAAAAGTGAATAGAATTCTTTTGCTTGGTGAATGGAATTCATCACTCCTCTTGTACTTGTAGGAATCAATGACGCTAATAGTTCAGCCCAGAAATGCTTTCCAAAATGGATTGTCAATCAAATCAATCCATTGCTACCAAAGTAAGGTAGATACTAGATACAGAGTAGAGTGATTTATCAAAGAAAAGGGAACAATGTATCTATTACAGTTTTCATTTACACAAAGTGATCATGATCACCATATAATTTGACGATATTGAGAATCATTTCAAAATTAAGTGCAGTTTAGCATATGTTTGTCTGTGAGCTGCAAATATAAGTAAATATCTCGTTTAGAAAATATAATGAGCAAAATTTTTACGGAACAGCTAAAAAGCAACATGACGAAGTCACACCGACAGCCGAAAGGCGACATGCTGAAAGCACAACGACAGAAAAAAGAAACATGGTCAAAGCACGCACACCTGGCTTCCGGTGTTTTATCACTATGATAAAAGCACAATGACACAAAGTAAGCGACACGATGAAGGTACGACGACAGCCCATAAGCGACATGATAAAGGCGCAACACCGACAGCCCACAGTTGCTTACAGTGTATGAGACCATGACAGTTGATGATAAGGCTGGGCACTAAGAAGTTAAAAAGATTGTTGGGTATCCATTTTCGAATTGACTTTTGCAAATTTCACACACGTTACGAATTTCATTTTGGAATACGGGCTAAAATCTTAAGCCGTTTTTATTCTGTTTCACCAAAGAAGTATAACTACTTATGGTATACAAATACACAGTTTTTTAAAATAACCTCAATTTGAAATACATATTGTGAATTTTGTAGATACCAAGTTTTAATGCGCCTGTGGCGTAATGGAATCGAATCCCAGAAATATTCAGTTGCTTTCTATAGTTGTCCTCTGAAAGAAAATACCATGGAATGAAAAATCCTTCCTCACTTAACCCTTCAGAATCGGCAAAATTTTAATGTCTCTTCGATTCCTTAGTATGAGTATGGCTGAGAGAAATGCACTTGGTCCCAGGGATCTCCGAAACCTATTGTACCACCCTGTTATTTTATTTAACTGTTTAATTGTTTGTTCAACTTCAACAATGCTTGGATTTTGCACTTATTTAGCAATTCCTGACTTCATACTTCATTCTTTTATGAAATGATGTGACTAGATTATCATTCCGAAACGGTGGTGCTGTGGAACATTATGATTCTGTTCGTCTCAATTATTTTTCCATTGTAGGCGAAATTACGTTTTCATAGGCATATACGGAATACAGGCTTTAACAAATTAATTTCACCTTGAAATAGACGTTAAATTTATATCGACAGACAAACACAACTGAATTTCTATTCCACGAAAAATTTACCAAAATGTGGCTGTCACATGCGACAACCACCTTACGTGGAACTAATTTCTATAGCAAATAGTTTTACGTTAGTCCACCCCCCTATAAGTTTATTTTGTAAAAAGAAACAACACAAAAAAACACTTAAGAATTCCAAAAGCTGATATTCTTGGAGTTTCAACGAATGTGTTCCCCTTTCTTTTGGAACAACGAAACAATTAGACGTTCTCATCACTCCCCTAAAACACAATGTCTAAATAGAATTTTTTATACCAAACTTTGACAGTGAGAGTGTAGTCCATGGCTTTGAATAAACATCAAATCAGTGATTCGGTGAGCACGGTATTCTCTAATTAAGAACTGTTTTAAGAATCTGCTAGCGTGTGGTACTCCTCATTAATGACATTCCAACCCTTCAATCCAATCCCCTTCCTTTTCGAAGAATGTCTCGTTTAATTTCCTGTGAGTCGTAGTACTGTACACACATTTTTATGGCATAATTTTCACCATGGAATACCATACCCAAGCAGGTGACAATATCTTTCTAATAATAAAAAAAAAAGAAAAAAAAGGAAACAACAGCTCGCTCATGCTCACATAATTTTTGTGTTATTGTTTTTATATTTTTCCTCCTACAACACAACAACAGGCCGGGGTCGGACGTTGAATTTTATGAACCTTGTCGGGTGATTGTGTCTATAGACTCATGAAGTTGCTTGTAGTCCTTGAGAACATGAATGGATAGAAGAACGACCAACGACGACGACGACGCACGGTGGAAAAAAAAGGTTATTATCGTTTTCACTCTATTGATTTCCCACATGTGCCGAAGCCATTGCCATCGCCAACTACAACGTCACCCGCCTGCCATCTGTTCCTGCCCCCCAAAACACCTTAAAACCATCAAGCGATCAAGGGTAAAAAACTATCTTCTATCGAATCAACTTTTGTTTAAACGTTTTCTCTTCGTAAGTGCAATTTAAGCGAGTGTGTATATGACGTTGACGAGCAGTGTAGGATTTTATAACTACCAGCCACTGATGGATTTTCAAATTTCATTTTTCCCTTGGTTTCGCTATATTTTTTCCTTCCCTTTTAATTTGTGAGCTCTGCCCCTTGTAAAGCAAAGGCAAAAGTTGATTCCTTTGTGGGGTTTCTTTTAATTAAAATAAGTAACCATGAAGTGTTTTTATTTGTGTATACCACCGATTGACTGCGATTTCAGGTGTCCATTCGTTATTTCAAAGGTTTCTTCCTTTCTTTTCAAATCAAATGAAAATAATAGGGGTTTATCTAGAGCAGCGCGGCGGTAGAGAAAAAGAGCTCCTTTTTGACTCTTAGCAGGGATAACGTTCGTTTGGATTGAATTGGAAAGGAAGTTTACTTACAAAAGATAAAGCGTAAGTAGTTATTATAGTTGTGCTAAAGGTTGAAACAAAACTCTTGGAAGTCATGTTCTGAGAAAGACTTTTGATTTCGTTTTGTGTTTGATTGAAAAAAGAAGAAAAAAAAAACAATTTTAAAAACTAACGTAGCACAACTTTGTTTCTGCAGTTCGTTTGTAAAAGAAAGCGCCTTCGTTATTGAGTTGGAGGAAAGCTTCAAAACTTCATTTGCGCCAAACGACAAACGAGAAATAAGTTTTGACACCTATCAAAGAACACCTTCATGACACTCCACTGATTTTTAATGATATTTGAAATCTGGGACAAGTCATGATGCAAGGGTTTTTGGAAAGGTTTACGAGTTTGAAAAATTACTATTTTTTGTTGAAAAGGCGATAATATTCATGTTATGTTGTTTTTTTACCTCATGACTTGAGATCACATTAAACTCAGAGATTAGATAAGTAAAGAACTGATTTAGAAAGTGAGTGATTATTTAGGCGAGTAAGTGAGCGAAGCATGGAAGACCAGTGGCAGCAATGCCAAGAAGCCATCAGAACCGCTGCCTCTAAGGTTCTGGGTTTCACTCGGCCACCAAAACGAAACCCATGGTTCGACGAAGAATGCAGGCAGGCCAAACAAAAAGCCAAACAAAAAGCACGACAAATGCTGAACAAGGGCTGCTTACGATCACTATAACGAAATTTACAAGGAGAAAAGAAGGGAAGAACACCGAATTCTCAAAAAGAAAAAGAAGCAGCATGAGAAGCGTTCGCTTGAGGAAATAGAGAGGTGCCATGACAGGAACGAGATTCGGAAGTTTTACCAAAAGGTAAAAAGGTCTTGCCAGGGTGGCAAACCACGAACTCAAGCCTGTAAAGACCAGCAGGGAAACATAGTTATAGAGTCACAGTCGCTACTGAGGATCTGGAAAGATCATTTCTGCAGACTGCTTAACGGCGATGAGGACACAAATTCCTCCGCTGTCAGGCATATTGCCCCATCCAGCTTGGACGATGATCAAGAATGCCGTCCTCCCGACCTAGAAGAAGTTAGGCTTGCCATATGCAAACTTAAATCAAATAAGACTGCAGGTGCAGATGGCCTTGATGCCGAACTTTTCAAAGCAGCTGGAGACCAGTTGGAAAGGAGCATTCACCAGCTGATCTGATCATGATATGCTCAGAAGATATATGCTCGGAAGAAAGCATGCCCGATGAATGGAACCTCAGTATCGTATGCCCGATCCTAAAGAAAGGAGACCCTCACAATTGCACCAATTATAGAGGGATAAGCCTCCTTAACGTCGCGTCGCTTAAAAGATCTTGTCTGCTGTAATATGTGAACGTCTGAAACCCCACGTCAACAACTTGATAGGTCCTTATCAATGTGGTTTTAGACCAGAGAAGTCCACAATAGACCAAATTTTTACATTACGGCAGATCTTGGAAAAAACCCGAGAACGTTATATCGATATTCACCATCTCTTTATCGATTTCAAGGCCGCGTATGACAGTATCTACAGAGACGAGCTGTACAGAGCCATGTCTAGTTTCGGCATCCCTGCAAAACTCGTACGACTATGCAGGATGACTTTGGAGAATTCACGCTGCTCCGTCAAGGTCGGTAAAGAACTCACCGATACCTTTGATGTCGAAGAAAAGCTTTAGGCAAGCGACAAACTGTCATGCGATTTCTTCAACATCATACTTGAAAAGATTGTAAGAAAATCAAAAGTCAACACCAGAGGAACAATCTTTCAAAAGTCTGTACAATTACTCGCCTATGCAGACGATATTGACGTAATGGGAAGAAGGAAGCGTGATGTCAAAGGTGCTTTTGCGAGTATTGAAACAGAAGCGGCAAAAATGGGTTTGATGGTTAATATGAATATGCTGTCATCAAACAAGGACACAGAACATCGACGAAATGGACAAAAGGTCACAATAGACAGACATACCTTCGAGGTAGTACAGGACTTCGTCTACCTAGGATGCGCTGTAGACACGGACAACAACATCAGTGCGGAGATCAAACGGAGAATAACTCTTGTCAACCGTTGCTTCAGTTGCAATTGAGAACCAAAACCCTCTCCAGAAAAACAAAGGTAACTTTGTATAAGACCTTTATCATACCAGTCCTGCTTTACGGCGCGGAAGCATGGACCTTATCGAAAGCGGATGAGGAAACCCTTGGTCGTTTCGAAAGAAAAATTCTACGAATGATCTTTGGTCCCGTATGCGAAGACAATGTGTGGAGAAGAAGATACAACAACGAGCTGTATGAGCTGTACCGCGACATGGGCATAGCCAGAAGAGTACGCATCGCGATGGTTGGGCCATGTTGAGCGGATGGACCAAAACGCTCTGGCTCGTCGGGTGTTCGAAAGCACATTGCAGGGAAATCGCGGAAGGGGAAGACCTCAAGTGGATGAAACCTCAACCGACTTAGAGTGCGAAACTGGAGTGAACTCGCCCGAAATCGAAGACGTTATAGAAGGATGTTGGTTGAGGCCCAGGTTGACCCCGAACTGTAATGCCCACATAAATAAGTAAGCAAGACTTGAGTTCACATTAAACTGAAAAAATTGGCCGTCCTCGCTCGGGGATTGATTCCAAGACATCAAGCGTAGCAGCCCAACCCTCTTCCGGTCACTGAGTGAGAAGGATACACTAAAACAGTTCCTCCGATTAATTTTTTCGTCAGCTTGAATTGTAAATAAATCACAAAGAGTGAGGGATTGCGTAGATGCACTAGTGAATAAGTGAGTGAGCGAGTAAGTGAGTTACCTAGTCAGTGAGCTGAGCGACAGATAAACTGAGCGAATGGATAAAGGGTTGAGTGATGAGTGAGTGGAGTGGGTTTGTAAATGAGCGAGTGAGTAAAAAACGAGTGAGAAAGTAACCGAGATAGTAAGTAAACCAGAAAAAACTGAGTGAGTAGGCGAGCGAGAGAGTAAGTGCGCGAGTTACTTAAGGAATGAGAGAATAAATAAGTCAAGAACTGATTAAGAGAGTGAGTGATTATTTAGGCGAGTAAGTGAGTGAATAATTAAGAAAAAGAGTGGGCAGTTAAGCGAGTGAGTAAGTGAACAAGTTATTAAGAAAGTGAGACTTTAAGCGAGTGAGTAATTGAGTGATTAGATAAGTATAAAAAAAAAATAGGGTGGCGCAACAGAGCGAGGAGCCCCTGGGCCTAGCGCATTTCTCACAACCATGCCTTGTGAGGGAATGGAGGGGACCTACAATTTTTCGCCGGTTCCGAACGGCTAATTGAGAATGCGCTTTTCATGGCAATGAATTTACTAACGGAGGACTTGCCAATTCCTCGCGAAAGGCGATACCCGTGGAAAAACATTTTTGCATTTTGCCTCTGCTGGGATTCGAACCTCGAACCTCTGGGTTAGCAGGTGGACATGCTAACCATTACGCCACGGGTACCAAGTTCGTTAGATAAGTATACGAGTTCGTAAGTAGGCCCAAGAGAAAATGAGTCAGTTAGACAGTTTACCAGCAAGTACGAGTAAGTGAGTGTTTAAGAGAGTAAATTAGCGAGTGGCTGGGTTGGTAAGTGAACAAATTCTTAAGGGTGCGAACATATTAGCGAGTGAGTAAGTAAACGAGTAAGTAAGTGAATGAGTAAGCAAGTAAGCGAGTGATCTGGCAATTCGCTTTCCATCATTGACTAATCATGTGCAAATGAGTGACTGAGTTTTCTTCTTTCAACGGCGGCGATGAGAAAGCAACGTCGTATTGAGGAGATCACTCTTCAATTTAACGGCTTCTCAATAGTGATCCGCCTGGCGCCTTTGGTGGACGTTGTTATAAATGCATATCAGTGATTGAGATCAGATCAGTCACAGAACCCTTGAAGCGTGACTCTACTCAGTCACCCCCTCAAAATCAAAATTGCCATACAAGTTTTTTTCTAGCCTGACCAGATACCTATGTCTAGCAAAGATTTAACTGCTAAACAGGATCGTTTATGAACCCGACACAATTATTTTTCATACACATAACGAGGGTCATAAACGCACGTTCTCGACGCGACGTTGTCCTCAAAGCCGCAAAGTAATTTATTTTCGCCGATAACATAGCGCCAGTAGCAGAATGCGTTATCTCATATATTTATTTCTAGACGCACTTAAAAAAAAAGAATCAACTCATTTACAAATAATTAAAATGATAAATACTGAGTGGCTTTGTTCCCGATAAAGAACGACAAAAGAACTTTTTCCTCATTGCAATTGCATTACATTATCACAAGGCGCCAAATGTCAAAACGGTTAAGGTTATGCAAAGATGATAACACGAACACCGCCCCTGTTCGTTCATAAATTACGTCGGTTTTAATTACAACTACGGATGTGTTTGGTTTTCTTCGTGACTGTCACACAGATTGATTTCGATAAGCTAACCAACAAAAATTATATGCGCATAAAAATGTTGCTTTACACAAACAAAGCGAAAAGTTGTCAATTGTCTGGTACCCCAATCACCACTATACACAAAGTCATTAGCATTTTAGTCACTTTTTTGTTTAATTAGCTGTGATCAAACTTCCTTAAAAGCACACGCCATAGGACTCTACGAGCATAGAGATGAAGAACCGAGAGTGCGAGCATTTCAAATTTGAATTTATGTGGCTTGATTCGCATATTGATTTGATGCGAGTACCTTTGCTTTGTTTTGATATGGAAAGGAAACACGTCAATCAGAAAATGGTTACTCAAGTCGACAGTAGGTGTAGGTGTACCTCCAACCTTAAAAACAAAGCATCGAAAGTACGTACATACTTTTGTGCGTGCATGTCAAACAAAAATGCCTATCAACGATCACACTTTCTGGTTGTGATTAAACAAAATTTGCCATTTTTTTCTACAGTTCGTGTGGATAAATTCCGGTAAGTGACAAATTGTGAAGATGAAGTAGGCCAATGGCCTGCTTTAATGGCTTACGCCATGGTGTGAAAAGAATGGAGAAAGAGCACGTACTTTGCGAAAAGTACAAGTGTTAAAAACACATTCTCAAAGAAACACCATGCACAAACATTTGTCAGAAATGGCTGTCTGCACGAGATTTAGAAGTTTGACATGGTCAATTCAAAAAGAAGTAAATGTGATTTTGTGTGACTGAAGTAAGAGTGACTAATGCAGTCAACAGTACTAGATGAGGTAAAAAACAAGAATGTGATGGATAAATCCAACTTCCCTGAAGCACGTAAACAATTCTGTTTCAAAAAACACGTCTTGTCCTTTACTTGGTTGGAGGTTAAACGAAAAGGTTTTCCAAAACAACAACGACAACAACTATGGTCTGTACTGGAGTTTGGTTTTTGAACATTATCTGAGAGGGTGGGTACGATTGACGTCGTACTTCCTCGACCACAATGATTCGCATTGGCGGAAGTTCCGGTACAAAACCAGAATATTAAAAACAAAAAGTTATTTTGGTGTAGTCGAGATATTTATTGTTTTGCTTCTTACCGCTGGCGCTGGTGAGGGAATCCAAATAACACACTTGTTAATTTGTCGTCAAAGAACACAAGTGATTAATTTATGGGCTACTACCTATTTCCACTACATGTCAAGTTCTATAAAAAAAATGTGGCAAGTAAAACATTGCTAACTTAATGCTTCGGACATATAGACATACCTTTAACTAAACAGAGGGTAAATGAACGATAAACGTAAGATGTGCCTTAATCAGCAAAATGAATATTAAAGCTGTGTATTGAGAAATGTTTTTTATGTTGGCCCACTGAATGTAGGTCTACATGTACAGTGTGCGAAAAATATCAAAGGTAAATATGCTTACTTGCTTGGGGTGGGACAACATTGCGTATGTTGTGTATACAGAATGTGGTGCCAAAAAGTCTGAAACTAACATTCGCACTCCAGAAAGCAGAGATGGAAGGAGTAAATTCAGCGATTTTTCATACATACGAGGTACTACGGTTCTGGGTGGAGCAATTTAAACGAATGTCTGATTACAAACCAAAAACTTTGGAAAGTGTTTAGAACCAAACGAGGAGACTTGATTTCAACGTGACGTTCTCTATAAGCGGGTCATTTGTATGAAGATAACAAGCGGAAGAATTTCGATCCCTTCGAGAGCACAAAACTCGTAATATGCCGTTGGCGTTGGTGACTTATAAGAATCACGCTAGATTTCTGCCCAAGCTTTCAGTGGAAAGAATGTACTGTGTCAAAGAAGCATCCTACGCTATATAAACTTGAGAACATTTTTGTAAATCTATCCAAATACTATGTCAAGAGTGCCACAACTGAAAGTCTAAGTTTCACTGTGGTCACAGCGATCACAGCCCCTCATTTGATGCAGACTTTCTAGTCAGCACTGGTTTGAGCCCGGGCATTGTTTAAACTCGTTCGACAAATGGACAAGATTGCTAGCAAATGGAGTGCTAAGTCTGCGCTCGATGGAACTATTACCCTATGATGTGAAACACCGTAACACTTATGTAAAAATGATGGATAGATTTACAGGCACAGATAGATGAAACAGGCCATAACCCAGCTCCAGCCAAATTTCAACTTCAATAATTGAACCACCAAAGCAAGAAAAAACGAGATCACCAGCCTTTCCAAAGTCGCCAATGACAGACAGTATGCCCCAGAACCTAGCGCATTTCACACAACCTTGTCTTGTAAAGGAATGGAAGGGACCTACAATTTTCTGCCGATTCCGAACGGCTAATCGAGAAAGTGCTTTACATGGCAATAAATTTACAATCGGAGGACTTGCCAATTCCTCGCAAAAGGCGATACCCGTGGAAAAACATTTTTGCCTCTGTTGGGTTTCGAACCCACGAACCTCTGGGTTAACGGCAGACATGCTAACCATCACGCCACGGCTACCACAGTATGCGAAATGTGTGAAATTCATATAATAAACGAGCATGGACACACGTCTGAATCGCATATGCAGCCGGTGCGATGAAGATGAAGCAATCTTATATTTTTGAGAGTGCTTGGCCCCTGGAGCATACTTTTTCGAGGGACTAGGTGAAGCGGCGGCGGCGTCTCAGTGGCAACACCGAACAAATCGTACCGGAATCCATTCAGTTGGGTATAAATGGTAAAAGGAGGCGCCACACTCCTAACCACACACTCACTTCAATTCTTATCACCTCTTCTTACCTATGTCCCGGAAAGCAGAATGAAATCATTGAGATTTAAGAGAAAAGTTGTAACTTGAAGTAACACATCCCACCTAATCTAACCTAAGCAGGTGAAATGAGGAAAGAGTTTTTGTGCATTCAGGAGACTTCTACTTCCTGTCGATGGAAAACTTTGACCACCTTTTAAAGATTTTAGATTTGACTGTAAATGAGGGGCTGTGAAATGTTCTTATAGGGACATTGACTGTTCACATAATATCATCAACCGCGTGGAAAAACTAGGAGGGATTTTGAAGGGAAATTTTTGTTAAATAAATGACTATAAGTTCAACCATAACAGAGAGTGTTGCCTACTTAAAAGGACTATGAAGTGTACCCTTACGCCAAGGAAGGTTTTCCTTAGCGCCATTTAGTCATGTCTGTAGAGAAAAGACAAAATAACATTAAAATCTCGGAAGCGAGTTTGAAAAAATGATTGAAACTTTGGTGCCGGGTAAAACGGGTCAGTGGCAACAGCAGCTACAGCTGTTCATTTCAAAGTCGCTTGCCATATCTGTATAGATATGATTCAACTAGATGAACACTACCACGTACTTGAATTATATGACTTCGCTTGACATTAATAGTTTGGGAAAACATAGTCCATTTATAAATACATGATATTTGATATTCTTTGATTCCTTGAAGCTCCTTTATGTCTCCTTTAAAATTCATCAGTAAAAATGTGCACATATTTGCAGTTTTTAGAGATTTAGCTCCTAGAGTCATAAGGGACTCTTCTTCGACAGAATTTCGAAAATGTTTTTTTAGTAAAAAGTAAGTGGATGCATACATAACCTTAAACATTAGTAGAATACCTACTGAAAAACTGGCGGTCATATAAAAAGCTACGGTTACGCTTCGCTAAGGTCCAAAGGTAAAAAGATTGAGGACTTGAGTCACACTCACCCCAAGAATTTACATTTTCATATAAATTGGGAGATTTTTGGGCAGGTTTCGATTGTACTATCCAAAAATGTATTTTAATATATATTAAACGTTAGTTGCATGCTTTAGAACATCAACTTTCAAGAGTTCATCAAATGGCTTAGTGAGTGCAGTTTTATTAGCTTTAAGACCGTACTGTGTACAAGTTTGCTATTTCGTCCAAATCATCCAGAATATACTGTGATTGAATCACATGTGAAACCTACACTATTTGTAATAGACGAGCTCAGGCCTGGATTTACTCTAGTGCCCTCGGTGCTTAGGCACAGGGCGGCAAATTCTGGGGGCGGCAAAATTTGAAATGAAAGTCAAAGATTCTTTCAGTCATAAAAATATTTTTCGGGACAAAGGTGTTACATACGCCTGAAACACATCACATTATCACTGAAAATTTCCGGGATTCCCATTATCTTGGCATTATTCATACGCAGTTAATTATTTACATCTTCCCGAATTCAACTTGGTAATTGTCTAATAGTGGTTAATGAAAGTTACAAAACAAAGTATTCAACATTTCACTTTATTGATATCATATAACCCAATTCAAATTAAAATCACGCGCCTTTGTATACGAAGAATAAAACGCCCTGAGACACTCATCGTCAAAGAAGATTGCTTTGAAAGCATTGCCAGCAACAAGATGGTCAGCTCGAGATGATCTCGAAGCAGTTAAGGTGCTCAACAAATACTATGGTGATATAATGAAACTTTAATCACCATTGAAGAAGATATCACTGAGAACGCGATCACGAGGCAAGAAACAAAAGGACTTCGCATTCAACTTGAACGACTGGAAACAACATTCATGCAGATTCTTTGGCATTTTTTACTTCCGAGATTCGATGCTGTCAGCCAAAGATTGCAAAAGGTTGATATCAACATAGATGACTATCGTGGACTGATCAAAGTAGTAGCTGATGCATGAATGGAATCTGAAGTTTATGAAAAGAAAGCGTTAGAAATCTCAGAGAGTCAAGAGTACCAGACAAGTGTTTCTAGAAAAAGAAGGAGAAAGTTGCAACGTCATTCTTGACAATCTTGATTCTGAATTGCGAAGAAGATGCCAAGCATATGAAGAAATTCACGGAAAGTTTTCAGCTATCACTGAATTTGGAGATTTGAATAACTGCGAAATTCGTAAGAAGTCGGAACATCTAAGGACAATTTATACCTCGGACCTCAAACCTTCATTGGATGACGAATTGGTGCACTTCCACGCGTATTGCTCCGAGAAAAAATTAGAAGGTTATTCACCATCCAAGCTATTAAAAGTCTTGAAAACGAACGACTTATATACTGAGTTCCCAAGCGTAGAAATAGCATATCGAATATTTATGACATTAACGGTGACGAATTGCAGCGCAGAACGTTCATTTTCATGTTTGAAAAGAGTCAAAAACTATTTTCGTTCAACTATGACGGGCAGTCGGATAAATAGTCTGAACCCTTAAATTGTGAAGAATTAATAGATCAGTTCACGGTAAAGAAAGTAAGGGGTGTTTGCATTTGAAAAGTGTATCAGAAATCCATCAAATCCGGTGTTTTTTTCATACAATTTAAAATTTTGGTTTTCAGATAATTTTATTTCTTCTTTGGACAGCAAATTTTGTCGAAGATTAGATAACGCAAAAAGAATTGCCACACTCCGCCATACTCAAACCGTTCAATTAACAATTTAAGCTCATTGTGTAAAACAAGGAATTACAATTATACGCACTTCTGTAACAATAAAAAAAAATTTATTGCACTCCTATGCATTCAACGAAAACGATTACAAACATCCGTAATTATCTTGTATGTCAACTTTAAGTTTTATTTTCTTATAAAAAAGCGTCATAATCACATGACGCAACAAATGAATTCAAATTTTACGTTTTTGATTCAATTCATTTGTTAATTATATAGTTAACGATCTCACTAAAATTTCATATAATTATAAATCAATAATAAAGGCGGCGTTTTTTACAGCACCCAGGGCGGCATTTTAAAGAAATCCGGCCCTGGTCGAGCTAACACCAACTCATTCCGTGTTTTTCTTCGTCAGTCCCGAACAGTGAACTAGCGAACTGAGTAGCTCTCTATGTACCCATTGTAAAGTGACGTGGTAACTCTAACAGAGCAAGAAACTGAAAGCAGCAAAATTATCAGTTCAGAATATCAGGTGTTCAGTCTGAGCTTGGTGTTCTGTTAAGAACTAAAAAAGAAAAACCTTTATTTAAGTTAGGAGAAGACCCAACCGAAGCAGTTTCAAAATCAACTCATTTGACAGTTCGCCTGAAAATTATTCGGGAATTGCAGGCACAACCTTTTCAACTACTTAAAAATCAAAGAGAAATGTCCTAGCCCTTTAAAAGCACTTATTCGATGACCTTTGTTCAGGTCTGCCAAGGGTTTCAAGGTAAACTTTATTCTGAAATTGCAAAACTGCAAATAACTTATTTTGGCGTTAGAAGATGCTTAGAAAGATTGTCCTCATATACTTTCATTTTTAATTATTCACGGCTGTTTCAAATCCACACTCTACGTCACTATATTCACAAATTATTTAAGGAACAATCAGCGACAACAGGCAGACAACAATTGATTCTGGCAAAATGTCAACTAAACAAATACAAAAAAAAGGGGTGAAAACTCAATATTTACATAAGTCAAAGCCGCATTTATTGTGGTGATGATGACTGGAGATGGTGACTACGAAACCATTTCAATTATTTCTGCAAATATTTTCTCAAGAATTTACGTAGTAGTATTTGGCGACAGAAATTTGTTCCATATACCATCCATACCATCCAAAGAAAAGTAGAAAAATCTGTCATAAATTAAAAACATAAATTAAAAATAACATACATTCATACACTACATAGCTATGTGTACACAACACACTGTACACTTGTATAGGCTTAATAATAAAGCAAGATGGAATCTTGCGGGTGGAATACTCTCTGACATGACTTGGAGGCAATTTGGCTTCACTTCTTGGTTGACTTAAGATGTCATTGCCAAGAAAAAGGATATCATGACTAATTGCTTGGCTGTTTCCCATCTTTCATCTCTTCCATTACATTCTTCATCACGAATTGAAAAAGAAGACACAAAAAAACAGAAAGAAAAATAGGCAGATGAAGGAATTTTATCTAGAATCGTCTATAGGCGGAGACAAAATAAAAACACCACCACCACCACCACGATGACAAAGATTGAAGGAAAAGGAATTTTGTTATTTTTTCTGTTTAAATATTTTATCATTTTCTTTTCGCAGAGCTTAGTGTATGTAATAAGTTTACAGAACTTTTTTTTTATTTCCTCTCTCCCTTCTATTGTGATGGGAAGTGATTTGTTGGGTTTTGTTTTATTCTTTGAGACTATCCGGGGTAAACATAAGGAAGGAATGGACGACCGAGGATGTTGGCTTGAGGCGTGACATTATGCTTTATGCTGCATGATGAAACTACATCAATATCAAAAGACCAAAGGAGGATTTGTATATCGATTTTAGTTTTTATTTTATTTTTTCCTCTTTCATAGGCTCTGTGACAGAATTTGTCCCACAATTAAGAACAAATGATGTTGATTGCGATGAAAAAGGATTATTTGCGATAATGTTGCGGCGCCAGACAAGGTTTAGGCCAAACGGAAGTTACATGGCTGTTTACGATAAAACCGCAATGTCATAACTTTGATAGTTTATCCTCTAGAGTGCAGAAGTCGGCACGTGTTGGCTTTGACTTTGAACGTGATGCTGATGGCTAAAGTTGGATTAACAAGGACTGATAATGAATTTTGAATGAGGTGGGTCATGTTATAGAAATCTACTGAGTTCTTAGGTGAATGTTTTGTACGTTAATTAATCGGATATTTATTGAAGGACATTTGGCCATTCACTTGGGACTAATCATGAAACCTCACTGGTGTCAGCTCGATAATTGTGTGAGTACCTACAGCGCCTCCGTCATACTGTTGAAAGTTTGTGTGTGGTGCCATGAGATTTTTAGTCCTAATGAAATTGAGTTCGCTTTTCATTTTAAACTGATTGATATTTTCACACTATTTTTTTGAACCCCAAGTAGAATCTTCTAAATTTTTTTTTGTCTATCGAATTTGAAAAAGTTTATTTTAATTTTTTTTATAATTAACGCGCACATCAACACCCTTATAAAGTTAAAGAACACAGTGCGAGTATTTAGGAAAACAGGACAGGATTTGAAAGGAGACATCGATGCACTTTGCATTTGAATTTTCGGGAATCCTAATGAAGGGGGAAAAACAGGGCAAGGTAGAGCATTCCACATTCGGGTAGTGCGACTAAAATATGAATCTCTATACTTGACTTTACGCCCGAAGTTGGGCTCAAGGTAAAACTGATGAGCATTTCTAGCGAGGCGGGTGTTGCGGCTAAATTGTTGGGAGGAATGCAGCTGGCTATTTCACTAGAGCACTGTTTGTGAAAAAAGCGATAAAAGAGAGTGAGACAGGTAACGTTTCGACGATGTTCAAGAGAATCAATCGATTCTACAATTGAAAGTTCACCTATCAATTTCAACGCTCTGTTTTGTACCCTATCAAGTAGGCGCAGAGATGTTTGAGGAGCACCTTACCAGATATGGGAGTTATACTCCAGTTTTGGGCGGATGAGGGCCTCATAAACTGTAGCTAGATCAGAAGGGCCTTATAAATTGTATAGCCAGATCAGAAGGGATGAAGAACTTCCTGCATCGTTTCAAGAAGCCTAAGCATTTAGCAGCGTTTTTATCGACTTCTAATATGTGGTCGTTCCAACGGAGATTATCGTTTACACACATATCAAGTACTGACAGCTTTTCGGTTTCTTCGATGCAGGTACCATTCAACGATAATGGTAATGGGGGGATGTGTAGCTTCGACGACAAGAGACAGCATTGAGTTTTCGAAGCATGGAATTCTACTCGGTTTTTAAAACCCCATGTAACAATGCTTTCAAGAATTTAATGAGCTTATCATACGCAGTCTTTCCAGTTCCACATCCGAAGAGCAGGGACGTGAATTTGGAAACGAATATGAAAAGCTGAGGGTCGAGTCGTCAGCAAAACAGTTAAGCGGATTAGAAGTTTCAGGCAAGAGATCATTAATGAAAATGAGGAAGAGAGTTGGAGACTTGAAGCCATCCAATACAACTTGTATTGAACGGTCGGAAAGGTAATTTCTAATCCAACGAAGAAGAGACTCATCGATACCAAAAGCACGCATTTTCGATAAAAGAGCCTGATGCCAAACTCTATCAAATGCTTTAGAAATATCAAGCGCAATAATCTTACTTTCTCCAAAACAATGTAAAGATTGGTTCCACTTTTCAGTGAGATAAGCCATCAAATCACCAGTGGACCGTTTGCTACGAAAGCCGTACTGACGGTCATTAAGAAGCATTCGTTCTTCAAGATATTTCATAAGTTGACGGTTTATCAACGTTTCCATGACCTTGGAAAGAAGGGACGTTAGTGCAATTGGACGGTAATTGGAAGGGGAGGAAGATTCGCCTTTTTTAGGGACCGGCTGGACAAATGCAGTTTTCCATCTGCTCGGAAAAATCCCAGCAGAATAGGAAAGATGGAAAAGTTTACGCAGTGGTTTTGCCAGCGTAGAAGAACACCTCTTCAGAATAACGGCGGGGATACCATCTGGACCAGCGGATTTATGTATGTTGAGATCTTTGAGGACTCTCGCAACCGAGCGAGTTCGAAAGAATATCTGCTTCATCAAAGAATTTGCAGCCTCGAGCTCAGGTGGAGCCACTATGCTATGAGGAAGTGTCGAGTTGGCAGCAAATTGAGCTGCCAGCAAATTGGCTTTATCGATGGAACTGACATACGGAGAGTCATTGAAAACGAGCGTAGGGACCGATGACGTGGTCGAGTTCTTAACGTTCTTAACAAAAGACCAAAAATTTTTGCTTCCTTTTGGACACAACAGTATTTTTTGCCTTACTTTTTGGTCATGCAAAAACTTGGCCTTTTTTATATGAGATTACAGATATTTCTGGCCCGTTTGAACAAATTTCGGTTTTCCACTGTGGGGTTGTCTTTAAATTTACAAAAACTACTTTCTCGATCCCTAATCGCCTCTTTACAGCTTAAATCGAACCACGAATTCTCTTTGGGGATGATACTTTTTGTTCTGTGAGGAACAAAATTTCTTATGCCGTAAAGAATTACGTTAGATATCATATCAGCTGAGGCGTCAACGTTTCCGTCGAGAAAGCACAATGACCAATTAAAATTTCGAAAAATAGACAATCCGCACAGATCTGAGAAGAGATAATCCCATATATCCTCTGTTGATGTCCTGCTCTCTCCCTTGAACAAAAACTATATAGAAGTTTTCTTCTTATGATCAAAGCGATCTGATGAGCACAGATACTCTCCACTTCTACCGCTTAAAAGCTCCAAATGGTTAGGTAAATCTTTTGGGACGCAACTCAGGTGATAAGGTTACAGAAGTTTAGCATATTGATGTAAATTGAGGGATTTAAAATAGTATCAACCAAACAAAAAGTTGTCAGGTCGGGGTTTGTGAATTTATGTACCATTTTCGATGTTTTGTGTTACAGTGGCGTAATATGCACCTTGTAAAAGACAAAACAATACAACACCACACACGGATGTACTGGTATATATAACGGGTGATTTTTTAGCTGGTTTGGTTTTGGCAACACTGGTTTTGACAGCTGACGTGTGTTTAGTACCTTGTGTCACTGTCAAACAGCTTCAGTTTGGTTTGCAATTTAACCATGGATCGTCTTACAAATGAACAACGCTTGTAAATTATTGAATTTTACTATCAAAATTCATGCTGGGCGAGGATCCGCTTTTTTATCGAAAAATTGTGTTCAGCGATGAGGCTCATTTTTGGTTGAATAGGTACGTAAATAAGCAAAATTGCCACATTTGGAGTGAAGATCAGCCAGAAGCATTGCAACAGCTACCAATGCATCCCGAAAAAGTCACTGTTTGGTGCGGTTTATGGGCCGGCGGCATTATTGGGCCATATTTCTTCAAAGATGATGCGAATCGCAGCGTTACTGTCAATGGTGAACGCTACCGAGCGATGATAACAAACTTTTTTTTGCCCGAAATGGAAGTTCTTGACTTGCATGATATGTGGTTTCAACAAGACGGTGCCACATGCCACACAGCACGCGAAACAATGGCGCAATTGCGAGGCGAGTTTGGTGAACAGTTAATTTCACGTTTCGGGTCGGTCAATTGGCCGCCTAGATCGTGCGATTTGACACCATTAGACTATTTTTTGTGGGGGTATGTCAAGGCTAATGTCTATAGGGACAAGCCCGCTTCGATTGACGCACTGGAAGCCATCATCCATGCATTCATTCGTGAGATACCGGCCGATATGTGTGAAAGAGTATGCCAAAATTGGACTCAGCGGATGGGCTACCTGAGACGCAGCCGCGGTCAACATTTGCATGAAATTATCTTTAAACATTAAATTGCAAGGTTCAAACTATCGATTCAAATAAATATTTCATTCATTTTTTCGAATTTTTTCTGTTTTTTTAAAAAAAAAAGTTCTAAACCTCTCAAAAAATCACCGGTTATTATCACACTCCTATCAAATTCTAGGACTGTTTGAATTTTTGCTGGTACACATGTGTACCATGCGTTTTGAAATGGTTAATTGAAGCACTCCCTCATATCACAACGGACCTAATATTGGTCGCAGTGTGGCAGTTGGCTTCCTGACAGCCATTTAAATCTAACCTAAGCCCATGTTGAAAGAATATTTCCCCAAGTACTGACTCTGAGGCTGTCTTTTTTTGACCAAAATATTTTAAATTTTAATTTTCAATTTTAAAATGACATCACTGCTTCTGTGATTTTCAACAATCTGCTTGCACTTGTTCAAAGCAAATAAATCTTGAATTCTCTATTCCGTCGAGTTCCAGTTCATACCAGACAGAAATGTATAACTTTTGACATTGAGTTAATAGGCTTAGTTACGCTCAATCTAAGCTTTCATACATTTGTTCCGTGAAATTAGTATGGTCATGGATTGAATAAAAGTCTGATTATATTTTCTTTCAACCAACCGTACAGGTCGTTATCATCTATTAATTGAATACTCCACACTTCTTTAGAAATAAAAAGAAATCAGTTCCAAAGAACGTTATTCTTAAAGAACCGTGAACCAACGCCAAGCGGAAATATTACCAGAACATAAGTATTCGTGAGTTTGTAGGTAAAAAAAAATGATATTTAATTAAAAAGTCTGGTAGGTAGTTCCTTTTTCACGGAATGAATCGATAAATTACCATTTTTTCATGGCAAGCTTATGTGACAGCTGCATAACATCATGAAACGATTTTCTATAAAACGCAGACTTAAGGAATGGGCTCATTTTTTTACATTTCTCAGATATAAACCGCAATTTTATTGTATATATTTATATATTAACTTTTCCAATTTACCTGTTTACAACCAACATATGTGATTTGCCGAAAGTATTAACACTCAAAAACTCTACGTTCTTCGACGACAGCAGGATAAGTCCCCCTCTACCAAAGTTATTTTTATTACGAATAATTTTTAATAGCGGTAACGACGAGCTAAACTTTTATTACAACATTTAAATTAAAAAAGGCCTCAGGCAGTCTCAGCTTAAAGAAGGCCTTTTTTAATTTAATTCACAATAAACCCTTTGAATGTTCTTCTCCTAAGCCTAATACGACCGACCAGAAACCATTAATCTGCAATTGACCATTTTGTAAAAGTCCATAACAATAATAACAGGCAGACCCAAGATTGCACAGATTAAACCCAGAGTCAAAAGCCACACACACACACACGAAACTGAAACTATTAAAAGTAATTCGTAGAAACATTATCACCCATATAATGATGTATTTGACTCTACCCACAAATTCATGTGAGCTCATAATCATCTACTTAAAGATATCCTTGTTCTCCTGCTCAACGTTACACAAACAACAACAAGAGAATAACTTACTTTATTTCACAAAGTGTTGCACACAAAAATAATATACAATTATTTTTTATAGTAACACAACCACTTAACAAGGCTTTGAACGCAAACCCTGGGCAACATTAAATTCGCTTCGATATAAAATATCCTATAGTATCCTGCTTGTTCTTATCCGACGATACACCATTTACACGGGTCAACAACAACACACAAACACAACGAATCGAAAAAACACACCACCCGTAGAATCCTTTAAGTATAATTTCAAATACGGTGTTCGGTTGGCCTTGTTCTCGACGGTGTAACCAAAGTTGTGGACTGCCATAGAAGAGAATCCCTATCATTCTACTTACCCACGGATAGTGAACTACTAGCTGGCAATTAGAAGACCTACAATGGCAGAAGGTGGTAGCTGGGGGGCAACCTTTTAATGGTTGACGTTAGTATATATAGAATAGTAAGCTAGAACTAGGGAGGTAGAAATAGATTTTATTATGCCCCTTAGCAACTGGAATGTTTTTATGGAGGTTTGGGGTGAAAACGGAGAAGGCATTGAGCTTTATGCAATTTTAAAAGAAATAAAAAAATGAGTCTGCCCTTCTTAGGGTGGGTTTAGATAGGATTTTTAAAATGCAATGCTCATGGCCAATAAATAAATAGTGAATAATATACCAACATTTTTATGAAGCAATTCTCGTATGGGGCCATAAAAAATCGATAAAGCGAATGGTGTGCATTTTGTTCAAGGTTTGCTTGTGAAGATGGCCGTAGTCGTAGTCGGTTTATAGTTCAGCATTTCTAGATGATTAAGCTTTGGAGGCTCATAATGAGATGGAACACCACTGCACAGGTTGTTTTCCGCTCATTTAAGTTTTGAAATCAAAACAAAACAGAACTACCTACGTCGTATTGTGGAAATGTAAAAATGACATCACACTCGTTGTTTAGAAACACGAGGCAGTTCACTTTTAAAAATGCTTAATTCCGCACTCAAGAAACAGTTGAGCTTTTTATCATCAACCACAGACTGTGTTTACCGTTTTGTTTATCCAAACAAAAACAATGGTAAACAAAACATCACGCAATTAAGTGTTTCAAAAGCTTGAAGAATATGACGACAATGTGCCGACAATATCCTGTGACATAAGCTTATGTACCTACATCGCATTATTCCAACAGCAATATTATCTGCGGAAGTAACTATCGCTCTTTCATTTTTCACCGTCACTTGAGGGTAAGGTATCATTTGTTTGCCAATCCGATAAGTTTATCCAATTTGACATTAAATAATTCGCAGTGCCGCGCCAAACAAAAAACACTGCCTTATCTGAAGCTACCTCACATTGTTCAACACAAAAAAAGCATGAGACTTAGAACAAAAAGAAATTCAAATATTTATACGAGCAGGAAATATTTAGTGTGATAAAAAATGTATTTTTAATTCGAGTGCAGGGAATTGTAGAAACATCAATCTGAAGGGGAAATTACAGTTTGAATCAATCTCACTTCCTATGCAATTAGATTGCCTGAAGTGGACATCTCTATTCTGCTTCTTTTTTATTTATTTTCCCGTAACCTAGTTTCTGCAGAAGCAGAAGAAAAACTAAACGTGTGAGTGTATGGTATTTTTTAATTGGGGTGTCTACGACTTTCAGGAGGGGTTTTTCGATTTGACTCACTCGAATCAATCAACAGAAATACAAGTTATTTATTTTGTTTTGATTAGACTTTAGACTCCTGAATAGCGAGAATTGATTGAGAGCAAATTTTGCAGCAAAGCTAATTGTAATGGTTTGTTTCGTGATACGCAAAAATTGTTTTTTTTTTTTTTTTTTGAAATACGAGTCCGTCTGCCGCATGCAGTACTTCGTTTCGGACACTCAAGTGGCATTTTTATAGCCCTAGTGATTAGTTTGTTTATGACACCCGAGTGTCATCATAAAGAAAAAACAGAAAGAGGCAAAAGTCTAAAAAAAAGCTTTTTTTATCAATTCATACAACCACTTGAGGCCTACGAGTAATCACACAATAGAAGGAAGCAGAAGCGTTTATTGAGTTCCATAAATTGGAAAGCATACGGGTAGCTATGTAAAATGTAATCAGTTAACAACTACGCATACGTTGGGCTGAATCAAACTCACTCTGAAGTTACACACTCTTTATTTCTAATTCCTTTTTCGAATGTGAAGACTAAGGCCTCCATTAAATGTTTCAGTTGTACGTCATTTTATTGTGATTAGCTCGAAAGACTCAACATCAAAGCTGTTTTTGTATATTTTAAAACAGTCTGGGGCCAGTTGGAGTAACATTTTGAAGACGATCAAGGTCCAATCTATGTCAAAATATTGTTCCATGTGACTTCACTATCACCGTTTGAATGGCAGGTGCTTTACTCATAAGTGTTGGCCACTGAAAAAAGTATTTTCATAACTAAAATTATGGACGATGGTCGTTTTAAAAGTTACGCGATTCAGGGCGTGAAATAACTGCGGCGTTATGATTAGCGTATCTTCCTGCTTCGTAGGAGATTCGAATCCCAGAAACATTAAGACAATATGTTTTTCCGTAGGTATCGCCTTTTACGAGGATCTTGCGATTCCTCCCATAGTAATTCATTGACATGAAAAATAGTTTCTCAATTAGCAAAGTTCGGAGTCGGCAAAAAGTTGTAGGTCCCTTCCATTCCCTCACAAAGTATAGCTGAGCGCTAAGCCCCAGGGCTCTCCGCTCTGTTGTGCCATTCTTGTTCTTTGATTTTCTTTAGTACCAACATTTTGGACGATAGTCGTTTTAAAAGTTACGCGATTCAGACCCTCAATACTTCAAGTCAATAGTTTATAGTCATGAATTTCTAGTTGGGATACTCAAATGCTTTGCTATTTGAGTATAAACAATATTAACAGCATAATCTGCGTGTTTTCTAATATGTGTGGAAATTATTCACGCTTTAAAACAACTAAGCTTTAATATTTTTTTCAGAATCATACTGAAATGCAAGTCGAACAACCGTAGTTAATCAATAAATTTATGAGTGGAACGTAATGTGACAATCAATTTCGTTTGAATCGTTATGCTTAATTGTTAATGAATAATTTAATTATAATCGAAAAACAAATCGATTAATTCAGTATACATGCACACCATCCCCATCGAAAACATAAACAATCTCCAATTAGCACAATTGATAATTATCATCATCTATTCAGTTGTTTTCTCCTGAAAAAACATATGCGCATTGAATATGGCAAAGATTCGACCCAAAACACAGCACAAGTAGGCTCAAGTTGAAGTTTTAATGATAATTTTTAAAACAAACACCAAATAAGTAAAATGGTCAGAAAAAAATGTGCTATATTTGTTGAGTCGTTGTCGTTGTAGTTGTAGTTTTCGTTGTCGCTGTCGTTGTCGTTGTCGTTGTCGTTGTCGTTGTCGTTGTCGTTGTCGTTGTCGTTGTCGTTGTCGTTGTCGTTGTCGTTGTCGTTGTCGTTGTCGTTGTCGTTGTCGTTGTCGTTGTCGTTGTCGTTGTCGTTGTCGTTGTCGTTGTCGTTGTCGTTGACGTTGTCGTTGTCGTTGTCGTTGTCGTTGTCGTTGTCGTTGTCGTTGTCGTTGTCGTTGTCGTTGTCGTTGTCGTTGTCGTTGTCGTTGTCGTTGTCGTTGTCGTTGTCGTTGTCGTTGTCGTTGTCGTTGTCGTTGTCGTTGTCGTTGTCGTTGTCGTTGTCGTTTTTCCAGTATTACACTTTGCACTTCGCTTTCCACTGTCTGTTTGTAGACTTAGATCTTTGTAACTAATCAAAGAATTTTGATGCGGTTTCCCCATGTTCCCACGGAAGTGGTAATATACACGGGAATATATGTGGGAACTTCGAAACACCTTGGCTGATTTCAAAATTATTTGATTTCACCTTTAGAATGCAGTTCACGCCCATATTGCAACGGGAACGGAACGGAAACTGGAACATACCCGGGAACTTGGAAACTAATGGACAGATTCTAAAAATTCTGTCATCGTTAGAGTGCTTAATTGCTCCTATTATAGACTATATTTCAACCCTATTTTCCCAATGGAATGGAAACTTGGCAACTATACTTTACTTAATTTACTCATTTCGATCAAAGTAGGGCCTGAGCTACGCCGGACGAGTGGGTCATCAACATAGATAAGAAATAAAAACACTCCACTTTAGAGCTAGGGATCCTTTCAAGATCTCAAAATACTTTTTCGCGGCTATCTTTACGGAAAAATCCTCTTTTCCATTTTTAAATATAATGAAAGACTTCTTTGCATGAAAAGGGACGGACATTAAGATAGTCATTGATGTCTTATTAAACTCCTCTATTTTTTATCACAAGAGTCAGTTAAATGTTTTGTTAGAGGATAACTTTAAGTTCCTGGTAACTGAGTTTTGATTGTATTATTTGCATATGAATACGTACTTACTTACTAACTACTAGACGAAGGTAAAGAGCGTTAACTTACCTATAAAGAAACAAGAAAAAGTATGTCATTAGTCAGATGTTTAAATTAATAAGCGTTTCTAACAATATACGAGCATTAATTAAAAATAAATTGACTAATTAGTTAATTACTAAATAACTCCTTATGTGAGAATCAGCTTGTAATATTTTAACAAATCATTTTGTAAACCACACTGTAGATTCTTGTGAATATGAAAATAATTGACAGCAGCATTCTATAAATGCAACAGGTTATCAGTAGTACCTTTTGTCATGCATGCAAAGAGTTCATACAATCTGAGCGCGGCTCTTCTTTATAGATTAGGTATTTTTCCCACAAAAAAAAAATAACTTCAATGGAAAATTTCAAACCAAAACTAATCAGCTGATTCAATTTCGATTACCTAAGCACCACAGGCAGACAGGCTTAAGATCAAAACAGTTGTAGGTATTTAGAATTACTGTTTTGCTAAGCGGTTAATTAGAAATTAAATTTAATTGAATTTATATTAGCACCTGCAGGTTTTACATTCGATATTGTAAATCTTAAGGGAAAAAAACAAACACAAAAATCATTAGTTCAACACCTAACCCAAACAACTTCGCTAACAAGTCAAGTGTTGAGTCAGGTTTGTGACTAGAGATGACGATATTCTTATCTTTCATTTCCCAGGCTGAGGTTACATTAAATTTGCTTGGTTGTAGAAGGTCTGTTTTACACAGTAACCTGCCCATCAATTGTTGGCTCTAAAACTCAATTCAAAGACTGAAAGCAGATAAGTTTCTCGATGAAGCCATGTGGACTAAAACACTCGCAGTCGTTGGTTACTTTGGTGAGTCCATTGACTTCTGCAATCCGCACTCCCGCACCTCTGCATTGCATCCGGTGACAATTGTTGTCAAAGCATGTAGGTACTTAGTACCTACAATTACAGCACCTCCAAATGCTCATTCAATCGACGGACGCACGACGGAAACACAACCCATGACTCCCAACTATGCCTCTGTCAGATAATTCAAAGCAATTTCTAAATTACAATTGCTACCATGTTTCTCTATTGCCATGCTACTACCATGGCCAGGCCATCTACGCACCACAGTAAACAAATTTAAACTCCAAACTTAAAAGGCTGAAATTATATAAATTAAATATAATAGGTACGATGCGGGTATACAAAATACAAGTTCAAAAACCCCACCAGCTATCAAGCAGAGATATCCCTCCCGAAAACAAAACAAAAAACAGAAGACATACTTTAACTGATACCAGTGTTGGCCGGTATGACCATTAACCGCTATATCAGAGAGATGTTCTACACACAATCCGAGTCCGGCTGCAGTGTAATCAGAAAACATCCACACATACCACACAGACAAATTCAAAGAGCATCAGCGTGTTCAATTAATGGAAATTGGGAGCAACAGACTGTGATCCCGTGGACGCGACACCAGAATCTCGTATGAGAAATCAGGTTAGAGGTGGTTCATTTGCATTCCACAAGATACACAAGTATGAAAGGCGTCTCAAAGATACGAGTAGAGGTACCTACATTGAAAATATTTTCATCGAAGACAGCAGAGTAGCGTACGGAAATGATCATTCACTAGATAAGTCGGACATTGTTTGATTGTGAAAGAAGTCTTAGGAATTCCAGAACGGGAGTAGGTATGATTTTTCAGAAAGCAGCGCACAATTGCAGCGGTTAATCATCTTGAACGACGTCATGCTTCTGGGGAATGTCGTTAATATTGCCTTTGCAACATTATTTGTTCATAAAGAAACAGAAGTTACATGTGTGTTTGTGTGTCCACAAAATGACAAACTGGAACCAGACTATAGCAATTGTGGAATGTCATGCTCTGTTGGTTGATTGATTTCTTCGATTTTCAATGGCGGCGATTTCTGTATACGTATATCTGCCATGTTTTCCAATCATTGATTGTTTAAAATAGAAAAGCATGCTCCTCCAGCACACTTGTGTTGTTTTTCAAGTTCATTGAACAAATTGATGATGAAACATGTCCTCGTTCAATGTTCATGTACAACAATAAAAAAACACACTTGAAAATTAGATTGATGTTTGTATTTCTTTATTAAAGTATATTTAATTCGCAAACAAGGTCAATTGCAACAAAACACGACGAATCTGTGTCAATGGCATGTCAGTTTGAAACTGAGATCATTGTGCGTGCAGATGGCAGTGATTTGTGTTCATTAAAAGGAGAGGCCTCAAAGCAAATGTGTTTGAAGGAAAATCAATAGTAAGTAGGTACTTACCTAAAGATTCTGAGCCATTTGCAACAACTAATAAAAAACGCGGAAAATAAGAAATAACTTTTATATCCGCATAAGACCAACTGTAACCTGCAGCGACTGTCTATATTCCATTCATATGCCAGTGAGCAAAGGAATGCCACACGGACACATTGATTGACGTTAAGAACCACTAGGTTTTGCTTTCATTCTAACGTCAACTTCTTGATAGTTTGTTGGCTTCTTCAACAAATGGCGAGAATGGATGGGAAACAACAACAGAATCAGCAAAAAAACACAGCTCAAAGTCGATAAAGAAAAACAAGAAATAGCAAAACAAATGACGGCTTTTTCATTGCAAACTCTCGGGTATTCTATTGGTTTTCTGAAATTCCAAGCAAAGTAGCGGAAGAATTTTTTCTTTATCATCACACATTGGTTTTAAGAGGAATACAAAAAATGTTATTTACAGTATATGTACTAGTTTAGCGGTGAAAAAAGATGATTCTATAAACCCATGTACCAATATTACTCCTTTCTGATTGTGATTACAACCATTTAAGAACTATGTTTGAATTTCATGAAAGATCTCTTAAGACACTTTAAAAGTTTTCTTTACAACATTTTCACATGATTAAGAACTTGAAACGCACTTGAAACAATAGCAAAATCAAGTTTATTCTTTTTGTTTGCATCTCTAAATTAGTGATGGGTACAGCCGCAATCAGTTGCTTCTTCCTTTTCCGGCGTTACGAGTATCGTGATCTGGAAGTGATCACAATCCTACCACTTAACTACTTTACACTAGCGATCCGCTGGTTGCCAGATTGCGAGGTGTGTTAGAAACGGTTCGTAGAAATTGCCAAACTTGTAAGAACGCCGCACCGCGCCGCAGCACAACAGCAACCACCAATGATGGCCCAACTACCGATGGCCAGGACGTCAGCATTCTCTCGATCGATTTCATTCACAGGCGTGAACTATTTTGGGCCAATGCTAGTCGTCAACCTGCGACGAACTGAAAAGAGATATGGGGTGCTTCTAACATGCCTCACAACCCATGCTATACACATAGAAATCGCTCATTCCCTGACCACAGATTCGTGTATACTTGCAATCCGCAATTTTATTGCTCGCCGGGGAACTCCCATTGAACTATTCAGCGATGATGGCACAAATTTTAAAGGAGCTGTGACGGAGTTGAAGCAGGTATACCAAAGTGCCGACAACAAAAAGCCTAGACAGACGTTTACCTCACCCAACACCAAATGGACCTTTATTCCACCTGGGTCTCCTCAAATGGATGGCAGCTGGGAGCGCCTTGTTCGCTCCGTGAAAACAGTTTTGGATCAAATTGCGCCAAACCGAACACTGAGTTGCTGAGAAGTATGTTCCTTGAGGTCGAAAACATCGTCAACTCTCGCCCTTTTACGTATATCCCCGACGCCAATGAGAATGAAGAGGCCCTCACTCCTAACCATTTTCTCCTCGGTTCCTCTAATGACTCCAAGCCTTGGGCTGTCTTCAACGACGAGAAGGAGGTCCTCAGGAGAAACTGGCTAATCTCTCAAAAAAACGCACAACATTTCTGGAGACGCTGGGTTAAGGAAAAACCCATTAAAAAGGATGGCATCGTGTTAATCGTGGATCCTGCAAACCCTCGGAACTGCTAACCAAAAGAACGAGTAATATGCACGAAAGCTTCTGAAGACGGACAAGTGAGGAGTGCCTCTGTTCTAACCAAGACAGGTATCTTTGAAAGACCCGCTGTTAAGCTAGCCGTTTTGGACGTACGGAAGGACACTGAGGTAGGCCCACCAGTGGACATACCAGGAGGGGGTGTTGCCCGTGCACAGCTTAACTTAATTGTTGGCCATGTAGCTGAACAGCGAATGTAGTAAAAACTCGACGAAACGCCATCGTGCAAATTCGGTGAAAACACCGAAAGCGGGAGAAATTTCTTTCTTTTGGCTATCGACCTCTGGACTGGCTGCTACACAAGGAAAGGTAAAAGAGAAAAAGACTAATTTTGTAACCCTCTCTATGAGAATTACTAATAAAAAAAAAGTTTCTAATTACACGGTAAATACTTGTGGTTTTTTCTCATAAAGGTTGACAAAAGTTTTTTCACTACAGCAAAATCTGCGCTAGCCTAGCGCAACATGGGGTATAAGGTTGATGAGCGCAGTTGCAATAATCGAGATATTAGTATTGGAGTGACCTAGGTAAACAATCGAGTCATCCATCCACATAAAGATGTTATATTAGGTTCGGTCGAATCTAG
Source organism: Melanostoma mellinum (assembly GCA_914767635.1). NCBI lineage: Eukaryota > Metazoa > Arthropoda > Insecta > Diptera > Syrphidae > Melanostoma > Melanostoma mellinum. Next base: position 19,551,289 of record OU612060.1, on the reverse strand, counting down.
TGTCCAGTGCTACATCATTGTAAAGTTTGGTATCTAGTCCAGTATTACCTCACTGCCAAATTTAGTGTCAAGTGTCCATTGCTACATCGCTGTCGAATTTAGTGTCCAAGTGCCACTTCACTCTGAAATTTATTGTCCAAGTGCCACCCCACTGTCGAATTAGTGTCCAGTTGTACCTAATTTTCAAATTTTTTGTTCGACTACTACTTCACTGTCGAATTTAGTGTCCAAGTGTCACCTCGCTGTCGAATTAAGTGTTCAGTGGAACCTCAGCAGCATGAGAAGCGCTCGTTTGAGGAAATTGAGAGGTGTCATGACAGGAACGAGATTCGGAAGTTTTACCAAAAGGTAAAAAGATCCTGTCAGGGTGGCAAACCCCGAACTCAAGCCTGTCAAGACCAGCAGGGAAACATAGTTGTAGAGTCACATCCGCTACTGAGGATCTGGAAAGATAATGCCTACAGACTGCTTAACGGCGATGAAGACACAAATTCCGCTGTCAGGCAGCTTGCCCCATTGAGCTTGGACGATGATCAAAAATGCCGCCCCCCCGCCCTAGAGAAAGTTAAGCTTGCCATATGCAAACTTAAATCAAATAAGACTGCAGGTGCAGATGGCCTTGATGCCGAACTTTTCAAGGCAGCTGGAGATCAGTTGGTAAGGAGCATGCACCAGCTGATCTGCATGATATGGTCGGAAGAAAGCATGCCCGATGAAGCCATGTCTAGTTTCGGCATCCCTGCAAAACTCGCACGACTATGCTGGATGACTTTGGAGAATTCACGCTGCTCCGTCAAGGTCAGTAAAGAACTCACCGAGACCTTTGATGTCGAAAAAGGCTTTAGGCAAGGCGACAAGCTGTCATGCGATTTCTACAACATCATACTTGAACAGATTGTAAGAAACTCAAACGTCAACACCAGAGGAACAATCTTTCAAACGTCTGTACAATTACTCGCCTACGCAGACGATATTGACGTAATGGGAAGAAAAAAGCGTGATGTCATAGGTGCTTTTGCGAGTATTGAAACGGAAGCGGCAAAAATGGGTTTGATGGTTAATGAGGGCAAAACGAAGCTGTCATCAAACAAGGACACAGAACATCGACGAATTGGACAAAACGTGACAATAGACAGACATAACTTCGAGGTAGTACAGGACTTCGTCTACCTAGGATCCGCTGTAGACACGAACAACAACATCAGTGCGGAGATCAAACGGAGAATAACTCTTGCCAACCGTTGCTTCTTTGGGTTAAGAAGGCAATTGAGAAACAAAACCCTCTCCAGAAAAACCAAGGTAACCTTGTATAAGACCTTAATCATCCCAGTCCTGCTTTACGGCGCGGAAGCATGGACCTTATCGAAAGCCGATGAGGAAACCCTTGGTCGTTTCGAAGGAAAAATTCTCCGAATGGTCTTTGGTCCGGTATGCGAAGACAATGTGTGGAGAAGAAGATACAACAACGAGCTGTATGAGCTGTACCGCGACATGGGCATAGCCAGAAGAGTACGCATCGCGAGGCTACGATGGTTGGGTCATGTAGAGCGGATGGACCCAAACGCTCCGGCTCGCCGGTTTTCGAAAGCACATTGCAGAGAAATCGCGGAAGGGGAAGACCTCGTGTTAGGTGCGCAATCAAATGGATGAAGACCTCAAGCGACTTAGAGTGCAAAACTGGGGAGCGCTCGCCCGAAATCGAAGTCGTTATAGAAGGATGTTGGTTGAGGCCCAGGTTCACCCCGAACTTTAATGCCCACCTAAGTAAGTAAGTAAGCTACCTCGTGTCGAATTAAGTGTCCAAGTGCCACCTCACTCTCCAATTTTGTGTTCGATTGCTACTTCAGTGCCGAATTAAGTGTTCAAGTGTCACCTCGCTGTCGAATTTAGTGTCCAAGTGCCACCCCACTGTCGAATTTAGTGTCCAGTGGTACCTCACTTTCGAATTTTGTGTTCAACTGCTACTTCACTGTAGAATTTAGTGTTCAAGTGCAGCCACCTAGCTGTCGAACTAAGTGCCAGTGCTGGTTCACGAAATTTTCTCAAAGTTCACATATATTCATGTTTGGTTAACTGAAATTCTCTACAGGCACAAATTCAGATAACCCGGATGAAACGTTGCTGTAGTTCCAGGAGTCTAGGATGTTTCATAGATCCCCTTTCATCATATGAAACTTTTTTAGGTACCACAAAACTTAATACTCAAGGTCGCTGGTTTTAGTATCTAATACATACCTACATACATACTTCTTTTGAGAATCTCGTCAAAAAGCAATTTATTCGATAAATACAAACCCCGACATAGCAATAAAACCAAACAAAAGGCCAACGTCCGAAATGTTTTGACTTATTTTGCGATAAACTAATAAAAAATTCAATACTAACTAACTAAACAACCAACCATGACATCAACTCAAAGCATTGATGTTCCGATGACCTGTAAAACACAGCCGGCCGGTCGGCGCGGCGCAGCGCAGTGACTGGCACTGTATTCTATTGCCGTTGCCATTCAAGTGAATCACTTTATTGCAATGTGAATAATTCATTAGATTGCCTTTGTTAACTAAAAACAAATACTCGTATCGTAAACAAAAAAAAGCCTCTGAAAATTCCAGATTTTCAAGAATCTCACCGATCAAAGTTTTCTTGTCTGCGTGAGTTTTTGTTTGTTGCCTCTGATCCGTCGAATACACAGGGCAATGTTGACTACGCGAAATACCTTTGCGCATACGTCACTAATTTTTTTTTGCCCAGCCAGCCTACATCGGTCGCGTCGCGTCGCAGACAGTTGTAGTTGTTGATGGCGTATTTTGTCCGATCAAAATTATAGATTCAGCAAAATACTCGTAGGTACTCTACAAAAATAAAAGAGCGAGCAAGATAAGCGAAAAACTACTTTTGCTTTTTGTAATTTTTCATTTTGTAAAGTTTCGTTTTGATTTTGTTGTCGAAATCTTTGCACGCGAAGCGGCCGATTGGTATAATAAAATTCGGTGTAAATGAGTCACCCACCGGTAGAGTGGAGGAATCTTGCTGTGCGCACGATTTTCTGATTTCTTTTTTATTCTGTAAAAGAGATCTTTCGTTTGTATGTTTTGTATACATATATATTCAGATTACCGGCTCCGAGTTTCAGATTTGGTAGCAAGACTTTGTTTTGCGTTGTACAAAAGGTGCATATCGTGCAGAGTCGTCGAACATCAGACAAAAAAGAATCACATCGCCGCCCCCACGAAACTATGAAATGTGTTTGTGTGCGGTGGTGGTTTTTATGGGTTCCTTTGAACACACATTGCCTATTGGAACAGTTGTGTGTCTTATAAGCTTTGGTTCTTGTACAAACGTAACTATAGCACCGGCTTATGTTGTGTAGTTTTATTTATGTGCCATTCACTTTTTTACCAGAGGGGATCACACAAATGTCGACCTCCATGAAAATCGCATTCAATACGAGAAGAGGTGAATGACAACGAAACGTGCAATTCCATTGTCTGCGAAATATGTCAATGGATAAAGGAAGCTTATAAATATCCATGAGAGGCAAATTGTTACTTTTTCAGTTACAATACAATTCTATTCGGTGTTTGCAAGTTTTGCACAGTTTTCAATACACGTGTGTTGGAAAATCGATTTTAGTATGTCTGAAATTTTCGGCAATTGGGAATTTTGTTTGGAAATTTGCATGTGCATCTAACCTGGTGAAATATTTATTTTAAAGACAAAATGCATTTTCAACATTTTTATTCTACTTGAGCGTTAAAGTGTAGTGAATGTTAAGTTTACAAAGAAAACATATATGTACCTAGCCCCTAAGTCAACTAGTCTGAGGAGAACTCTGCACAAAGATATAAGATTGTTCGCTTACAAGGCCAAAACGACCATCCACTTCGTTTTAACTTCGCAGTTTGGGCTTGGAGCAACTCGAATTGTACAACGATTTTGAGCGGAAAACTCCTTTTGGCGCCAATACACCTTTCCCTCTCGGCGGTTACGTGCACAAAAAATTATCTCATTTGGGTCTCTCCATCAGAGAGTTCGGTCCGGATTGTGGAGCGAGGGCATCTTTGGACCTTTTCTCTTCGAAAATTAGAGGCTACGAACAACGTATCCATCAACTGTGGGCGTTACAGAGCCATGACTACCGACTTTTTTCTACTGAGATTAATTACATGAACTTGCACGAGACATGCCACACAGCACATGCTACAGTCGTTCAGCAACAGCTATCGTGTGTAGACGTGTTGACGACTTTAGCTGTGTATATTTACAAGTGGAGTGCGATTTAAAAGTTTAAAGTCAGTGATTTTTCAATAAGGCAGTAGCCGAGCGAGTAGCGCAGCAGGTACTCAGTGTGGAGCAACGTGGGTTCAACTCCCAGCCGGGGCCTCCAATTTTTATTCTTCTTTTAAAGCAAATAGCCCAAATAAAGGAGAAAATCCGATTAGAAGGTGAAAAAAAAGCGACACAGTCGTCTGTGATGGACCATAGCGGTCCATCAACAACAAAAAAAGTGTTGGATGCAAATCCAACACTAAAAACAGCAACAACAACTAGCAAAGCAGCGGCAACAACCGCAATGGAAATTGCGGTGCCAGCAACAGCAGCAACAGCAGCAACAACAACTGCAAAGAAGAGGCGGCGCCTAAAAGCCAAACCGAATTTGGTGTCCCGCAGACAAAAAATAGTAAAAGATAAGGAGGTCGACGATGACGAGATGTCGACGAGCAGCGACAGCATCGAAAGCCTAAATTCCACTTACGAATATGAGTCCAACGGTGGCGAGGGCCGTTACACCGGTAGTGGAAACTCGTTCGCAGCATTGGCAGACGAAGGCGACGGTGTGGACGAGGATAATGATAACAATGTAGATAACAATGTAGAAGACAAGAGACTTCGTACGATATCTACAATATTGGAAAAATTGTACAAGGAGATCGAAGAGATCAAGGAAAAACAGGTGGCCCGCAGGAAAGCCGAAAGCGAGGCAAAACAACAACTAATGGCAAAGTCAGACAATGCCAAACAGCAACTGCCAACAACAACAAAGGCAAATGCAAAAACAGCTCCCGTGCAGCAGCAAGGCACAACAGCTAATAAAATAGCTGGGGAGCAAAACCAAAGACAGAAAACTGCTACCCAAGAGCAGCAACGGGGGACCGCGGCTAAAAAAGCCGCGCCAACGAAGCAGCCAGGAGAGACGGTGCCAAAGCAGCAGAGACAACAACAACAACAGCCAACACAACAAAAGCAGCAGCCAAAGAAGTCAGCAGCTAAAAGCAGGGTGCCCCCCATCAACACCCACAAGATGGAGTTACAAGCAACAAAAAGTCTGTGTAAGTCCGCCATAGGCGATAAATTTGTAATTAAACGATTAGGACAAGATCGACATGCGATCCAATGTGAAAACATTGGTGACCATAAGATCGTTCGGGCGCTGTTGCAAACAACTGCCACCGAACATTTTACTTTTACTCCCAAAGAGGAGAAGCCGAAAACCATGCTCTTGAAAGGGGTAGAGCCTACCTCTGACCCAGAGGAGCTCTTAGCGGAACTCCGCAGGTTGGCGAGCGACGATCTCGAGTTTATCGGGGTCAAGTCGTTCACCACGGCTAAGGCTAGACGGGAGAGGCGGCTATTGCCGATGTTCCTCGTCACCCTATCACCCAGTAGCCGTCTGGAGAGTCTGAGGAAAATCTCAGTCCTAGACTACCAGATGGTAAGATGGGAAAAAATAAACAGGCACGGAGACATTTTACAATGTCTTCGTTGCCAAAGGTTCGGGCACGCCGCATTCAACTGCCAAATGCAGTCGAGGTGCGTGAAGTGTGGAGAGAACCACAAAGAAAAAGAGTGCAAGCTCGGTGAGGAAAGGGTCGAAGATAAGACCCAATTGAAATGTGTTCTCTGTGGTGGAGATGGACACCCTGCTAACTATCGGGGATGTCCTCGATACCAGGTTATCAAAAAATCATTAAAAGCTGCTCCAACAGTAACCAAGGACGAGGGAAGGCTTACAGCCAGACCAATTCCAAGGGCCGTCGTACCCCAAGTTTCCTACGCCCAAATGGCGGGTGGAGCTGGGAAAACGGTACAACCTCCCCAGAAAGCGGCCGCACAGCCATCTGTGTCAAAGGCAGCTACTGGGGAGTCAGAGGTGATGGTCGCTCTGCGTGTCATTCAGGCACAAATGAGTGAGCTATCACGGCAAATAAGTGAGCAGGCGCGTAGGGTGGATTTGATCTACCGTGCAGTGCCGTCGCTTGCGCAATTTTTAGGTTAACGGGCGCGCTGCCGGAGAGGCCTTTTAAGATCCTAGCCGTGAATGTGAATTCGCTAGTTAGGGTAGAACGACGAGCCAACTTTTCTGAGTTGTTAAAAGACCAACGTCCCGATGTATGTATGGTTAGCGAAACTAGGCTAAACCAGCATCACAAATTGACGGATAACAATTACATTATCGTAAGGAGGGATCGACCCAACTCGACTTTCGCGGGTGGGGTTGCGATCTTCTTACGTAAGGGCATTGCTCATAAGGTAATATATAGTGGTGAAGTACGCCGATTCAGGTTGCTGGAAGCGTGTATCGTATGCATCCCTCTTCAACAGGGGAGGCGGTTGTATGTGGTCGCAATCTATGCGCCGGAGGCTTCTCAAAATTCATGTTTTATAACAGAGCTTGAAACACTTTTTCGATGTCTGAAACTGAACTCAGAAGAAAACTATTTCCTTTTGGCCGGTGATTACAATGCTAAACACCAAGATTGGGGAAATCAATTAGCCAATCCAAGGGGGACCCAGCTATTCAATTGGCTGGGGCTCCACAGCATTGAGTGTAAAGTCGATCTGCTGGCTACTGACAGGCCTTCATATCCTCGAAGTGGCTCTTATTTGGATCTATTGCTTTTAGACTCAAGACTTAAACTGACCGACGACATTCTTCGACGGACGAAAAATTGTTTGACGACGGTTGAGTACGACAGTGACCACTGTGGACTTGCCGCCGTCATACTGCTTCCGAACGACCTTGTGGAACTGGAGGAGTACGTGCCGACGCACTCTTACAACTACGGTAAGACACGTTGGCCGCGCTTTTCCGGTGCCGTCTCAAGGGAAATTCGTTCGAGCGGTATTGCACCGCCATGCAACAGGAATCTGTCGAACGTTGAGATCGATGGATACCTGCAAAGTATGGAGGATGCAATCCGCACTACAATGGACAGGACAATTCCTAAATATAGGCAACATGACTCAACGAACATGTACAGAAACGCGACAATCGACGCACTCTACAAACAAAAAAGTAGACTCTTGTCGAGACTCAAACTCTTGCACAGGAGGTTTACTGACCGACGCGATTTGGAGATTAGAACTCTGAAGTCACAGATCAAAAATCTCCAACAGTTAATTAAAGAAAATTACAGAATATCTATATCTCTTTTCTGGAACAACAAAATTCGGGCTGTACAGTCCAACAACCCGAGTATGTTTCCGGAAATAAACAAAATCTTTAGGAGAAAAGATCAAAATGACCTTCAGAGTATTAAACTCCAAAGGACGACAGAGAACAAAGACTTACTTCTGACATTAGGAATAGATCCAGATGACGCCATTTTGGATGATGACCACTTTATGGTGGAAGATGCTCAAGAGAAGGTAGAGACTGTGGGTGCTGTTTTCGAGCGAGTATATAAGGTGAATGACTGCATTCGCCCGAATTACGACCTTGAGAACAGAGCCTTCGTTGGACACTTCTATCTTAGAGACGAGATCTCGCATTGGCGATCCGAGAATCCTGGTTTCACTAGGTTCAATGACGACCGACTTGCAAATGCAGTCATCGCCCAGCGAAACGGGGATAACACCCTGTTCGTTTCTAAGATGGACCTCGAGAACATCTTTCACAAAATAAAGAAAAAGAAGTCAGCAGGAGTCGACGGCATACCCAATGTTGTGCTGCGAAACCTCCCTTCGGAAGCGGTGGACATATACACCACGTTGTTCAACAATGCGCTGAATAATGCATATTATCCAGTGCGTTGGAAGACGGCAGTGGTCCATCCTCTCCTTAAAAAAGGTAAGGATGGTTCCAATCCAGCAAATCTCCGGTCAATTAGTCTTCTTCCGAGTATCAGCAAAGTATTCGAGAAAGTTCTCAATAGAGCACTGTCCACATGGGCTGAGGACAAAAATATTATTCCTGAAAATCAGTTCGGTTTTAAGGCGGGTCATGATACCATACATGCCGCGTCTAAACTAGTATCTGATATTCAATGGAACAAAGCTAAAAAGCAGTGTACGGGTGCATGTCTGGTTGACTTGGAGAAGGCTTTCGACACCGTTTGGTTAGACGGTCTTTTCTATAAGTTGATCAGGTATGGCATGAGTAAACCACTACTATATATTCTGAATGACATGCTTCATGGTAGAACGTTTGTTGTGAAAAGTTGCAATATAACTTCTACCAGAACTTTTAAAATACAGAACGGTCTACAACAGGGGGCGGTGAATTCGCCTATTTTGTTTAGCATTTTCACCGGCGATCTAATTGGTTCCCTTCACCATGCTATAGCGTACGCAGACGACCTAATCGCGTACAGAACAGGTCCAAAGATCGAGGTCATCAGAACACTCTTGCAGCGTGACTTCGATAAGATTCAGCAATATTGCGATGACTGGAAGTTGAAAATCAACTTTCAGAAATCGGAAACAATTGTGTTTAGAACCCCGTTGGCTCGGGCCTCATGGGATACGAGAAAGAACTGGCGAAAGCTGGTGATCGTTGATCTACATGGCCACCCACTGCCAAGCAAAGTAGTAGTCAAGTATCTCGGCATCTGGCTAGATCAATATCTATATTTTAACAAACATATGGATGCGGCTCTGGCCAGGGCTAGAGGAGCTTTTGCTCTGACAAGGCGACTGTTTCACAGCAGTCAACTTGATAGCAGAGTGAAGGTGATTTGCTACATGGCCCTCATAAGGCCAATGATTGTCTATGGGTGCCCCGTGTGGTTCAATGTTACAGCGTCTCAAATGGAAAAGATTCGGGTGTTTGAGAGACAGTGTCTGCGTACCTGTCTTGGATTGCACAGAACACCAGAGTCGGAGTACAGAAAATATTATCCTAATGAGGTCCTTTACAACGGGGCTCAAATAAACAGGATCGACAACTTCATCATAAAACTGACTCGTGGTCACACTGCAAGAGCGATGATCTCGACCAATGGCCTGATTTTTGGGGCTTATTACCCCAACTTAGAATATATGGAGAGAACACGTTTCAGTGGATTTGTCCCACCGGAGGCTTTCCTCTATTTTGACATGATAGGTTTGATACAGGACAGATCGGCGGTTCCGTTGATCTACCACGTCTGCCGTAAGTCCGTGGAACGACGGCTCCTTTATGGCCGGGACGTTGCCGCAGTAGGCGGAGAAGCTGAAGAGCTCCTCCGGTTCAGTAGGGCGGTATCAGATCGCGATCGACGGGACGTTGTTAAAACGTCAGAAAAGTTCTGGTGGTTGTCTGAGCAACAGACAGAAAATCATACCGATAGCGAGTCGCCAATGGCTGGCTTGCACAGGCTTAGTGTGTAAGACTTAGGGTATAGGGGGTAGACATAGTGGCAAGCAAAAAAATTAGAAAACCCAAAAAAAAAAAAAAAATTATAAAAACTAATGCTGCGTCGAAAATCAAAAAAAAATTGTAAAAAATTAAAATAAAAAAAAAAAATTTAAAAACACTGCGTCCCAAAATCCAAAAAAAAATAGAAAAAATACAAAATCCCAAAAAAAAAAAAAAAAATGGAAAAAAAAAAAAAAAAAAAAAAAAAAAAAAAAAAAAAAAAAAAAAAAAAAAAAAAAAAAAAAAAAAAAAAAAGCTACTATGGCTGCTCTAGTTTTAAGTAGTTTTAATTAGTTTTAAGTAGTTTTAATTAGTTTTAAGTAGTTTTAAGAAGAACAAAAACATGATCGACGAAACTAAGTTTTTTAAATTTTCTTAGTTCTTAGTATTAGCTCTAGTTGAATTATATATATGGTATCTTTAGGCCGAAAGGCATTAGAAATAAGTTATTGTGTAATTTAGAGTACCCGCCTAGGGTCAGTAAGTTAATTAAGTTATTATGTAAGCTAGTTTAAACATTTTTGTTAGCATGTAAGTAGTTATAAGAAAGAACAATAAAAAATGAATTTAAAACTGACAGCACATGCTACACAGCCCATGCCACAATCGACCTTTTGCATACCAATTTGCCAAATCATGTTATGAGTGTTATCAACGCGAAAACAATTGACCGCTTCGAAGCAGTGATATGACTCATTTGGGCTTTTTTGTGGAGAACCGTGAAGGGTTGATGTTAAGCCAACAATACAGAAATGAGTCAAGATTTTAGGACATAATCATCCAAGCAATTCTTGAGCAACGACACGAAACAAACGAGCTCTTAGAAAATCGGGGTAAGAGTGCGCATATGCATTTTCAATAACAGCTTAAGATTCACCCAAATAAAGGCATCACCATCAGATTTTCCACTGAAAAATAAAAATAATAAATAGGGAAGTTCAACAGAGCAGGGAGCCACGGGGCCTAGCCCGTTTCCAACAACCTTACATTGTGAGGAATGGATGGGACCAAAAATTGTTTGGGCGATTCCAAACGGCTAATAGAGAAAGCGCTTTTCATGTCGATGTATTCACTAACGACTAGAAGGTCCCTCGAGAAAGGCAATACCCGTTGAATAAAATATTTCTTACAACTAAGCCACGGGCACTACCTATTTTCAACTCAAACGGCTTTAATCAGCTCTTTAAAGATTGACCAACTTTTTCACTAGGAATGACTTTAAAGGAACCAAGACCAGCTACACCAAATGAATTGCCAACTCAAATGACAGCAGTAAGCTCGTTATTAAGATTGACCGATAGGAAACGCAGTTAACTTTTTCATCAGAAATTACTTAGGTTTCGTTTTAAACGAATCAACCCGAATCACACGATGTTTTTTTTCCCTCAAGTTACTTAAGAGGGTCGTGTAAAAAATCGAACAAGAAGTACTCAACCGATTTTTACTCCTCAAATGACTCCTATAACCTCGTGTTGGGTGCATATAGACACGTCTCATTTTGCGTAGCGAGCGAGCAAGAAACATTCGAGACTGCCTCCATTTTGTAACGTTTCTAATCATAGTCACTAAAAATTATAAAAGTTTGGCTCATTTGTGCGACGTTGATAATGAATTGGTTGGTTTTCTTTACAAATCGTTCATTAGTTGCTACCATAATTTTAGCCGCATCTTCACCCAGGTTAATTCTATCGAAAAAATACTATTCAGACCAGGAAGGAAAAAAAAAATTAATATAAATAAGTAAATAAAAAATATTGTTTGGGATAGATAAAAAAAATTCCAAAAAAATTTGAGCTAAAAAAAAAATTATTTAGAATTCTATCAATCGTGTTTTATATTTCTTAGACCTAACCCTACTTGAGCGTCAAAACTGTTCAATTATTTTGAGCCCAACAAATTTAACGACAAATATTCTTGCAGAAAATTTAATTTTCTTTAAAAAATCTCTTATTGAAAATTTTTGTCAGAGAAACCGTTTTCGAGTAATTTAGCTTTGAAAAATGGTATGTTTTATTGATTCTGCTTTTTTAATTTGGAGTTTCTTAACTCCTGCAAATCTCTTAACTCGTACAAATCAATATGTGAAAAATTGCAAACATGTTTTTTTTAAAGAAAATTTAATTTTCTAAAAAAAGTCTTTTTACATTTTTCCACAAACTGCTTCCTTCAGAAGTTATTCGCGATTAAAGTTGAAAAAAAAATAAAACGTTCTCGTTTTTGTTCGTTGTTGATTCTCTTTTTTACTCTATGTAGCAAACTGATGGTCGAGATCATGGAAAATTTTTTGGCTTAGTCTAATGTACCTATTACTCGTTACATTAAAATCAATGCTGAAATTCGAAGAACCCTTTTGTCAGCAAATGTTTATCATAAATTTAAAATTATGATCATAACTTTAAATGTTTAGTTGTTGTTTCATTTAAAGGTGGTGCCCGTGATGGAATGGTTGTTGGCATGTCTGCCTGTTACTTGGGAGTTCGAGGTTCGAACCACAGAAGCACAAAATTCTATTATTCGACAATTATTGCCTTTCGCGGGGATTTGGCAAGTCTTCCGAGAGTAATGACACTGCAAAGAAAAGTGCTCCTACTTTCCACTATTCGAAATATGAATACAATCAAAAGTTCCTGGAATTCGTTAGGCCCTGAAGCTCTGTAATACTCATTAATATGACAACCGATATCTTCTCTCGATATCCACAACAAATTTTGAATAATAATAACTCGGTATTACTTTTGATAGGTAGTACCTGGTAGTAAGAGAGGAACCAATAATTGATCATTATTTTCGTCCTATTTCTCTTATTTAACGAACCTAACCAGATTTTAATGGCTGCGACATTTAAAGCGCATGGACAGATGGACACCAATGCTCCAGCCCAAGAGTTTTTGAACACAACAAAAGAAAAAAAGGGGTCTTCTTTAAAGCGTCTTCATATGAATATAATAATAAAACTAAGTGAAAGCGCAAAAATGGATATGGTTTGCTAGCAATTGGGTTTGTGTTGAAGGTATGTAGGTTGAGTCTTGGTTCCACTCAAGGCTGCAGAGCCACTCCCTTTTAAACCATTAAGCAAGACTTATAAGTGGGATTTGTTTTTCTCTTTTTTAAGGAAGAGGTTTATACTAAGCTGGAGCACTCAGGCCAATCGCTGGACCATTGTACTATAAGGGTAGCAAATTTATATTTTGGTGGAGCCATTGGACGGAAACACTGTGGTTGCTCCACTTATAACTTCAAGGGCGGCCGGCGGCGGCGTCCAGATGAAACTGGGAGGCTGAAAGAAAAGTAGATGTCTGGCGGCGGATTTTAACCCAAGCTTCCAGGCTATCCACTGAACACTCTATTAATGCACCAATAATGCCGCCCTTAATTTCTAAATCAACGGAAAAGAGTCGGTTTCCATTAGAACACCGTAATTAAATCGGAATGAGCGCTGTTAGTGAAATGGTGGGGGACCGTCCTGTACTACTGCGTCCTGTTGTCATGTGTTATTTGTTCTATATGTAGTATTTGTGTAGTCAGTCTTGTAGTGTATCAGCCAAATGGTCTTTGTCGCCCGGTTGCAACCCCCTACTCCGCAGATTTATGTGTGGAGTAGGTTTCATGTAAATGTAAATTTCTAAATAATCAAGGCATACTAAGTTTTTTTGTCAACAGTTTCGATTTTCAGAAAAGCTCTCTGCATTTTCGCGCTCTTATTAGTTTGAAACCACCATCCCCACATTATTTCGTCAAAAGGCTTTCTATTTCCACGACATCAGCATAAAAAATAAATAAATAAATAGGGTGGCGCAACAGAGCGAGCAGCCTCTGGGCATAGAGCATTTCCCACAACCATGCCTTGTGAGGAATGGAGGGGACCTACAATTTTCTGCCGGTTCCGAACGGCTAATTGAGAAAGCGCTTTTCATGGCAGTGAATTTACCAACGGAGGACTTGCCAATTCCTCGCGAAAGGCGATACCCGTGGAAAAACATTTTTGCCTCTGCTGGGATTCGAACCTCGAACCTCTGAGTTAGCAGATGGACATGCTTACCATCATGCCACGGGTACCACCATGCCAGGACATAAATTGCATACCCATTCGGAGCATCTCAAAAAACCTAGCCACAGTAAGTTTCTAATTGTACTGGCTTGAAATTGAGTAAGTCTTAACTAATGATTGTCTTCAAATACATAGCAGCATTTATGGTAGGCCTACATTTTATGTAATGCCGACTATAATAAACTAATAAAACAAAATTTCAAACAAAGCTTTGATTACCAAGTCTTCCGAATGAAAGAAAACCAGAAGGCCACACACGAACACACAGTCCACACGTCTATACTTTCAAAAGTAATTAGACTGATGCTCAAAAGGCAAGATAAAGTTAAAGTAAAAGAAACATGCCACCACAGTCTATTGCTGCAGCCTTTTTAATTGCAAAACTTTATACCATTTCCACACTAGCAAACATCAGTTTTTTTTTTCTTCTTCTTTTAAAAGAAAGAGAAACTTCACAAGTTACAGAGCCATCAAAACAGATCCAAATTCGTATGTTGAAGTTGAATGAGTGTTGCTTCCTGCTCGAGAGTAACACTTTTGTTTGCTGAATTCCGGATTACACAACACGACTGTGCTTTCACTGCAAAGTCAAATAATAGCCCGGAGGTATTTACACAAAAAAGTCTTCTGTTTTTTTTTTTTCACTCACGTTGTTTTTACAAAAACAGAAAACAAAAAATCTATAACAAGCGTACTACACACGCTACGCATTTATATGTCCATAGAAATATGAAAAGTTTCAGTGTCTATGTCTTGTCTTGGCCATCTAATGAAATTTTTAACACTCTCTCTCCCTTCATTACTCATATCACAACCAAAGTGGAACACCGAACACCCATCTCCATAGAGCATAGAGCTCGCCTCTTGCCTTGAATAAATGTTGGAAAGTTGAAAATACGTTTTTGCATACTAATTGTATGTGTACCTACGTTTTTTTTCTCTTTTTTTTATTTATGTAGGCAGAACCATCAGCAGCAACCAGCAACACTCCTTTACCCAGTTCAAAGTCATGGTCATTGGAAGAAATCAACGTATCGAATGAAATTAAAAGATGCAAATCCAGACTAAGTAAAGAGTTGCATTTTTTTTTTAAACATGCTTCGAATAAATGCATATAATGTACGAGTATGTACCCGTGGTCGAGGTAGTTTCACTGTCAAACTGGGTCAGCACAGGTTCAGTCAGAATTAAAAATGAACTAAGGTGTCTTGATGCTACCGGGGCTTACTAGGGCAATTCGCCCTAGTTTTTCGTTTTACAGAGAGCGGTGGTGGGTTATTGGTCATTCAGTAAGCCGTTGAATGTTGAATGAGTTTTGTGTTTTTGTTCCGGAGAGATCACGTAACTTTTGAAATAAATGCTGACGAACGTGATCTTTTGTAAATTTCCAATGAAAATTACGGCAGCGTGTTCATGTGTACTTATAAGAGAGGCATTTTCATTTTTATTTATTGAAATAATTTCTTTCTTTATCGATTTGGTGCGAATAAACAAACGATTAAAAACTGTGAAAGTTGTTGATTGAGGGGAAAGAGTTTTTGCACAAAAGCATTTATGCAAGTCACGTTTGATTTCCATACACGCTGCACCTTTTTCACACTCAACAACAGGATCAAAGGATGATGCCTTTTTTATTCTCTGAGTTTTTTGTGATGATTATGATATCAATTTGATTTTATTCAACCGTTTTTAATGCTCCATTAACCGACGCGGAAGTACAAACGAATTCAATTCAAAATTAGACCTGACAAAAGCTTAAAATCGCTCTTTCCGGGTCGAACTTTCCGAATCGCATTACTCTGATAAATCTAGTTTCGTTTCAATTTTAAACAAAATGTTTGCAGTCTTTTTTTGTGTTTATTTGTTGTCAGAACCACTAAACATCTACATTATCATAATTCCACGAAATTCTAAACAGATGATGACTCTTGTGGTTGAAATAATAAAAAAAAATTTAAGTGATAAGGAAACTCGAAACATATTTTGTAGATTTGTAGATCTTCAAAGCTCAATTTAAATAAAAACACCATGAGTTTTTTGGAAATCCCAGTGTTTGTTTTGATTCGTTGAATCACGTTCATTTAAAGTGACTCAAAATACAGGTTTTTGACATTAACAATGCGCGGCTATTGAATACGACAAAATAAAAAAGAAATCATTGTTAATTGATTAACAAGAATAATTACGCAGTTTTGCAAAGCCGCAGACATAATGAAAAATGGTCTCTGTTTGTGAAATTGTTTTCAACGACTTGCATTGTGCAGAAATATTTATTATTTTCACATAGCAAAAGATGATTACATCATGAAAAGGCAGAGGATCTTACATGAGGAAAACAAAGCTTTGAGCTGACATTTCGAAAGATTGTTCAGCACTGATTTGTGAAAACTTTTTGACAAAAGATTTTTATTTGTTAAGCTTTAGCTCATACACTTTTTCTTCTTCTTTTTTCCTTTTCGGCGTTACGAGCATCGTGATCTCGAAAGGATCGTAGCTCTCACAGTTTTTAATTATATACGCCACCCATAGACAAATTAGATAAAGTTACAAGACAAAACTATATGAATCAAGGACAAGTTTTGATTCGCATAAGTAAAATCATAATCGTGATCGTTTTACTTAACTGACAGTTAAACGATTCGACTCTGAAAGCAATCGTCCAGGTTCAAGTTAAAAAACTATCATCAACTATCCTTAGGGCCCTTTCAGACGGTCATTTCAGTTTCAGTTTCAGTTGAGGTATCAGTTAAACTTTCAGTTAAACTTATGCCTCAATGCCAAAAAATGAAGCGTTTAACTGAAACTTAACTAAACCTATGGCTAACTATGGCTCTTAAAAAATATTCCTTGAAGAAACTTTTCATTTTGACATTTGAGTAACATGTGTTAGTGCTTCAGAGTCGATTCTCACTTCAAATCGAGAAGCGGCTGTCACTCCTCAGAATCATGAGAAGCGATCTTTTTGCACCAATGGAACGGTTTGAGAATGCTTCTGGACGCTCCTGGACGGTTCTTTTCGTCCAATGGAAAGTGACATCAATTTCAGTTAAACGCTTAGTTTTTGGCAATCAAGGACCTTTCAACCGATCATTTCAGTTTAAGTTCAGTTGAGGTATCAGTTAAAGTCTAAAGTCCCTTTGAGACGTTCACTTGTCAGTTCAGTTGTCATTTCAGTTCAAAAGGACAGTGTATTTAAACGTCAGTCAGGTGCTCATTTGAACTTTCTTTTTGCTTGTGAGCAGCCGAAAGTAAATTTAATGGATAACTGAACTGACAGCTTATGGGAATTTCATCAGTTTTAGTTTTAGTTAAGTTTCAGTTAAACGCTTCATTTTTTGGCATTGAGGAATAAGTTTAACTGAAAGTTTAACTGATACCTCAACTGAAATGACAACTGAACTGATAGCTGAACTGACAAGTGAACGTCTCAAAGGGTCTTTAGACTTTAACTGATACCTCAACTGAACTTAAACTGAAATGATCGGTTGAAAGGTCCTTGATTGCCAAAAACTAAGCGTTTAACTGAAACTGATGTCACTTTCCAGGCTTGAAATGTTGGATAATTTGAACCCTCAGACGACCGCTTGACCAACTTGTTGGATGGATTTCAAATATTTTGTGAAAATTTGGAAGTTGGACGGAGTGGAGGAGTATATGACATAAGATTGGACGACAAGTTTGATAAGTCTGACCAGAAACTAAATCCGACCATCCAACATCTGTCAAACGAAGTCTGTCCAACTAATGTGTGAACTCCACCTTTGAAAAACATTTTTATAAATATAAATATAATAATCTAATCAAGTAAATAAAAGGTCAGTTCATTCAAGCCCTGAAAATGCCTTATAGTATCCACAAAGCGTTTTTTTTTTAACTCAATTTGCCCTGAATTTTGTCTGTCCAATTAATTGTATAGTGTGAACTCGGCTATTCAAAAATTCGTTTCAATATACTGCCAAAAAACGTTTTCGTGGGTTGGCACAATCCAGGAGCTTCCACTACCAAGCATGATATCAATCCGAATACCAATGCAAGTGCTCTGGTCAGAACTACACAGATTTTAGGAGCTAGCAAGGTAGTGCGACGAATTTGAAATTTAGGATTTGATAGTTTGAACAAAAGTTTTGCAGGTCAGTGTCAGACAATCGAATTTGTCCGACTATAGAGACTGGCCCGCTGATCCATTGCTTGAATCAAGTAAGATCAAGTGAAGATATCCCAAAATATTGTTGGTGTACCTACATTCAGCAGTGTCGGCTTGTTGGACTACATGAAACGTCATTTTAGACCGGCCGGCGGCTGATTATCGACGATGAAAGTAGAGGATCCGAGCTGAATGAGAAGGAAATGAGTCGTCATCTTGTGTCTAAAAATGGCAAAATGCAAAATCGGGTCAGTTTTTTTTTACTTATGCAAAGACAAATGTCTACATGATGTTTTACTAAGGAAAGGATTGAGAAAAAACGGAATATGTGTCATCCTTGCCGAAGAGCAGCTTGGGGGCGCGGAGTGTTTACTATTTCCAAATTGAAAGTGTAGCGACCATATGATGTCTCTTAAATAATTTTAGAGTTGCAACAGAGGGGGGGCACCTTGGCCCAGAGCATTTCTCTGAACCATGCCTTGAAAGGAATGGAGAGTAATCACAATTGTTTGACAATTCCGAACGAATAATCGAGAAAGTGTTTTTCATGGCAGTGAAATTACTATCAGTGGACTTGTCAGTTCTCGCAAAAGTCGATACCCGTGCAAAATCGATTGATTGTTACTACAATTTGAACCTCGAACTCCTACATAAAACAGACACTACGCCATGGGCATATGCTCCTCAAATTGGATATGAGCAAATGGAAAAGGAAACGGCAAATGGACATTTTGGGAAGATGAACTAAGGCTTTGAGGACTGCCTGGAAGAATGCGCTGCGGTACCAGTAACCTTCCTGGTCAAGACAGTCTAAATATGCACTAGTCCTTTTTAATTAACTTGTGCAAGTTAAGTAACAGACCCTGAACCGTCGCTAGGTCTGCCAGCGTCCTCAGTGAGAGCTTCAATCAACGATTGGATCTGTGAAGAGCACAACCGTAGATGGCATGCCTCCATTGGATGCAGACAAACCAAGCGTATGCTCCCCAACGTTACAAGTAACAGACAAACAACTAAGTAACAGACGTGTTATCACCTAAGAGCAGTTTGAAAATAAGTTTTCGAAGCAAACTGTTTGAAGAAACAACTAATTTCGATTAGAAACTATCTTTTTATTAATTTTGTTAGCCTATCCTACTTTGAATGCTGTTTTCTCCAAATTACAGGAGCTCTTGGAATATATTTAGAATTCTGTACTTCTTTATGATGTCATCCTCTGCAAAAGGCACGCATGTTGCTTTCTTTTGCCAGTCTTCCAACGATGTTGAGGTAAGCACAATGCACATACCGATCACCAACAAAAAGCGTTTGAACAAAAAACCCTCTGGCCTTCTTAGACTTTTTTTCAATAGAAGGTTTTTCGTTGATGGCCAATCTTGAATCTGTCAATTGTTATAAAAAAAACTTCACAAAGCCTCTCAATGAGAAACTGCATAAAATGTTCACCCGCCTCTTTATCGGATACACAATCACATCACAAGCAACAACCTCAACATATTTCCCAGGAAATAATCACAACCCAACTTGATAAGCAGCTCCTACAAATAAACGACACTGCAGACTTTCCCAACAACTCGACTGGTTTGGGTTCGTGTTCGTGTTAAGTACGGTTTACCTTAAGTTCGATAACGACAGCAACTACATATCATGCCTTAAATGGAACAAACATTTTTCCAGCTTCAATGCGCTAATGTTTTCCTGCACAAGTGCAGAGTACCTTTGTGATAAAACATTTTACACGTTTTGTGAAATCAAAATCAGCAACAAGTGTTCCACTGCCTACAGGCAAACTTATCCTTCCTCTCTCTCCTTCTCTCCCTGTCCCTAGCAACAAAATGCCCATAAAGTAAAAAGGTATCTGTGCATACAGAAAAATCCTTGAGGACTCGTTACGAGTTAGGTAATAATTAAAAGATCAATCTATAAAATAAAATTCACTTACAGAACTCCGGAGCATCGAGTGCACACAAACGATCCAATGGTCATGTTGACATAAGTGGGACCCTTCTGTCCACAATCGAAGCACTGACGATTGCCACCACTTCCGCTGGCCACCAGCTCTCGCAGGACCTTCAAATACTTGTCGTCTTGTTTCTTGCGGACAACAGCCATTGTTGTTTGGTCGCTGTTGTTTTTGCTGGTGGTTGTAAAATTTAGTTGTTGTTCTTGTTGTTGCGGTACTGGTGGTGTTGCAATGCGTTGGAATTTGATGTATTTTCTTTTGAGTGCAATTTTTCCCCTTTTTTAGCTTGAGTTTGAATGTGGTAGCTCCACTGGTTTAAGGTACTTTAGCTAGACTATTCACTTGTCACAAAACAGAGACGAATTCACAAAAACACTCGCGTTATTAACAAATTTCTACTAAACAATTTTCTCTTTCAATAAAAGAATTGGATAACAATTGCTCTCGTCATTTATTTTTAAGAAGATTTCTCCAATGGAAAAAAATAAAATTAAATAAAAGACAACACTCGTATAATATGCCAAAAGAGACAAAGAAGGGAGAAGAGGAAGCTACACAAACATGAAATGAATCATTTAATTTTCTTTTAAATCGATTCGACTACGCAATAGAAAACCAAGTTGATGGTTTATTATCACCGAACGGTTTCTAAAACAATTTTTTTTATTTTACGACAATTAATTAATTTCAAACAGAAGAGGAGTAATCTTTATTCAAACTTTTTGTTCAGCACGTCCCGATGTGTTAAAAATGCCGTCACTCGCAATCGCCGTATTTCGCTCGACTGCTGAAAACTGAAATATATTTTCGCTTTGACCAAAGAAGAAGATAGAAATAGATGGAAGAATTCGCTACTAAAGTAAAATGTCAAAAAGAGAAAAGTTGTAAAGAAGACGAGGAGAGAAAATTACATTTTGTAGAAAGTGCAGCGAATAGAAGAAAGGAAGAGGGCGACGTTAATGGGTGCGTTCGAGAAAAAATGGGTAGCATAACTAGGATACCTTTGTATCCGGGTAAGTTTTCGAACGACTAAGATTAGGTATCTGTCAAATCAGAAACAGCTGATAAATCGAAGTGAAAACAAACCAAACCAAATATGTTTTAAAAATTGCAAACAACACGAACCACTTATTATTCGATTGCAAACTTCTTCACAATCGTTTACTTCGTAAACAATGTCGTTTAGATTAATTAGGAGCACCATATTTTAAATTTTATGTTTACAAAAAACAATTTTGCAACAAAGCACTATGACAGAAAGCAAAACAAAAATGAATCCAAGTCAGCTGTTCTCAAATTTCAAATTGGGTAGCTTGCTATACCATGATTTTTAATGCTATGTCCGCACCTGAGAGTTAACCTGGGTTATCTCAAAACAATCCCAAACCAACATGATAACCAAGTGGTTTGCCATACAAAACGAAACCTTTTTAGTCACTGGGTTTCGTGATAACCTACTCGAAACCAAGCGCGCTGAATGCACTATTTCCAACATTCCATTGAATTTGACATTTAAGAGAGTGGAAGTCAGTGGAGAGAGAATGAATTCTCTCATACGTCGTTGACGTTCTGCTCACACTTTATGTCTGTCTCTTTTTAACTTAAGACAAAAAGATAAACTTAAAACTTTTTGGCATATGCGGACACTACTTGGTTAACTCAAACCAAACTGGAACGAAACCCAGGTTATCTTCAGGTGCGGACATAGCATAAGGTACCTTTGGATCGCTTTCCCCTCAAAAGATGTTTTGCAGTCAGCTGCTTTTTAACATGGGATTACACTAACAACAAATGTCACGAAAGCAATCTAGTTCGTCTTAGGTAAAAATCCGAACGCAACCAATGACAATTATCGCCCTGTAATCTAGTACAGTTTAGAATAATGACGGAAGAAGTTTGAGGGTTTGATTACATCGAAGATCTTGGTTTTACTATTTAAAAAACATTTTTTCAACTAAAAAACAAGGACTTCAAGACTTCAGAGAAGCAGTTTTTAAACTAAATGCAGATCTGCGCTGTTGTTTGAATTCTGGCTGAGATGTAAAGTCATGACACCGGTTTGCAATCACAATCACCATTTGAATTAAGACGACAAAAGAAGAGCTTGTGTTGATTGCAGATGTCTTTTAAAACTGATAAAACCTATCCAGAAGCATCAAAATCTTGAAAGGAATTCTACAAAATTCATAAAACATTTTTTCGAAAAATGTCACCGTTTCTCGACGGAGTCTACCAAGGCCATAGTTACACTGGTACACGCACTTCAATTTAGTTTGAAACCGATTACTGAATCCGATCTGCTAAAAAACTGCACCTGTTAAATGAAACTAGAAGCGAGTTTCAACCGCAACAAAATTCTACACTTTCAATTAAGTTTTCACCTTTTCTAGACAAATTTTATAAATGTGATAGAAAGAGAGGCATGCAATTAAATCGAAAAAAAATTGTCCCAAACAAAAACAAATTGTTCGAGACAAATTTTTTACAAAAAGCTGTTTGTACTTTTATTTATTTAAGTTTTGTTGAATCATCCATGATACTTGGAGATGACTCTGACTCTCACGGCTCGCGTACACTGAATCCAATTTATCGGCCGATATCGGATCGGAACTGTTCGGACGACAACCTCGGACGTTCGTCTGCATACACTGCTGCCGTTCTCTGACGATAGCTGACAGACAGCCTGTTATTGAATTTATTTATTTCAGTTCAGCTCATCTGCAACCATAATTTTTCATCTGCAACCATAACTAGGAAGTTCGTTCCCTCTCTATCAGACAAGTATGAATTTTACATCTTGTGTCTTTTTCCGATTTTCATCTGCACTTGCAGATGCATGTAAATCCACCATTAGTGTACGCGAGCCGTCAGAATGTGCTTCTAATTATCGATATCCACATTACAACTCCGATAACATCGCCCTTCTCTAGATTTTGATTGACATTGTCAAATGCAAACCGGTCAAATCACCGCTTGTTTCAAAAATTAGAATCAAAATCAAACGCGATTACTAATAAACCCAGGAACAAAATAAACGACAAATTATTGAAAACTTCAAAAATAAGATGTGCAAGACAAACACAAAAGGATTTGATGCGCAGTTCTGTGCTAAAATAAATGGAACACGTACCGAATTCGTGCTGCAGCGATTCGCCAACAAATGGTTACTCATCATCACTCAGTATGAGAAGATGTGCAACGTCTTCACGGTGCAGTTTGACCAAAAGCAACGTGATGTGTCTGCTCCTGTTCCTCCGCCTAACTATGATGATCCATCCATCCCAATAACTATAACCAACACATTTGGCACTGATACTGATGAGACGCGCAGTGCAATACAATTTCTTGTAAACAAGTCGAACCTGAATAAATGTCCAACGGAGCTGGTCATTAGCATCGGCCTTAAGGAAATCAACGGCAAAGTCCTTCGAGAAATAACTCAAGTCCTTAATGAAGTTATCGAATCTAAATAAACTTTTGCATTTTAACACAATAAACACAAAAAAACTATTTTGTTTCACTTTTCGGTAAAAATTTGTTTATTTCATCACTTTGTACATTAAAACGTGTACAAAAGTACATTAGTCAACGTCGCAGTAGAAATGCCAAAGGTGGAGGTTTTTAGTCGAAAAGACCGAAACCCATATCATCATCTGACTCCTCTGGTTCCTCCTCCTTCTTCTCTTCCTTCTTAGCTTCAGCTGGGGCAGCAGCTGCACCGGCATCGACAGAAGCTCCAGCAGCTGGGGCGGCACCAACTCCGGATCCAATGTTTGTGATCAAATCCTTGATGTTGATACCTTCCAATGCCTTTGCGAAAAGGCCTGGCCAGTAAGGCTCAATGTCAACATTGGCGGCCTTCAAGATGGTGTTGATTTTTTCAGCCTAGAATAAATAAATAACCAAAACTATAATTACAAAACGATTGAAACGCAACGTACGAAGTGTTTTCTGCTACAATATTTATCTGATTGCAGATAATCACTTAGATTTTTAAGGATTTGGTTGATGAACAAAATTTAGTATAGGCCATAATCGAAATTCTACTTACGGTAACTGCAACATCGTCATCGACCAAGATGAGGGAGGAGTACACACAAGCGAGTTCGGCTTTGCTGGACATATTTGATGATGTTTTACTATTTTTTTATAGTGCAAGTTGCCAAAATAAGTATAAAATCGGCCTTAGCTCGGATCGAGAACAAGCACACTTTGCGAGATTTTAAACGGAAAGAAAGGAGGAAGCGATGAATTGTCAAGCGAAGTTGGTCTTGAGTCAAAAATTATTTTAAGAGGAAGTACAGTGACATCTATGAGTGAAGGCGTAAGTCTTTCGTTAGGGTGGAAGCTGAATACAAACTATAAAAAAATATTAAATTTTTAAGATTGGTAAATATTTTTAGCTTTTTGATTGATACTTTTTTTTGTAAAAGCTCTTTCATCAGTATACTTTGATTTTCAAGTTACTTGTTATTTTTATAGGAAAAAGTTCTTTTATCGGTATATTTTGCTTTTCAAGTCATAAAACCAAAGAAAATTTAGTTTTCATTTACAGAAAACAGCAATGTAAGTGAAACATAGTATTTTACTGAATAAAGTGAAAAATTTAAGCCTTGTTTCACCCTAAATTCCTTCATTTTTGCAATAAACAGACTGTCGCAAGTTGTTATTTCAATAGCTAAAAAATTAAACTTTACTACAAACCTTCACCGACAGGTATCGCTTCAGAACAACTACGATTGTACTAGTTTATTTATTAAACGATCCGAAGCTAGTGCCAGTTGAGTTTTTCAATAATCTTGTACAATTAAAGATACTTCATAATTGACACCCCGGCGACTGCAAAAGTGACAAAAAACTTACAAAGAAATAGCAAATAGGTTCTGGCAAAATTATTAAACTGTATCTTAAATTATCTGTTTTATAAAAGCATATAAGAAGTGCTTTCATTGTGTGGCTTACAGTAAAAAAAAAGTTCGCAATGAGTTTCTCCAGCGATGAAGTGAATTTCCTTGTATATCGCTACCTTCAGGAATCAGGTTTGTGCGCTTTTTCGATTTTGACAGCCAAACTTCTTGCAATATTTGATTTGTTTTAGGTTTCCATCATTCAGCTTTTACATTTGGTGTGGAATCACACATATCTCAAAGCAATATCAATGGAGCTCTTGTGCCTCCGGCTGCTTTGTTGACGATCCTCCAAAAGGGTCTGATGTACACAGAGATTGAATGGAGTGTTGGTGACTCTGGTGATGTCTCACGCCCAATAGAAGGACTGAGTTTAATTGATGCCGTTATGCCAGAAGTTAAAACACCAAAGCCACCAGTGAAAGCCGAAGTTAAAAATGAACCGGTTAAAGTGGAACAAGCCATTAAAATGGAAACAACACCATCAGAATCGGCATCTAATGGTTCGGAGCAGGAACCTACTGTTACGACAACTAGCACTGCAGCAACATCAACACCAACTGTGACTTCTTCGACTCCAGTTACGACACAGACGTCGACTACGCAACAACAACAGGCACAGCAACAACAACAGCAGCAAGCTCAACAGCAACAACAGCAGCAACAGCAAGCCCAACAACAGCAGCAGCAGCAGCAACAGCAACAACAACAACAACCAACTCAAGCAGCTACAGAGTCAATGGACGTTGATCAAAACATCGAGATACCGGCCTCAAAGGCTACTGTTCTACGCGGTCATGAAAGCGAAGTATTCATTTGCGCATGGAATCCGAGTCGGGATCTGTTGGCTAGTGGATCTGGTGATAGCACCGCACGGATATGGGATATGTCTGGGACGACAGCGAGTCCAAATCAGTTGGTTTTGCGTCATTGCATACAAAAAGGCGGCGCCGAAGTGCCTAGTAACAAAGATGTCACTTCGTTGGATTGGAATGTGAGTATTGTTTTGACATGGCAGACATCTATTTATGATAATTGTTGCAGTGCGAGGGAACTCTATTGGCAACGGGAAGCTATGATGGGTATGCTCGTATTTGGACAACAGCCGGAGTTCTGGCTTCGACGTTGGGACAGCATAAAGGACCAATATTCGCCTTGAAGTGGAACAAACGCGGCAATTACATTTTATCGGCGGGTGTAGATAAAACCACAATCATTTGGGATGCAGCAACCGGTCAATGCACCCAGCAATTTTCATTCCACAATGCTCCCGCTCTGGATGTCGATTGGCAAACCAATCTATCATTTGCATCATGTAGCACTGATCAACGTATTCACGTATGCAAGCTGGGAGTTGAGAAACCAATTAAGTCGTTCCAAGGCCACACAGTAAGGACAAATGATAGAAAGGTTACGGGTTCAAATTTTCTATATTCTTGAATTTTTTCCAGAACGAAGTAAATGCGATCAAATGGGATCCACAAGGACAACTGCTAGCATCATGCTCTGACGATATGACTTTGAAGATCTGGTCAATGAAGAATGACACTTGTGTTCATGATCTCCAAGCGCACTCCAAGGAGATTTACACCATCAAATGGTCGCCTACAGGACCTGGCACTCAAAATCCCAACACAAACTTGATTCTCGCTTCAGCATCGTTTGACTCTACAGTCCGTCTTTGGGATGTAGAACGTGGCGCATGTATCCACACCTTAACTAAGCACACCGAACCAGTATATTCAGTTGCTTTCAGCCCAGATGGCAAACATCTAGCTTCGGGAAGTTTTGACAAATGTGTTCACATATGGAGTACTCAGACAGGCCAACTAGTTCACAGTTATAAAGGTACTGGTGGTATATTTGAAGTTTGCTGGAACTCGAATGGCACAAAAGTTGGAGCTAGCGCTTCAGACGGCAGTGTCTTTGTTCTCGATCTAAGACGGTTTTGAGATTCGACTGCAGCTACAAAGTAATGAATAAAATATTTACATAAAAAAGACGAAGCTCATTAGGACTTCATATTGAATAATGAAAAATATTGTCATGGTTTTAATTTTAACATATGTAAGAGAAAAATGCTTGAAAATAATTAAATTAACGAATATATGAGGATTGTCTTTGAAATACCTTAATGGAAAATTGATTGAGTGTGGGGAAAGAACAGAACGGTGAGGAAGAGTGATGTTAAAGAAGATTGGAGCACGTGTGAAGACATATCTGCAGGACGTAACACGTTAGGACCAACGCTGCCACTTTACTCCTTTAGCAGTAGATCTACTGCGTTTAGGCCAAAATGAAAATCTACTGCGCAGCAAAACGAATATGCTCCTATTTAAAGAATTTTTAATTAACATAGCATTGGTGCATTTAAAGAGTTTCAAGAATCTTGAGAAGCAATAGTATTTTGGGTTTATCTTCCACACGTTGGCTTTCTATGGAATCATAGGCTTTTGGAGCAGTGGCAACCGTAGCAATATTATTTCAATTTGCAATTATTCGAAAATCAAAGTTCAGAAACTGGAATTACCAAATTTTTTATGAACCTGATAAATAAGCTGTATATTTTTTTTCTTTCATTTGTGCTAAATCTAGTAAACCAGAGCAATAAGCTGTTTCAGAGCGAATCAACTAAAATTCATTTGCTTTATCAAGTAATGCTAGATTTCT
Source organism: Melanostoma mellinum (assembly GCA_914767635.1). Lineage (NCBI taxonomy): Eukaryota > Metazoa > Arthropoda > Insecta > Diptera > Syrphidae > Melanostoma > Melanostoma mellinum. Next base: position 19,523,935 of record OU612060.1, on the reverse strand, counting down.
ACCTTGCAATACTTAAAAAAAGCTTAAACAAAACGTTCAATTTGAAATTTTTAACAGAATCAAATCGAACAAAACGTTCAATTTGATTCTGTCAAAAAAATGGGCAAATTTTTAACAGAATCAAATCGAACAAAACGTTCAATTTGATTTTGTTAAAAAAATGGGCAAATTCTTAACAGAATCAAATCGAACAAAACGTTCAATTTGATTCTGTCAAAAAAATAGGCAAATTTTTAACAGAATCTAATTGAACAAAACGTTCAATTTGATTCTGTTAAAAAAATGGGCAAATTCTTAACAGAATCTAATTGAACAAAACGTTCAATTTGATTCTGTTAAAAAAAAATGGGCAAATTTTTAACAGAATCAAATGGAACAAAACGTTCAATTTGATTCTGTTAAAAAATAGGCAAATTTTTAACAGAATCAAATCGAACAAAACGTTCAATTTGATTCTGTCAAAAAAATAGGCAAATTTTTAACAGAATCTAATTGAACAAAACGTTCAATTTGATTCTGTTAAAAAAATGGGCAAATTCTTAACAGAATCTAATTGAACAAAACGTTCAATTTGATTCTGTTAAAAAATAGGCAAATTTTTAACAGAATCAAATCGAACAAAACGTTCAATTTGATTCTGTCAAAAAAATAGGCAAATTTTTAACAGAATCTAATTGAACAAAACGTTCAATTTGATTCTGTTAAAAAAATGGGCAAATTCTTAACAGAATCTAATTGAACAAAACGTTCAATTTGATTCTGTTAAAAAATAGGCCAATTTTTAACAGAATCAAATTGAACAAAACGTTTAGGACTAAAAACCGATGTCATCAGTCAATGGCCCTTATTGCGAGTATCGTTTGGCTGTCGATACACGATGGTTGTCGACAGTCGAACATCGAAAATGAAATTTGGTATTGCGTATTTTTATACATGATACTTTCAATTTTGAATTCGGACGTTATCGTCTGTATTTTTGCGTTCGACTATCACTGAAACTAACTCAAATATCAAATTATAGATTTTATTATTCACAGTTAACAGATATCCTTGTCGATAGAAATACGCAATACCAAAAGGAAAATTTATCGAAGCTTTCGACTCTTGTCGCATCGAATGTTAGACGACAGACGACACTCGCAATAAGGGCCAATGCTTTAATCTATTTCGGTTTCAGGCAGTAACTTTTCTTTTTCTATTGAATCATCTTCAGCAAGTATATGTAGGTACCTAATTTATTTTATGTCTATTTGAGGCAAAAACGGATTTAGTTCAAAAGTTTAAACAAGAGTTGTCATTTCTTGTCATCGCAACCCTAAAGTAACAGTTTGCCCCTAGATGAAGATAGGCTATCAATAATTAAAGGGATCTTGCAATGCATCAATGTAAATTTAATCGGCAACCTTCGTTGAATTGTGATTGGTGATGTACCAAGTTTAGTCAAATAAGTTGGACAATTCAATGGTCAACAGACAGACGTTATGTAAGCTAAAGAAAAACATACATAAACATAAATAACATAAAGAAAAATCGCTGATCATGTGATTGAGAGTAAAAGAGGTTTTCGCCATTATGAAAGGAGTTGAAGTGTGTTTGGAATTTATTAATTTAAGCTTTAGTTAAAAATTTAAATATGAAAGAAGGTTGTGGGTTTCAAGAACAGTGAATATTAAAAATCGAACAAGATTCATTCATATCACATTAAAACGATGTAAAAAAAATAGTAAGTGGGGTATACGGGTAAAATTAGCCAAATTAGAGCTCGTCTGCTTCAGAAGGCCTGGAGTCAATAGAGGCTGCCATACTGCTAGAAGAAACAGAGCGACATTACTGTTGCTACCTGATGGAACCATACCGACTGCCCAATTGAACGTGAAGTGTGTAGGCATCAACTTTAACGAGGTGATTAGATTCAACACGCACTCACGTGCTGTAGGTACTGAAGAAAGCTAACTTCGCTTTCCACCGACTTTGCCCTTTGAAGGGTAAGGTACAAGCAACTGCTGAGACCCGTCATCAACAATGGCAACACAGTCTGGTTTACTTCCAAGAGACCGATGAATGAGCTCCTACTTTTCGAAAGGAAAATTCTGAAACTCTGCACCGGCCTCACTTTCGACCACCAGCGCCAAATACACTACAGCAAGCAACCAGCTTCTGTACGATAAAGCCAAAATGATGCCTTGGATTGGTGCAATAGCAAGATGTGGGTTTAAAAACCGAAACTACAATATAATTCAAACTTTTAATGCATCATTTTATTATCAAAACAAAAACAATCAAAACTCGGTTACAGAATTTAGGAAACGCTCTTTAAAAAATCTGCACTGTTCCCGCTTCACTTCGCCAGTCTTCGTAGATCCTTTGAAAAATTTTGTTATTTGTGCTGCTGGTGCATATGCAGTGGGTTTATCACTATCTGGTTCATCGAATTTCATGTTAAAAGATTTACCCTCCAGAGCATTTTCAGCTGTTGACCAACTGAATCTTACTAACCGTGGGTATCCAAATACAATGTCAATATTTTCTGAAAGAAATTTTTTAGTCACAGGATCACCGGGGTACCCGCTGCCAAAATCTTTTGATGTTAATGTCAAGCCTTCAGGAAACTTCCACACTTTCAGTGCATGATCTCTTGTTACCTTAGCACATATACTAGCCGCAGAAACAATTGGATAAGTTGAATCAGCTTTTTTTGCCACCGTTATTTCGAATTGAGGAAAGATTTTCTTTAACTTTTCTTGGTACTTATCTGGAGGTCCTACAGTGTCAACATAGACCTCAGCAATATTAACTCCAGCATCAATTGCTTTGTGTATTAGCCCAATTGCTGAATTCATTGAGACTTCGTTGAGTGAACATTTGGAGCGACGATACATACTTTTGCTGATTACGTTTGGAGAAATTATTTCCACTGCCCAACCAATGCATGAATTTGCAAATTCTTTCTTGTTCATATCATCAAATATTACATCACGCTTTTCTTCTGTTAGCTGCTTGGAATCAGCACAACCCAAGTCGACAAGAGCTTCTTTTTTTGATATCGGACAGAATGCGATTCCGTAGACCATTGGACCAAGGACTGGACCTCGACCGGCTTCATCGACTCCCAGCACACAAGGTTCTTCCTTGCAAATTTGTGGAATGTCGGTAATGAAAACTGTGTTCGCTGCATTATTTTTTGCAGCTATAAACGGACCGAGGGATTCTAGGGAATGTATTTTTAAGTCCTCCATAATAGTTTAAAGATTAAATAAGAATAATCAGGAAAAACGAGTTGTAAATTTAGGTTTGTTAAATTTTTGCCGCCAATCGTTGGTTGTTCCGATCGTGGAATAGGAATACTTTTTGTTTGTTTACAAAATTTTAGGTTTGTTTGTTTACTTTGTAGACAAAAATTCACAATCTGTTATACTTTAGGAGTGGGGGTAAAAATCTTTCAATAGTTGTGCACGATTTCTGGTCAAAAATGCCAATTTTGGTGGTACAAATTCGCAGAGTGGGTAAATTTTTTACCCTCTCGTACGCACTCTCATTTGTTGCAGAGCTACGAAAAATCACTGTGCTTGAATAGGATTAGACGAATTTCGGTGCATTTCTTTATAATTTTCAGTACAGTAAGGCAACGCACCTATATGAATTCAGCGCATTTTATGATGGTTTACAGTACGCGAACGACGCTTTGATAAGTCAAAAGATATGGAACGTCAGAATGGACTACTTTCCTACACTAATGGAAGTGTCTACTAAACTAAAATCGGTTTAATTTTAACAACCAATTAATAGATTCTATATATACATGTACATAGGTGCAAACAAAATTAGGTGTACCTATCTTTAGCCAAAATGTATGAAGTGTGGAGTGACGAATATCAAATTCATTAAATATATGAGGTTGGTGTATTAGGAATGTCATAGCAGGTTTTCAAACTAACCTTTTCCCCATGAATACACAGAAAAACACTTCAATAAAAATTCTTCTGAAATCACCTTCATTATTTATATACCTTGATTGCAAATAACTTACCTTCATGTAGCTGAGCTTCACAACCATGTCTTTTTGAAAGTTGATTTTACACAATTTAAATGCGGGGTCTTGTTTCCATAGCTTCTTAGACCGTTCGTCCTGTGGTCACTTCGGTTTGGGTTTTCAAGCTTTTTCTCGTAAGTCTAGAACTTAGACGACTGTCGTTTGAAAAGTTACAGAACCTTTGCTTTTTGGAAGCTACGTCACAGGTCACAACGTTGTTACCACCTGCTGAGAATTAGTTGAAGCAGTTAATTACCGATAGACTTCGTGCAACAAAAACGAAATTAAAAAAATTTAAGTTTATACCAATAAAAAATTTCTTTTCAGACTGTCTCATAAACACCGCACACGGCGAATTTCTTTCTTCAAGTGCTCTCTAGTTTTGCGGTAGTTAATTTGTTAAAATTGATTTGATTTAGCTCGACATTTTTCATACAATTGAGCTAATTTTTTTTAAATATCGTTCTAATTTGAAAATTCTTCAAAAAGTAAAACCTTTGACCAAATCGGAATCAAAAGACATAAATAAAAGAGCGAGATAACAAATATATATTTTTAGCCGAGAACCAAATGACAGCAGGCGCAAAGGAGTGTCAAAAAATTGAAAGTTGGGCGAGTTCCGAGTTTGTTCGCTCTTGTCGTCGTCGCTGGTTGGATATGTTGGATATCGTTCGCCGCGAATAGAGTTTTATAAAAAAATAAGAAGAAAAAAATCAGAACGAAAAATATTCAGTGACAAAAAGAAAAATCAATAAATTGTTCTAATATTCCTCAATCAAAGTGTTTTAATAATAATATAAAATCACTTTGAGCTTTCTCTACATTACTTTGAGCCGCAGATTTATGCAATTTAAATCTTGCAAGTGAGTAAAAAGAATTAATTGATTTTCTCTGCACTGCAGTGTGATGTGTGAATAATTAACGGGGCGAACATGAATGATTTTTATACATATTTGTGTGTTTTTTTAAGCGACGTGCACAGTCGCAAAAAAGCCGGTGGTTTCCAAAAAAATTATTGAAAGAACCTTACAAAAGTTGCACCAATTTTTAGAAAATGTTCAAAATCTATTTAATAAAAAATCTTTTGCAAGTTTGCCCATCATCGGATTGGACTGAAGAGTCAACATAGAAGCACAAAAAAATACAATACGAAAAAGAAAAAAAAAAATGTTGCTACATTGCTGATGAAGAAAAAGAAAAAGAAAAGTGGGGGCGACAGTGGTGTGGAATGTGAGGAAATTTCTTATTTTCTATGAATTCATCTACTGGAGGCTCCCATTTTTTCTTTTAAATTAATAAAGGGAGTTATGCAGTAAAAAGTAATGTAATGTTTGTGTGTGCGAAAAAGTGCGATAAATCGTTTGGAACAAGGAGGGGAAATCATTTCCTGAGATTATCAAAAAGGGGAGGTGGTGACACTTTTTTTTCGTATAGATGTTCTATACAAAGTTTTTGTTTTTGGCTGATTAAATCATCGAATCCCTGTTTACTTCGTTTTGCTTAAAGTGAATTGCCAAAATATATTCAAAAAATATATTGGGTATAGCAAAGTAATCGCCGATTGCAATACCCTCCTAAAAAAAGTAAAAGGTCATGACGTCTTCTCTTGCTATCAAGTCGAGTTTTTTTCTCTTTAATTTCTTTTTCTTTTTTGCCAACAGTGACTCTAAAAAGTGTTCATTTTGCACAAAGTCTCATATTTGCCGGAGTAAAACAATGAATCAACTTTATTATACCTACAAACACGTTTTGAATGTACATATTTACACACAAGTGTACCTAGTAGTGCCAGGTACATAATCATAAGTCATAGGCCCAAATCTAATGTGCGGCAACGATAAAGGTCATGACATAAAAACATCACTCTCTTGTTTATGAAATATTGGATTAGAGTTATATCGTCAGTCAGTTGTACATTTAACGAAGATATGGGTACACCATTTGATAAAATCGATTTGGTCGACCATTGGAAATCAAAAGTACTCAAAATAATTGCATTTTTGGCATTAGGTGACGCATGGGGCGCCGCCGGACGTGCTGATCATTGAAACACGTTCCGGAAGATGTTGCCACAGTGTTAAGCTGTTAAAAAGTGTCTCGTAAGTGCGACTTTGTTTGAAAAGATTTGTTTTCTAATGCCATTATTGGCGGCAATGGAAATTTTGCACGATCAAATAAAAATGGTGTAAATTTTCACACAGGCAACTTGTTGACCTGTGTACGGTACCTACACGAACCCAACAGCTACCTATTGCATATTATTGAAGACTCTCAAAGATTTCATATTAAGAGATTAAAGAAGCAATGATCCACGTAGTAGTTGACTTTAAAAACGGTTCTGTGCCTCATTCAAGTGAGTGGGAGCAAAACGAAGTTATCAATGGATTAAATGTTGAAAAAAAGGAAAGAACAATTGTGCCATCAATGAGAAAAATTCCACAAGCTGGATTGTGGTTGATTTCTGCTGTTAAATTAAAGTCTATGAGAATGTCCTAGAATCAAAAGCTAAGCTCGCTGTAATGACTGTCGTGAACGGCTTACTCCGCGAGTGGATCACTGGTGGAAGAACTGTGATCCGTTGGGGATCGAGATGCTCGCAACGCCGGAAAAGGAAGAAACAGATTATGTCGCGAGAGGGCAATTTAAAAATTTGACAATGTCATAAAAAAAAGAACCCCAGAAAAAACAGAATTGTTCTGAGAAAAAAACTATACATACCTACAAAACATAAATCAACGTGAAGCCATTTTGAATGGATGCATAAATTTATAGAGAACTTGAAGAAAATTGTGTCACGAGGAACCCCACAAGGAATTATGCTTTCACCCCTACTCTGGATCATGGTCATAAATGAGATCCTCATAACTCTCAAACATAAAGGCTTTAAAGCGGTTGCCTATGCCGACGACCTAACTCTTCTAGCGACGGGGAAATTTCCTACCACAATTAGCGAAAAATTGAATAATGCACTTACTAAGGTCTGCGCTTGAACAAAAAGATGCGGCCTTGCAGTTAACCCCCTCAAAAAAGATTTGGTACTCTTTACAAATAGAAGGAAACTACCTACCGTTGAGATGCCAAGACTAAATAGAACCCCACTTAAGATTTCTGATCAAGCCAGATACTTGGGAGTGATCTTAGATAAAAAACTGAACTGGAGTCCCAACATACGAGAAAGATACAAAAAAGCCATGATAGCACTGTATTCGTGTAACAAGATTTTTTGCAAAACCTGGGGACGAAATCCTAAAATCATCATGTGGATGTATACAGTATACTGCCATTGTTAGACCTGGCAATTTGGTCTGGTAGAAGACGCTGGAAAAATCCACGCATTTAAAAACCCTAACCCAAGTACAAAAAACAGCCTGTATTTGCGTAACTGGTGCAATGAGAACTAAACCAACCGGGAAGTAATCCTCAATCTCATACACCTGGATTTCTATGTTAAAGAATCGGCAGCAAACAGCGCACTTAAAATCAGTCTAATGTCAAGAAAACCAGCCAAACAGTGGGGTTCTTGGCACACAGCATAACGTTGGACTCTGCTGGGTTCCTAGTCACAGCGGCATAACGCGAAACAGAAAAGCGGACGAATTTGCGAGAAAAGGATCAGCACTTGAACTTGAAAGCAGATCATTGGTAACAAAATAATATAAAAATTCAATGAAGGATGGGAATGCCTAGATTCCTGTATCACTTGCAGGAAAATATGGCTAAAATACGATAAGAACGGATCTGAACGGCTACTATCCCTCAATAGGCCTTCATTACGATAGCTTATCAGTATTATAACAGGACACAACCTACTAGCCTACCACAAAAAGAAAATGGGTCTTTGCACCGACAACTTGTACAGAACTTGAGGATACCACTCACTTCCTTTGTCACTGCCCAGCAATCTGCAAAACCTGGAAAAAATTTCTAGAAAATTACTTCTTCAACAAACTAGAAGAATTATCAGACACTCCCAGAAACAGCCTGTTGAACTTCATTAAGGCCACAAAATGGATAAAAACTGGCCAACCATAAACCCGTAGGTTTTTAGGATGTTACAATACTCCAGGATATCACAAGGGCTCTACATTGATCTAAATGTGGCGGAAATAATACCAACCGTCAGCCCATTCTACCTAACCTAACCTACTTATAGAAAAGCTTAAATCAAATTGTGTTCATACGCAACACGGGCCTATGTATACATTCAAAAAATCAGTTTTCATTCTTCGTCGAGTCTTACTGAAAAAGAAAATCGATAGAAACTGCTCTACATATTATGTACCTTTCCAGGCACTATCAAATAATCTCTAATAGATCACAAAGGGTACAATCCATTCAATAAAACATTCCTTGGTATTGAGGGTGGCTTTAGCAACTTTGTAGGCCTTCCAATAAAAACGACCCCAAAGAACTTCAAGGAATTCACAGTGAGTGTTCATGCAGTTCAACAATCACCAGTTTTCATCAGTTTTTTCTGATATCCCTTGAGGCCTGAGCCATCCTAATAGTACCACTAAATTAGAGCAAAAACCACCATTTCTATAACTTTTTTTTGCGTAACTAGATACCGAGTGGGGGCCGTGTAAGGATCAGTATAGCTCAAATAAAATTGTATTGCATTGAACTAATAGCCCAATACGATACCAAGCCATTTTTTCAGCAAAAGTCGGTTAGAAGTAAACTTTATTCTTATTGAAATTTTGTATAAACAAAATGCTATTTATTTGCCAAAACTATTCAACAGATTTTGATGAATTTCAAAATTAAAAGCTATGTATATTGCCAGAAATAGGCAATGCAGACTCCACCTGGGCAGTAAAATAGTAAGCAAAATGATAATTTGAGAACCCATAAATGTGTTAACGTTACTTCATCTGGTACCAAGTATTCTTATAACACACAGCAATGCCTTAATACAAAGTTTTAATCTTCAGACAATTTTCATTTGTTGACACTTTATCATCGACAGTGTCTATAAATGAAGTATCATAACTCATTCTTCGAGATTATGGCATCGAACAGTTCGTTTGACAATTAATTTTACATAAAATGCTGCTGGTTTTGCTTCGTTGGCATATTTTTTGTAGTAACTCCCTTCATATCACTGGCGTGGGGTTCATTGATTTCCCTTTTGTGTCATGCATGCTCTATTTTGTTTGATTCCGTAGGGATCATGCGACCCACATTTAGCTCACAAAAAGTTGTAAGTGTAAAGACACACTGCATAGAACTTTCTTTTGATTTTGCATTCTCTATTTTTTAAGCCACTTTTTAATACTCTTCTTTACGCCTTATATATGTGCAGTTACGACTGTATCTCTTCTGCCGGTCATTGAGTCGTTAAAAGTCAACGAACAAACGAATAGAAAAAAAAGTAATGGAACACCAATTACATAATTTTGTTGTAAACTACTTGTAAACTGCTCCAACTTGAGCATGAATCAATTTACATGCATAAGAACTTCTGGTAATCGACGGTCCAATCCGATGAAGAAATAATATACGTATGTGCCTACTAATGGAGATTGATGGATTACACAGTAGATTCTTCATTTCATCAATTTAATTTAACGAATTCAAATAGTATGTTTTTTCAATGTTTTTAAACTTTGCAGGTGTTTGTTGACTTGAGGCACAATATAATCTATTTGTGCTAATTTTTAAAAACAAGTCGGTGAAAAGTTAATTTTTAAAAATACTTAAAACTTTCAAAAATAATAAACAAACTACAACAATGGCGCCCGTAAGAGGTGATGGAATGCGAGGACTTGCTGTCTTTATATCGGACATACGAAACTGTGAGTACCTATAGTTACAATTCTGTTTTCATTCTCAATTTAAAATATATTCATGCTTAATTGATTGATGAGAAGTGGTCATTGTACCATGAGTATGACAGGGTCAACAAAGCCTTTGGTAATACGTAGAACAAAAAGAGGAACTTCCCTTCTTCAGATAAAAGTAAATAACATTATCAATTGAAACGATAAGAAGGTATTGCTTCTATGGGAAAGTAAACACAAAATAGTAAAACTCTTCATTAATATCTAATGGATATTGGAAATAATTTTGTTGGATTCTATGTATTTAGGGGTGTTTTTTTAAGACAATAATTGGAATGTGTAAACGATAATATTTTGTGACAAGATGTGCGTTGGACTATTATATATGTATCTGATAAAGTATTAAAGCAAAAATGAAAAGGGATTGATAATTTCGCTTTTAAGACAAATGTACATTACACTAATTCTTCGGCATCAGATATTTTATAATTGTATTACCGTTTATGTTTTAAGTTCTTTCATAACAAAGAGGTGTTTCAATTACAATTCAACACACAACTACTATTTACAGCTTATTTGTTTAACTGATTTCAAATATTTGACAAACAACAATATATTCTCAGACAATAGTTACAGACCTTTTTTAAACGAACTTCTGAGCAAGAACGGAAAAAATTACAATCATTAAAATGCCGATTCTATTGTTTTGCGTTTTTGTTTGTTTGCATGCTAGCGCGTTTGGAAATTTGTCTGCTCGCGTACAAAAGAAAGATTTTAATAGCCAGGAACAAACGAAAACGGCAACAAATTCCTTCAAATAACGACATTTATAAAAAAATATTTAATAGAAAAAAGCACCTTACTTTACCTCAAACCCTTTTGCCATTGGTTTTTATATTTTATTTTTATTAATCCCTCAACATTGCGTAAAAGCAGAAAAATTGAAGATATGAAAATAATTTAGAACAGATGAAACTGAAATTTAACATAGACGACGCCGTCGCCGACGGTTATTAATAGGCTAGTGCAGGTATAAGTTGGTCGATTAAGTAACGATTGACAAGCAAGTCAAATTAACAACTTATAATAATTATAAAACACGCGAGTCAATGTTATTTAAGGTGTATTTACCATTTTGCTAATTTGCCAATTTTCACAGCCTTAAACTCAGGCAAGTATGTAGTGCGTATGTTCCTGTCGCATCAAAAAATATTAACAGTGCTTTCTCATTTCAAATCGAGAAGCTGCTGTCACTTCTCAGAATCATGAGAAGCGATCTTTTTGCATTAATGGATTGGTTTGAGAATGCTGCTGGACGCCCCTAAACGGTTCTTTTCGTCTAATGAAAATCGACATAAGATTCAGATGTTTTGTTAACATAACAGATGGGCACATCAACTACAAATATATAATGTTCCATTGAAAACAAAAAAAAAAAAAAAAAATAGAAACAATCAAGAAAACGGAAATACAAATACATATACCTATGTACATAAATATTATTCTGAAAGGCAACAAATAGAAATTTTCAGATTATTAAAGGTTCACTTATGACAATTATAGGTCAAAGTGTGATGCAAAACGCCTCCAAGTATCTTTTCTTATAACAAACATGTTAATGTGACTAGCCTTACTTGCTTGAAATATCTGCCGTCATTAATAATATAGATCATAAATAAGTGAAGGCAGTCAAAGCTGCAAACAGTAATGTGATACTGAATGTAAACATTAAGGGGAACTTTAATGACATGCGTTAGTAGAAGTTGTATTACATGTTCTAAAATTGAAATAAAAGGTGGAGCAGTAGAGATCGAATTCTAGGCCCTAGTGCATTTCTCTCAACCATACCTTGGAGGAACCTCTAAGTCCTCTTTCGAGAACAAAGTATAAAGTGAAAACAGCACTTTTTTAACACTATCGTAAATGAGCTGGCAGAATTCCAACATACAAGCAGCTTTCGAAAATTCAACGTGACAAAACAGAGGACAGTTAGGGAATACAAACGAACGCATAGAAAAATATGAGTTTTGTGGAAGATAAGTCATAACAGAAAGAAGAGAATTGAAACAATCTTCAAAAAAGTTTTAGAGCTAGGATTGACGTACCTATGGGTTTTTCGTGTCATCCATTTCTTCTTTTCCTTCAGCTGCCCGTGATGTAATCCCTGAAAAATCACCTACTTTTCCTATTTGCTAGCAACATTTAAAAGTAGCAACGTGCCATACGAAGACATAAGGCGTGTTTAATGAAAAAAGAGCAGAGCAGCGTAGCTCAGAGCAGAGCAAGAAATGAGATAAATGTCAGGCAATTTAGAGCAGAACAGCTGGTGTCAAAAGTCAGCTGATAAGAAAGCAACAAACATTTTGCTAGTTTGCAAAATTATGTTTGGTATGCTATTATAATAAAAATCTATATGCGGAAACATTGGAATCAAAACTAAACTAACATGCGATGTTAATTCAATGGATTTTAAGTTAAATTCGATTTCAAATAGATTGCAATACGCAAAATATAAACAAAAATATTTGAATCAAATGTCAACAGCTGACTTTGACACTTTGCTCCACTCTACTCTTACTCAAAAGCAAGTGCAGAAAATGCTGCTCTAAAAGCTCTAGAGCAGGTCATTAAACACAAAAAGTTCTTGCTCGGAGTAGAAAAATTTGTCATTAAACACCAAAAAGCTGCTTTTTTCTGCTCTAGATCGATCTAGAGCAGGTCATTAAACACACTTATAGTTAAAACATTTTTTAATATTATCATCATGGACCAACGCTGGAAGACGCATGATGATGAGAACCATTTACCTATCTTCGTATACTTTTTTTAAGTTAAATTAAAATGCATAAACTGATAAAAAGGAGTTGAGCTTGTTCACTGTTATGAGTGAAAAAGAAAAGCACTAACAACCAGGAGTAGCACAGTAATTGTATTAACACCCTTTTCCGTGTCAACCACTTACTGCTTCTGCTTATTCACACAACTTAGTTCATTACAAAAGGGCACAGAAAGCTATTGCTTTTAAATCATCATGACACCATTCCAGTGTTGGTGCACATAATATCCTGTGTAATATGAAAGGTAAAAATTTGTATACAGATAATTGACATAGTATCTAGTTTATGCGGAAAGGAAGTTTTTTAAGATGAATGAACGAGTGCAAATTGTAGACGATTTATTTCAAAGAGGCTTTAAGATTTATCTTGCAGTTGTTGACTGTCTTTAAAATACTTTTTTTTTAAATCATTCCCTAGAATGAATAAATTTATGATTCTAAACAAGGTAGTGTTTCACAATAAAAAAAAATAAAGCTCCTTTTTATTTTTTTAATAGAATCAGAATCAATCTTAAAAAGTTATGAGTGTTAGATTTGCTTATAGATTGTTCAAATTCAATCCATATGAATAAGCAACAATATGTTGGAAAGATATCAAGCGTTTCAGATTCTAATCGCTCTAAGAAAATCTCTTGTCTATGAAATTTAAGTTTTGCAAAGAAGCAAATACCCAGGACTATTTTCCTGTTGTCACGGTTTGCCTCAGTATGTACTCGACATCAAAGGTGAACTCAAGTAAGGTGTTTTGTCATAAATGATAGTAACAAGCTACCTACATACATATACAAAACTTAATGCAAATTTACTACCTCTATTAAATCTCATCTGATGTTCTTCAAAACATTAAGTTCGTCTTTTTTTGTGTAGATAGATAGATAGATAGATAGATACAGATTTTTATTGAATCACAGTAGTTTTACATCGATTCAAATAAATATTTATAGGAACTACTGTGTTTGAACGCATTTTACTTGAAATACAATGAGGAAAAAGTGAACAAAATGAACCCCCATTGTACATGCATTTGCATCATCGAATTAAACAATTTAAATCTATTCTTATAATTTAATTTAGACTCTTGTACTCTCAGTAGGCATGAGGGTAATGTTTATTTTTATATTCTATCTTTTGATAATAATCTTGGGTCTTGACTTTTAGTTACGAGAGATAAATCGCAGGCTTGAGTTATGCTTTTTATAATGCAATTTTTAGAGTCATATGGGAAGGAACATATACGCGTATTAAGCGTAGTCGTAGGAGTAAGAAAACTTACTTTCTGTTTTGGAACTATGTATTTCTAAATGTTTTATTTTTGATTCAAGATAAGAATACTCGATTTACTCTTTAGCCATACACATTATTCAGCCGTTTTTATTACTGCCTTGGCCAACATAGTAGAAATATCTTTTTATTTAATCTAACGGAAGCTACCTCAGAAATGTAAACACATTGTTTTATTTGGTCTAATCTCTATCTTTGTTTTTTTTTTTTAGGTAAAAGTAAAGAGGCAGAGGTAAAGCGAATAAACAAAGAACTCGCCAATATACGAAGCAAATTCAAAGGTGATAAGACCCTCGACGGCTATCAAAAAAAGAAGTATGTCTGTAAACTGCTGTTTATTTTCCTTCTTGGCCATGACATCGATTTTGGCCACATGGAAGCTGTCAACTTATTGTCATCGAATAAATACTCAGAAAAGCAGATTGTAAGAGGATTCTTATAATTAACCAACAAAGTAAAATACTTTTGACACAATTTTCTTTTAGGGTTATCTGTTTATCTCCGTTCTTGTAAACACAAATAGTGATCTCATTCGTTTGATTATCCAATCTATCAAAAACGACTTGCAATCAAGGAACCCAGTCCATGTTAACTTGGCACTTCAATGCATTGCCAATATTGGCAGTCGAGATATGGCTGAATCGTTTTCAAATGAAATCCCAAAACTCTTGGTATCAGGGTGAGTGAGGTTTAAATTTTCCGAATTTAGCATTTCATGTAGTTGTTCCTTCATTTTAAAGTGACACAATGGATGTTGTAAAACAATCTGCAGCACTGTGCCTGTTACGTCTCTTTCGATCGAGTCCCGACATTATTCCCGGTGGTGAATGGACATCGCGCATTATACACTTGCTCAACGATCAACACATGGGTGTGGTGACAGCAGCCACATCGTTAATAGATGCACTCGTGAAGCGAAATCCTGACGAATATAAGGGATGCGTCAACCTTGCTGTTTCTCGTTTGTCACGTATTGTAACTGCCAGTTACACTGACCTACAGGATTACACGTACTATTTTGTACCAGCACCATGGTTGTCAGTGAAACTGTTGAGATTGTTGCAAAATTATAATCCAGTAACAGAAGAGCCAGGAGTTCGTGCACGTCTCAGTGAGACACTGGAAACAATTTTGAATAAGGCGCAAGAACCACCAAAGAGCAAGAAGGTTCAGCATTCGAATGCTAAAAATGCTGTTCTCTTTGAAGCGATCAATTTGATCATACACAGCGATAGTGAACCAAATTTGTTGGTGCGAGCTTGTAATCAGTTGGGACAGTTCTTGAGCAATCGCGAGACGAATTTACGTTATTTGGCTTTGGAATCGATGTGTCATTTAGCAACGTCAGAATTCTCGCATGAAGAGGTTAAAAAACATCAAGAAGTTGTTATTCTATCCATGAAGGTTCGTTCAACTTGAGTGTGTTTGTGTTTTAATTTTCTGATTGGATAATTGTTTGTTAAGATGGAAAAGGATGTATCAGTCCGTCAACAGGCTGTTGACCTGCTATATGCCATGTGTGACCGTACGAATGCCGAGGAGATTGTTCAAGAAATGCTTAATTACTTGGAGACTGCTGACTACTCCATTCGAGAAGAAATGGTGCTGAAAGTGGCGATACTGGCAGAAAAGTATGCAACTGACTACACATGGTAAGAATTGAAAACCAGATGTGACTGCTAGGCTAATAATTAAGTGAATGTATTACCGCCTGTTTTTGTTTTCAGGTATGTTGATGTTATTCTTAACCTCATTCGCATAGCTGGCGACTACGTCTCGGAAGAAGTCTGGTACCGTGTCATCCAGATTGTAATCAATCGTGAAGAAGTACAGGGATATGCTGCTAAGACAGTATTCGAAGCTCTACAAGCTCCCGCATGCCATGAGAACATGGTCAAAGTTGGTGGTTATATTTTGGGTGAATTTGGCAATTTAATTGCTGGAGATTCTCGTTCAGCGCCCATTGTTCAGTTTAAGCTCCTGCATTCAAAATATCATCTTTGTTCACCAATGACACGAGCTCTCCTCCTTTCAACATACATTAAGTTCATAAATCTCTTTCCTGAGATTCGCACTAACATACAGGAAGTGTTTCGCCAACATAGCAATCTGCGATCGGCCGATGCTGAGCTACAGCAACGTGCCAGTGAATACCTTCAGTTGAGTATTGTTGCGTCCACCGATGTTTTGGCCACCGTACTCGAAGAGATGCCATCGTTCCCCGAGAGGGAAAGTTCCATTCTAAATGTGCTCAAAAAGAAAAAGCCTGGTCGCGTGCCGGAAAATGAAATTCGAGAGTCAAAGAGTCCGGCCCCAGCAACCTTAAACAATGTACACGTAAACCATAAGTGAGTATTGACATTAATCTTTCCAAAGTAAATAAATTTGTAATTTAACTTGATGTTTTTTGCAGAGCGACCAACAACAGCAATGCAAATGCCGACCTTCTTGGATTAAGTACACCTCCGTCTGCGACAACTAACAATAACTCTACAGGTGGAACTTTAATTGATGTGCTTGGCGATATATATGGTTCAAATTCGACAACAAATAGTACAGCGATTTACAATTCTAAGAAGTTCCTTTTCAAGAACAACGGTGTCCTCTATGAGAACGACTTGATACAAATCGGCGTCAAGAGTGAGTTTCGACAGAATCTTGGCCGCCTTGGATTGTTTTATGGCAACAAAACTCAAATTCCACTAACGGTAAGCAAAAGAGAAGGATTATAGAAAATAAACAAACTATTTTTATATATTTTTTTTCCTCTTTGGTTTGAAAGAACTTCACACCCGTGTTGCAATGGTCGGCAGAAAATGCGCTCAAGCTTAATGTTCAAATGAAACCTGTAGAACCGACACTCGAAGCTGGAGCACAGATTCAACAACTTTTAACTGCTGAATGCATAGAAGACTATTGTGATGCCCCTACCATTGAAGTGACATTCCGTTACAATGGTGTACAACAAAAATTTAGTGTTCAAATGCCCCTGACTGTGAATAAATTTTTTGAACCAACCGAAATGAATGCAGAATCTTTCTTCGCTCGATGGAAGAACTTGGGCGGGTAAGTTGGTTGATGTGGAAAAACGTTATTTACTTCTTATTAAAAAAAACATTTTTGCAGTGAACAACAGAGGGCACAAAAAGTCTTTAAGGCACAAATTCCGTTAGACTTGCAAGGGGCCAGAAATAAACTGATGGGTTTCGGTATGCAGCTGTTAACTAGTGTGGACCCAAATCCCGATAATATGGTTTGTGCGGGTATTATACACACACAAACTCAACAAGTAGGTTGTCTTTTGCGACTGGAACCTAATAAACAAGCACAGGTAAATTTAAAAAAATCTGTTTATATGTACCACAGTTTTATTCAGAATTTAGGAAAATTAGTATTAGGTTAAAGTTGCATGGTTGTGCTTGAATAAACAACTTGAAAATCTAAATCCGCTGGCCTAGGAGAGTTGAAATCTATTGTTTTTTGGCAGGTATCACTGTTTTCTGGAAATTGCCATTAAATGTACTTTCCTAGTACCAGCAGAAAATTATATGCACCTCCAATTGTCATTGTAATAGTCTACAGAAATGACTATCATGGCTGTTCTGATTTTCGTACGGATTCAAAACGAAAACCGAAATTGAATCCGTACGGATTTAAACAGTGTGTTCTTATTTCCGAACGGATTCACTACTGGTTTTTTGTCACAAAAACGTGTTGGAAATTAAATTTTTGTGTTTATTGGAACTGTTTGCAGCTTTAGTACATGTTAGTGCTAATATAAGTTTATTATTTTTCATTTCAAGCAATAAATAATGTTCTACAGAATTCATTAACCGGATTCAATTCCGCTAACAAAATGATAAGCGAATTGAAAACGTACGGATTCGGAATTGAGAACCGCAAAAATTCTAAAACGGGAGGATATGGTATCCGAAAGAAAATCAGAACAGGGGTGTATGTCCCATATCGTGCCCAAATCTGCTGTTTGAATAAAAATCATTTTCTTTTTTGAAACAATGATGAGTAGGACACTAGAGTGAACATAAAACAGCTTTTTAATCTTGTGAAACTATGTACAAAAAAGTTTTTATTTACGGCTACAATTATCTTCATATAGAGAATTAAATTATTTCAAAAAATTATCAGATTTAAACCGAGAATTCCAATCATACGCCTTATTTGTTTTCAGATGTTCCGGTTAACCATCCGAGCCAGTAAGGACACAGTTACCCGCGAAATATGCGATCTTCTCGCTGACCAATTCTAAGCATACCTGTTAATTTAGATAAAGAAAATTAAATGAAAGAAACAAAATTATAGTAAGATATAATTAAAATAAAAAAAACAAAAACCAACTCTCTCGAACACAGCAAATGCTTAGGAATCGTCTTTCCCTATATACTTCTCTCTTATTATACAGCACTTCTTCAAGCCATATTTTCCACGAATTCATGGTCACATAAATATTCCATTTTATTGAAAAGAATAGAAAAGAAAAGGAAAAATAAAAAACAAAGAAAACAATATAAATGTTACACTGTAACAATAAACTTTGCAAAGGAATTATTATTATTATTCTAGATAATACAATTTGCTATAATTGAAGGAATGGTATATAAACAGAAGTAAAATTGATTTAAAATTGATATTGAAATGAAAAACAAATATATATAAAACACATATAAATAAATATATTTAGTAATAAACGTTGTAGCAAAAGAAAAAAATGTTATGTTTTATTGATAAAATATTATAAATAATATCAAAAAAATATATATATTAATTATAAAAAGTCTCATTCTTGTTAAACTAAATTTCATAATAATAAAGAAACAAAAATAGAGTGCATTATAAATATACACTATTAATGTTTTATTTCGTTACTATCACATTTACCTGTATTATTCACTGCAATAGAAATATTTCAAAAACTAAAAGGAAAATCCTTGATTTCTAATAATGTATTTCTAAGCCAACTATAAGTTGTTTCTTTTCTCATGTATTTTTATCAAAAATAAAATTGAGCATCCTGCGTTTACTATTGTTATATGTTTTAAACACATAAATATTAAAGTTTTTTGATACATGTCAGAAGTTCGTGTATTGATTTATGAATTAAAAGAAAAATAGCCGATATTAATAAATTAGTATTATAAATGACGCTTTCTTCTCTCCGAAACAAAAAAAAAAAAACAGAAATTAAAGTGTTATATTATAAACGTAAGAAAGTATACATATTGTAATTAAAACAAAGTTTATCAATAATAATCAATCAATGAGAATACTTATTAAATAGAAATTTGAAGCGTGACTACAGACAAAAAGTGCATTGTGAACTATAAGTGAACGTACGATGCAAGCATATAAAAGATTTGGCAAAGAAAGTACCATCCGCCAAATTGTTACACAGAAAAGATGTAATTATATAAATAATTTATAAACAGCAGTTCTTCAAAACGATTATAAATACCATTTAATTGAAATAAAGGGAAACATTATTGAATAATCTGTTGATGAGGTTTTTTATTTATATTAAAATGAACAATTATTCAAAGGTAAGTGTTCTATAAAAGCTTTGGGGTCCATATCTGGAAACATCATAAAGAATCAAAAGAAAAAGCAGTCTAATCATTACCAATTTCTTTTGTGCCTGCTGAGCTATAGCGGTTAGGAAATCGAATGCAAGACTGGCCCTCTGACATGGCCAGTCTTAACATCTTCGTAATGAATGTTTTGTGACAGAACCTTGTTAATAGGTCTGTTCGTTGAACTTTCCCCAGGGTTAACCCAGGTTTTCTTGACAACCCTATGAGTTGTCAAAAAAATCTGGGTTTTCCACTCCTCAAAAAACGCTAAACCACAAATCACCACACATCCCTGTCATTAAAAAAAAAAATACATACCATTTGACAGCCCTCAAATTGCCACAGCAAAAAGCTAGGGCGAGTTTGGGGAAAGCTATGGCAAACCTGTGGCTCAAAAAACACTTAATTTGACATTCAGGGTGAATTTAGGTTTCTCAAAAAACGCTTTGTGGCGACCCTAGTGCAACCCCAGGGCTTCAACGAACAGACCTAATATTTTAATCAACAGCGACAATTTTCGTAGCATGTTCTGCTACGTTTCACTACGAGAGTATCTATGTTCCTTTGTGATGATATTCGTTGTTTGAAATTGTCACGACGCGACGGGCATTGTGATAGGGGCCAATAGATATGTTCTCTTTCGAATTGGAGAAGAAATGCTACATCAATTGGTTGCAAATAATTAAAAGAATATTTTTACAAACAAAATATTGAATTTAAAGAATATTTGCTATTAGGTTTGTTCGTTGAAGCCCTGGGGTTGCCCTAGGGTCGCCACAAAGCTTTTTTTGAGAAACCTAAATTCGCCCTGAATGTCAAATTGAGTGTTTTTTGAGCCATAGGTTTGCCATAGGTTTTACCCAAACTCGCCCTAGCTTTTTGATGTGGCGATTTGAGGGCTGTCAAATGGCAAGTATTTTTATTTAAATGACAGGGAAGTGTGGTGATTTGTGGTTTAGCGTTTTTTGAGTACTGGAAAACCCAGGTTTTTTTGACAACTCATGTGGTTGTCAAGAAAACCTGGGTCAACCCTGTGGAAAGTTCAACGAACAGACCTATTAAATCTAAATTTGACCGATAAATTGAACAGTGAATTCCACAAGGAAAAGGTGAGAACAAATATAAGCTGGAATTCTTTTGGATAAGTGTTTATAGCAGACATTATGTGAGTTGCTAACGGCCATATTATTCACTCAATAAATTTAAATCCAATAGAAATAAACCCAGTTGTCAAAATTTGATCCCAGGTTTATATTTTGATCCCGGATTTAAAATAAACCCAGTTGTCAAAGTGACAAACGTCAAATCGTTGAAAGTGCTGCTGGTAAATAGATTTTTGTTTGAAGAAATTGTAAGCAATACTTTTCATTTATATTTTGCATTGTCGATTTAATTTATATACTATCTTTTCCATGGTGTTGCAGGTTCAAGAAATGGAAACTCCACTGCTTCAAAAGTCAAGGGCCAAGAAATTCTCCAAAAAAAAAAAAATTAATATTTCCAGCAAAATGTTTCTGCATTGCGGAGGAACAAAATAACAATTTTTATTGACAAAACTATTCAGTGATAAATTTTTGTGTTCATGTATAAAAAAAATCATTAATAAATAAGTATTTCGACACGTATAACTACGTCTTTTAGTTTTTTTTTTGTGTTTACATATCTCCAATACCAAGTATTGGGAATGTTGCGGAGACAGTGTTTTTATTACAGGTAATGGCGACTTCTTCAAGGATGTATTCGCCACGAGTACCTGTCAAACCAACATTGCAAAGATCAAGGACAATCAAATGTACGTCCCTGCCATCAGTGACAACAACGTATCCATTCTTTTGCAGGCCTTCAGAAAGACAACTTGCATTCACAAAAACTTGCTTTTGATAAGCATCAAACTCTGGCGTTTGCGCTTGCTTCATTGCTGTAGCAATACCTGCGATGGTATTGTTGTGTGGGACTCCTTGGAGTCCTGGGAAAACAGCTGAATTGACACGTTCCTCCAAATCGTACATAACTTTTTCCCCATTTTGTTTAACTTGTCGAACACCCTTTCGGAAGAAGGTCACACCTGCACGAGGACCACGAAGCGTTTTATGGGTTGTTGTGCTTACAATAACCTGTTTTCGGGAAAGTATGGCATACTTTCAAGTGGCAGATATTTTTTTGTTTGCAGTCATGAATCCGTGAGTTAAATGTCCACCATCAGGTAAGTCAAGGCCCATGATTCTATCGTGAGGTTGCAATAAAGCCGTGTACACTGCCATATTTGCTGGAGAGCCTGAGTAGCGCTGCTCGTTCACAACCCATTCTTCAGGATTTAATTCGAAGGCTGCTAGTGCACGTTTTTGAGCGAGAGCCTTTAATCTGTTCAATGAATTGATTGCCACCATAATACCTTGAATTCAAACATACAACACAAATACGTTTACTAAATTTTTTCAACTGATTGCATTTTGTTTGTCCTACCTTTGACCAGGAAGCCCCTCCGAGTACTTATTGTGTGCACAGGTACTTAAGTTTGCAATACTCTCGCTTGCAATCATTTCTAGGCCACATCGTACTTTCTCCTGTTTGATTAACGCTGTAAGCTCAGGATCGCTTTCTTCGAGTCCATCGAAAAGAATCTTTGAATATCCAGCCATTTTCTGAGAACAAAATACAAGTTTAGTTTAATTTTTATTGAGTCTTTTTCTGGTTACAAAGAAGAAGAACAAAATACAACAAATAATTTCTTTTACTTCACCTTTTACTTTTGACAGATTGGGTTGGGTTTGTTCGCGTAACATATATAAAGCACACTTTTTATGTCAAAAGCTAGGTATGTTTGCTTGATTTGGCTGCAATGTTTGTATTTTTCGGTAGTATGCGAACGATCCCAAAATATCCCAAAAATACATCCGGATGTAAAAATTTGAACCCGACAACGCAATGCGGTTTAAATCCATCGGGTTTATTTGGAGTGAATAATATGGATTTGCGTTTGACAACTGGGTTTATGCGATTTTACATCCGGATGTAAATTTAAATCCGGGGTTATTGAGTGAATAATATGGCCGTAAGCCTTCAACTCTTCACAGAAAAATCTTGAAAAAGATACTAAAACTTGTCAGACCATTAGTTAGCTAGTAAGTTAGTTGATTTCTTTATTTAACAAATAAAAATTATTTACAATTCTTTGAAAATAAGGACATGGCAATATTAAAGTCTGCCTGATTGTAAGACGATAGTAAAGTGGGTTCCCATCAAACGCTGAAAGCAAAATCACCCGAAACATTACAATGGACGACACAGTGGAATACAAACAAAATGAAATTAAAATATTCCAAACGAATAGTTCTATTTTGCTTGAAATAAAAATAAAAAATTGCATCGATTCGATTACCCGATCTGTTTCGTGATAAGTTGAAGAACTATCGATCAATATATCGAAATTTCTATCGAAAATAACACTCCACTGAAAAGTCGCACCTCGCTAGTTGACAGAAACAAAAACCGAAAACATCACACGTGCTTGTCATTTCAATTTTGTTTTTGAAGAACAGTCGTGAATTGGTGAATTTACTAGCTCGTAAAGTTGATATTTTTAATATTAAAATTATGAAAACCTACCCTTCGCTTACGAATTCCCGTCCGGAATTCAAGAAGTTTCCCGATAAATTGAATGAGGTAAGAAAACTGAATATAGTACCCACAAAAATGATAAAGCTAAAATTTTTTCTTTGATGTACAGCACTTGTACAATTTGGGTGCTCCCCATCTGGATTCATTTAATGAAATGCTTCGATTTGGATTGAAAAAAAGTGCAGAACATATAACTCCACTTTATTTTCAAACCAAAGCTGGTGAAAAAGTCTGCCTCTCTGTACAAGATATAGTGATAGCAAAGCCTAGCGTTCCACTTGCTGTAATAGAAGTGAAAGACCGTAAGGTGTTCCCATCGGAATCAAGACAGCGACATCAGACATACAGTGGCATGTGCACCGTACGAGTGGGATGGTCTGTGAATGGTATGGAAAATGTAAGCATTGATTGTGAACTTGGTGAAGTTCCCATTATGTTGAAGTCAAAAGCTTGTAACCTTGGTAATCTAACCCCAGAAGAGATGGTGAAATATGGAGAGCATGATTCCGAATGGGGTGGTATTTTTATAATCAAAGGAAATGAGAAAATTATTCGTATGCTTATGATGTCTCGACGAAACTACCCGATTGCAATTAAACGTACTACATGGAAGGATCGCGGACAAGGTTTCAGTGAGCTTGGAGTTCTGATACGGTCTGTACGATGCGATGAGGTCTCTTACAATAATGTGCTTCATTTTTTGAATAATGGGACTGCGAAATTAATGTTCGCTCAACAAAAATCCATGTCGTATGTACCAGTTTGTTTGATCTTGAAATGTTTAGTTGACTACACCGACGAGGAGATATACAAGCGCTTAATAAGCGGTTTCGAAGAAGACCAGTACTACATGTCTTGCCTGCAAACAATGCTTCGGGAAGTTCACAGCGAAGGTTTGCACTCGCACACCGAATGCAAAGATTACTTGGGCGAAATATTCCGTAGCAAATTTACTAATTTGCCTAGTTGGACTACGGCCGCAGAAGTAACCGAATTCATCCTAAGAGAACGTATCCTCATTCACTTAGATACTTTCGAGGATAAGTTTAATCTGATTGTGTTTATGGTGCAGAAGCTTTTTCAATGCGCTCAGGATAAATTTAAGACTGAAAATGTAGATTCGGTGATGATGCAAGAAGTCTTACTATCAGGCCATTTATATCAAAAATTCCTTGTTGATCGGATTGATTTGTGGATGTTTTTAGCTAGGAAATTCATATTAAAAAGAGCTGAAAATCCTAGTGTTGTAATGAATGCTGCGATCATTCAATCATGTCTGAAGCAAGCGGGTTTTGTGTCGAAGGGAATGGAATCATTTCTAGCCACTGGAAATGCCGCCTCTCGGTCAGGACTGGGCTTAATGCAAAGCTCGGGATTGGTTGTAATGGCGGAGAACATTAACCGAATGCGTTATATGTCACATTTTCGAGCAGTGCATCGTGGTTCGTTCTTCACTACGATGAGAACGACAGAGGCTCGTCAGCTTTTGCCCGATGCTTGGGGATTTATCTGCCCTGTGCATACACCAGATGGAACACCATGTGGTTTATTGAATCATCTGACTGTTACTTGTAAAATATCAATGACACCTCCTGCACATCTGATTAAGGTATTCTTTTCATCAAGCTATCTGTTCTGAATAAAAGGTTAATTATTTTTTCAGGCAATTCCTAAAGTTCTCATAGACATTGGATTAATTCCTCTTGATTCGCCTTGTTTTGATGCGTCAGAAAAGCTACTCGTAGTAATGTTGGAGGGGAAACACCTTGGCTTCATTCGGCAAGTTGATGCCACAAGAATTGTGGATAAGCTTCGAAGTCTGAAGATTGATGGCAAGCTCCCAGAGATGATGGAAATTGCATACATACCACCGAAACTGAAAGGACAATATCCCGGATTGTTTTTATTTATTGGGCCTTCGCGAATGATGCGACCTGTGAAAAATATAGCTCTGGGAAAAATTGAGTATATTGGGTCATTGGAACAGGTGTATATGGAGATTGCCATTGATGAAAGCGAATCTTATCCGGGAGTAACAACTCACTTGGAGCTTTCAAAAACTGACTTCATGAGCAATCTGGCAAATTTAATTCCAATGCCTGATCTCAATCAATCACCAAGGTAAGCTTCAAAATGTTGCATTCGTTGCAAAAACTAAAAAAGTATACCTAATCTGATTCTAGAAATATGTACCAGTGTCAGATGGGGAAGCAGACAATGGGAACTCCTTGTCTCAATTGGCCAAAGCAAGCGGCTAACAAATTGTATCGACTTCAAACACCAGCAACGCCTCTTTTCCGACCGGTGCACCATGATAACATTGGGTTGGACGATTTTGCAATGGGAACGAATGCTATAGTGGCTGTGATTTCATACACAGGCTATGACATGGAAGATGCAATGATAATAAATAAAGCTGCACACGAGAGAGGCTTTGCCTATGGAAGTATTTATAAATCAAAGTTTGTGGAACTGACCGGAACTAATTACTTTGCACGAGATCCGACTAATACAGAGTTGGTTAAATATATTGATAATGATGGACTACCACAAGCTGGAGCCCAAATTAGCTACAAATCGGTGTTGTATTGGTGAGTTCATGTTCATGTTTTCGCTTGAAACCAACCAAGTTTATTATTTCAGTTACTTTGACACCGAAGAGTACAAGTACAAGGTTTGCTACAGCGATGAGAAGGAAGATTGCGTTATTGACAGTGTTCGCTATTGTGGAAGTTTCAAGACCAATGCACCACGTATGGTGTGCATTACTACGCGAATTCCTCGTCCTCCGAATATCGGAGATAAGTTTGCTTCAAGAGCTGGTCAGAAGGGCATTTGCTCACGAAAATACCCAGCTGAAGATCTACCATTTTCTGAGACAGGCCTTATACCAGACATTGTATTCAATCCTCACGGTTTCCCCTCACGTATGACAATCGCTATGATGGTTGAAACAATGGCGGGCAAAAGTGCTGCTTTGCATGGGCTCGTCCATGACGCAACGCCCTTTCGATTTACTGAAAAACACACAGCCATTGATTATTTTGGCAAATTGTTAGAAATGGGCGGTTATAACTACTATGGTACTGAACGTTTGTACAGCGGAATTGATGGGCGTGAAATGACGGCAGATATTTTCTTTGGAGTTGTGCACTATCAGCGATTGCGTCACATGGTGTTCGATAAGTGGCAAGTCCGTTCGACTGGACCAGTAGACGCAATTACACAGCAACCGATCAAAGGTCGCAAGCGTGGTGGTGGTGTTCGATTTGGTGAGATGGAACGTGATGCTTTGATATCACATGGTTGTGCATTTTTGTTACAAGATCGGCTGTTTCATAATTCAGACAAGTCGTATGCCCTTGCGTGTGAAAAATGTGGAAGTATCTTAGCGCCCATAAAACAAATTAGTAAACGAACAACGACTGGTTTTGAAAATACACCAGAAACATGCAAACTGTGTGGAGATGGTAAGGGCGTGGGCACAATAGAATTACCTTCCTCATACAAATATTTAGTGACGGAACTTAGTGCAGTGAATATAAACGCCAAATTTAAAATGACTCATATCTAAAGCTCAATTTTATTTATGTAAATAAAAAACAAAATGAAAGTTTTTATTTTAATAAGATTTAACTTTATTGTGTTTTTTATTTGACCCTTTATAATAACTTTAAAAAGAGAATACAATTATTAGAGAATCACTAATTTATCCATGCATGACAATGATAACTGCTTCGCAATCAACTTTTGAGGTTATGATTTTTAATTGCTAACGATAATCTACAAAGATTTTGAAAGGCAACTAATGGCACTTTCAATTGGACGAAAAGAACCGTCCGGGAGCGTCCAGAAGCATTCTCAAACCGTTCCATTGGTGCAAAAAGATCGCTTCTCATGATTCTGAGGAGTGACAGCCGCTTCTCGATTTGAAGTGAGAATCGACTCAGAAGCACTAACACATGTTACTCAAATGTAAAAATGAAAAGTTTCTTCAAGGAATATTTTTTAAGAACCAAAGGTGTTTCACTCACACAAAGAAAATTACGTTAAACTGAATAGAAACAATTTTGGGTGTTCCATTGGTTTTTAAATTGAGTGCTTCCCCGAGTGAAACCAATGGAAAGCGCCATAAACAATTAACGTGTGCTATGACGTCCAAGAAAGCACTCGAAAAATAAAATTAAATGTGTACGCAGTGATGGATAAAAACATTTCGGAATAGCTGTTTGTTTTTCATCATTTATTGACATATATATGAATAATTAAGTTGAAAACACCTAAAATTCTGAAATTGCACACCTTGCACACCATAGAGAAATACTGTCAAAATGAATTTAGGAACAAGTAATAGGAACTCAGAAAAAGCAGCAGGCACTTCACTACGTATGACGATTGACGTATTAAGAAGAAAGAAAAGAATACACAAACAAAGCAGAGGGAAACAAAACAATATTTTAGTGGGCAGTGTAGTTCAAATCAGCGACTAGAGCTGTGTGAAATAGTTCTTTCGATACTTACAATATCGATATTTATGTTAATTGTGTCGTTCAAGGCTTGAACATGTAGAACAACAACACCAACAAGCATGTGGCTGCAATAGTCATTCAAACCTATTCTTCACTAACTAATGCATAGGTTCTTAATAAGAAATTTAAAAGAAAAAAAATGATTTCACAAAATGCCGCCAATAAATTGCACATCACTATTGTCGATTGTTTGGCTCACACAAATCTACTACTTTCCTTTTGTTTACACAATTTGGCGCCATAGGAATGTAGGTAATGCAGTCTGTTTCCACCCACCAGCCACCACAGCACCCACACCAACGCAGCCGTAAGAATGCCGCACACCTATAGCACCTGCTGTGGAAAAAGAGGCCCTGCTGGCATTTCTGATTGCCTGGTGCAGAACCAGCTGGTATTCATTTTTCTTCGTTTTTCGTTTCTGTTTGAGAATTTAAATGCGATCGCTAGCGTTGCATACTTCAAGGAATTTTTTTTGGTTATGTGAAAATGATTTGATTTATTGCTTATATTACTTTATTGCTGCTCATATTTTATGGATTGTGACTGGGGAAATACCTTAAATGTTGGACTTGGATTCGATTACTTCGAAAAATTGTCAGAAGCATTAGAAAATTGTGAAAAACACAGTAAACTTCCATTTCTATCCCCTGTATTATATTATAAGTATAAAGTAATTGAATAAAAATCGGTGTTGTGTTTTACTTTTCCTTTTCACACCTAATTTTTCTTGAAAATGCAACTTAAAAAAAGAAAAACCAACCACTAAAAATTTTTTTAGAAACAATTATAAAACCTTTAATATTTTTAAACATTAAAAAAGAAACATATTTCACAAGTTATATCCAAGGCGAGAATCCAACGTAAGATATACCCAATATGGCTGGATCTGTGGCCTGGTCGATCAAACACCTAACCTGATCTTCTATGCTCAATTTGTCCTTGGGTAGTCTTGAGCGTATGTTGAATTGTTTATGTCCTCGCAAAATCTTCATATAACCTTCCAAATACTCGATATTCCTGTTAGTTAAACAAACTGATTTTAATGTTTGGTCTAATAAAAAACAAACTTTTAAAACTTACTGAGAAACTACGCCCACATTAAGTTCCCTTTCAAAGAGATACATTGGATTGGATCCTTGCAATTTGCACCTCGCAATATCAATACGATCTTTTGGCTCCCAGTCACAAACTATTTGGTCGTCATCTTCGTTCATTTTCTTCTTAGCGATGTCAAGCCAATTGACGGACGGTTCACGAATAAAGACCTCCATGCACGCCAACAAAAGTCGATCTGCATTTCGAAAAACTCTAAGTGAATGTACCATACATTTGAAGATCAATCCTGATGTTCCTAATGGTGCCATTGCGTTGACTAGATGCGAAGTCAACCTGAAAGGCATAAGTTCTGGAACTTTTTGATCACGTGTTCCAGAGCCAAATGTAAATCCGTAATCAATCCCAGTCATAGAGCCATCTCTTACACTGACAAGAGTGTTCTGCAAATGTCGATCTCCAATGCCCAGAACCCAGTGAGCTATATTCATTGCGGACATTGTGGTTGCAAAATTATTGCGCAAAACGAAGAAACAACCAGGCGATAATGCCATGTCCATGAGAGCTTTTTTAACAATGTCATGGTCTATACGATTTTCGAGTGCTCGTAAATTTTGAAGCAGTTGTTCTCGTGTATATTTGTTAGCAGCTGTACCATAAAGTCCATAGATCATGCTTCCAGTTTTCGATAGAGCATATGAAGGACGTCCAATGAACTCCAAGTATTCATGGATTGTCTGTTCGATTATTTCACGACTATTGCTATGCTGCCGATCGAAACAATTTAGAATAAAGTCATGTAGAGACACAGTATTATTGACCCAACTCAGCATACCACAGTTCCGGTCGATTGGAATGACCTGATAAGTTCGTATATAAAGGTTGTGGGACTGGCAGTTCTGATCCTCGCGCAATTTCTGAGACATTAGCTGAAGAATTTGCTGAATTCGCTGATCTTGCTTAAGATCTTCTCCATGCTTTAGAAGGAAATCATAAATGCGACCATTGCTTCCATGAATAGACATTCGAATGGGATAGCGCTGTGATACAAGAACTTGAATTTTACTGCCTAATCTTACAATTTTAATATGCTCGGTTGCATTGGGACTAGTATCTAGTGAGTTGTGAGCATACTGTCCAGGAAGTTCAATGCATTCTTCCTCGCCACACCACTGATAGCTCGCTAGCCATGGACAAATTGTTTCCAATCGTAGACTGCTTTCTGGTGTTTTCAGATGATTGCGAAGTAATCGTACAATATCAGACAGTGACTTTCGTATACGTTCTTCATCGCAGGTAACAGACATGTCCTTTAAAGCTTCCAGTTTTGATTTGTATTTCAGTAGTCTCCGATAAGCAACACCTTGCAAGCCTTCCTCCTCACAGTAAACATCTTTAAGGAGAATAGTAGTGAACTTCGTGAATTGGATGTCATTGATGTCTGTATGACTGCGCACGTCTCTGTCGAAGCTTTCAAGTTGAGCTAAAAGAAAAGCCTCAGGAATAGCTAGGTACCTAAAGCTTTTAGAAAACTTTTCGCAAAGCTTATGCTTAAGACTTTCCAATATCTGCCGAATAACTCCACGATCATTTTTGTCATCAAATGAAGTAGTTAAGCTCAGCTGAGAACAAGCTTGCCTGTACCAAGTTGTGAAAGGATAACGTAGAGCTTCCGGATATTTCGAAGAAATATTTTGGACGATATCGTCTAAATAGCATGGTTCAATCAACTGCATTCGTGATAAAATTTGTGGTATCCATGCCAAATACGTCCAAATTGGTACATCAACTGAACGATCTTTAAAATAGTCACCCAAAACACCGCTCTCTATTGAAGGTAGTTGAAGGACACATGGAAAGAGTTGGCATGTTTCTTTAGAACCATGTTTCATTCCTTCCAACACGGAGTCGATGAATATTTTTTCGAATTCTTCCTTCTGTTGTCTATCTGCTTCGACTTGGCTTATGACATCATATGAAAATTGTGCCAAACTGAAATGACTTTCCGCAATTACATTTGGAGGAATTGAAGGCGAGTTTAGTGCTACAGATACTCTGGCTCTTAGCGATTCAAGAGCAAGTTCAATAAATCCATGTTTAAGATCATCTGAAGCATCGTTATTGAGAATTCGTTTTAAGGTCGACTCGGCTGTTTTATCAAACATTTCCTGATCAAAACGTTTGACAGTCTCCATCGCAATTTTTGACCTAAGATCCAAAACTTCCACGTGCTTTTCTGGATAATCAGCAACGACAGGTTTCTGCAGTAGAGTTAAAACAGCTTTCCAAACTGTTTCAATAAAGTCAAAACGGCTGGGAGTGCGATGCGTTTGTAGGAACGCATTTTTGATTTTACATAGTTCATGGGTAATCAGTTCAGCTGGATCCGAGCGTTGTGGAACAAGACGATCAAAAATTTTTTGGGTAAGACTAAAGTTCTTCTGATGCTCTGCAGCATTGAAAAGCTGGGTAGTCATGTGATAAATAGATTTACGTAAATATTGCTGTGGTTCTTGAACTGAAAAGAAGAATAGATAAATAGAGCAGAAAATTGTATGCAAATATGTTTGGTATTTACCTCTTGCATCATGCAGCATCTTAGTACCAAGTGCTGCTATGTACTTCCTGTACCCCACAACAGTGTTCCACAATCGCAAAGACTCGGTTGGGTCTATGTTGCATGAGTTCCACTTCTTGCAAACCTCTTCCGTACATACTTCGTCGAAGCCTCCCAAAAACTTCTGAGCGTAATAATCGATCTCAGCCACTCTTTGTGCCCCGAGGAGATTATCCAACTTAGTCTTAGAGCAAAGTGAATCAGTGATGCTCCATTCTCTTAGGAATTTCTTTAAGTAATTCTCGTAAAGCACACGACATTGACGAAAATCTTCTGTAGCTATCGAAAGCATCATAATTTCCTCACAGAATTCGCTTTTTATGTACTCAGCTTTATCCGGAATTATCATCCATTCCGTGATCATTTTCAGAAAAGCCCTGCTACTTGTGTCGCCTTCGAGCAACAGTTGTGTTTTTGCGTGTATAAGTTTGGGCAGAAGGAAGTTCATATTGTAACTATCTGTCCAGAGCTCTTCCAGATCATCGATCTCATTGTTTATGGCTTGATCTACGTGCGACCAGTCACTTAATTCTATGGAACAGTCATAATAACAATTATAGGCGTAATAGTGTTCCATGTGGACATTTCTTCCAATTACTTCTACCAGCAAAGACTGCGCCTCATCAGCACGACCATTTGCCCTCAATTCAATTGCCTTGGCCAGTCTGGGATCAGTGCGGAGTTTGTCAGCGAAGATTGCTGAAACAACTTCGTATTCCTTGAGGGAGCTATAAATATCAGCTAGCTGAAGCCAGTGAGCCGGCTCCAAAGTCATTCCGATTTCATGCTCCCAATCGGCGATGAGACGGTTTTCCAAGTAAAGTACCCCAACTGTTAGATTTTTCGTCAATTTTGCAACTTTAGCCACCTGATCCGGCGGGAGGTTGAAGGCAGAAGGCTTTATCAAGCTAACCTCTAGAAACGCTGAAAAAACTGAAGGGTCACATTTCACGGAGCTTCTCAAAACACTTTGAAATATTTCATCAATTTGCTGTAGAAAAGCTCGAGAATCACACTCTTCCGCTTCAACAATTCCTGATAATGTCGCCACAAATAGTTGCTTAGCTAAAAGAAGATCCCTGCGTACCAATGCTTGTAGTGGAAGTAGGAAGGCAAGGTTGTTGATGAGTAGGTCAGGATATTCACCAAACCGGTAGCGACGGTAAAGACCCACATTATTTTCATTCTCTCGCCGAGCCGCCATTTCAACATTCTTTTGCCTTACACTAATAACTCGTAGCACAGTGTCTCTTTTTTCTTTTTCTCTGTCTTTGAGAAAACGACGACGTCGAAGTGACCCAACTGAATGTTCTTTACGATTTTCGAGAGCCACCATTTGTGATCTTCTATTCAAAACTTGGGTTGCAATCTGAAACGGCATCGAGTTTTGACTTTGAAGACTGAAATTTTCTCTTGCCTGAGTGAGTGTTGTGGGATCTTGAGTAGGTTCAAATGCATAATTGGTGATAGTATCTCGAACTAAGCTGCACAATTGTGTAGCTTTGAAAAGGCTTGGTCGAGCTTGTGTAGACTCGGCAAACATTGGCGGTAAAGTGAATGTGGCGCGACTTCTTAGTTTAGTGCTGATAACATATTCGTGCAATTTGGATTCTTTTTCGTTTTCGAACTGGAATATTTGCTTTTTCGATTCAGAACTCTCAATGGCCGGTTCGAGAAGCAATTGAGTACACAGACCTAAAAAGTTCCTTTCTGCATCGATGGCGTAGTTCTGTAAAAGGTAGATTATTCGATCAATAATCTTCGGAGATATTTGGTCTTCCTTTGACCAAAATTGGTAGATTCGTTTTTGAATTTCAACCTCAGGATCACTTGTTCCCTTTAGCAAAAGTTTAACAGCTTTAGTTTTAAGCTCGTCAGTGAAGTTTTGGGCTGCGTATATGCATATCTCGTAGGCAATATCACGACAGTCTACTCTTTGCAAATTCAGCGAATCTTCAACGAGTTCAAAGAGTGACCTGATATCTCGACTTTTTAACATAGAAAGAGCACGATTAAGAATGTGTAATGCCAGCAACTGATAGTCGGGTTGTTTTAGCAGGTCTTTAATTCCAATTCCTATGATTGTATTGTAGACGTCATCTTCTTCAAACGATTCGATTCGAGACAGTATCATTTCAAGGTAGCTACGTTTGGTTGTACCGATGGCTGTGGGTATCTTGAAGCATATCACCTCCCGTAGTCGATCGACAATATTTGGACTTGTTTTGTGTATATTGTAAATGATGTCCGTAAAAAGTTTTTCGGACTTTCTATCTTTTTTATTGTTGAGAGAATGCAATCGATTTTGTATTTCTTGATTTAAATTATCGTAAGATTCCTGATCGCCGCTCTTCGATAATGCACCCAAAGCAGCACCCAAAGAATAAGCAGCTGGTTGGTATACTTCTGAATAATTGTTTTCAATGTTTGTAAGCATGGCATTTATGAATAAAACTTTGTTTTGATCCGTCCATGGTATTAATTCGTTCGATAGAAACATTCCAAGGAAAACGATTCCACATTCGTTAGCTTTGCTATCGTTTCGTTGACTGCGTGTTATCATGTCGAGCAAGTAACTACTTGGAACAGCAATAACATCTTTCCATACACACAACATGGTTTGGACGATTTCTAAGTTGAATTTAAGGATTTGCCTGGTTTCATTCCAAGCATTTTTCATGACAAATTTAAGAAGTTCCTGAACGAGAGATATTTCATCCGCAGCCTGAGGCATGTGCAGTTTTTTTGAACCTGAATGAAACAAAAGCAATGAATATAAAATAAATGAAATCAAAATCTTTGAAAAGTATACTTACTCCAAGTGACAAGCAACGCAATCATGTCGGTGACATAAAAGTTCAAAGTTGATCCAGCACATTCATCTACCAGCATCCTCAAAATGGGTTTGAACAGAACATGAGCAAACTGATCAAAAACTTCTATGCAGTTATCAACTACCTGGGCAAGAAACACTCGGACGTTCTTATGATTTTCACAACTTCCAATGCTATTTGCTATTGCTTGAACCCAAGGATAAGATCGCTTAATACTGACGTCCGTTATAACAGGCGTTATATTATTTGTGTGCATAAATTTAATGACACCACAGAGCATAGCCATTACTTCATGCTTATTTACATCATGACTTTCCAGACGGACGGATTGTACTTCAGAAGATCTTATTTCTTGTCGTCGAAGTGCATCTCCATGTGTTCGAACCGAATATGAAGTCATATCTACTCCACTGACATCTTGACTCAAACTAGATTGCATTACATTTTGGGTTTGTAATCGTCTTGACGATGTAATAGTTGTCAGTGTAGCTAAGGGCCGAACGTCCAGACGTCTAATTGCAACAAATCGTTTCTTGATTTTTGCATACTCTTCCATCTCCTGACCGTAAAAGCAATAGTTTTTATTCGGAGAGCAATCAATCAGATTCACCCATATCAGTTCGTTTTTTCTTGAATTCTCTTCAAATAAAAATCGGGAATAGAACTTGAGTTCAGTTTGTGTATTGCTGACCAACGAACAAAGTGCACAATAAGCAGAGCATTGATACTGCCTAAATAGTTCTACGACTTCTTTGTTGTCGGTGGAACATATTTCCGTTCGCACGTAGAACGCTTTTTTAGTAAACGTCCCCACAAGTTCACTTTCAGATTTTGGCTGTCCCAGCAATTCGATTGCAATCGGACACGTAACAGACCAATACAACTCTTTACGGACAGTTCCGAAAAAATGTTCTATCAATCCATATCCAATTATACGATTTATCAAAGCCTGTTCCACAGCTCTACCAGAACTGCCAATCCTGTAGTTGGATTCCACCAGCAAGTTTATATGTTTTATTTTCTTTTCGAATAAATCTAGAAGTGCTTCTTCGCTGCAGTTGGTGAAAATGTTAAGTAAAAAACGCCGGAATATTGTTAATCTGATTGTTGGCTCATAGTCTTCATTCAGAACAGTAGTCAAAGTTCGACTTAACATTTCTACTTGCTGAGGATCGGATAAGCAACTGGTAAATGTCCTCAGCTCTTTTTGGATTAAATCTTCTACTAAATGTGTTTCATCAGAGGCTGTACACTTGAAGAGAAACTCTAAAATAACGTACGACTTAGACATAACTAAGGCATTTAGTAGAGCAATAAAAGCAAATTTTAGACTTGTCTCTTGCAAGCTGTTCTTTGGGAATTCTGTTGATCGCAAGGGAAAATGTTGGCACTGAAGTTGCTCAAGTGCGTTCATAAGGTCGATGTTTTCATAGTCTGTCACGTCTACTAGCAGAGGGATCAATGAAATAATCTTGCACTTCTTCTCAAGATTCAATTGTGAAGAGCTTAGTTTTCCAACAATCCATTGACCCAACGCGGGCACTTGTTCATTCATTACGATAGGTTTACTGCTGAGAAGAGACGATAGGGCTCTTAAAAACTCGATGAAATAAAATTCTTCTTCTTTTTGTGCGTAAGTAGTGATAAGAGTTTGTAGATTCTCGAAACAGGAATCGATTATGCTCTTAAAGATCGTATTATTTTGTCGAGAAGATTTTCCTTTATATTCAAGAACCCCTGTTAGAATTCTTAGTATATAGGATTGTTGATCTTGTTGCAAATTCGGTAACTGAATAAAACACTTTTCGAAGAAGCTGTAAAGAAAAAATAAATAAATTGTTTTAAAGCTAAAATCAGTTTGCAGTTTTATTTCAAGGAAAACCTCGAACGCGGAAACCCCCAGAACGCGGAAACCCTAGCGCTAACGTTAGATCCAACATAGGAAATCTATTAGTAGATAATAGGAAGGTAATGTGGGCCATTGACTCATTCTCAGCATACAAATCTGCAGGTCCGGACGGTATCATTCCAATGATGCTCCAAAGCCCCAAAGACTTG
Source organism: Melanostoma mellinum (assembly GCA_914767635.1). Classification (NCBI taxonomy): domain Eukaryota; kingdom Metazoa; phylum Arthropoda; class Insecta; order Diptera; family Syrphidae; genus Melanostoma; species Melanostoma mellinum. Next base: position 19,487,711 of record OU612060.1, on the reverse strand, counting down.
ATTGTGCCGATTCTAGTGGAAATATTCAGAGGTTGTCTAAACCTCACCTTTATCCCAACTAGTTGGAGAGAAGTTAAAGTCATATTTATTCCTAAAGCCGGTAAGCCCTCACACACTGAACCCAAAGATTTCAGAAAAAGCCTATCCTCTTTTCTACTTAAGACTCTAGAAAGACTTATAGAAACGCACATCCGAACCAAACTGAAAAACAATGTGATCTCTACAGCCCAACATGCATATATAAAGGGCAAATCAGTAGAGACTGCACTTCATGAAGTAGTCGGAACCATTGAACAGTCAATCCAATATAAAGAGTACACGTTGGCTGCATTCCTCGACATAGAAGGGGCCTTCAACAACGTTGAATACAGTGCCATTCGCATGGCATTAAGTTCCATAAATATCGAGCCAACGCTGTCAAACTGGATCGACTCCATGCTCCAAACGAGAATAGTAAAAGCAGAAATGGGTGCAAGTACCCTAAAAGTTAAAACTTGTAGAGGTACACCTCAAGGAGGAGTGTTATCCCCGCTACTCTGGCTCCTAGTAGTTAACCAAATCCTGGTTAAACTTGACAGGAGCGGAAAAAAGCAGTAGCCTATGCCGATGACATCGTCATCATGACTTCGGGAAAATTCACAACCTTTGTGAACTTCTTCAGACAGCTCTAAACAAGCTCACCAGCTGGGCAAGAAACTGTGGGCTAAACGTCAACCCAACAAAAACAGAACCTGTTCTGTTTACGAGAAAACGTAACATTCCAGATATACTTCCTCCCTCCATTAATGGTATACCAATAAACTTATCTGGTACGGCAAAATATCTCGAAATTGTCCTTGATCGTAAACTTAACTGGAAAGAAAATTTAAAAGAAAGAGAAAGGAAAGCTCAAATCGCTTTCTACCCTTGTAGTAAAATTTTTGGGAAAAAATGGGGACCTGGTCCCAAAACCGTTCACTGGATGTATACATCCATAATAAGACCAATCCTCACATATGCCTGTCTAGTCTGGTAGCCATCATTAGAGAAGGATTCAAACCTTAAGACCATGACCAAAATCCAAAGGCTTGCATGCATTGGCTCAACTAGTGCCATGAGAACAACACCAACTGCAGCTCTGGAAACCTTCCTGTCGCTAGCCCTTTAGATCTTTTTACTAAGGAGATGGCGGCCAAAAGCGCACTGCGACTCAAACAATGCAATAATTGGAAAACAGGCACATCAGGCCATAGAACCATCATGAACCATACAGATATAGACATTCAAACAAACTATACTGCCCCGCATATTGACTTCAATCCAGTGGCCCTAACAGTCTTTCCGACAAGAGAAAGCTGGAAGGAAAACAGGGTTATAAAAGGAAATCACATTTCCGTCTTCACAGTAGGGTAGGGTCAGGTATCTTCTCAGACTACCCCACCATGAATAGATCAATAAAGCTTCCCGAATTCTGCAGTGTCTTTCAGGCAGAAGTACTCGCAATGTGCGAAGCCGCGAAGCACCTAGCTACGCAAAACCTGATCAACAAAAATATTGACTTCTTTATAGACAGTCAAGCGGCCATTAAAGCTATCTCATCCATTATCACAAAATCCAGACTAGTGGACAACTGTCGCAGTAACCTAAGACTGCTCAGCGAAACAAATCCAGTTAGTTTAACCTGGGTTCCAGGACTCGGAGAATACTTTTTCGACGAACTGGGCGACATCTCTAATCTCCCACTAAGCAACATCCTGAAATTTATTCAGGGCTCCAAGTGGTTCAGTGGGAGTTCCCTACCACAATAACCATCTACCTCTCCAATCCTCCCATTTCCTCATCCTCTGATTTCCCGGGGAGCACAATGGATCCTTGAGATCCGAGTGAGGTGTTGCCACTTGTGGCTGCACCCCCCATTCAACCAAACCTAAAACCTCGAACTGGATAAAATATAGTGATAAATGAGTGAAAACAAAAATACAGTGATAAGAATAGTTAAGGGTTTGTCCAATTTACCAGGAGGTGGTTGAAATTTATCATGACATAGGCACCACAAATCAATATCACTGAACACCCACCGTCAAGAATTTATTAACTTAATTAGCTTGTATTAAGGGAAGAGACTAGTGAAAATGACGTGGAGGATTGTTGGTACCCAGAGCACTGTCAAGAACTGTTGAAGTTCAACCAGCCCTGAAAGAATAGCAGCTTCTTTAAGTTAAGAAGGTAATCAAGTAGAGGCCGCTTTAGAAGCAACTAAAGTATGCCTTCATTAGACCCCAATAATACACATGGACATTTCGATTGTGTACGTGAAAGTTATCCGAAAAATCTTACATCTCATATTTTCTTTTTTATTTCTATGACTTACCTCAGAGTAGCCTCCCGATATATGGCCTTCTCATATAATTCAAAGAACATCCAGCCTTGTTTTATTTTCGAATCGAGATTGGATGTGTACAATTCCGTTTGGTCTAGCAAAAACTCTATAACTTCACTAGAAAAATCTTTGACTGCAAAACAAATGGAAATGAGACTATTAGCAAAAGCCTTAACACTCTCCGACAAAGTAACAGCGACTAAGCTGCCAAGACTCATCCGTTTCATGCCATTGAACAAAAGTTTCATGATCCGCTCACTAATTGTTACCAAAGTTTGTCGGCTATTGGCATCCATTTCAGTGAAATTAGTAATTTTCAAAATGTGTATTATCCCGTCAACATAATCTGGAGTTGAAATGATAGCACTTCTTGTTTTCAGCAAGTTACTCATTGTTTGCGAAAGCAAGTCAAGTTTCCGTACTAAAGTTACAAACATTTCTTCATTGAGTTTGCTAAAAAATAGCCTGTCCGGACAGTTATCTTGTATTTGTTTGCAGATTTTTTTTGCCTTCACATCAAGCAGAGAGAATATTTTTTCCAAACGGAAGTCCAAATTGAGTTTTTCGGGTTCATAGATTAGTTGTAAAATTAAGTCTTGTAGCAATTGTTTTGTTTTTGGAGTCCAAAAAGCATCTCCCTCTTCAATAGCACATTGGGAATGTAAAAACTCTGTTAGGAAATCAACAATATGCATTGCTATGAGGCACTTGAGAACTTCCATGTTGTTGGACACTTCTGAGCTGGATCCCGAAGCAATATCAATTATGTCGCATGTTTTAGTCCAACAGATTTTCTCCAAGTAGTTAGTAATGGTTTTTAGAATATTGGTTTTCCTAAAGAAGCGACGGCCTTTCGAGATTATTTTCTCTCGCAGTAACCATATGTAACATTCGAGTGAGCCAAGAAAGTACTCCATCCAATTGTAGAGAATTTTTTCTGGGTTGCCATTGTTCATAACCGATATAAAATTGATGTCAGGATGAGCGCATATACCACATCCTGCAACGGTTCCCTCACAAACCTCACGCAAACGATCATCACTGATTGATTGTGTTTGAAAAAAGTCCCATAGAGTTCCCATTCCAGTGATTTTGGGAGCTAGAGTATGGGCAAGTTTGATACATTTCCGTCGGTAGAAAATTTTTCTAGATCCAGACTCAAAAATCAAAAATTTCAAAACATCTTGTAGAGTTCCTGGCTTCAAAGCATCTGGAACAAGTCGCCTGCTTGATTCCGTATTGAAAATATCATTGCGCTCTGTTAGTACTCTCACCACATGATCTAAGGCCTCTGAAATCATCTCCAGATCAGAGTTCATATCATCATTCGGTGGTAAAGTGGTAAGTTCTTCACTAAGCTTGAAATTTACACAGAATGTGTGCAACAGGTCTACAAAAAACCTATCACATATTGACTCTTCCTCTCTCAACTGGCGGTAGAGGTTATTGAATGCCAATGCTGCTCCTACTCTCTTGCTAACGTCCGAATCAAAGCTGTACATTTTTAGTCTTCCCAATATGATCTCGATACTCACTGGTGATGCAGCTAATTGCTGTGGCGTTGTCTGCTTAATACTCCATTCCACAAACTCTCTCAAACAAGAAGCCGACAAATCTCGCAAACCGAAGTTGGACTTACTCGATATGCCATCCATTAGGGCGTCCATCAGCTCTTCCACGCCCTTGTCTAAGTTTTCGTATTTGGACATAAAATGCATTACTTGCATGAGGAGAGGTTCGAACATTTGCTGAACTGTTGAGTCTCCATCGCAGCCTAAAACTAGAATTTGCGTACAGAGTTCCTTCCAAATTTGTCCCTTATTTGCTCGTGCTCCGATTAAATACAACACCAATGCATGAACAACCTCACAGGAGGCGATTTTTGTTTGTCGATCATTCGAAGTCAAGGCCAGATGACACATTCGTGGCACCATTGCATCTAAGTGAATTTTCAGACAAATGTCCGGTAGCTTCAATTGGAGGTGAATACATTTTTGAGATTCCCATTTTACCAGGTTTTCGTTTTTCGCAGAGTTTAAAACGAGCATAGCTGCAGCTTCCGGGTGTAACTTTCCAAGTAGAGATACTATCTTCGCTTGAATACCACGATCTTCTCCACTCGATTTATTGGACGAGCCTGTCGCCTTTCGCAACTTATTCCCACCTCGTCCCTCTCGAATACTGAGATATTCAAGGCTACTGTGTCCTTGCAGATACGAATCCAACAATGGAAGAACTCTTTCATAAAGACTGTTCAAATGCTCATTTTCATTAAAATCAGACATCTTCTCCAAGCACTCGATCGCCAGAAAAGCTATCCAAGTCATCGATTTTCCCAAATCCAGGGCGGTTTCAAGAACTGGAATCATTTCGATTAGACAAGTTTTATAAAACATCACAGGATACTGGAGGACAAGTTCTATCGTAGACAATTGAAGCTCTCCTGAGACTCGTTGGCATTTCACAATCATTATTCTCAGTGCATGGGCGAGACTAACTTCCAATGTTGGCACTGAATTATTATCGAAAACCTTTAAATAGTCAGCCGTTTTGATTCCAACTTCGAGAAGCTTCAAAAAACCGCTGACCAATGGATTTCGTAATACGAATTGTATTATTCGTTTACAATACTCTTCGATCCATGTAAGCGAGTATTGGCGATTGAATTTCGGCCAAATGTCTCTGTAGAAATCAACTAAATTTATGAATATGTGAAAGTCTTTGGGTCGAATCGGACACAGGTCAAAATTTGGGTCGCAAAAGTGGAACTCCTGATCTTTACCATCTTCTCCAGTGTATACACGTTTTTTTGTTCGTAGATCTAGTTTGTTCAAAATCTCAAACAGTGTAACCATTAGGTGATCAAAAATTCGATCCACAATAGCTGATTTGTCATATAAACGCGAAGAAGATCTTTCATCTAAAAGTGCATGCCAAAGAATGCTGTATGACTTGAAGGTGATATTATCCTTCCAATCGATGTTGTCCGACCAGTCGGCGTTTGCATCGAATATGTGCTTATGCGAGCATGTCCATATTACGCCTTCAAAAATTACCTGTAAGAAAAGTTGTATAGTATCGTAGCTTCAAAAACGAGTGTACCTTCACTCACCTTGCTGAGTAACCTTTCAAGTAGTGTAACGTCTGTGGAGTACACAGCGTAGAATGCATTGCACAAGGAATGAACAACATTGGAGCAGTGACTTGTTGGCAAGTAATGGAAGTCACGTATTAATCGAATCATTATTTTTCTCAAGTTATCACCTAAAATATCTGAAACCTGGGGTTCCTGTAGCTCTCTTATCACTGTTGACAAGGCTTGAATATAATCTGGAAAATGATCCAGCAAATCCCTCATTGCATCTTCATTGGCCAACAATATTAATTCACATCTCTGTACAACAAGTGCAATCATGTCTTCAAGCATCACAGGAAGATGACGTTTACACAGCATAGACATTATACCAAAGCCTCTAATGGCAATTCGTGCTTCTTGAGGTTTAGATGTTGGAGACTCCAAGATTTTCCGAAAATCATCTAAAATGAATTGAAGTGTATTTTTCGAGTTGATTTCGTCATTCTTCAGCTCTTTGGCCATGATATCATGAAAAGCATAGGATCCCAAAATACCACAGCGACGTTCGTCAACCACACTAGAGGCAAGCCATTTTCCAAGACAAGCATGCCAATGCTTGAAATCACGATAAATCTGTTTGGAAAATAAACTCGAGTGATTGGTAAAAACACTCAAGCCGGAACGAAAAGTGGCTCTTTGTTTGATGTCATCAGGAAGTGTTGATAACGTCTTGGTATAGCGGTACAAAATATCACATGTATCTGGGTCGGCCTCTGGTGAAGGAGCAAAATTAACGAGATAATCATTAAGACAATCCACGGCACCCCCAAGAGCTCGGTAGCGAATCTGAAAGGAAATGGTTAGGCAAGGACTACAATGTAAACGAATTATAAATACGTCTTGTTGGCTGGTCAAGTTCGCGTCAATGGTTTTAAAGCACTCGATTTTTATGCGTTGTGCGCTTTCTTCGGAGACGTTTCCAACATAACATCGAACTATAATACCTATCAATTTAAAAACCTGATTGGTAAATAGTTCAGGTGGCTTTCTTATGTTAAAGACATTAAGGACTCGTTCCAAGACCCCAGCTACGAGATCCTCCTCCACTAACTTGTTTTGGAACAAAAGTTGGAGAACCATTACAGCTCGTTCGCGTTCCTTGGCTGATGGAGCAATGCTCGATGCAACAAAAGTCATGCAGCACTAGAATTTGAAAAAATCTCTCTTTTTTGTTTTTATGATATAGTTTTTAATATTAACATTACCTGAATTATGTTGGCTGAGTATGGTGAAAAATTGGCACTTGTTGCATTCTTTGTTAGCAAATTGTGCCATAGTGTTAAAATATTAACATTACTTTCTTGAAACAGCTTTTTAAGCTTAAGTGAATTCCTCAAGAAGTATATAGTCCCATAGTCCGTATCGAACAGTTTTTCGAGGGCCAAATCTATAGAAAAAATTAAAAAAACTAATGATTTAAAATCATTTAAACAATTAACGTTCATTTTTACCAAGTTCAGCTTTGGAAAGTGGACAATCGAAGAAGTTGACGACGTTGTCGATGCATTCTTTTGCTGCAATTGGGTTTTGTTGATTTAAGAGCTCTTTGAGTCCTTCCAAGTGCAAAGATTTTGTTGACATTTTTCAAATAGTCAACTTATAACTAAAAACATAAAAATTAGAATTATTTCACAACAAACAAGATTTGTATTTTGTTGTGGAATATAAGAAATAAAAATATGAAATGTCAAAACAACAGCCGGCAGAATTGTTGTCATCGAGGTGCTTCAAGAACTACATATATGGATAAGATTTTTAGGTTGGAACCATATGTAATAGATCTCATTGCTATTGGTTGGGACAGTTCTGCATGCGTAGTTCATAGTTTTTTGCTGTATTTACGCCTGGTCTCCACATGCTTTAAATCTATCGCAGCTTTTACAGCAGCCTTTGAATATAGCAAGTGGAGACCATTATAGCAGCTTTATTTTCATAGCCTGCGATAGATAGCATACTTTTATCGCAGGGTATCTATCGCAGCTATTAAAGCAGATGGAACTGTCATCTGCATAGGTTTTTCCACCATTTTGTTACTTCGCTGTTATGTTTGGTACGAAAAGTATGCTATACAAAATGCCCACAACACAAAATTTGTCAGTTGCTCTGCTTTTTTGTGTCTGTCATTTTCCTGCTTTCTGCTATGAATTTAAAGCAAGTGGAGACACAGCGTTACCTGCATCTGCTACTGCAGAAGTGCAGAAAAGTAAAGCGGGACGAACGAGAAGATTATAAAGCACAAAAGTTAAAGTTAAAAAGAGAAACGAATACAATTATGGCTGTAGATGAAAAATTATAGGTGCAGATGAACATGCATAAGATGCAAGACGTGTCTAGTAACCCTAACCCAAGTTGTCTTTATCTACGAACTTAACGGGTAAAGCACGGGTCACACACGGCTGGTTGCCAGCGGCGAATTGAGTAGCCGCTACTGCCAGCTTTGTGTGACCACAAAATTTGCAACCAGCCCTGGCAGCCGGCGAGTGGTTAGCAGCGGCTGGCGAAGTTGAACATGTTCAACTTTTGGTAGCAAGCAGCGGCGGCTGGCAGCTAGTAGCGCAGTCTGACCACATCGGCTGGTAAGTAGCAGCGACCAGCGAGTAGATTTGACATTTCAAATCATAAAATAATAGTAGTCATATATGTGTGAACCAAATACTTCGGTCGTCCATTGGAAAAGCTCAATGTAAAATTATATAACAAAATTGTCTTTCAGTTGATTTAATAGCATTCTTTTGTCTGTTCATTCTTTAGCTGTTCTTTGAAGGTGTCCAAGTGAAAGTGGCTGAAGGAGTGAAGGAAACTGAGATTAGTTATCAAATGGCGTTTTCTAAACAAGAGCTTCGAGAAGTAAAAACGGGTTTGGAAAATCTTTACAAAAAACATCTCTGTGAAGAGGAGAATCTACTTCAAGTTGTGTGGCATGCTATGCAAGAAGAATTTAATGCACAAACCATTGTATATAAATTCTAGTTTAGATATACAATGCACAAACAGAAAATGAAGACGACGACGGTGTTGAGATTGTTGTTAAAATCTTTATTTAGTTCTCTGTATCCATTAAATAAAATAATCAAAATATTCACCTTACATTTGCAAAGAAATCTTGTTTAATTTGTACATATCCATAAAGTTTTTCGATTTGGGTTCCATCTGCTCAGCTTGACTAGGCTTCTTTGTAGGTGGTGAGTCAGCCGAAATGCTTTGCTCTTTAACTTTTGCTTTTCTCTTTGTTTTGATTTTTTGTTTGACTTCTTGTATATGTGCTGGTTTTTCTAATAACCTCACTCGAGGAGCTACTTTGGCTGGTTTTATGATAACATCCTCAAGTATTTCGATGGTTGCATTTTAACATCCTCTTTTGGGCTAGAATCAGCAGCAGGACTTCCCGAGATAGTCGAATCTAACGACGACAGTATTTGTATTTCTTCTATCGTTCCATAGAAGAGACTCACTAACTGCTGGTGGACAGTTTTTCTATTCCTTTTCATCAATAATATTTCGATGGCTTTTAGAAGAAATTCACTAGAAAAGTAGAAAAAGTCTTCTAAACACCAAATTGAAATTGAAGTATGACAGCTGTTGTCAATTGGCTAGCTGTCAGTGTGTGTTTTGACGAGTGGCTAGCAGCTAAGTGTGACCGCACTGCCAGCCGCTGCTTGCTGCTGCTACTGCCAGCCGCTGGTAAGAAGCCGCTGACAGCAGCCGTGTGTGACCCGTGCTTAATACAGTACTTTAGCAGTCTGATATTCCTTAAGCCTAGTACGCTGCTGAAACGAAAAGAAAAATCCCATACAAAAATGACAGGACGGAATCGTAAACGAAAAATTTCGCTCACCTTTTCGTCGTGCAGTACGCTGCTGCTCTGCGAAAAGGGTTTTATAGGTGGATAATTGTAGTAGATCTTTTTACTACAATTTTTATAATTCTACACACTTTTCCGTCCATCATTTATCTCCCGGGACAATAAATGCTTGCGAAATTTTGACAGTTCTATTGTTTTTTTTTTTTTTTTTTTGTGTATTTACTGTGCCATCCATTTGAATAGAATTTTATAAAATAGAAAACGGAAAATTTAATTTAGACTTTAGTTTGAAATAAATCGATAGTAACGTAGTTTTTAATTGGCTGTGAGCATGGACTTTGAAAAAGTTCTTGTGAATGTATTAGCTACACGTCGGAGTGGAATCAATACGAGCAACCGAATTGCTATTCCAACCGAGTATGATAGTGATAGGAAGCACTGAATCTGGCCTTGCCGAATTGATTGATTACGTTTTCAAAATTTTTGCCCCGATGAGCAGCTTCTATTAGCACAGAATGTATTTATGACCGGTGGATTCGTTCAATTGCCAGGTACACTTTCTTAGAAGGCAAATTTGAAGTTCCAATTTTAAAGAAAATCATTTCCAGGACTCTAGAGCGGATCTCTAAGGAATAACTAGTAATGAGGCTTTTCCAATCAAGTTTGGATGCCTGGTTTGGAGCAAGAGACATCGCCCACAGTGAGAATCTGGACAGCAACAAAAACCGACTATGAAGAACGAGGTGTTGAATATTTTATAGAACACCCAACCAGCAACTAATTTTTCAGCAAAACACGCATTGATTGTAGTCGAAACGTCGACCGAATCATTGAAAACTGAATAAAAAGGTTTATTTACTTTTGAATTTTTTTATCTTTTATTTAAAAAATAGTTGAAAGCTTGGAAATTTACTTCTTGCTGTTCAAGATGATTGCGTTGTATTTCTGTTGTAACCACTTCATGGCGTCCTTTGTCAAACGATGTTGGAATCCAACGTTGATACCTCCCCAAATCCATATGTTCCTGGACACTGAAACTGAAGTTTCCTGTGGATGAGAAGTTGTCCCTCCTCAACTAGTATTCACGGACCTTAAGGCCACGCTCCAAAATCTCTTCGGCCTTAGCGTCACGAACTGTGCAGTGAACAGTGATTTTTTCATTACGTCTGATGCCGAAAGAACGTACGGTATACCGAGTCTTTGAAAACACTGGTTGGTGACCAGTCAATTTTCCGATACCTGAATGTTGATAAAAAATGCTTATTCGTTGAGTATTCAACTAATGCACTTTATAGTCCTGAGCTTACCTTAGCGGCACGAGTCAACCTATCACCGGATTTATACACAAATATTCAAGCACAGTTTTCGAAAGTGTAGTTCCTGGATATGGTTCTTAGCTAGTTTTGTTAACACATTTTATGTCAAAAATATTAATTTGTTCTATTGCTTCTGGTGAAACTATTGACTTGACTTTGACTGTCACTTTTTCAAAACAGCTGATTATACTCTACACAAATATTTTCCGCTGAGTGTTCGTTCACGATTTCGACGTGCTCGTGGAGATCAACGAAAAATTTCGTTTCGCATCAGCAGCGTACTAGGCTTTAAGCATTAAAAGTCACAACGCTGAAAAAAAACACTGAAAGAGGACTTCAAAATAAAGTACTGAGAAAAAAGTTATATTTGATTGAAACGCTGTGACTTGTTATATTAAGGGGGGATTGGTCTATAGCAAAGAAGCTGCTAAAACTATCAGCAAAATTTCAATAGCATTGATATTAAATAAATTATGTTTCCAACATAAAAACGAAAGTTTAAACTGTTTCAGGTGAAAATGTTAAACGTTTCTCTTTTCAACTGAAACTGTTCTTTAATTTTTTCGCTTTTCACTCAAATTTTCTTTCATTTTAATAACAAAAAAACGGTTGTTACTTTTACAAATTCCAAATCGTCTCGAAAGGTCTATCCCGCCATTAAAATGTATTTTGAGAGATTTCATGTGTTGTAACCTTTAAAATTATGCAAAAACTATAGTTCTGTCTCTTTCTTTTTTGACAAGGGAATACCCGAAACCAAACTGTCAGAAAGCGAGGTATCGATGAGATGTAAACAAAAATATTGCTTTTAAAAATTGGTTAATAAATAAAAATGGAATGCAGTGTAACAAATTGCAAAAACGTTGAAACTGGAAGTCCATATGTAATACTGTATCGAATACCTTCTATTTTAAAGCAAACTCAAGAATTAAGTGAAATTACCACTAGACGCCAGAACGCTTGGTTGGCTGCTATTCAAAATATCGACTTGCAAACGACACCCTTGGAAAATATTAGAGTTTGCTCGGAGCATTTCATAAAAGGTATGTATGTAAGTGGGTATCTTATGGAATGAACATTCCAGCTTTGTACATACGTGACTCCCTCCTAGGCCGCCCAGCTTATTTGGGCGATCACCTTAATCCGGACTGGGTGCCAAACTTAAAAATGGGACATCAAAACACCAAATCGAAGACACACGATTCTTCAATTATTGGACAAAACCAGTTCGAATCTGCAGCGATAGTAATTGAGGATGATGACGATAGAGATGTTGATGAGAATGAGAATGATGGTGATGATAATGACGAGGAATCCATTTCCAATGAAGACCCATTTGATATGAGTGAAAATGAAATTGCTCTTGAAGATAATGACGAAAATGATGAAGTGGGTCAAAGTTCGAATATAAATCCACTTGAAATAAGTGAAAACGAAGATATGTTACCTGAATCAGAATTTATTTCATTAGAGAATAAATGCAGCGGTTATTCAAACACCTCCACTAAGAAATCAAACTCCACTCGCGATTTGGATGGAATTCAAACTTTATTAGAAAGTATGAAAGCACAACTCAGAGCAAGCAAAGAAATGATAAACACCTACAAAAAAGAAAAGGAGATGGCAGAAGAAAAAGTCAAAACATTCAAGCAAGTAGGTATACATTTGGTATTTAGAATCATAATACTTTGTTCGCTATTCACAACATTCACACGTTCCTCCTTTTCAGCTCGTTGTTTCCTGTGAACAAAAAATTAAAAACCAAGATGCTTTGATTCAGGATCTACAAACGAAAGATCGTTGCCAGGATACTGGAATTGAAGTGTTGCGATATGATACTGAAAAAGTCAGTTTTTTTACTGGATTACCGAATTTTGAAGTCTTGAACAAGCTTTTCCAGCTAGTGGAGAATGACATCAATAAGATCTTAGTGGAGAATATAAGTGCTTTCGATACCTTCATTCTTACATTAATGAAATTTAGATTCGATCATTCAATGCTATACTTAAAGTTCAAATATAGGATATCAGAGGAAGAGGTCACTACTGTTTACCAACGAAACATACTCTATTTTTATAATAAGATTGGTGCACTTGTCAAATGGCCAAGTAAGGAAACATGGCTATTGAACACACCGGGTTGTTTCAAAAGATCAATGGAAAATAAGTGCGTTGTTATCATACACTTCTTGGAAACGGAAACGGAAACCATAAGTAAAATATAATTCGTAGACTTTTGAAAAAATAAATAAACTTGAATCTTTTTTTGTCAGGTGAGCGAAGAAGAAGAGAAACGTTTCCATTAGAGACCAACAATATCACAATTAAATATTTAATTGCTTTTTCACCATATGGTTCCATCGTTTACGTGTCCAGGGGATTCAGAGAAGATAATTCTGACGAGAACATAATTGCCCAAAGTGGATTTCTTAGATATATTGAAAAAGACAATGTGGTTTTATCTGTTCGAAAAATATTGAAAAATAATTATAAAAAAGGAAATGTAGATAGCAACACTTTGGATGATGTAGAGCAAGTTAAAAAAGTTTCGAGTACAATTGCAACTACACTTATAGATCTACTGCGAGAAAGATACAAAATCATTTCCAATCGGCAGACATTTTCTTGCAAAGGTTTAAATATAAAACATTTAGAATATGATAAAATTGTGAAGTGCTGTTGTGCACTAATAAATTTAAACCCCCCTGAGTTTAATTTTGAGCAACCCAAACAAGAGGTACCACCGGAAATGACTTGCACGAATACAAACAAGAAAATGAAACTATGTTGACAATTTTGCTAAAATGGAAGTTCATATTAATTGAAATAAATCAAAAAAGTGTACAAATACTGAAGTTTTAGTTTTGTTGTATCCTACATAATAGGTTTCAGAGCGAAAGTGAAAAGTGGAAAAATAAAACAAACAATTATGTAACTTAATTAGGTCTTCCATGTTCTCATTCTGTACCTAAAGCTAGAAGACTGGCTCTTCCTTGTCCTTTAAAGGGTTCCTCAATCGATGAAAACATAAAACAATCAATACCCAAGTTGGACAAGTATCAAAACTATGTTCATACTTTATTTCAAACGATCTTCAAAGAGATCTGAGAATGCTCAAAATCGAGTGAGTTGTACCATGACATGGGCATAGTTACAAGAGTATGATATGATATCTAACGTAATTCTCATGAAGAACTCGACTACGTCATCGGTCCCAACGCTCTTTTTTAATGACTCTCCGTATGTCAGCTCCATCGATAATGCCAATTTGCTGGCAGCTCAATTTGCTGCCAACTCGACACTTCCTGATAGCACATTGGCCCCGTCTGAGCTTGAGACAGCAGATTCTGTCATGAAGCAGATATTTTTCGAACTCGCTCGGTAGCGAGAATCCTCAAAGATCTCAATATACATAAATCCGCTGGTCCAGATGGTATCCCCGCCATTATTCTGAAGAGGTGTTCTTCTCGCTGGCAAAACCACTGCGTAAACTTTTCCATCTTTCCTACTCTGCTGGGGTTTTCCCGAACAGATGGGAAACGGCATTTGTCCAGCCCGTCCCTAAAAAAGGCGTCCCTTCTTTTCAAGGCCATGGAAACGTTCATAAACCATCAACTTATGAAATATCTTGAAGAACGAAAGCTTCTTAATGACCGTCAGTACGGCTTTCGTAGCAAACGGTCCACTGGTGATTTGATGGTATATCTCACCGAAAAGTGGAACCAATCTTTACATTGTTTTGGAGAAAGTAAGATTATTGCGCTTGATATTTCTAAAGCATTTGATAGAGTTTGGCATCAAGCTCTTTTATCGAAAATGCGTGCTTTTGGTATCGATGAGTCTCTTCTTCGTTGGATTAGAAATTATCTTTCCGACCGTTCAATACAAGTTGTATTGGATGGCTTCAAGTCTGATACCCACTTCATAAATGCTGGTGTGCCCCAGAGCTCCGTTTTGTCTCCGACGATCTTCATCATTTTCATTAATGACCTCTTGTCTGAAACTTCTAATCCGCTTAACTGTTTTGCTGACGACTCGACGCTCAGCTTTTCATATTCGTTTCCAAATTCACGTCCCTGCTCTTCGGATTTGGAACTGGAACCGTTGCGTATGATTAGCTTATTGAATTCTGACCTTGACAGCATTGTTACATGGGGACTTAAAAACCGAGTAGAATTCAATGCTTCGAAAACTCAATGCTGTCTCCTGTCGTTGAAGCTTAACATTCTCCGATTGCCATTATCCATGAATGGTACCTGTGCCCCTGTTCTGTAACGATCGCCTCGATAAAAGCAGGCGATAAACGGTGGAAAATGGGACGAAATCCTACTAAATTCATAGAATTTCGTTCCATTTTCCACCGTTTATCGCTAAGGCGATAGTTACAGAACAGGGGCACTGATCGAAGAAACCGAAAAGCTGTCAGTACTATGGTATGTGTGTAAACGATGATCTTCGTTGGAATGACCACATATTTGAAGTCGCCAAAAACGCTGCTAAATGCATAGGTTTCTTGAGACAATGCAGGATGTTCTTCACCCCCTCTGATCTGGCTAAAATTTATAAGGCCTTCATCCGCCCAAAACTGGAGTATAACTCCCATATCTGGTCAGGTGCTTCTCAAACATCTTTGCGCCTACTTGATAGGGTACAAAATAGAGCGTTAAAATTGATAGGTGACAGTTCAATCGTAGAATCGATTGATTCTCTTGAACATCTTCGAAACGTTACCTGTCTCTTTCTCTTTTATCGCTTTTTTTACAAACAGTGCTCTAGTGAAATAGCCAGCTGCATTCCTCCCCTGAAACAATTTAGGCACGACACCCGCTTCGCTAGGAATGCTCATCAGTTTTACCTTGAGCCCAACTTCGGGTGTACAGTCAAGTATAGAGATTCTTATTTTAGTCGCACCACCCGAATGTGGAATGCTCTGACCTGACCCTGTTTTTCCCCTACATTACGATTAACAAAGATTAAAAAGCAACGTGCATCGGTGTCTCCTTTCAAATACTCTCCTATTTTCCTAAATGCTCGCACTGTGTTCTATAACATTATAAGGGTAGTCATAACCCCTTGATGTGTGCGCTAATTATAAAAAAAAAAATGCATCGCGAGACTGCCATTGCTGGGACATGTAGGGCGGATGGGCAACAAAACTACGGCTCGTCAGGTTTTCGACAGCGCATTGCAGGGATATCGCGGAAGGGTAAGACCTTGTCTTAGGTGGCGCATTAAACCACAACCGACTTACAGTGCAAAACTGTATATAGCTCGTCCGAAATCGAAGTCGTTATCGAAAGATGTTCGTTAAGACCCATATTCAACCCGATTTATAATGCCCACCTAACTTCTTCCTGGATCAGCCTAGAATCTAATCGTTTCACAACTTTAAAATCTTCAAAATGCCTTCAGAAAACTACCAAACTTTACCCAATTTTCGAAAACGGTGTTCTCAAAAAAAGCACCGAAAAACCTCCCTTCCGGATTTCCACTTCCATAAACTCTACTTGCTCTACTCTTATTTCGCTTAAAAACAAAACTCCAACCTTTATCTGAAAATGAGGTAATAAGACCCATTTTAGTTTTCATTAATCAGTATCACAATTTCACTTACTAGTCTTCCATTCTATGGAACAACAACTCCTGCCCCCCCAAAAATCCCATGTAATTTGAACTTTACAAACAAAACATAAACTTTATTTATTGTTTTCCAGATTTTAGAATCAACTTGAACAGTTGATTGTATGTAACTACAAAATGCTGCCTCCATATTAGTCAGCCACGTCTTACTTTGCCAACTTTAATGTATACTTATACTCACTTCCAACTCACCCTGTACTTTTAATAGAAATTATTTAACCACCATTTACCAAAAACTTGCTACTTTGCGTTGTTCACCTAAGACATCCGAAAGTAGAAAGAGCAATCGCTTCTGATGAAAACCCAAGGAGTAACTTTCTATACAAACAAAATAAAAAGAAAACAAAAAAAAAAAATAAAGAGCAACGGAATAAGTGCTAAACCATCTAACTAACTTGGCAAACAATACTTTTTCGTCCGCGATGATTTGTTTCTATGTCCTATCTCGGTTGACTGTGTTGTGTAGTATAGTGTGAGTAACACTAACAAAAGTTGCTACTCTTACTGGGTGTTGCATGTTTTGAAAGTTTCGTGCCAAAAATATCTGAATTTTCGGTTGTTTATTTTTTGAGTTATCTAAAGATTGCAGCCTGACCTTTTGCTTCAATGAGTATGGTTTTGCTGAAAGGACACGTTTCGAATTTGGAACTAGAATTGGGTTTTTGTTGATCAAATATGTTAAATGATAGTCAAGCACGTTATAATTCGCCAGTATGAATAATTTTCTTTTATAATAATTAGGCGCCGAAATAATTTGCTACAACACCCTGTAGAAAGGACGCATCTATAGACTCTTCTATACAATTGCCTTTCTTTACTGTTGCAGCGAAAGTGCAAAACTTATACAAAATACAATGGTGTTGCAGTTGGCTGTTAGGACTCTTTTGATGCCTTATTTGTAACTTAGCCACAATGTGCTGAATAATTTATGTACCTTGAGTAATTTATTTTCGGGAAAAGTGCTCCGGGTGTACCTTGCGGATGGCTTTGGCAAAAAAGAAGGAAGACAAGAAAATGCACTTATGCAACAGCAGGGGTGTAATTTGCCTGACTTAGTATCTTCTAGCTCAAGGCTGTTGGATTTGATAGAGTTATTTTGGCGATGAAATATTAAAAGCATTGCGGTGAATTAAGAAACTATACCGGGTGTTCCTTTCGCTAAAAAAAGAAAAAGTGTGCTGTTTTGATTATACTAAAGTTATACAAAGAAGTAAGGAAAGGATAAGGAAATATTGAAACTGAGCAAAAGCACTGAGCAAAGCAATCTTAAAAGAGTTTAGCTGCATTTTGCTTCACTTATTTATTCAAATTCAGTGACTGAATCTGCAGATATGTAACTGGACAGCTATAAAAAGAAGATTAGTGTCATTTCAAATGAAAATTTGCTGCTTCCAACAAGTTACCCGTAATGCACTTCAACAAAAGTTAACTAAAACTGAACAAACCTGAACAAGCTAACAGGGCGCCTTGTATAGATCCATAGTCCAATCAGTTCTTCTTTTGCTGGACTTTGAAGAACAGATACACAAAAATGGTTTTTTGGATGGCCCAATCGTCTCGTCAGTGAAGCACTTTACAACATTGAAAAAGAAACGAATGGCTTACTCGGCAAGACGGCAAGCATAAGTAAACTCTTCTTCGATAAACCTACGTCGCACGTCGCCTTTGGTGTAGTAAACTACATAGAAAAGGAAACTTTATGTAGCTTCTGAACATTTATTTGGACAGCTAAAGGTAGAACTATAGTTCAAAGAAGCTATAGTATCAGAGCCAAGAGCTAGTGACATTTTGCACGAGAATGGAGAGTTTTCGCACTCTGCAAAACCAAATAAATAGGGCGGCGCTACAGAGCGAGAAGCCGCAGGGCCTAGCCCATTTCTCACAACCATGCCTTGTGAGATAATGGAGGGGATCTACAATTTTCCGCCGGATTCGAACGGGGAATCGGGAAAACGTTTTTCATTGCAATTAATTAACTGTCGGAGGACTTGTCAAATTCCCGTGAAGGGCGATGGCGAACCTCTCCGTTAACAGGCAGAGGTATGCTAACCGTCACGCCAAGGGTGCCACTCAGTCTGTTGGATTATAATGTTGAAATGGGTTAAGGAGAACCCATTGTCATCTAAGCAATGTTAAAAAAAATCGAAGCTATCTTCATTTCGGCCGGCGATGACCTGGTCAGGAGTATGCACCAGCTCATTTGCAAAATATGGTCGGAAGAAAGCATGCCCGATGAATGGAACCTCAGCATTGTTTCCCCGGTCCTCAAGAAAGGAGACCCTCTCAACTGCGCCAACAACAGAGGTATCAGTCTTCTTAACATCGCATATAAGATCCTCTCTGCCGTATTGTGTGAGCGTCTGAAGCCATTCGTCAACAACCTGATAGGTCCTTATCAGTGCGGCTTTAGACCAGGAAAGTCCACCATAGACCAAATCTTCACACTACGGCAGATCTTGGAAAAAACCCAGGAGCTTCAAATCGATACCCACCACCTTTTTATCGATTTTAAGGCCGCGTATGACAGCATCTATAGAGAGGAGTTATATAGAGCCATGTCTAGTTTTGGCATCCCTACCAAACTTGTCCGATTGTGTAGGATGACGATGGAGAACGCACGCTGCTCCATCAGGGTCGGAAAAGATCTCACCGATACATTCGATGTCAAAAAAGGTTTTAGGCAAGGCGATGCACTGTCATGCGACTTCTTCAACATCGTTCTTGAAAGAATAGTGCAAAACACCTACGTCAACACAAGAGGCACAATCTTTCAAAGATCCGTTCAATTGTTCGGATATGCTGACGATATTGACATAATTGGAAGAACGCAGCGTGATGTCAATGGCGCGTTTATGAGCATTGAGACGGAAGCGAAGAAGATGGGTTTGGTGGTAAATGAGGACAAGACCAAGTATATGCTGTCATCAAGAAAGGACACCCAACACCGACGTCTTGGACAGAACGTCAAAATAGACAGCTATAACTTTGAGGTAGTTAAGGACTTTGTCTACCTAGGCGCCGCTATTAATTCAGACAACGACACCAGCGCTGAAATCAAACGAAGAATAACTCTTGCCAATCGCTGTTTCTTCGGACTAAGAAAGCAATTGAGTAGTAAAGTCCTCTCTCGAGCAACTAAAGTGTCCCTGTATAAGACACTTATCATCCCGGTTCTTATATATGGCGCAGAGGCATGGACCTTGTCAAAGGCAGACGAGAACGCTTTAGGATGCTTCGAGAGAAAAATTCTTCGGGTGATTTTTGGTCCCGTCTGCATAGATGGAGAGTGGAGAAGAAGATTCAACGACGAATTGTACGGGCTGTACAACAACACTAACCTTGTCAAACGAGTCAAGGTCCAGCGACTTAGATGGCTGGGTCATGTAGAGCGAATGGACACCAACGTTCCGGCCCGGAAAGTCTTCGAATCCAATCCCGAGGGACGGCGCAGTAGAGGAAGACCGCGATTCAGGTGGCGCACGCAAGTAGGAGAGGACCTCAACCAACCAGGACCGACCTGGCTGGAGAAGCATGTTGGTTGAGGCCCTAGTCCGACCCGGACTGTAGCGCCACCTTAAGTAAGTAAGTACTTCATTTCCCATAGCAAATAATTGTTTTTTTGTTCCACATACGCCCGAGTTAACTGCCTTTCAAAATAATGAAAGATTTTATTAAATAACAATTTCGATCTGTAACGATAAATCTTAAAAATATAAATTTAATTTCAATAAAGACACCATCTATTACAACATCAAGTATCCATGGTGACTAAATAGATCCTTTAACAACAATATCAATTAATATCGGTTAAAAATTGCACATTTTTCAATCCCACTCGTCGTTTTCAGGTGACTCAATTTGTGTTGGTTAAAATTTTAAAAAGCACCAACCTATTAAAAATCTAACACCAACATTTATTTATAATTTTCACGAGAAAAATTGAATAACAAAATTCAGCTGATGCCACACACAAGCTAAATAAGATAATTGTGATGAAATTGACATTATGAATAAGAATGTATTTCTGAAGAGTAAGTCGATAAAACTATAAATCCATAGAAAAATCTGTTCTATTGGCACACGCTATAGCACTCTGTCTGAAAATGCCTTTAGCCTCTCTTTGGCCAGACATATGTTTTCATTATGTGTGTCTGTCTGTCTGTCTGTACTTTGATCGTGGCCATTTAATGTGAAGATAGATTTCTACCTACTAAAGTAGTTTTTTATAAATGCGCCTATATCTAAATTTAAAAATGCGACTTGTGTCTATTTTCGTACTGAATGCGCGAGATAAACAAAAAATATTGACATAGACTTGAAAGGGCCAAAGCGCACATCCGTGCTGTGGCAACACAATGAAATTGCGTTTCTCTTAAGATCCAACAAATGCCAGTTGCGTGTTGGTTTTACAACACAAAAAAAAAATTGTCGAACGGATGGGCACGGGATGTTTCGAAAAAATAAGGCCATTCGCACAACTTGCTGCTAATGAAGTTCACTGCTCGGAGTTTACGATTTTTTCGGTGTATTTAAACGGATAAAATGCTGCTGGGAGTTTATTGGGAGCACATTTCAAAAAATAAAAATAAAAACAAAGTGGCGCAAGAATGATAGGTCCAGCACACTTCCCACAACCATACATTGTTAAGGAATGTAGAGGACCTAACCATTACGCACTTTATTATAAACTTTATTTTTTCTTGCATAAGCAATAAAACATAATTCCCGGGGCATATTTTCTCTCGACTGTTCCTAGCAAGATATAGACTAAGACGCTACAATTTTCTGTTAATTTTAATCGGGTGTATAGTAAAACCATTCATGACAGTTTTATACTCAAAGAGCTTGCTTGACGGGCAAACAGTCTTAAATATGTGGAAAGGTATTCATATTGCTTAGCTTCTGATTGGCATCAGACTTGGAACAATCGAAAACCAAGAGCTTAGCCGATGGATTCTGAGGTCAACCTGCCGTTACCCGAGACCGAATCACAGATAAGTGGGAGAACTGTGATCCTTCCGAGGTCACAAAGCGAGTAATTTAAAAGAGAAACGGATCGAAGTAACAAAACTCAAACAAAAGAAAGACTATTAAACTGAAAGAGATGATCCCATAAGGGATACACAAATTCATCTAAAAATTAAAAGTTAGAAGTGTGCTTGAACTATGTAAATCAACATCATTATCCTCCATTAACAAGAAAGAAAACTGCCTTAGCGAATTGCTTCAAAAACTAATCTAATCATTTTGCAGTTGTCATCGGAAAAAGTGTTATCTGTAAATTAAATTATGTACCGAGGGTGGGAGATCTTTCGGTGTCAGCGATCTTGTTTATGAGTAATAAGGAACTTTTTGGATGACTTTGGAGAATTCACGCTGCTCCGTCAAGGTCGGTAAAGAACTCACCGAGACCTTTGATGTCGAAAAAGGCTTTAGGCAAGGCGGCAAACTGTAATGCGATTTTTTCAACATCATACTTGAAAGGATTGTAAGAAACTCAAACGTCAACACCAGAGGAACAATCTTTCAAAAGTCTGTACAATTACTCATCTACGCAGATGATATTGACGTAATGGGAAGAAATAAGCATGATGTCATAGGTGCTTTTGCGAGTATTGAAACAGAAGCGGCAAAAATGGGTTTGATGGTTAATGAGGACAAAACGAAGTATATGCTGTCATCAAACAAGGACACAGAACATCGACGAATTGAACAAAACGTCATAATAGACAGACATAACTTCGAGGTAGTACAGGACTTTGTCTACTTAGGATCCGCTATAGACACGGAAAGCAACATCAGTGCTGAGATCAAACGGAGAATAACTCTTGCCAACCGTTGCTTCTTTGGGTTAAGAAGGCAATCGAGAAACAAAACCCTCTTCAGAAAAACCAAGGTAACCCTGTATATGACCTTGATCATCCCATAGTCCTTCTTTACGGCGCGGATGGACCTTATCGAAAGCGGATGAGGAAACCCTTGGCCGTTTCTAAATAAAAATTCTCCGAATGATCTTTTGTCCCGTATGCAAAGACAATGTGTGGAGAAGAAGATCTAACAACAAGCTGTATGAGCTGCACCGCGACATGGGCATAGCCATAAGCGCATCGCGAGGCTACGATGGTTGGGTCATGTAGAGCGGATGGACTCAAACGCTCCGGTTCGACGGGTTTTCGAAAGCACATAGCAGGGAAATCGCGGAAGGCGAACACCTCGTCTTAGGTGGCACAATCAAGTGAATGAAGACCTCAACCGACTGAGAGTGCGAAACTAGAGCTCACCCGAAATCGAAGTCGTCACCAAATGATGTTTGTTGAGGCCCAGGTTCACCCCGAACTGTAATGCCCACCTAAGTAAGTAAGTAAGAGGAACTTTTTGGACACCCCCATGATAAGCATGATAAGGAAAACGTGACTGAGTCAAGGATGGAACTCAAACCATTTGTAAGAGCCTGCTCAATATTTAACTTTAAACCTTTAAGCAATAAGATCGTCAAAATCTCTGGCTCCTTTTTCAAATATCAAAACCAATCTTCTTTTGATACAACTTTTCAGATTTTAGTCAGGAGACGCTGACGAGTACATGATAGCTTACAATGAACTCGCCTTAAGTTTGCAAACAGAGTAAATGCAGGATCTTTGCAGCAGAAATGACATCATTCTTTCCACAGGATTAACAGAGGGTTCTATCCATATGTTGAAATGCTTGGCAAAGCAAAGGTTACTCCACCATTAACAAATCTTCTACATTCATTTCCACTATGGAAAAAGAAAGTATAGCATATCCTCATTCTATGAAAGCATACCATCTATGGAAACCTAACCCTAATCCAGAAAAACTCTTAAATTAACTCCGCAGGCTAGCGGATTTGTTTCTGACGGAGATAAGACCATCAGTAGAAGCTCTCACTAAGCAGCAAAGCAATGCTGTTCCGGTTGAGATTTTTGTGTGGTAGGTTATTCCAGATGAACTGAAATGTTTCAAACCAATGAATGTAGTATACAAACGCATTAAGAAAAATTTTGTATTATTGAAATAATTTTGAAACAGAGGACTGAGTAGAGCGTCAAGCAGGCATATGAAACGCCATTCAATTCCCTTATCCTATCTAGATCAATGGTACTGGAACTCTCCGTGAATTTAAAAATCAAATTTAAAATTTGCCGATAGAACCATCCGTCTTTCTTCTCAAAAACCTTTTATATTTTAATTCCAAAACACTTTGAATAAGGTCTCACCGTAGCAAACCCATTAAATTTGGTCTTACTAATGCCAACGCAATACCTTGCCGCTTAACTTACAGCCCCATCTATTC
Organism: Melanostoma mellinum; assembly: GCA_914767635.1. NCBI lineage: Eukaryota > Metazoa > Arthropoda > Insecta > Diptera > Syrphidae > Melanostoma > Melanostoma mellinum. The sequence continues at coordinate 19,464,144 of OU612060.1, read as the reverse complement.
CCGTCTAATTTTATCGTGAAGCCAATATTATAAAACGATGACTCCACACACTAGACCAAACAAAAGACTTAAGAAATAACAAAAATCGCTTTAAATCATATGTGTAATGATTTAATTAACAATTCTTCTGGTAATGTCTTCACGCTGCACAGCCATGCAATTGCAATAAAATCACTGCACTCAAATATAATTGCCATTTCTCATGACTATTTCCATTCAAGGTGTACAACACTGGTCAGTGGTACTGTACTAGCACACCTGGCTGAATAACCCAACACAAAAGTAATCACGGAAATTTGCCATACAGCAGATGTCAACTTTACAAAAACGGTCACAACAAGTCTCTACTTATGGCCAACTCTAGTTAACAGTCAGCGTACTCGAGCGTATAGTGCATATAGCAGCGCATAGTTTAGTCGGTATTAATTTAAAAAGTGCTTACCGACCACGGCCGGCAACGGTGTGTGATCGCTCTTCTTTATTTGTTTTCTCTCTCGCGTTGAGATTTTCATTCTTCAGCAGCGACTTATTTACAAAAAACGACGTTCTATAGATGAAATTTTATTGCTTCATTCTATATACGTGTGTCTATACATTTTTTGAAGTAGGTTTACCTATGAACTACGCGCGCGGGAGACCTATACAAAGAAAATGAAGAATTTTCATTCTCACAAAAAAGAAAAACTGCCAACTCAATTTATCTCGAAGCACAAGAGAACATTTTTAAAAATAGATCAGTTTTTCACGAGATATCCTACTAGTTGCACTAAATTTTTAAGAAATTTTCCGTTTTCCGTGTGTACTGAGGAAAAAATAAAATTATATATTTTCACATTTTCTTGAATTTTCTTTGAACAAAAAATCGTGAAAAGTGCGGAATTAAAAAAAGAAAACAAAAATATTATTTCTGCGATTTACTTGCAATTAACATGTGATACGAACAAAACAATAAAAAACTGCGTTTTTCCTTGAGGCCATTGTTATAAAACCTCCACACAGAAATTTCGCACAACTACCATAACTCCTTTGTTTCGACATCTTAAGACCAGACGATTAAAAGTCGCAATTTGGTCCATACCTTTGTTCAGAAATTCTACATCAACATCTGTGCGTGTTTATATAAAACCCAAGTGAAGCAAGAAGAGCATGGGCAGTTCTGAGTCGTCACTCCCCATGGACGAAGGAGAGCCTGATAATAATAATAATAGTGCCACAAACCAAGAGGAATTCACACAGGATTCCACAGAAGATCCCTGGTGGTGGGAGATTGAAAATCAAAATTTACTTTTAGACGTAGTAGTTAGTGATGAAGTGGAAAGCAGTTCAAGTGCAAGTGCATCGGCTTTAGCTAGAAACCAAAGTGTTTCGGCACCAAGTGAACAAAAAGAACAGAGAACAAGGAGTGAATCTCCCAAACCAAGTAGTCACCAAAGTGAAGGTGCAAGTGAAAGTTTAGCAATTAAGAAGAGTGACGAAATCGAACAGGAAATCGAAGCTAACGTTCGCAAAGAACAATCATTGGAGGAATTCAAAGAGGAACTAAAAACGAAACGAATGGCTAGACAGACAGCGGTGAATGATCTCCGGGAGGAGATTCAATCACTACGAAGACAACTGGCCGAAGAGAGGGACCCAACAACACAATCCACAACCACAAGGGCTGTGGAAAATTCCGAGCCAGTTTCAGCAAGCACATCAGATGAAACAAAAAAGAAACTTCTCGAAGAAAGCGATCGAGTGTTCGCACAACAGATATCTGACGATGAAGTTGTCTCTGAAAGTACTAATCCGAAGGTACATCTAGCAGAGGCACAGTTAGCACTTCAGATGGCAAATGCAGAAAATTTATCGCTACACACTGAATTAGGAGTTACAAGAAAGCAAGTTGTTTCTTTGAAAGAAGTGGTAACGTGCTGCAAACAAATGATCTCAATGAAAGAAGAACAAGTTATACAGGTGAGTGTCTGACGATCGTAGAGTCCATAACCCACATTGTTGAAGAGCATCAAGTTCAGATGAAAATCTCATTCGTTCACTTCAACGCCTCAAGGTTTTTGTTGATCTTGAACCAAATTTGTTAGAAAATTTACTATTTCGGTGTGTCACTCGTGCAATTTTAATTGAAGACTTCTACATCAAGGTCGCACTTTTTCAAGTGCACTATTTTGCGTGTTTTCTTTTTAATTAAGAACTAGACGTTTGTAGAAATACCGGTAAAGCTATTGGTTTTATTTTAGATTTGAGTTGTTCAAAAAACATTATTTTTGGTTTTCTCGATAAATTTCCTTGTTTACATAATTTAAAAAAAGAGTATGGTTTCTTTGTTGCAAGTTTTCTCAAATAAAAATAGACAAGGCTTAAGAAATAGAAACAATTTTCAAATATTTTTTTGATGACTTTTGGTTTGGTATTTTTTCTATGGCCGTCTCGAGCTTTAACTCAAAATTTAAGTGAAAGAATAGTTTTCTAGGTTTGCAAAGGGGTATTGTAAAATGCAACTATTTGAAAATTAGTTTTTGAATTTCATTAATTATTTGAATTGCCTCTTTCACCTTAAGAATTGAGAAAAAAAAAAACACATGAAACCCTTTTATTCGCTTTAAACGTAATGTATTTGCGTATTAGTTTTATTGCTGAAAAGGTAATGTAGAGAGGAAGGGCACCGTAAACATTTTACGGCTACGAGTTACGTTCAATTTTACAGAAATCAATAAGTCCAGGCTATTAACAGCCCACAAAGAGTCATACAATTCGTAAGCAAAAATTGTACCAATTGATTTTGAAACTTCTTCAAGCTGCTTAGGAAGTTAACATACTTAAGGATTTGAAGTCTTCGAGACAAGTCGAAGGCAGGAGGGTGAAACAAAGGTCCCCATATTTAGGTTTTCCCGTGTACATAATATCGAATACATAGAGCGGCAACTAAATAAAAAAGTAAATAAAGTTATGGAAACCTCGGGGCCTTACGCATTTCAAGGACCTACAGTTTTATGACGATTCTGAACGAAAACGTTAGAAAAAGTTTTTCACGGCAGTGTGTAGTTACTTGCGGAGGACATGGCAATTCTTCACGAAAATTGAAACTCTTTTTTCTTTAATGTTTCTAGAATACGAACCTCGAGCCTCCCAGACAACAGGCAGAGATACTAGCCATTTTGCCGAAGGCGACCATAGCTGCAACTGTAAGCTATCATTACGTCACGATATTGAGATCGGTTGATAAAAAAAAATCCAATAATGTAGGCCTGAGTTGTAAGCCTATGCGGTGGTTTAAATACCAATTTCAGTTCATTTTGTTCACCGTGTAAATCCGAAATAATTTTTGGTTCAGGAGCTTACATGATCTTATTTTTCTGACGAGGGCCTTAATGAACACTTCTTGATGTTTCTGATTGCAGCTTCTGGTCGTGCATTATTTTTTATAATTAGCGCGCACATCAAGGGGTTATGACTACCCTTATAATGTCGTTAAACACAGTGCGAGCATTTAGGAAAATAGGAGAGGATTTAATAGGACATCGATGCAAGTTGCTTTTGAACTTTTGTGAATCATAATGCAATGAATCATAATATGGGAAATACAGGGTTAGGTAGAGCATTCCACATTCGGATGGTGCGACTAAAATAAGAATCTCTATACTTGACTGTACGCCCGAAGTTGGGCTCAAGGTAAAACTGACGAGCATTCCCAGCGCGGCCAGTGTTGCGGCTAAACTGTTTCAGGGGAGGAATGCAACTGGCTATTTCACTAGAGCACTGTTTGTAGAAAAAGCGGTAAAAGAGACAGAGACAGGTGACGTTTCGACGATGTTCAAGAGAATCAATCGATTCTACGATTGAACTATCACCTATCAATTTCAACGCTCTATTTTGTACCCTAACAAATAGGCGCAGAGATGTTTGAGGAACACCTGACCAGATATGGGAGTTATACTTCAGTTTTGGGCGGATGAAGGCCTTATAAATTGTAGCCAGATCAGAGGGGGTGAAGAACTTCCTGCATCGTCTTAAGAAATCTAAGCATTTAGCATCGTTTTTGGCGACTTCAAATATGTGGTCGTTCCAACGAAGATCATCGTTTACACACATACCTTTGCATAGCATGGAGTTTCCTGTGAGTTTCTAGTCTATTAGCACTTTAGCAGTCAATAGTGTTTAAATGTTGAAGATTAGTGTATCAAGCTTTGAACCCTGTGGAACTCCAGCCCTTGTTTCTAGCTTTGATGGTTGGTTATTATGGTTGAATAGAATCTGATGAATGACTTGAGTAGTTTGGAGGGCTTCCATCTTTCAATCTTTCCTATCTATCCAAAGCTTTCAAAATTCATAATCGCAATACTAGAATCTTTTTTGTCGAAGTCCACTTGGATAAATGGTGGATGAATTAAACCTACACAGATTTTCTTTTGCTCCTTTTTGTAGACAATGTTAAATAGATAACAGGCTGTATATACATGATAATAATGTAGGGTAGAATTGGCTATTAGTCATCAATATTCTGTTATATGTATGTACGCTATATATGCTAGAGCTTGTCACAATAGTTGGATTCCTTTCTCACCGGCTTCGAAAATGACCAAAGCACAAAACTTGATCAGAGTGACGAATTTTCGTCAGAAAGTTCTAAATTTTTATTAGCTTCGAATTGATTCAAATATTTCAAAAATCAATCAAAATGTAAAAAAAATTAACACTTTTTTCGCTAACAAAACCAAATTGTGATAAAATCATGATAATGACTTGTTTTGGTTTAATATCCCGAGTTTTGTCTAAATAAGCTTAAATTTGCAAACACAAATGAGGATGAAAGACACAATTTTACAGTTCTCTAAAGTTCAAAGTCGAATAGCGATTTTTACTCTCGTGTTTGTAAAAGTCGAATGATTGATTGAGATACTTCATCTCAGAAAATCGCTGTCAAAATTAATGCTTATGAGTAATTTCGCAATGGAAATAACGTGGTCAGCAAAGCTTTAAGAACAGATATACAAACATAACCACACATGACAAAAACTATCCATAAACAAAACAAATGCAAAAAGATTTTGATGTCAAAACAAATCTGACCCAATTTAGGCAAAACTGCATCAAAAGAATTCACATAATGTCTTAAGTTTGCCAAACTTTTATACAATCTGTCATATTTTGCACATTTTCTTGTAACCACGAAAATTCTCACAAAAACAAAAACAAAAAGAAAAAGTTTTAAAAATTAATTTTCCTCGTTTTTCCAACAGCTGAAAGACAAACTTCGTGAGATCGAAGACTCATTAGCCGAGCGTGAACTTAAATTAATGTCAGACAACTTACGCCAAGAATACGACAGACAACTAGCCAACATGAGGACATTACGTCAACTATACGAAGAAAGGGCAAGAGTCTCCGCAGCAGAGAGGGAAAATCTTGAACGCCAGATATCAATAAAGAAGGATGAACTTGAGGTTGAGAAAGGAAAGTAAGTATAAAAGAAAATCACATTTTGATATTGAAAATTTTTGCCTCCTTCCCACTAAACAAAAAGGTCAAGTGAATGAAAAATAAATAAAATACTAAAAAAAAAAAAAACCTGAAAGACAACTTGTGATTGTGACATCTTGTGATGTGCTTTTGGGTACGGGCACTCATGCTTTGCCTGCCTCTGTATAGATAGATTCAGTCAATCTAATTGTATCTTTTACTTCATTTTCTTTTGTTGTGGTGATCAATGTTGTTTTTTCCTTATATAAATCTCTCACGGAGGCTGTTTACCTATAATAATGGTTTTGTGTCGTAGATCTGACAATGAGTCATTTGCTTTAAATAATGGGTGAGGTATATGGCTTCACTGATGGCGGAAAAAGAAAATAACAAAGATTTTCTGTCGCATTTCTTTTATTTTGTGAATATTAAATGCGACTCAAGTGATACGAGTTATGAGTGCATTGTTGTGCTTTTAATAGAATTGTGAATTGACGAACGGGTTCGATTTATAATTAAAAAGACACTCACATATCGTGGTTCTAAAGGTGTGTCGTTATAAGGTTTTCAAATATTTTTTGCCAGAATTGAGTCAAAAAATCAATTTTCTTTAACTTTAATGTAGGGTTTCCTAAAAAATTGTAATGGTAACATGAAACTAGAATAAAGACCACTTTCATTCAGGATTTCAGTTGCAAAGAATCCCAATGAAAATTTTACATTCACTTACATTCTTTGCTCATTTCCATTTATTGACTTTAAATATGTCCGATAGTAAGAAACATATAACAACGTCTGAGAAGCATTCGGTGATTAAAGCGACACTAGTTAAAAAACGAGTGTTAAATTAGATGACTTTTAATAGGATGGCGCAACAGAGCGGAGAACCCCGGGACTTAAGTTTAGTTCATTCATCAAACAAAGTTACAATACTTTAGCGATTACTAGATACATAATACATTTTAAGCATTACAACAAAGTTATTTAAAATTAACAATAATTTTGATTTAAATAGATATCTACTCAGATTAAAATCAATCATATTACAAACAGAATTCGCTTCTCTTAGACATCTTGATAATGGTTCGTTGGCAGCATTTACAGTTCTGTGGAAAGGTATTTTAGAAAATACACGGTTTCTAAGCATTCTCACAGGAACATTAAAATTAATTAAATTTAAAATTTGAGAACAATACCTAATATTGAATTTCCTTTAGCAACTAAAAAATCTATGTGTCGTATAAAGTTCAGCTTCTCATCAAAAATTACACCAAGATCTTTCTTAAAATGTATCACAGACAGTTCTTTCTGATCAATTTCCTAAGTAAAATTAATTGGCAATCGGTTTCGACAAAATGTTAAACTTTGACATTTAGAAATGTTAAGATTAAGAGAGTTTGTTGTACACCACCTTGACAACTTATCAAGATCTTCTTGTAAAAGCAAGGAATCAATTTCAGATTTTATGCAACGAAAAACTTTCAAATCGTCCGCATACATTAAGCACTCTGAATTTAAAAACATTTCAGGAATGTCGTTGACAAAAAGCAAAAAAGAAGGGGACCGAGGTGGCTTCCTTGTGGAACACCCGAAGTAACATATACCGGTGTAGAAAGAACATTGCTTATACGAACGTACTGAATAAGATCCTTTGAGTACGAATTTGTCCAGTTTATGAAGTTCGAGTGAAAACCAAGTTTGTTTATCTTCTTCAGTAAAACGTCGTGATTTACTCGATCGAAAGTTTTGGAAAAGTCGGTGTAGATAACGTCGTACTGCGAGCCATTCTCAAGTCCATTTAAAACTAAATTACAAAAAATTGTAAGGTTAGTGGTAGTAGATCTACCAGCCACGAAGCTTTGTTGATAGGGAGAAATTATTCTTTTAAGAGAAGGAATAAGTCTATCATAGACCAGCCTTTCCAAAAATTTTAGGAACTGTAGATAGTTTGCAAATTGGACGGTAATTTGAAACCTCTTGCCTGCTTCCCGATTTAAAGATGGGTGTGATTGTTCATCCTTCCATTTTTGAAGAAACTCACCACTCACTAGCGAGCACATAATTGTAAAATTATTGGAGGAATTCCATCTATATCTGAGCGTTTGTTAGTCTTCAGCTGTGACAGTGCTAATTCAATTTCGGAGGTAGAAAGACTTAAGTTACCAACATTCAATGCTTTCAAGAGCAGTATCACATAAGATGTGGCTAAAGAATCATTTAGATAAACGGACTTTAAATGTTTAGCAAACAGATTACAAACAACTGAGCGATCAGAAGATGTAATGCCATCATGTTTAATCGTTTTAATTTAATTTAATTCAATCGCACTTTTAACAACATTTAAAAACGAATTGTAACATTCATTTAAACTTTTTCTAAAGAACAGCACTTGCCAATTAGTAATACTGAAGAGATCCAAAATTGCTCTTAAATTAACTTCCACAAAATTGTAAATAAAATCAGAATCAGAAGTTACATGTTCAAAATAATTGAGAAATTCTAGATGTAAGCTAAATCCAAGGTGGTGTATTGTTGTATTAGAAAAATGAGGAGCTATTGAGATACTAATACCAACACACAATTCAGCATCAACACAAACTAAATCCAGCACATTATTAAAAGAATTTTGAAAATGATTAATCTGTCTGAGGTTGAAACTTAACTCTTTTCTCTCAACCATACTTTGTTAGGGAATGGGAGGGACCTCAAATTTTTCCCCGATTTCAAACGTCTGATCGATAAGCGCTCTTCGTGGAATGAGATTAGTAGCGGAGAAACTGCCAATACCTCGTCAAAGGCGATGCTCCTGGAAAAACATTTTTTCCTTTGATGTGTGTGAGTGTGAGGTTCAAGCATGGAACCTCTCATGTAACAAGCAGACACGCTCACTATTGCACCAAGGGTACCATACTACGTAATCCAAAACAATATAAAATTCATAGTTTGACAACAAAAAAAAAACACAAAAAAATCTTAATCAGAAAACTATGACAAATTGCGATAGGTAACATTAAAACCTTTGCCTGTCGTTAAATCTTGGGGATTCCAATTGGTGTAGAAGTTTTTATCACTAAAAAAGTTGCTCACATCTTTTTAGGCAAAGACTTTACTTTTACTTTTTTTTCAATAACGTAGCCAAAAACAGCCGCTAAAATAGCGTATAAAAGTCTACTTTTTTTAGCTTGTAAATAAAATTGAGCCCAGATAGCTTCCTTGTGGTACCCCAGTCGGCAACTCTTTATTTTCTATTCTTTTGAGTGTGTCTCCTTAAAATACATTTTTAAAGAGGTTTCCCCTCAATAGCTGGACCAAATCTTGTGGTATTCACGAAAAGAACAATACGTAAAAGCATCGATGACATTTCAAAAGCTTTAATACTCTGAGGCTTAACGATGTCTTCGCAATTAATCAGTATTCAAGAACAAAAAGTTCATCAAATACAAAAAACAATACAATTTTCATTTTCTTAGCCAGCCAAGCTGCCCTAAAGGTACCTACTGAGTTTACCTGTGATAAGATCCAACCTAGTCCAGATGACAATTACCTCACTTTACGAATTAGGAAGGATTTCTAGATTCTATTTTGAAAACAAGAAGGCAGAAATCTTACCTAACGACGGCGGCGCATCGAAGTCAAAAGACGGTTTTGAACCCTTCTCTGATGTAAATAAAAACTATTTCAAATAAATAGCCAACATCCTACTGCGAGAATCTAACTAAGGTTGGTGTAAGTCATCTGGTCAAACCTGCTCAAAATTTATACTGAATGAATAAATGAATGAATATGCTGAAAAAACATCAGAATTCCTACTTAACCTCAAAAGCAAACTCTTAAAACTTGCACCGGACTATCAACTGGCCACTGTTCTCTAAAGAAACATCTATACCAAATGAAGTTGGTAGTATATCTTATCTGCAGACTGTGCCTCAAAAGTGAATAAACATCTCAGCAAATTATAACAGAATGGCCGGCACTTTACGGCTTAGAAAGAAAATATTTGAATATGAGATGATGCCCCTAGATAAACTTAAGTTTATCCTCCCACCTCCCACGTCCCACAGAAGATTAAGTTTGCCAGTGGAAGAAAGTAAAAAAAAGAGAGAGATCGAAATTTTTCATATGTCGTCGGAGACATCTGATTAAGTTTTAGAATCTCTGTCTGTAAAAGAAAACTGAAACCAAATCTTCAACTCAAAACATCTATTTTCAGTTGAAAACACTACTACGAAGGTTAAATTAAACCATTCTGAAAGGAAGCCTAGTTTAACGCCAGGTGGAAACATGTGTAGTGTTCAAGACCAAAAGGCCATTTCACTTACCAACAACATGCACTAAAAATAGCATGCATTGTATGCAACGTATGGTCTCTGCAATAGGAACCTGGTTACAACTTGAAAGTGAATTCTTCATCAGAAATATAAGCTCTTAAGTAAAAAATAGCTTTCAAACCAATTGTCTGCTTAAATATAGAATCCGTCAAAGAAATGGAAGTAATCCTTAGAATCACTCCAAAATGAATTCAAAATACCACTATTTACATGCACAGCTATCAGTTTTTCTTTAGGTACCAATGAATAAGTAACACAGGAATAAATACTTCCCAGAATTTCATGTTGTTGATCTTTGAACAAAAAACCTCTTAATACAATATTTTTATATTCATAGCTTTACCAGCCCTTAGCAATCCATTTTAATCAAATTTATTTACAATTCGCAGAACTAGAACCGTCGAGGAACGCAATGCTGGACTTGAGAAGGAGCTCGAAACTGCCAGAGAAGATATGACAGCCCTAAAAGAAAAATGCAGTGAACATAGATTTGAAAACAAAACCCTGAAAGAAGAGATGGGTGTAGTTAATAAGGTAAATAATTTTAAATAATATTCAGCACACAATTTCAACATAATAGCCACTGGCAAATATACCGCCACAGTACGATAGATAATAAATTCGTTTCCATTGTTATTTTTTGTAGCTTTTCAGCCAAATGCTAATGGGTTTTAATGGAACAAATAATCTAGATATCGATCGACTTACAACAATGTTAGAAGAGAATCGAACCCTTCTCAACGATATGGCCACAAAGGAGGCGAATTTCGATGGTGCCACCCTGCCTAAGCTTCTGTTTGAACTTGTGCAGCAAGCGGCTGTGGCCAATATTCAACCTTCTGAATCTGAATCATGCATCCCCTATGCTGCTGATGGTAGTGTTGGTGGCCAGACGACTAGGAAATGTTATGAAGAAGACGACGATGTGAAATCTTGTGATATAACAAAATATTGTAGTGGTCTTTCTGCCACAACAGCAGCTTCCGCAGAAGCACCACATCCCTCATCAGCATCCGTTGCAGCTACATCGTTATCCTCAACGCCAACTACTGTCTGCGGGGTGCCAACTACTGAAGCCAACATTTCCTCTAACGGAAATGTTGAACAAACGGCCAGAGGCTGCAGCCATGAAACCACAAACAACACCACCGCGACCACCGACAACCATGAATCCTTACATGAGAACGACGAACAGAAGCAGCAGCAGCAAAGGCATCAGCACCAGAAGCAACAAGAAGAAGGAAATCTCGACCACAATCAGCCGAGAGTTATGGCAAAAGTTGCATCCGCCGAAGAAATCATCGGCAACTTACCTAAAGTTTGGAAAGTGATGATGGAACTCCTAAGTCATCATAAAATCGAGCGAGTTCAATTTAAGGAGAATGGCCAAAGTGAGGATTGCTTTAAATCAGTGGAAACACCTAATGGACCAAAGGCTGAATTGAGTGTCAGTAAAACTTATATAAAGCTCAAGGTGAGTAGTTTAGTTACCACAATTCCATTACACAATGAAATGATATAAAATTTATTATCCTTTGAATATGGCTAGGGAAATCCTCTTTTGTGGAGGTGTGAAATCACTTTATGGAATCAGTTTTTTGTTTGAATATTGCCTCAATCCTTTTCATGATTTTGAATTGAAGTTTTCATAATCAATATTCTTTTGAAATTGGGGATGATAAGGTACAAGAGATGCAAAAAGGATGAAAAACTTAATTTTTTTGCTCGTGAAAAGTGTCATAAGGGCTGATATTACTCTCAGCGGGAATCAATTTAAATTTCTCTCTTATTCTTCACTTGCAAAAGCACTGTTCATTACCTTTAAATCCTTAATGCTACAAATCCCTGAGACGGATGTGCTCGGGGACATGCAATAACAGTACACATACATACATGAAAAAAATCTGAAAAGGGATGGGTTCACTAAGCATATTCAAATAAAATTGTGTTAAAAAAAATTGAACTAAAAAGAGTTTTTCTTTTCATTTGCAGGACCTCATCCTTGAGAAAAAATCTCTTGTTAAGGAGACAAACCGTCTAAGGACATTAAACTGTCATTTGGAGTACCGCTTGAACGAACAAGAAAAAAGACTAAGTACAGTTAGCTTGGAGTTGCAAAAAACTTGGCATTTGGTTGGAAAGATGCAGCGTCAACATCGCCAACTACACACTCAGGAGCAGATCCTTCGATACCAGTTGCAGCAAAAACGGCGTCTGTTGAGTGAGTTGAAAGATGAGTTGGAGTACTGTCGAAGAAAGTGGGCCGCAGCTAGGGCCAAGAATGATGAAAGTCAATTAGTATGTGACGACTTGAGAAAAGAGTTTGCTAGGAGGAAACTAGAGGATGCACATAACTCCGCAGAGAGTGGTTACAGCGATGGACCAGGTTCGGACGAGGATGACACCGGTGCAAAAGCTGTTGCAGCGACTAAAGACTGGTCTGATATTTTCCAAGTGAAGAAGACAATTAAGCGAATGCAAAGCACTTCTCCCAGAAGGTCCGGTTACTATGGAAACGAAGAAATGCGATGGAGTAGTGCTCCACCAGCTGTTAACTGGCCAAATGATGATAGTTTGCTTTTAATGGGCGAAGAGCCATCTACATCGATTGGGGGCGCTATTCCTAAGAAAGGGCCAAGAAGGTCTCGAAATAAGACACGAGGATCTTCGAATGAAGACAACAATGAAGACAGAGAAGAAAAAGAGGGAGAAGAAGAAGGAGAAGAGGAAGAAAAAGAAAGTTTGGATGAAACACAAAAAGAAAGAGCATGCAGAATTCATCGACTTGAAGAGCAGTGTAAATCACTCATAGCTGCAGTTATCCAGACCTCTGACAATCGCGAGCGCTTGGAAGTTCAACTCTGTCGTTTCCAAGATGAAATCGCTCCAACACAATTCGCAGTACCTTTGGATGAATACGTATCAATCAAAGCTCAAGAGCGTATGAAAAGAGCCAGTTCTGCTCCAGAGATCAATGACGATAAGTCTACTCAAGCTCGCCTTACCGCCCGCGAAGAGGAATACACTAGAAAACGGTCAGAAAGATTAGAACGTTTAGAAGAAGAAAGCCGTCAATTGATGAATCGTATCAAAAGAACTTCGGATAAGGGAAACTCTCTTCGTTCATCGATTGAGAGAATTCATTCAAGACGAGCTTTGAGTCGTGAAGGAAGCTTTGAGAGCAACACCGAGGAAGTCGGTGCACCAGAAGAGATAGGAGCCGAAGCTGTTGTAAGCGAAGAAGCTGAATCAGAATCTCTCACACAAGCAGAACAGGACTACACATCAAGGCGTGCTGAACGTTTAAAGAGACTTGAAGAAGAGAGTAAACTTCTCCTTTCAAAGCTTTCGAAAAACTCAGAGCGAGGAACTACTTTCAATACTAAGCTAGACGCCCTACACGAAAAGTATGGCAGTGAAGAGCGAGATAATTCCAGCAACCAAAAGATTGAAGATCGCTTAGAAAATGTCGCCAAGATGTCTACCAACAGAGAAGAACGTCTGAGGATTCTTGAGGAAGAAGGCCGCCAGCTTCTCACCAAACTCTCAAAAACATCTGATCGTGGATCGATGATGATCGACCATCTGAGCGAGCGTGAAAAGAGTAAAAATCTCAAGGCATCACTCAAACAAGCCAAAGAAGACCAACCTGAAATGTTAGCTGGCTCCACAATACCACCCACACCAAAGACTGTTGCTTGCAGTAGCATTGTATCTGAAGAAATCTCAGAGAGAGTCGTAATTACACAGACACCCAGTCAAATAGCCCAATCACAAGGTGCAATTTCAAAATCTTCTATACCTCAATTTAGTCAAACAATAGAAAATACAGTCCCATCAACGACCAAAGTGAAGTCGCAACCAGTGTCCAAGCTCTGTGCATCATCAGGCCGAAAACGTGTTGCTGTACCGAAAACCGAAAGTGCCACTGAGTCCCTTGAAGAAATGGTAGCCCGCCTCAAGAACCTACCATTTCCTAATGAAAATGAAGCCAAAGGCTCCCAATCCCAATCCAAAGATGAACCAACAGGCGATTCTTAACAATACAATACTCTTAAGATTAATTAAACCTATTTCAGGAACGACTCTGTTATATTATTAAACATTTAATCAAACTCTTTTCCTTTCTTCTTTAGTTTAAGAGAGAATGCTACTTCGTTTCAATAAAGTGTGCTCATTTAGAAAAGTAATTTTATTTATTTACCCACTTGCAACACACGGAAATCGTGTTTTCGTTCGATTTTCATTACAAGTCCGGTTTAAAATTGATTCGCATCCCTACGTGTGTTTGGTTAAAGATGTTTCCTTCTTCCCTTTTTGTTTCTTGGTCTTAGTTTGCCAGACTATACCTAAATGAAAATCCAATGGCTTGGAGGAAAGGTAGGTATCTATATTAGCTTGGCGAAACTGAAAATGAGGATTTGTCGGTAATGATTTTTCCACTTTCAAAAGGAAACCAATGAAACGATTCAATTGGATAGCAAAACTTTTGATTATTGCGTGTTTTTTGATTGAATGTGCACTTTCGTTGCTTCTTAATTAAAATTAAATTGCTTAACAAAAATTAATGCTAAGCAAAGAAAGGTGGACCTGAGGGACACAAAGAAATCTTCTTTATTCGAAATTAAAATCTCAGCAAGACAAACAAGCAAAAGAATGTGAACGTTAAAAGTTAGAAGAAGCCATTCAAAATCTCTATCGATTTGAATAAATAAAACGAACTCATTTGATCAGGGAACCAATACTCCAAGAGTCATAGCAATAAAATGTTTAGAAAAGCTTAAACCGAAAGAGATACATTTTATCTCAATAAAAGCTTTAAAAATCCCAGAAACATAACATTTTCTCATGACTTTCCATTACAATCTCCTCTCAACAACAGCGAACGAATAAGTGCGGTCAATTGAAACTGATATGCTTTAGGGAAACTCAGCTCCTTTATTCTTGTTCCAACAGACCTCGTCGTCGCTTCATCTGAATATAAACTTGAAGAGGATGAACATTGCATTTTAAATAGCTTGAAGGAGATTTCAAAAGCACCAGATGACATCTGGATTTTCCCATTTCCATATTTTTGCCGCAGCCAAATGCAATTTTCATGGAAACTGCACAATCATTGAGTGGTAAACACGAAACGGCATGATTATTTGCGATTCAATAGTGTGACAGTGCCAAATAAGATTTGTTTTTTGTTGTTGGTGAGCTGTATATAAAAACAGGTAAAGTCCTTGTTCGCGTTGGCAGAGAGAATTGACTTTCCATTTAATCTGCTCGAAATTGATGCCGGCGAAAACACTTTTTAGTATTTTATACAGCTGCAAGCTATGGTGGGATTAAATTTTATCGAGCCACTTTAAATAGGTGAGAGTTTAAGGGTATATACGTTTGTCTACAGAATGTTATCTCGTGATATGAAAATAATATAAGCCAGGTGTTGAGTTTATAGAGAGTTTTGGAAGGATCTCACGCTGCGCTCTAGGCCTGTGCCACTTTGGTTTAAAAAACTTATGTCACATAAAATATTTGATTGTAGGTAGTATGTGGTTTTCGATGCATATCGTAGGCACTTAACTTGTGGTATAATAGAACCCGTCAATTCGGTGAAAACCTAGTAACTGTAGAAGATATAGAGCAGCATATTGAATTGGCAGAGATTCGATTTTTATGGATAAAGCAAAGGACAACAAAGCTCCAGGA
Organism: Melanostoma mellinum; assembly: GCA_914767635.1. Classification (NCBI taxonomy): domain Eukaryota; kingdom Metazoa; phylum Arthropoda; class Insecta; order Diptera; family Syrphidae; genus Melanostoma; species Melanostoma mellinum. The sequence continues at coordinate 19,448,662 of OU612060.1, read as the reverse complement.
GAAGAAAGAGTTCCTTATGAGTTATGAGTTTTTTAAAAATGCTCCCTACATCTTTATGTGTCATTTATCGAAGGTATTTTCAAAAATACTACACACATCAGAAGTACCGCAAAGTTTTAAGAAATCAATAGTATTTCCAATGCATAAAAAAGGCGACACAAACAATGTAGAAAATTATAGGGGAATTTCATTTTGGAATATTGTAGCTAAAATATTTGCAGGCGTATTACTGAAAAGACTTGAACGTTGGGTAGAAGAAAACAAATTACTCAGTGAATTTCAAGCAGGCTTCCGTGCAGGATACTCAACAGTGGATTACCTTTTTTCTATTCAAAATATTGTAGATCACTACTTAGAAAATAGGAAAATAGGAAATTGTATGCAGTATTTATTGATCTTAAAGCGGCTTTTGACAGCATTGACCGACGAGCATTATTATATAAGCTCAATTCAATTGGCATGTCTTCCAAAATCCTAAAATTATTAAAAAATATGTATGAAGAGATTGTATTGGCTGTATGGGACGCCGAACAAATGTCAGACTGGTTTGAAACAAAAAGTGATGTTCGCCAAGGATGTTTGTTGTTCACATTTTTGTTCGCATTGTATATAAATGACATAGTTGATTTTTTAATAAATGGAATCCATATTGCAGGGCAAACAATAAGATGTTTTTTATACGCAGACGATATAATATCAAATTCCCCAAAGCCTTCAATTAATGATAAACAAATTCAGTGGTTATTGCAAGTCAAGAAATTTGGTAATAAATACTTCAAAATCGAAAGTCATGATTTTCCGAACAGAGGGAGGTAGACACTGCCGAAATGAAAGATGGACTGTTAACAGGGAACCTCTTGAAGTTGTGGAGGAATTTAATTATCTGGGTATGATACTAACACCTAATCTGAATCCAAGAAAACATCTGCAGATTAAGCTTGCAAAAGCAATAGCTGCAATAAATTCAACATGGAAAAATCTGTTTAGAAGTAGACTCGTTGCGCATAGCGTCAAGTTTAAAGTATTTGAAGCTGCTCTGAAATCATATAGATCTCAAGTTTGGGGATACCAACAATATGACGAAGTAGAAAAACTTCAACGATTTTTCCTTAAGAAAACATTTGCTCTACCACAGTCAACGCTGAACTACATGCTCATTTAGAAACTGGTCTTTCACCAACTTTTCTTTACACTCTAAGAATGCACTTTCAATATGTCTTAAAAATACTCGCATACCCTGACGATCGACTAGCAAAGATACTTGCAAAGCATAGCATACGCAAAAACATAAGCTGATTCAGTAAATGGGAAGGGCTATCTCTGCTCTGTGGAACTCCACTACCAAGCTTAGATATACAAGACGTTTATCTAAAAAATAAGCTAATGAGCTATCTAGAAGTTTTGGATATAAAAATAAGATAAGATCTGAGGAAGCTAAAGGCTCATCAAGGAGATTATTGCATCCAAAGCTCCAGTATAATTTAAACAGTCTGAATTTATTTACTGATGAACAAAGCTTGATTGAAATTTACAATATTTTTCGAGTGAGAGAACTGCTACCTCTAAACTACAGGCCATACCACAAAGACCGAAACACGTATTGTTCGTTATGCAATATGCAATAACAAGAAACTTCTTTTCACTTTTTATCTATTTGCCCCATTTTAAAAGAACTTCGATTCGTATGCTTTCAAAAGACAATTTTAAGTGAAGAAGATTCTATAAGTATCTTAAATGGCGAAAATTGGAAAAACCTGGCTCATTATTGATAGAAATACTCAAATACCGACAAGAATTTATTAACGATTAATAGTAGATTTCAACCCAATCAGGTGTACCCTCATCTTTCGTACACGAAAACTCCATTTTTGGTAAGAAAATATACAACACTCTGCATATTATTATAATTTCAAAATGTTAAAAAAAGAAAAATAGTTGTGAAATATTTTCAACAAAATTTTAGTCATGGAAAATTAAAACATTATTATTTTGAAAATAAAACAAAAAAACTCAAATGTTTAAAACAAAATTTAATGAAAAAGTTGGCATCTGGCAGAAGGTTTCAAACCAATGCCAAATGTTATTTATGTTATGAAAAATTAAAGTTTAAATGATATGGAATTAAAAATAAACCAAACTAAACTCAAGCTAAAACTAGAACCCGTCATTGAATCAGGAACAGAGTTTGTAACTCTGTATGTTGTTAATTGGCGCCCAACTGACGACCTACTATTCATTAAGTTTGCATACTACACCCAATCACGACAAAGTTTAATACATAGTTTTTTAAAAGGTATTTTTTATTGCAACGACTTTTTTCGTGCTTCAGTAAAATTAATGATTCAATTACCATTATAAGGCACTGTTATTGGCGATAAATTGAAAAAAAACTTTAAATTAATATTCTCTTACATTACAGACATGGATTTGGTTTAATTTCAATGTTTTGCGAAAGTTGTGCCTCATGTTCTTGAGGGCTAGTCATTTACAACATTGTCAAAGCACAATGATAAATGACAAGGAACAATGTAAGGCTTACACGCTGAGTTCCAGAAGCGGACCACTAGTATGAAGCACACAGGTTGGAGAGCTGCGATCCCTTCGAAATCACAAAGTAGCATTTCAGAAAGAAGAAATTTGTCTGTCAAGAACAGTCTTGAGATGATTTTATTATCCAAACCTCCGAGCGGATCTACCGAAACATTTTTTCACTTAAGTGGTCACTTTACAATATAACTTGCAATATAAGGAACGAACTCCAGTACAGCCAACACTAGAAAATCACACTTGACACATCCAAAGCTCAACGGAAAGACACTTTCATTTCCCTCCCTGGCTAAGAATGTCGCAGGGAAAGCGGTAGCAAAGCCAAAACTGGTGAACACTGCACCTCAAAAACCGCTCGATAGATTCGAATGAAACTCATACAACTTTTAGAAAACATAAAAAGCTAGTGCCTGATCAAAGCCTTTTTTTGCTTTTTTTCAAAATTAACAAAATGGCGGCCCAGGAATTTTTTTCTCATTTTCGGGGAAAAACCAACAATTAATTGTTTACCTATAAAAAATCGAATTTAAAAAAAAATCCTTCGATCAGGCACTAGTTTTTTATGTTTTCTAAAAGCTGTATAAGTTTCATTCGAATCTATCGAGCGGTTTTTGAGTTACAGATGTCACCAGTTCAAAAAACATAGTTTTGAGAAAAACACATTTAAAGTTTTACCGTCCATACCAGACCGCTCGAGAGCCTTTTATTCTTCGCTAAATAACTCGAAAGATATTTGTCGGATTCACCTCAAACTTTCAGAGAATATTTTTAATATACTATATATGTACTTTGAGAAAATGTAAAAAAATAAAAATCAATTTTTCGAAAATTCTGACTACCCCTAATCCCTCAAAGGACTGCTCACAGTAGATTTACTTACATTCAAAAGATAAGTTATTTTAATGCAACTGCACAAGTAGGTACTAGTACCAAAAAGACTGGTGGTCAGCATTTTAAAAAAAAACTTACAACATTGAAAAATTTAAGATTCAAATAACAGCTTGCGTCAAAAATACCACATTCAAAAAAATTGTCGTGTTCAAAAAGAATAATTCAGAGAACCCGCAGTCAAAAAGCCAACATCGTTCAACGTTCAGTGAGATTCGCTAGGAAATTAAAAGAAAGGCAGACCAAAGTACTCCCGGTACTTGGCGACGACACCTGCATTCAGTTGGCCTCAGACATGGAAAAATCCACAACACTCGCCTCGCTAGGAATGCTCATCAGTTCTACCTTGAGCCCAACTTCGGGCGTACAGTCAAGTATAGAGATTCTTATTTTAGTCGCACCACCCAAATGTGGAATGCTTTATCTAGCTCTGTATTTCCCCTGCATTACGATTCGCAAAGGTTTAAAAGCAATGTGCATCTGTGTCTCGTATTAAATCTTCTTCTATTTTCCAAAATTCTCGCACTGTGTTCTATAACATTATGTCTAAGGGTATTCATAACCCCTTGATGTGCGCGCTAATTATATAAAAAAAAAATCCAAAGCTGGGATGTTTGTAAAGCTATCTGTACACAACGAGGCGTACCGCATGAACAGATCACTTGTGTGAGGCAGTTAAATTGGAGAGCTGTGATCCCTTCGGCATCACGATGCTCGTGTTGCTGGAAGAAAAGGAACAACAAGGTCATTCAACAAATTGTCTAGTTTCGGCAAAAGATTGATGTCTTGATGAAGCGTAAACGCACGACGTCGAGTCAAGTGGTAGAAATTACACAATCTAGCGCTAATAAGGTTCTGGTGGCTAAGTTGCGGCCTAGAACCCCTATTTCTGCCAATCTACCAACTAGTCAATGAATCAGCAGTCAACAACGCTTTTAGCGATTTTAGACATTTTCTATAGTTTTTCATTTCAAAAATATACTTGCAATTCGCAACCAAGTGGATGATTTGTCAAAATTCTTTTCTATTTCACTAAACTCTCGTTAAATGGTTAAATTATTCCTTAAAAATATTCAAACTGTCGTCGTTTGAAAAACAAATTAAATGTCTCTAGCAGACAGGGACTTCTTTCTTCTAAAATGCTATATGAAAATGTTACCTCAATCCTTTAGCCTTCCCGCTTTCGTGACATGTGTTTGCAACTGAAAGCAAAAAAAAAAAAAAAGCATCAAACATCCAAAATAAGACTGCAAAGTCCCATGGACACTAAATACACAGTGTTGATTGTATCCCTGCTTATACTCAAAAGCCTGATATCGTCATAGTCCCTTGCATCGCTGTTATGAGTTTTAGACATGTTTCCTGTTCTGTAAGCGAAAAGGATACATTTTCAATAGGTTTCCTACATGGTGCCATAGAAGAGGAAGTTGTTTTTTTGCCTCCTGTAGCAGGATACAAACATGTAGCCCTAATGACATTTTGTAGCGAAATCTAGTTAAGAAATGCAGTGAACCACCGCGTCGAATAGAGTGTGAACTACTTTCTCTAATCGGGATCATTGGCCCAAGGACGGATATGTGTTTGTAGTGTGCACCAGGATTTAACTAAATAAAATACAAAAACAAAACAGAGAAATCAAAGAGGTCGCCATGTTAATGAAATGGGAATTTGGATCATTACAAAATTAAACCAAGTTCGATTGAAGTAAGAGGAATGTTTTTTGAATGGTGTTTTTTACAAAAAGACTTCTACTGCACAAGCGTTGTCAACGAAAACGTAAAATTTTGTTTTCAAAGCTAAATATTAAATAAAAAATAATCTTGAACTTAGTTGGGGCAGTGATTAATAGTTCCTTTAGTTTAAGGTAGTCATTTCCGATGGAAAACCTTGGCTTTTGAGAGAAACTGAATAGAAAACCTTGTCCGACCGACAGCAATGCTAAATGCAGAACTTTCATACAGCCCTTCTCGAAAGAAGTAATAGCCCTACAAACTAACCTACAATGTTTTATATCAAAAGGGGAAATTTACCAAGAGAAATGTACAAATTGTTCAAAGGTTAAATTGAGTGAACGCTCTTTTGCATCCTTTAAGACTAATTCAACTTTATACTACCTACACCTCAAGTACACAAACTTTGATGTAGGTCAGTTGAAATTCAATGGTTACTTTACAAAGGTTTGTCCTTAAACTTAATCCATTCAAAGAGTCTAGGACGTCACCTACACTTAACCTACATACAAATAATAACAATAGAAAAAAATAAAAACAAAAACAAATTCAAATTGCCTATAAAAGTTTTCCCATTTAAACTTGACCGAGTTGCATGAAATTGGTTCTTGTTCGGTGACAGTGTTTCTCGTGATGTGAAACAATATTCCAAAAGCACTTATCTTGATGGTTGCAATTTGAGTGACACAAAACACAATGAAGGGGAAATTGCAATTGAGTACTCAACCCTAAGACATTTGGAGCATTTGCTCGTATTAAAGTCATTTTTTTTAAGGTTCTTGGTTAGACATGTGCAGCAGTGGAAGTGTATAAAGTCATTTGCAGATGACAAAAATAAAAATTAAATGGAATCTCACCCATAGGCCATAGCGAGAACGTTTTCATTGTTAAAATCTGATGTGTGTTAACGGTTCAATAGCAATTCGGTTCATAGAAAGTCTTTTAGTTTAGAGCCCGATGAGGAGACGCAAGGTTGTATTTTTTATTCTAAAGTACTTTTGATCTCGAACATGTTGGTGTTTACTTTTTTCAAGGACATTTTCTGCTGTCATGGAAATGAGATTTGAATACACAAGATAATTGGTGATTTCCATAGGATGACGCAAGACGATCGATGGAGCGTATAAGTGCGCTCGAAGATGGCAAAGAATCGAGCTTTGTGTGTGGGAGGTTTGGTTTTTTTTCACAGTAAAAAAAAATAAAGTTGTAAAAAAAAATATTTATGTATATGTATCGATTCTACGATTGAACTATCAATTTTAACGCTCTATTTTGTACCCTATCAAGCAGGTTTGAGCGGCACCTGACCAGATATGAGAGTTATACTCCAGATTTGGGCGGATGAAGGCCTTATGAATTGTAGCCAGATCAGAAGGGGTGAAGAATTTCCTGCATCGTCTTAAGAAACCTCAGCATTTAGCAGCGTTTTTGGCGACTTCAAATATGTGGTCATTCCAACGAATATCATCGTTTACACACATACCAAGTACTGACAGCTTTTCGGTTTCTTCGATGCAGGTGCCATTCATGGATAATGGCAATGGCGGAATGTTAAGCTTCAACGACAAGAGACAACATGAAGTTTTCGAAGCACTAAATTCTACTCAGTTCATATGACCCCAAGAAACAATGCTGTCAAGGTCAGAATTTAATGAGCTTATCATACGCTCCCGTTCCAGTTCCACATCCGAAGAGCAGGGACGTGAATTTGGAAACGAATATTAAAAGCTGAGGGTCGAGTCGTCGTCAAAACAGTTGAGAGGATTAGAAGTTTCAGACAAGAGATCATTTATAAAAATGAGGTAGAGAGTCGGAGACAAATCGGAGCCCTGGGGCACACCAGCATTTATGAGGTGAAGCCATCCAATACAACTTGTATTGAACGGTCGGAAAGGTAGTTTCTAATCTAACAAAGAAGAGACTCATCGATACCAAAAGCACGCATTTTCGATAAAAGAGCCTGATGCCAAACTCTATCAAATGCTTAAAAAATATCAAGCGCAATAGTCTTACTTTCTCCAAAACGAGGTAAAGATTGGTTACACTTTTCGGTGAGATATGCCATCAAATTACCAGTGGACCGTTTGCCACGAAAGTCGTACTGACGGTCATTAAGAAGCTTTCGTTATTCAAGATATTTCATATATTTCTTAGCCTGGATCTGGCTTTGGCAGGGCAATCACATAAAATGTGTTCAGTCGTTTCTGTTTTTCGAGACAGAGACGGCATTTGATATCCTGGCTGATGCCCATGTTTTTAAGATGATATCCTCCTCAGTGCTCAGTGAGGAAGTCCGTAAGTAACTTTGTGTCACGTTTGCCTATGTCAAGAATATCTTTCATACGTCTTTGAGATCGTCGATGAACAGTTTTTACTGGCGGTGGTCATTAGAGTTGTTTCAGGTGTGGTTCGTGTTCTGCCGTTCGCAAGTAACCAGTTTACGTTTAATGCTACTGATTGGGAGACCGCAGTAGGGTTCCGGGCCTTTGAATTAGGATTAAGAACCAAGTCTAACTAGGCTGTCAGCCTTTTCGTTACCGTGTACATGTACATGCTACTTAGTCAATGAAAACACTAATAATTTTGCGGAAACCGCAAAGTTGCAGCAGCAAATTAAAGCTGCTCAACTCAACAAACATTAACACCCTGAGAAGGGTTACCGAAACCCGTGAAACCAAATGGTGGAAAAATTGGTCAATACGGCCATCTCATTCCTCGAATTCAACTGAAGAACAAAACTGACTAATACTTCTTTAGAGCTAAGGAGGTCTTTTATGAAAGATTTTTCGGCTTAAGAGGAACGTGTGGTGAGACATTTTTTATAAAAAAAAACTATGTTTTTCATTTAACTAAGCAGGCTTCCACATTGTGGCTCCCTTAAGAGTGACAACTCAACAGTTTGGGCATTTTCACACCTTATTAATGAGAAGAGTGCTTCACAAGCAAGCAGAGGAGTTTCCAACTTCCAGTTTCCCTGTGACCTCCAGGGTTTGGATTACACCAGGAAAGGAGATCGCGGAGAGAACTATTACGGCGATACCCCGGCGTCAACTTCTGGTATTCGCCAGTGGATCAAATTTGAAAGTTCATTAAGAGTTTCAGATGATTCAGGGAGGCCTACTTCACTCTTGGACTCCAACATAATTTCACTTCTATCCACTCTTCTACAATCTGATCCCCATATATCCAGACATGCAAAATGGATTCATTGAAATCTAAGTAAGATGTAGCCCCCTGTGCTCTAGAAGCATAGTCAAACCCATGCCATGAGACTCTTCGAGGCAAGCAAAATGGATTCATTGAGGTCCAAGTAAGCTGTAGCTCTAAAAGCATAATGAAACCAATGCAATGCCAAGAGAATCTTCAAGGTGACTGAAAAGGTAGTTGTAGGAGTTGGCGTCGGGGTCGTCCTCGGCTTATTTGTTGAGTGAAAAGTACGCAAAAACTTCAGACACTCAGGCACACACTGCCAGTTTAACCATTAATCTTCAATTGTTTTTCGCACTGCTTTACATCCGAATATGCTCCTGACTATGGATAAGAACATATTTTCCAAACATAAAAAAAAATAAAGGATTCACTTAAAAAATCTTCAGAACAGCTTCACGAGAAAGGGCTGTCTATGGCAATGTAACAACACTCGGAGGGCTTGCCTTTTATGTTTATGGGATTCAAAACTCCCACGTCACAAGTAGACATCATAACCATTAAACCACAGACCACCGGAGTGAGAATCGGCTTGATTACTTATATTCAAAAAAAAAGCCATTGGGCTCAGTAGAGTTTGAGTCAAAAAATTATGAATATTATGAAATTGATAAAAAGTTAATAAATAACAAATCAAAGGGAGCCCCAGGGCCTAGCGCGTTTCTCTCAACCATATCATGGAGCAATGATGTCTTGCAGCAACCTACAAGTTTTCGCAGATTTCAAAAGGCTAAGTGAGAAAGCGCTCATTACTAGCGGTGAGCTTTGCAGCTCCTCACAAAATTCAATATCCGTTGAAAAAAATTTGAGTATTTCTGGAATTCAAACCTCGATACAGGCAAATATGCTAACCATTAAGCTAAGGACAACCCTTGTGTTACGCCAAGATCGCAAGACAAGACAAATAGTTGCAAAACGAGTGTCCTCAATCAAGTGAGTCGCAGTTTATGTTAAAAGTATTCTCATTTTCAAACACTTCTACAATAATTTTTTTTCCGGCATTCTCATCATAACTCCAATATATTTAAAAATGTCTAAGAACTGTCTGTAAGTTCTTGACAAGGTACCAACGTAAGCACATTACGACTGCAATGACGACATTTTGGTTCAAAAGAAGCACAATATTTGATAAACTCTCACAATGGACCATGTCCTTTCACTCCATCTACAGGAGACGACACTCATTCGTACAAGTTCATTAATTTGTTGATCTTATCTGCGTTGTAAAAATAAGCTCCAATATAAGATTATAACGTGACCAATAAAAGCATTACAGTGTGCTGATGGATACACGTACGTCCTTTCTCTCCTTTCCATGCACTCTGCAATATTTGTTCATCGATGTAGATGGTTTTATGGTTATAACCAATTGCCGAAAGGGAAAGCTGATTTTTTTTTCGGTCCTACAGCTCTCATAAGAACTAACCGATTTTTAAAAATCGTTTAGTATACCTATTTTTGTTTTAGAGAATTCAGGCACATCAATTTGGAGTGCGGAGTGTTTTTCTCTCCCTCTGCTCTTCTGAAAGGACATAATTGCGAAATAAAAACACAGATGTTCATAGCGGAACAATGGAATTGTGTTTATTCATATCGAAAATGTTGATTAAACACCCGAAGTAACAGGCATAAAAAAGATGTACCAATATACGATTTTATCGATAGTATACCATGGACAAAAAGTAAACATACCGCTAAACCCGGCTAAATTGAACTCAGAGATTCCTGCTCGAGGGATATTGCATAATCCTTGGGTTTATTCAATACACATACACGACACGAATAGAACATTGACCAGAAAACAGAGAGGAGGATGTAATGCTCTGATTTTTTATAGGCATACAAAAAAAAAATATATCAAATCAAATAAGAGCAATGTTGTTCTCTATCCCTGGTTCAGTGGTAATAGCAATTGATTTCGGTTCGGGGGCAAAAAGTCATCCATTTAAATGATATGATGGTTATTGGATGCAATATCAGTAAATTGAGATCCATATTGATGGTACTTGGGTGAAATGATGTCTGTTCTCGCTCTATGAAAGATTTTATGAATAATTCTTGATAAATCATCTTTTGACTTTATGATAAAACGACACACACATAGAAACAATTAGTGAACGCTTTGTTGCTGCGAACCATGGAAAGATAAGTGCGCAATTATCCATTACGGGTTCGATGACGCGTGCAGAAATCAAGAGATTCAATGGGTTTTATGAATGATGATGATCAATCACACGTCAAAAGGACGGGAGTAGTACTAAAAAATCAATTGCCAGAGAAAGAAAGACCAACGAGAAGTTCTGCTTTGCTTGGGGCAATTGCCCAAGAAAACCACACATTTGTTTCACTTTCCCAAATAAACAACTAAATTCACTTGGCTATATTCAGCATTTTCAAAAACTGTGTTCCCGTGTGACATTTTTGCGGATTGCCATGGTCAAAATGTCATACATTTGGGCAGAGCAGAATAACACACATTTTCTGGACAATTTTGGTTGTGTCCACGGAGGAGACACAATTGTATATACGGTTGGGGCGTGCGGTCGCATAACTTAAAGGACTGCTGGAGCAATGAAATGCCATTTAATTCCATCCTGCATGATATTCATTAAATTTTGCTCTATACAATTAGGAGTAGTACCTGCACCGGCGTAATGAGAAAGCGGTATGTAGTGTTTGCGAAGCTATTTAGTGCCACAATGATCAACCAACTGGAAATGCAAGGACACACCGCATATTTTCGGTTGAAGAAACCACTTGACATGGTTTTTCCTACATATGAATTGTGTACATTTTATCTAGCTTAAGGTATGCACATATATACATCACGCTGAGTAAAAGCAATTAATTAGTTAGAATTTTAGAGTTGACGCTGTATTTTGTTTGGAAACGTTTTGATGGTTTTTTTTTGTTGTGCCGAATATGTGAAAATTTCAATTTATTTTTTACTCTTCGGTGTTGTTGTTTGAGGAGGAAAGGTTTCCAGTCTGTTTCTGGGAAGTATATGGAAAGCAGGTTTGGAATCTTTTAATGGTTTTTTTAAATGCCTGGCTAACCATTCTCTTCTTAGGAGTTCCTTAGACGGTTTGGTGCACGTATCATCATGGTAAGCATATCTGCCTGTTGTGTGAAAGTTTGAGATTCGAATACCAGAATGGCAAGTCCTTTGAGAGTAATTACTCTGCCAAGAAAAGCGCTTTCTCAATGAGACGTTCAAAATCGGAAAAACATTTGTCGGTCCCTCCATTCCTCACAATTTTTATGTGTTTAAGATAAATGAGTTCTGAGTTCTATTGCCTCTCCTACTTATTTTTGTTAGTTCTTGGAGTTTTTTGACTGTAGGGAATTTGTTCTAGAGATTCACAAATGTATTGGAGATGGTAACACTGTTTTACTATAAAGAAGATAAAAGCAAAAAAGCAACCAGTAAAAAGACTCTTCGTTTGTGGAAATCGAGAGGTGCCATTACAAGGACGAGATTCGGAAGTTTTACCAAAAGGTAAAAAGATCCTGCCAGGGTGGCAAACCCCGAACTCAAGCCTGTAAATACCAGCAGGGAAACATAGTTGTAGAGTCACAGTCGCTACTGAGGATCTTGAAAGATCACTTCTGCAGACTGCTTAACGGCGATGAGGACACAAATTCCGCTGTTAGGCAGACTGCCCCATTCAGCCTGGACGATGATCAAGAATGCCGTCCTCCCGACCTAGAAGATGTTAAGCTTGCTATATGCAAACTTAAATCAAATAAGACTGCAGGTGCAGATGGCCTTGATGCCGAACTTTTCAAGGCAGCTGGAGATCAGTTGGAAAGGAGCATGCACTATGGTCGGAAGAAAGCATGTCTGATGATTGGAACCTCAGTATCGTATGCCCGATCCTAAAGAAGGGACACCCTCACAATTGCGCCAATTATATAGGGATAAGCCTCCTTAACATTGCACATAAAACCTTGTCTGCTGTAATATGTGAACTTCTGAAACCCCACGTCAACAACTTGGTAGGTCCTTATCAATGTGGTTTTAGACCAAAGAAGTCCACAATAGACCAAATTTTCACATTACGGCAGATCTTGGAAAAAACCCCGAGAACATAATATCGATATTCACCATCTCTTTATCGATTTAAAGGCTGTGTATGACAGTATTTACAGAGACGAGCAGTACAGAGCCATGTCTAGTCATCCCTGCAAAACTCGTACGACTATGCAGGATGGCTTTGGAGAATTCACGCTGCTCCGTCAAGGTCGGTAGAGAACTCTCCGAGACCTTTGACGTCGAAAAAGGTTTTAGGCAAGGCGAAAAACTGTCAAGCGATTTCTTCGACATCATACTTGAACAGATTGTAAGAAACTCAAACCTCAACACGAGAGGAACAATCTTTCAAAAGTCTGTACAATTACTTGCCTATGCAGACGATATTGACGTAATGGGAAGAAAAAAGCGTGATGTCATAGGTGATTTTGCGAGTATTGAAACGGAAGCGGCAAAAATGGGTTTGATGGTTAATGAGGGCAAAACGAAGTATATGCTGTCATCAAACAAGGACACAGAACATCGACGAATTGGACAAATCGTCACAATAGACAGACATAACTTCGAGGTAGTACAGGACTTCGTCTACCTAGGATCCGCTGTAGACACGGACAACAACATCAGTGCGGAGATCAAACGGAGAATAACTGTTACTTCTTTGGGTTAAGAAGGAATTTGAGAATCAAAACCCTCTCCAGAAAAACCAAGGTAACCTTGTATAAGATCTTGATCATCCCAGTCCTGCTTTACGGCGCGGAAGCATGGACCTTATCGAAAGCGGATGAGGAAACCCTTGCCTTGGTCGTTTCGAAAGAAAAATTCTACGAATGATCTTTGGTCCCGTACGCGAAAACAATGTGTGGAGAAGAAGATACAACAACGAGCTGTATGAGCTGTACCGCGACATGGGCATAGCCAGAAGAGTACGCATCGCGAGGCTACGATGGTTGGGCCATGTAGAGCGGATGGACGCAATCGCTACGGCTCGTCGGGTGTTCGAAAGCATATTGCAGGGAAATTGCGGAAAAAGAAGACCTCGTCTTAGGTGGCGCAATCAAGTGGATGAAGACCTCACCGACTTAGAGTGCAAAACTGGAGAGAGCTCGCCCGAAATCGAAGTCGTTACAGAAGGATGTTGGTTGAGGCCCAGGTGCACCCCGAACTGTATAATGCCCACCTAAGTAAATAAGTAAGTAAAAAGGCTCTTCTAGCTATGCTCATGTGGCGTAACAGCTCATTAGGTTCTTGGTTGAATCTGCTGAATTAAAGATTATTCAGTATTATTCCTTTCAAAGAGAATTCTTCATTCGCTTAAAATAAGACCAATTCCTCTGTACTGTATTGCAGGACTGGGTCTTCTAAAAGGAGACCTTTTTTGTTAGGTTTTGTTTCGCAATTGCCTTCTTAGAAGCTTAAGAAACAACGAGTGATTAGACCAGTTTTCCCATTTGATAAAAAAATAGAGGTTCACTAGGGACCAGGAGCCCGGGGAGTAGTGCATTTCTAACAACCTACTTGTGAGGAATAGATAGGACTAACAATGTTCTGCCTCATGATAGGTGTCGCTCGGCAAACCTTAAACGTATCTAATTGCCTAAATTTCAATTTTTGGAGTCTTTCGATTAAGATATCACATCAAGCCAAACTTCTTCCTTATGCTATCAATATATTGAGGATCAAGTGTTTTAAGAAGATCTGACTGAAGAAGGACAGAACACTATTTTGTGATATGGAGTGCCAAACGTCTCAGTTTACGTTCGTATTTGGAACACCTGTGATTCACGTTAAAATGGTAGGTACACATATATTTAACATTCATCAACAAAAATCAAGTGAATTACATTTAAGAATATAGTAAAATTTATAGAACGGACATAAAAAAATCTAGACTGATTTTGATGAAATTTTTAGAAAATCTTACAACTAGACCGATGATGCTGTGACATTTGGCTGTGACGAAACCAACAGGCATTTGAGTATGGAAGCTAGTATCGTACCCTAAAGTTTTAGAGTGGTAACCCGTCGAATAATGGTCAAACAGCTAATTACTACCCAAAAGTTCGAAGTTCAAATCCCAGATACACTTAATAGTATCGTCTATCGCGGGGAACTGGCAGGTCTTCTTAGAGTTCTTTCACTGGTATGAAAAGCGAATTATCACTCAGCCATTCGGAATCGGAAAAAACTTGACGGCACTTGAAATGGTTAAGCTGAGGCTTTCCTAGCTTAATTTTAGTTGGAGTTTTATTCATATTTCGACAGAAACGGAAACTAAAAATATGACAAATTATGCACAAAATGTTTCTCTAGCCTTACTGACAGGTAACTGGCTACAGCTAGTTTATACTTGCAGTAAACGTAGAACTATACTAAATTCTCTATTTTGTAAGTTTTCTAACTGCCTCATAAAAATTAGAATTGGCAGCGGAAGATTGTGGTACCCGTGGCATGATGGTTAGCATGTCTGCTACTAACCCAGTGGTTTGTAGATTCATGGCCATGAAAAGCGCTTTCTCGATTTGTAGTTCGGAACCGGAAGAAAATTGTAAGTCCCCTCTATTCCTTTACAAGGCATGGTTGTGAGAAATGCGCTAGGCCCTGGGGCTCCTTGCTCTGTTGGGTCACCCTATTTATTTATTTAACGGAATATGAATAGCGATTCCTCACTTAGAAGACAGACTTAAATGCCATACACACAACAAAGAGTTCAAAATTATTATTTTATTATGGTTCATTTAGCCCCTTTTCAATTGAAAATCCAGTACTATAATTTTGATTTTTGGGTCACCGTAATATTTATTTCAAAAAGAAGGTCAACCGCAAGCACAACTGCTCTTAAAAGAAATGTAAAATACTTTTTTCATGCAAGTTCAGTACTCCCTTTGATTCAATCAACAAAAGCTAAATGAATATTGAATACATGCCAAAACCACTAATTAAGTTATAAATTTCAACTTCAATAAAATGGCATTTCCTTTTTCAAAACCAACAACAACATAATATTACCCTATCATTTCAACCACTAACAAGCTTAATCACACATTAGAGCCCAATTATGGTGGTGTGGTAGAGGAGTAATAAAAATTAATAACTTGATGGTTATTATCAGCATCTCTTTGGCTGCTTATTTGGTAGATAGATATGTCCTATATTATATTCCGTTCATTACCCACCCATATACAGAGTCATTATCATCTTCACCATCAAGACCGAAATATTCTTCCTTAACACTGAAATGATTGTTATCCTTAAAGAAAAGGAAATCGAATGGGATCACCCTAATAGCATAACTTCAAACAGTACTTACACAGCTGTATGTAGTACAGTAATGTTATGGATTAACATACTAATCTGAAAATGTCTTTCTTGAATCCTCTCATTGTGCTTGAGAAGGAACTTCCTGTTACATAGACATAGAGGAAATTAAATGAGCTCAAAGCATTTAAATAATTGATGGAACAGAAAAATGGAATGCTTTTGTAAGTCATAGTACTTTTCTGGAAGATCTTTTCGTATTATGATTCGTCTATGTAAACCAGAAAATACAGTACTTACTATCACTGATTTTGAGGATGAAATTGCTTTCATTTTTGGTTAATTTTTAAGGATGTAAATGACTTAAAAAATTATTTTGGGGATTGATTGTTATTGGTTAGCATAAAAGTGGAATCATTAAGAAAAGGTTTATATGAATCTAAAAGGCCGTAATGAGAAAAAAAACTTACGTGTTTTTCCAAGGCTTAAGAGCTTCGCGTCGCAATCTGACACCCATCTGCGTCTGAAGTACTGCCAAGTTCAGTTCATCGTTCCATTCATTCATCGTTTCCTGAGGATTTACTCAAAAGCAACTTCTTCTCGTTTGCATATTTATAGGCGGGACGAAGTAGGAAACTACATTTACAAATTCTGTGAATGGAAAGAAAAAAACATGAAAGTGGGAGTTAAATTTAAAATGAAACAAAAAGTGAGTTTGTGCAATTCAAATACAGCAGAAAAGACTACGAAAACTGAGACAAAGTGAAGATGAAGAGGAGACGAATATCATAGCAAATACTTGTATTTTACATCATTCTCTTGCAGATTGAATCCTTTTCATGAACATTTTTGCTTTTTGTGTCGCTTTTTCGTTTCATCGAATTTTCAAATCAATCAGTTCTTAAGAAATTTCACTTCAATAGTAAAACATGCCTGCTTTGCCTGCTTTACACAAAAGGTATGTAAAATGAAGGCGCAAACACATGTATTAAACACAGAATACACAACAATAACTTCAAAGAGAATGGAAGGAACCTAAAATTTTTAGCCGATTCCAAAGGCTAATCGAGAAAGCGCTTTTCATGGCAATGAAATTACTATCAATGAACTTTCCCATTCCGCGAATGGTGATATCTGTGGAAAAACATATTTTGTTTTTTTTGTGATGATTCCAACCTCCCAAATAACATGGACACATGCTATTCATTCCGCCACGAAAATCACAGACTTTTTGCTTTCTTTTTAACAGGCACCATGCTAGTTTGACATTGAAAATACAAGTCTTACAACGAGGTTCCACTGTCGATATAGAAATATCCACTATCGCACTCCACACAAGACAAAACGGTCAGGGTTCCATCCAAGACCTCTCAAGGCGAACAACAAAAATTGCTTTTGGACAGATTCAAGTTTCTTTATATAAACACCATACAACGAAGACCAAATTACACTACAGTTCTCTAACAGTGACCGGACCAATGAACAATATATAGCTTTAGTAATATAGGGACCACTAAATTCCTTGGGTTTCCACATGTCACTAAAATGACATAGTTTGACAGACCAAAATCTTGTCAGTATTGATACAGTTGCCAGTTCATTTCCACTTGTGTCATTTACTGTCAAAAAATTGGTTGTCATTTCATTGATAAAGAAATTTTGACAAAGCGTTTTGTCAACTCAATGAGCGCTATTTCCACTTGTATTGTCATTTCTGAACTGGTAGTAGATTGTCACTGAAAGTTATTTGCCTTGCTTCGTCGAATTTTTGTTTTGTGTGTTGCAAGGTTTTCATCTTTTTTAATTAATAAATTAAATAATGTGTGAAATGAAAATTAATTAATGTTATGCCTGCTGTGGATATAAGGCAAAGAAAACCTTTAAGGAGGAGGGACGGGGTGTTTACATACTTTGAGAATAATGTCGAGGTGAACAGTCAACAATAAAATAAAAAATAAAATAAAAACGTTTCAAACAATTTTTATGGAGGATTCAACACTCCACTCCGTCGTTGATATTCTCTGCCTTCGATTTTTTTCCTTTTGAATTTTTTCATACCATAGTACTATTTATTTATGTTTTCTCGTGTTATTACTCGTCACTTCATTGACAAAAGATTCAACACGATGCCAAAAAAAATATCGATGTCAGTGAATGATGGAGTGACATTTCGTTTGTCAATCAGCCAATTTCCACTTGTCATTCAAATTTACTGCCAAAAAATGACCGACGCTGTTCGTCAGTTGAATGACTGTCAATTTTTGCAATTTCCACTTCTCATTTTTCTCGATGACAGAAAATTTGGTCATTCATCACTTAAAAAATGGCAAGTGGAAACCTAGCATAAGTCTTTAACTACGTCAATTCTTACTAACTTTTGTTCGTCTATGGAGTAGTCAAAATTGATTGTACATGTTTTTCTTAAAAAAGAAATTATATTGCATTTCTCCACATTTAACATTATTCCGTTAGCCTTACTTAACTAGGCTGACTAAACATTGCTGCAATAATTGCGAATCGGCAATATTGTTAACTGTATTGACACACTGCGTCCTTTGCGACAAATAAGATTGGATCCACAGTAATAAGGTGTCATGAATGCCATTTTTTTTTTTAATTTTGTTGAAAGCTTTGCTGAAGTCAGTATAGATAGCATCAACCTGGTTCCCTTTTTCTATTTCTAAAAGAATGAATGAGGTATAGTCTGCTAAATTGGTAGTTATAGATCTACCTTTAAGAAAGCAATGTTGATACTCGCTTAAAACTGAAATCAGCTTTACGTTCAGCTTGTCAGTTACCAGTTTCTCAAATAATTAAGGAATTGCTGACAGGATTGGAATACCTCGATAATTTTTGATGTTGGATCTGTTTCCGTTTTTAAATATTGGCGTTAGAAACGAGTTACGCCACGTGTTAGGAAATATCCCATCAGACAAAGATTGGTTGAAAAGTTGAAGCAGGGGCTTGGAAATAGTTTCATCGTTGTTTTTTAAAAACAGAAGAGGAATGCCATCGGGACCACTACCTTTGCTAACATCGATGGTTCTAAGGTGACGGATAAGGTCTTTCATATTCATATTCATATTCACTCATATTCATTCATCGATTCAAAGTAAACATATGGAAAATGCTTAAACGACAGTAGGGACACAACGAAGAATCGCACAAAGAGGGTACAGAGAGTAGAAAACTGTGTTCCCGCCGATCTAACCCTAGATATTTATGGGTATGTTTCTTTATCGTGACGCATTTTCGTTTCATCGATCCTAATCATCCTAGACGTTTCCCTATGTTCTCTTTTAATTCTCGTATTCATACTTTTCTTTTAACCTTTTTAACTACTTGTGTATCAATTTTTCTATTAGACTTGGCTAACATTTTCACTCTACCCACTTTCTTTCATTACTTGCGGCACAGAGATAAATTCTCTGCCTTTGCCATGTAGTGCCTCAGCTAAATCATCATTAGATATTCGTTATGGGAAAACTCGGATTGCTTTCTTCGAGAAGTTTCTCTTTCTCTGATGTGTTTGCTGAAACTTGCTTGGAAATTCCCACAGCGCTTGGGGTTGTGGATTGAGTTGTTGGATCCCTCTCTTCGGTCAGTTGTCTTCGCAGTCTGTCTAGCCATTCTTTTAGTTTTGAGTTCCTCTTTGAATTCTTCCAATGATTGTGCTTTGCAAACTTTAGCTTCGATTTCCTGTTCGATTTCGTCACTCTTCCTAATTGCTACACTTTCACTTGCACCTTCACTTTGGTGACTACTTTGTTTGGGAGATGTACTCCTTGTTCTCTGTTCTTTTTGTTCACTTGGTGCCGAAACACTTTGGTTTCTAGCTAAAGCCGATGCACTTGCACTTGAACTGCTTTCCACTTCATCACTAACTACTACGTCCAAAAGTAAATTTTGGTTTTCAATCTCCCACCACCAGGTATCTTCTATAGAATCCTGACTGAGTTCCTCTTGTTGCGCTATTGTTATTATTATTAGGCTCTCCTTCGTCCATGGGGAGTGACGACTCAGAACTGCCCATGGTCTTCGTGCCTCACTAGGGTTTTATATAAACGCGCACAGATGTTGATGTAGAATTTCAGAACAAGGGTAAGGACCAAGTTGTCTCTTTTGACCGTCTGGACTTATTATTTCTAAAAATAGTTATGTGATGGTGATGGTTTGATATTTTTATGTGGAGATTTTATAACAATTGCACCCTTAAGTGCATCCATGATATGTCGACCGTCAATCGGATGCATTTTATTCGATTCGAGTTCGGGTCTGCTATTGGTTAGGAGGAAGCCCCATCGGGACTTCAAAATTAAATCGATATTGCCGATCGGCATGTGCCGTTTGGTGCCGTTCAGTATTAGTGTGGACGCACCTAAATAAAAATTGCAGTTTTATTGTTTTGTTCGATTCAAAGTTAACATTCTTCCTCCACCTTTCCAATTTTGTGAGCGGTTTATCTCGCTTTCACCTGTTCCTGTAAGAATACGAGGATAAAATTTAGCCCATATGTTACTTGCTGATAACATAACTTTCAATTGGTGAAGGAATTTTTAAAATCGGTCCAGTATTTCTTGTGCTTATGAGATACACCACAGATTAAAACCTTTCCTCTCTATGATACATATAAGTATAGAAGTATAGATTTAAAAAAAAAAAATTAGCTTCCCAACCCAACTCAAATACACAATCACTTTAGTTGCCATCACGCACACTAGATCGGTGATTTTATTCTCACTCAAGACACACAGCGGCACTTCCTTTATAAAGCCCCAAACATCAGAACAAAGTAAATAGAGCGAATTAAATTTAACAAGCTGAAAATTCTTTTTCAAGGATGTCAATAACGATGGAAAAAGAGTATGTTATCGTATGGCTCCCAGTATGTTCCGTATAATGTTTATACAGTATACCATCTTCTACACAAAGGATACAATTTGCCTTCATTATAAATTACCCTCTAAATAGAACCTAAGTGAAAGCAATAAAACTCGTTTGTCTATATATCTACAATCTATCTGTGCATCATCATTTAACGCGAGTATGGAAATAAATTGGTAACACATATTTCATAGACACACACAATGTGGGGAGTAGGTGTGTACCAATTCCAATAGTATATTTCTTCTTCTTCTTCTTCTTCTATGAGGGGGAATATAAATTCTATAGCTTCTCTGACAAATGGGAACAAGAAATCTTCCTGGATAAGCTGCTTTGAAAAACCTACATACCTACTCACTCAGACAAATCACATTTGAATTGCTGAAAATGTGTCGTTCTCCTTGGGGATTTCTTTATCGTTGAGGCGAAAATTATTGCGTCTCAATTACCTATGCGTTTATTCATTGTAGATAATATAATGTCGTATGGTATGGTGATATATGTGTTTCTTTAAAGTGATGAGGTTATAAGCCTTTTAGGGAAATATTTACACTCAATAAATATTTCGTTTGTTTTTAAGAAATATGTCCATGATCAATGTTTATAATGTTTAAATTTATCAAAATATTTCGGTTGATATTCGAACAGGAGCTATCGCTGTCGATGATGTATGAGACTTTGAGAATGCAATAGGGAGATTGATGTAGCTTCCAGGCCTGTAAATTTACTGAACTATGATTCAAAGGTGAGTAAGGTGAGTAAAAGTTTGAAACTAGCTTGTGTACCAGGTACGTATCTTAAGGGCCAAAAATAATCATTGGTTTGTAACACAATTACAAGTTCTGGTAATTCGAGTGAATTATGAGAAGTGTTAGTGTAACAGAAAGCTACAAGTTTGCTTGATCTTCTTAAAATAGTAATGGACACTATCCTGCAATTTTTTTTTTTTATAACTAACGCGCACATCAAGGGGCTATGACTACCCTTATAATGTTATAAAAACACAGTGCGAGCATTTAGGAAAATAGGAGAGGATTTGAAAGGAGACAGCGATGCACGTTGCTTTTGAACTTTTGCGAATCGCAATGCAGGGGAAAACGGGGCCAGGTAGAGCATTCCACATTCGGGTGGTGCGACTGAAATACGAATCTATATACTTGACAGTACGTCCGAAGTTGGGCTCAAGGTAAAACTGATGAGCATTCCTAGCGAGGCAGGTGTTGCGGCTAAATTGTTTCATGGGAGGAATGCAACTGGCTACTTCTCTCTGGACTCGATAGTCCAGGTTCGATTCGAGGGTGTTTCAACTCTTCAATCCCCTAAGGGTGATCAAATTTCTGGTCTCTGGTCTAAGTTTGTCGGTTTCCGTATTACTGACAGCCACTTCTAACCTAACCTTACCTAACCTATATTTGATATTTAACGCAACACAATCAACGGTTTGTTATTTGCATATCAACTTTATCATAAGGAGTAAAAGAGCTATACACTAAAACGTGTATTTCAATTTTCCATATTTCTTCTTTATGAAAACTCATGAAATTCATCTCAAAGGAAAACAAACCTTAAATTTATTAGCATTTTAAAGCCTGTGTCTGGCTAAAATTACTTGAAATTTTTGTATGAAACTCTGAATTGTTAATTTTAAATTATAAACACGAATACACATAATCACAGTTGTTAATTTTATCACAGAGTTATTCACAAAGTACGCCCCAGGACTGTTATACAAACATTTCATATCGAAATAATCCCAAAACAGCGAACAAATTTGCATTGCAGTGTGCATTTTGCAATCGTTTGAAATTTTAGCACTCATAAATATTTACAAAAAACTAATGGCAACATTTGCTGGAGTGCGAGTACGTAAAGTACCTACCTACACATATGCTACAACATCATCGCATCATCATCATCTCCATGATTCGGTACTGTGATGAACGAACAAAATGTGCATAAACTCTGTCGAAGGATTCAGCTATACACCTACACAAAAAAAAGTAAAACAAGGTTTTGGTTGCCATCAAGTGTGCAAAATTCCCATCCACTGTTGTCAATAATCGTTATTTCTGCATGTTACTCGAAATTTTATGATTATTACTTAAAAGTGTGCCGCAGTTACAGCAACAAGCGCATATGTATTATCCTTATCCAATTAATAGCACACTGACTCACATTCAGATAGGACGACAGGAGATACTATTACAAGAACCTTTTACCCATAGCATCAGCATCACCAAAGCATCATCGTCTGCTGTAGTTGGTCGTGTCATTTTTCGACGTTGAAACGAGATCGTAAAAATTTAAAATCAATCGAATTCTTTGTTAAGTTAAAGGGATGCCGAACGACACACAGTGCCATGATGCCGTGCGGCGGATGACATGGAAACGGTCTTTACTAATTGTACTCGTATAAAGATATAAACTATCAATTATCCTCATTACATGCATGTTGGTTCAATATATGGGTGGAAACTGTTGGTCGGAATTGCATCTGAAGGATTCTCTGCAGTATGTATTCGTATAGTATAAACTCGACCTGGTTTGTCTACAGTGGCGATAATTTTAAACTCGTTTTAATAACACTGGGAAAAAACAGCTCAGGAGACGGCTTCTTAATGAGATTGCCGTTGTCCTTAAATGAAAATTAAAAGTTTTACGGCATTCAAAAAAAGAAAACATAAAACTCATGATGGAGGAGTTAAGTTGGGGTATTACATGTCATTCGTCTGTAGTTGGACTCAGACATGGTTATTTTTAAAAGCGATCAATTAAAAATAATTTGATACTTAAGGAGTTTAATGGCTCATCAGGACTATTTCCTTGATCCCTTTAAAATGAAATGTCGTTATGTAATTAAAAATGATGACCGTACTTGTTTCTTTTATTTAAATTCGTTAAACAAGAAACAATTGAAGACTATTAAATTTCCCATGACTCACACAGGATGTTTCTTCGTTTGAATCGCATAAGGATGTTGGCTGTGGCCGGCTAGAGTTGAGAGCCAGGCAACTTCGCTATTAACGCTCGTCAGCCAAAAATCCTGGGGTCGAATTACCGCACAACGGATCGAGTAATACCTGACTGAATTATTTGTTTTTGGAATTACTTCTCCCGTTATGGAGCACTTTAGTATCACAATTTGACATTGTTTCATAAGCATTTGAACCAATTGAAGTCGATAATTGAATAGGAGACTGATTTTGTGCAATATGAATCGAATTTTGAAAAAATTGCGAGTGCCCACCTCGATCACTGATGCGGTAGTTCGGGCATTGTTTTCATTCAACTCAACTTTTACTTAGCTTCTTACTTACTTAGGTGGGCATTACAGTTCGGGGTGAACCTGGGCCTCAACCAACATCCTTCTATAACGATTTCGATTTCGGGCGAGTTCTCTCCAGTTTCGCACTCCAAGTCGGTTTAAGGTTTTCATCCACTTGATTGCGCCACCTAAGACGAGGTCTTCCCCTTCCGCGATTTCCCTGCAATGTGCTTTCGAACACCCGACGAGCCGGAGCGATTGGGTCCATCCGCTCTACATGGCCCAACCATCGTAGCCTCGCGATGCGTACTCTTCTGGCTATGCCCATGTCGCGGTATAGCTCATACAACTCGTTGTTGTATCATCTTCTCCACACATTGTCTTCGCATACGGAAAGATCATTCGGAGAATTTTTCTTTCGAAACGACCAAGGATTTCCCCATCCGCTTTCAATAATGTCCATGCTTCCACGCCGTAAAGCAGGACTGGAATGATTAAGGTCTTATACAAGGTTACCTTGGTTTTTCTTGAGAGGGTTTTGTTTCTCAATTGCCTTCTTAACCCAAAGAAGCAACGGTTGCCATGAGTCATTCTCCGTTTGATCTCCGCACTGATGTTACTGTCCGTGTCTACAGCGGATACTAGGTAGACGAAGTCCTGTACTACCTCGAAGTTATGTCTGTCTATTGTGACGTTTTGTCCAGTTCGTCGATGTTCTGTGTCCTTGTTTGATGACAACATATACTTCGTTTTGCCCACATTAACCATTAAACCGATTTTTGCCGATTCTGTTTCAATACTCGCAAAAGCACCTATGACATCACCCTTATTTCTTCCCATTACGTCAATATCGTCTGCATAGGCGAGTAACTGTACAGACATTTGAAAGATTGTTCATCTGGTGTTGACGTTGGAGTTTCTTACAATCTATTCAAGTATGATGTTGAAGAAATCGCATGACAGTTTGTCGCCTTGCCCAAAACCTTTTTCGACATCAAAGGTCTTGGTGGGTTCTTTACCGACCTTGACGGAGCAGCTTGAATTCTCCAGAGTAATCCTGCATAGTCATACGAGTGAAACATTTCACTATAATTAAATCGTCTGGCTGAATGACGCGGAATTGATACAACTGTTATATCAACAAATTGCAAGCAGTGCTGAAAAGCATGCAATCGATAATCCGCGTTAAACGTTTAAAGCAACCTTGTTGGAAGTTACATAAGAAGTTTCACTTCAATAAGCTCACAATACACTCAAGCGAAGACTCCTTGGTAATTGCAAAAAATTTTGGTGTTATGAGCGAAGGGTGCGAATGCGATTGCTCCTTACCCACTTTTGTACCCAAAAGTGAATAAAAAATCAATGAAATTTTGCAGTCTAACGTTACTGTGCACAATATGAAATACATGCTGCTTCTGCCGTTCCCACAGTTTTGTTTTTTTAAAGAATACTAATTTTTCCATATTCCTTTCATAAAACACTTTTAAAAGTAAATTGTTTCAAATATCCAGCATACTGCATGCATACCTCAATAATTCCCAACGTGTCTTACTTTACTCAACACTCCTCGCTCGTTCTTGTTAACCTCTTTATCCAATTCCAGTTTACCTTGCATATATACTACAGTACAACTTTGTTGCACTTTCACCTCGACAAACATTTATACAAGCCACAAAGTTAAACGTGAAGTAATTAAACCCTGGAACAACGAAAGTAATATTTTATGCATTGGGGTTTGCTGTTACAACCCTAATTTTATCCGATACCGTTAACCCCTTCACAATTCATCCAATCTTAAGCAAACGAACTCAGTGACCTTATGAACTCTTGATACATAAATTATACTTGAATTTCGAATGGAAAAAGAATAATTGAGAACGTCAAAAGTGGGGATTCTTTCATTTCTAGACTATTTTTGAAATAAAGTATATCGAAATAGAAGTGTTGTTGTATTGTCAAACCTGGCGCTTATAGATTTAGTTTTTGGAAATAAATTCAGATTGATGAAGAGAGCATCCTTCAGACTTTTCTGTTTATTTTTGTACGCTTCTTCGTAGTTGTTTCAACGTGTTTAAAATCATTTTCAGCTTACTTCTCTGGAATGTAAATATTTTTAATTCTTAAAATTAAGAATAAAAAAAGAAAATTACCAGCGAAATTTCCAACGAAATATTTACCATCACAAATTTATGCAGCATTCCACAGAAAGAAAAATAATTTCGTTTTCTGGTGGGCCCTTCTCTCTTTAAGTGTAAGTTTTTCTTCTCCTTTCCCTCTTTTAATACAAAGTTAGCTGTGCATAAACTACAACGATAGCCAACCTTTGTTCGGTTTTAATTGTACGATACGATAACTCTTGGTAAAGATTCACGCATCAATGAAGAATGCATCACGGAATAAAATATGTCATTGGCTTACTCTGGTTAACAAAGATGCATTATTCATGCATACAGAGCACAGGAAGAACAGAACAGAATCCTGAATCAGGTGCAAAGGATACGACATGATGATGACCTGGTTTGGGAATTGCCTTCTGCAATTTCAAAAGGGAATTTAGAGTAGGTTTTTCTGATGATAGCGATGTAAATGAAGTTTTACGGTGAAGACCTAAGGTAGAGAGAGAAATACTCAACTCGGTACAGGTAAAGGCACCTCTACTATACCTACTGTAAATTGCATGGAAACGTTTTCCAAAAACTTGTGATTTCACATGGAAATGGAGAGAGAGATGTTTTGTTAAAGACTATCACCTACTCAGGCTCAGGGTGTTTGTCTGCTCTGAAGTTTATGGTTTGTTTTAGAAAACGTGCGTAAAGAACATTAGTATTCTGTTGGTAGATTATTATCAAAGAGAAATCTTTTAAGCAAATGCAACATCTCGAATAACGAGTCAAACTTTAAGCACAAACGAGTTGGAAAATGGCACGCATTTGGAATGTAAATAGATTAGCTTAACCTTTTTCTCATCAGTTTGAGTTTAATTAAAATGTGCTTCTATATTTTTGTTTGTAATTGTGATCTCTTGAGGATTTATGTTCGGATTGCCTGTAATTATGGTTTTATGCCTTTCTTCATTCAACACAAACTTGATTTCATTAAAATAAATTGGATTTGTAAATTGTAAATAGACACTAGAGAATCCAACAAGACAGTTTTCTCTCAATCTAAGTGAATTTGTTGAATAATAATTTGCTTTGTCATACTTTGAAATACTCGATTGTTAGTGAACTAACACAAGGTGAGAAATAAGGAGAGTGAACGTTTAACTGCCTTAGGATCAAAAGTCGTAGGTTAATTCTAGTTAGCTTTGTATTTTGGGCCCACAATTTTTTCCCGACTCTGAATGGCTGAAGCGGAATGGAGAAAGCGCTTTTCCTGGCAATGAATCACTATCGGAGAAATTGCTTGTTCTTTGCAAAAGACTATAGCGGTGCAAAAATTTCTATTTTTCTTTGATGTGTCTGGGATTCGAACATCGAGCCTTTCCTATAACAAGCAGACACTTTAAGAACTACGCCACGGGTATAACTTTTTTTTTGTCAGCAGGAAATCTTCAAAAGACACTTGGTAGTACTCGACACCAAGTAGTGCGGGATTCTTACCTCACTAAAAACTCCTCGTAATCAGTACCAATCTATGAACGATCGACAACAGATTTTTCTCTCTCAATAGTATAATCGCTTTAGGGGAAGCTTAAACTTTTAATGCTTCCCATCTCTCTCTCCGAACATTGCCTCTCGTATTTAATACGGACTCCATTTCAGAGTTGATATGACTATGCAGTCGCTGATTGTGTGATACAGCATGTTTACTTAAAACTTTTGTAACCGTTTCTATTTGTAGGTCACGATGTAAATCGCTATTTCTTATATACCATGGTGCATTTACTATTCCACGAGGGACTTTGTTTTGGAACTTTTGGATGAGTAAGTAGTAAGTAAGTAAGGTATTCATTTATTAACAATTAAATACAATATATTATTACAAAATTTGAATCTTAAAGCTATGGCTTAGCCGTCAGCCTGATTGACAAATTTATTATTTAAATTGTATAAATGTAAATAAAAATAAATTCTCAGTAAATTTAAAATACAAAATATTCAAACGTATTCAGATATTAATAACTTTCTGTAATTGCAAACTGATTTCAAGAAATTGCTTAGGGTTTTCCATTCACACTCGTTTAGAAGTTGTACAGATTCCTGTAATGTTAATGTGGGTTTCCCGAAATACATAACTCTTTGCGGTCTGAATATAGGGCATATACCAATAATATGATAGCAATCTTCTTTCGAATTAAGGTTGCACAGCGAGCAGAATTGATGAAAACTTCCATTATATGGGTTGCCATTGAGGTTAAGGACCTCGCACCTTGCTTTGAAGATTATAGAAATTTCATCATAGCTTAATGAATCGTGGAAGTAGTTCCTTTGTTGTAGATTGAAATTCAGTTGGCTGTATAACACTCTGCTATTCGACTCTCTAGCCTTTAGGATAAACATATCACGAGTTGCATCATCATTCTTTTGAATAATGTTGTAGAGATTTTCTTTCAAATTGCCTAGGTTGTTAGTGTCAATTATAAAGTTTTCATCACAAGCGTTACTGATAGTTTGCCATTTTTTATACCACCAATCTTTATTCCTTAGCTCATACAAAAACAGTTTTTTCGAAAGCCGAGAATCTTCATAATGACTACATTGCTTAATTATGAAGTCAGCCTGAGACTTGAGAGTGTTCGTTAGGAGTTTTGAGAGACCAGTTTCCAAGTATATACAATAATTTGGTGTGTTTTGCGGTAGGTTGAATAGTTTTTTCAGAAATTTCCTTTGGAATAATTCTATTTCCTCGTACTCGTCTGCACCCCATACTTGAGAAGCGTAGCAAAGGGTTGATTTTACAACTGAATCAAATATTTTGTGTTTTGCGGATAAAGCGATTCTTTTGTTTGAAAATACATTTTTCCAAGTAAGGTTAATTAAGCTTTGTGCACTATTACTTTTCTCGGCAAGGTGGTTTTTGAAACTTAAAGTTGAATTAATCCTCACACCTAAATATTTAACCTCTCTCACGGTTTCAAGGATTTGTCCGTCATAATACCACCGTCTCTCATTATGCGCTCTTGCATGCCTCTCGAAGACCATTACTTTTGATTTGTCCGTATTAATTGATAGATCCCATCTCTTGCAATAGCTTGATAAACGATTTATCATTAACTGCATCTGTTCAGGCGATTCTGAAAGTATGACAAGGTCGTCTGCATAGAGTAACACATTGACTGTAGAACCTGCAATTCTGACTCCACCAGGTAGATCATCTTGCACGTCATTCAAAAAGAGCGAAAACAATAATGCACTGAGAAGACAGCCTTGTTTCACACCAGAATTAGTACCGAACCACTCCGAGTACGTTGTACCATCCCAAACTGCTGCATTAGTATTCGTATACATTTCCCTGATCACTTTGATGAACTTTGACGATATACCAAGTTGCGACATTTTGTAGAATAGAGCTTCTCTGTTAATAAGGTCGAAGGCAGCTTTGAAATCAACAAAGAAAGAGTATACTTTTTTATTTCTGGCCTGGAACGCTTTAACAATAGATGTAAGAATAAATATTTGATCAATCGTAGAGTAATTCTTTCTAAAGCCAGCTTGAAGATCAGACAGAATGTTTTTCCCTTCAACCCATTTCTCCAGTCTTCCAACCAAGACACCACAGAAAATTTTTGCTATCACATTCATGAAAGAAATTCCTCTATAATTTTCTACAACGTCTAAAGGTCCTTTTTTGTGGATCGGAAAGATCACAGATTTCCTGAACGATGAGGGAATACTTGCCGTTGATAGAATTTTGTTGAATAGTATTTGTAAGTTATTACAGAAATTGGACGTTGAATTTTTAAAAAACTCATAAGGGATGCCGTCCTCACCTGGTGCTTTTCCATTCTTCGCTTTCAACAACACAGATTGTATTTCGTCAGTAGAGATGTCGGTGTCTAACGATTCATCAATGTATAAAGGTTCTGCGTATGAAAAAAGTAGATTTGAATTATTTGAGAGGAGAAGTTTAAAGTGGTTTGCTAGTGATTCGGCTGATACACCTGCTCCGATTTTATAACTTTTGGATGATTTCAGTATTTGTTTTCTTTGTACAGCCCCATAATTGGATTTCATAGGTCCAAACAGGTCTAAGTACTTGTTTATAAAGCATTATTTTATTTTCGACAAATAAGTCCGAATTTATACCGAGTAACCAGTACATTTTTCTATATTTCAAGTTGAGCTCTTCCCTTTTCTTTTTGATATGCTCTTTCCATTTTAGCTTTGCATCCAAATTCATCCCAAGGCTTGATTGTTGATGAATATTTGAACGTAGCTAAACTTTTTATTTGTAAAGCTTATAATGTGCAGATTTAGCTCCATTGAGCTTGATAGGCCACTAACGGTGTCGATGGCATTTTGCAATTTCCCAGCAGCCTTGAAGACGCACTTACTGGATGCCAAAATTGCAGTATCATCTGCAAAAGTAGTCATTATGGTGTTGTTATCCACTGGAATATCCCTTGTATATAGCAAATACAGGGTAGGCCCTAGGACGCTTCCTTGTGGAACACCGGTTTGTATTTTACTCAGCTGTGAATATTCTTGATCATACCGTAAACCGTACTCTGAAGAGCCGGTTTGAGATATAAGATTTGAGTATTTCGTAGTATAGTACTCTAGCCCTTCATGCTATACCTTGTCGAATGCTTGAGAAACATCTAAAAATATAGCCGAACATACTTGTTTTCCTTAAAGTGCTTTTTCAACTGCATCCGTTATTCTGTGAACTTGGTCTATCGTGGAATGTTTATTTCCAAATCCAAACTGATGATTTGGGATTAGATTTCTTTCTTCTATGACTTTGCTAAGTCTTTTCAGTAACAATTTTTCAAAGACTTTTGCCATTATTGGTATAAGCGATATTGGTCTGTAAGACGTCACTTCTGTTGATGGCTTACGTTGCTTTGGTATAACAATTTCTTCAGCAATTTTCCAATGATGTGGGACATATTGGGTCTTTAGGCATGCATTTATTATTAATATTGACTTAAAATAGCTATTATTTCAGCCATTAAGTGTTTATGTTGTGTGTTGTGTTGTTGTGATTAGCTTGAAAAACTAAATTCATTTTAAACTGCGGCAGCCCCGCTTGATACCAACATATCAAACCCCCTTTAGACTGTCGTTGAATCAATTTTTCTCCAAGCAACTGAAATGTCTCAGACTGTGTGTATCAAGTCCTTTCGATATTTCTGTCAAATTTGAAATCTTCCAGTGGAGGTATTCTGCAAAACTAATTATAATTCTATATCACTCGGGGGCACTAGACACGCTTCACGATTTTTTAAAATTCATTTGGTTTGAAATGAGATATCTTTTTGACTCCCCTTGAGGAATCCATTTGAATTATTTTAAAAATATGTAACACCGTTTTTGTTTCTACACGTGTGGTCACAAATTACACGTCTTCTTCTTCTTTTCACTAAGGGTGCTGCTGTTAGCATTGTGATCTCAAAGAGATCACAGCTCGCCAACTTGTCTGCCTTACACTAGTGATGCGCCTGTGGGGTGCACCGCCGCGGCCGTCTACGTGTGTAAATTGTATACGTGTTAAAAATACACGTGTATTTAAATTCACGCCTGTAATCACGACCTCTAATAGTAATATCCAAAAATTTCTTGGAAAAGGATGTCCAATCATAGTCTTAATTTCCAATTCCATAACTGAACCCATAGTCCACCTTTAAAAGCTTAAAAGCATAGCCTTGTTAATTAAAATTATAAAAAATCTGAAAAATATTCTGTTTGCTTTAATTCAAACCATTAACCTTCCCATAAAGAGAGACTAAGAGTCACTTAACAAAATTAGACCTTCCAATAGGACACTATAAAAACACTCAAACTTAATGATGATCTGTGAGTATCATTTTAAACCAAAATTTTAACTACTCATTGCTTCTAAATAGACTCCCTTAAAAACATCCGGGTTTAATTTTACGAAATCATAAATAAGATTAATTTAAAAAAATCAACTTCACTTCAACCTAACATCGTTTTGGTCACACTTCAAATCTGTAAGAGTTCATGGTCATGGTTAATACAAGAAACAAAAACGTCCACTCTCCAGAGACTCATTTCCGCCTTAATTATGCCAAAATGACCTTTTCATTTTTTCTTAATTCACCACTCAAGTAGGTACGTGAACGTAATGTATTTCTTTTACGTTCAAAAAGAAATTGAAAGTAAGTTCTCCTTGTCACTTTCCTTGGGGGTCGAAAACAGCAGCAACGACGATGAACGAAAACGAAGACGATGACGAGAACGACGCGGTTGTAGGTACAAGTACCTTGTAGGTATGAAATTTAATTACACTGACTCCTTGAAGGTTTATTTTTCATTCTGGAAAAAGTTTCGTGTGGTATGTTGTTGTACGAGTGACGACGCCAACATAAGTGTAATAATTTCTTCAAAAGTTTCAACCGCACCAACCATACTCACCGTGTGACCTCGAACTGAGCAAATAGAAAAAAAAGAAGAAAAAAACTTCGCCAAAATGATTTCGAAAACTTCAAAATGAATGAATTTAAATTCACCTTAACGAAACGATATCCTTAAGTAAATGGAAAACTTTAGGGAAATTATTAAGAAGAGAAGAAGTTCCCGCAACTTGCTGCTAGAACAAAGTTTTGCCTTCAAAACTTTTCAGAACTGTTTAATTTTTTTTTCTCTCTTTTTTCAAAAAATCAGGAACTTTTGAAAAATTGTATGAGAGTATATGGCTCTATGGCAATGGCAGTATAAACAAGAAAAAGATTCTTTTAAAAGAAATCGTTTTATCAATGGACATGGCTGTCATCTAAGAAACTTCAAACGCATATATCCTGATTTAGATGGAAAACTATAAGAAATGATATTTAAGTTTATATCACCACTCCGAATAGTAAGTACTTACTTACTCACCTTAGAAACATGAAGTGCTTGTACTGTGAAAAAATAATACTAAAACTTGAGTCGTAAACAAAATTTAACAGAACGCTGGTGATAAAGTTGTTTACGATCGCTCGACGCATACTTTTGGAGAAAAACACTCTGGAGATGAAGTTTAGTTCAACACAATGCAGTCCCTTTTGTTTTGTGGATTGCTATATTCTGAATTATCATTCACACTGCAATTGTAATGTTTTAATGCGAGGGTGGTGAGAATTGACTTCGTAAAACGACGAAAAAATAAAAACTACAAAGTCATAATCGCATAATAAGTTGTGAACGAAATACAAGATACGAACTTTGCGAGGTTTTGAATTGCATTCTTGAAGTAAACGACCGCAGATTATTATTGTGAATTTGAAACAAAAGATTAACGCATAACTTTTTCGTGGTTCATTATGGGTTTGGGCGAGATGGTTTATTGGGTAAAGTTTTTGAATAGTTTTCTGTGCATTCAGCTTGTTGTGGTCAGGGCTCAGGGGGAGAAACTATTTTTGGTGCGCAAACAATGGAGTAGTTTTGATGTACGAGTAGTTGCCATGGTTATGGCCGACGAAAGATTAAGACTCTCATTGATGCCATTAAGTTAGCGGTTATATTAAAATTCAGAGTTAAGAGTTTTTGGTTCCTTTTTGGGTTTTAGTAACAATTGAAGTATCTATTGTTTTGTGTTTTTATTTTTAACAAATGATGCTGATAACTTTGGAAAGAATTGAAGAGAAAAGAGTGCTGTAGACGTGGTACTTGATATTCATTTTGGTTTGGAGAAAAGAGATTTACTAAAAATCTGCATAGGTGTTTCAAAACTACATTAATTTGATTAAAAGATTCCTAGAAGACAAAGTTTAGTAAGACTACTATGGGCATTACAGTTCGGGGTGAACCTGGAACTCAACCAACCTCCTTCTATAACGATTTCGATTTCGGGCGAGCTCTCTCCAGTTTCGCACTCTTAGTCGGTTGAGGTCTTCATCCAATTGATTGCACCACCTAAGACGAGGTCTTCCCCTTCCGCAATTTCCCTGCAATGTGCTTTCGAAAAAAGCCGGATCGTTTGGGTCCATCCGCTCTACATGACCCAACCATCGTAGCCTCGCGATGCGTACTCTACTGGCTATGCCCATGTCGCTGTACAGCTCATACAGCTCGTTGTTGTATCTTCTTCTCCACACATTGTCTTCGCATACCGGACCAAAGATCATTCGGAGAATTTTTCTTTCGAAACGACCAAGGGTTTCCTCATCCCCTTTCGATAAGGTCCATGCTTCCGCGCCGTAAAGCAGGACTGGGATGATTAAGGTCTTATACAAGGTTACCTTGGTTTTTCTGGAGAGCTTTTAGTTTCTCAATTGCCTTCTTAACCCCAAAGAGCAACGGTTGGCAAGAGTTATTCTCCGTTTGATCTCCGCACTGATGTTGTTGTCCGTGTCTACAGCGGATCCTAGGTAGACAAAGTCCTGTACTACCTCGAAGTTATGTCTGTCTTTGTGACGTTTTGTCCAATTCGTCGATGTTCTGTGTCCTTGTTTGATGACAACATATACTTCGTTTTGTCCTCATTAACCATCAAACCGATTTTTGCCGCTTCTGTTTCAATACTCGCAAAAGCACCTATGACATCACGCTTTTTTCTTCCCATTACGTCAATATCGTCTGCATAGGCGAGTAATTGTACAGACTTTTGAAAGATTGTTCCTCTGGTGTTGACGTTTGAGTTTCTTACAATCTGTTCAAGTATGATGTTGAAGAAATCGCATGACAGTTTGTCGCCTTGCCTAAAGCCTTTTTCGACATCAAAGGTCTCGGTGAGTTCTTTACCGACCTTGACGGAGCAGCGTGAATTCTCCAAAGTCATCGTGCATAGTCGAACGAGTTTTGCAGGGATGCCGAAACTAGACATGGCTCTGTACAGCTCGTCTCTGTAAATACTGTCATACGCGGCCTTGAAATCGATAAAGAGATGGTGAATATCGATATTACGTTCTCGGGTTTTTTCCAAGATCTGCCGTAATGTAAAAATTTGGTCTATTGTGGACTTCTCTGGTCTAAAACCACATTGATTATGCCCTACCAAGTTGTTGACGTGGGGTTTCAGACACTCTTGGTTATTACAACCCTCATGTTACTATCCTGTCAACGTCAGAATTCAATGAGCTAGTTACACACAATCGTACCCGTTCCACATCCGAAGAGAACGGACGTGAATTTGGAAACGAATATGAGAAGCTATGGATTGAGTCTTTAGCAAAACAGTTAAGAGGATTAGAAGTTTCAGGCAAGAGATAATTTATGAAAAGAAAGAAGAGAGTTAGGGACGAAACGGAGCCCTGCGGCACACCAGCATTTATGTGATCAGTATGAGGCGTAAGACCGTCTAATACAACTCGTATTAAAAGATCAGAAATTAAATTTCTAATCCAAGAGACCCATCGATATCAAAAGTACGATAAGACAACCAGGAGCCAAACTCTTCCAAATGCCTTAGCAATATCAAGCGCAATAATCTTATTTTCTCAAAAACAAAGATTCGTTCCACTTTACGGCGAGCCTTCAGTGGCTCTTTTGCCTTGAAAGTGATACAGACAGTCAATAAGAAGCTTTTGTTTTGTCAAGATATTTCATAAGTTGAGAGTTTATCAACTTTTCCATGGTCTTGAAAAAAAGGGACCTAAATTGGATAGAGAATAAGACATAAACTTTATTCAGGACTGATTGGAAAATTGTACTAATGATGATTTTTCATCAATTGCAAGAACACCGTTCACTCTGCCAAAACATGTCCACGATTCTTTTATCTCTGATCAAAAATATTTGTTGGAATATGTTATACTATTGCCAAAGGATCACTGTCGGTAGATGTTTTATCTCTCCGCATTGAAGAAATGAATCCACACCAGAGAGAAATGAACACACTCTTATACCAACTAATTATTGCCTTCAGAAAACCGAAATTTCAACAAACTTTTGAGCCTTTAAGTCTCTATTTTTTGTTGAAAGCACCCAATTCGACTGGTATAATCATAACTTTGAGGGAATATGAACCCAAATTAAAACAATGTAACAATACGCTATACGCACTACCATGGTACCCATATGGGAAGCCAGAAACTCAATCAAATGCAACAAATCACGTACGAGTTACTGAATCATGCAAAATATCCGGGCTAGGTTTTGTTTGCTATTCCGCCGAATAGATGGTGACAGTTGATGCTTATGAAGGCCATATGCTTACTTGTTTTGAATGAACATTACACAATGTTTGCGGATGTAAAGTGCAGAATAATAAAGGACACGTCCACAACGTGGCATTCTCTAATAAATCATTCGACCCAAATGCAATGAAGTGAAATTTCTCTGAATCAAATTTCTGACACACAAGACTCAGAGAGGCAAACTATAAGAACGTAAATTTCGTGGTTCTATTGTTGACAGAATTGATTAGAATCTCGTCGCATTGTGTTGATAGTAATGAAGGAGTTGCATATGATGCACACTGCACTGTGCTAGGATGTGATTGAAATGATTAAATAATATAGTACATATGTTAAATGAATCACTACGACCCACGATCAAATTCTTGACTTAATAATATACATCAACTTTGAATCAATGTATTTGATTTTTTCGCAAGAACTTTTAATATGAGCAACGATAAATTGTCATGAAGTTATTACGCCGCCGCCGTCGGACGACACGCCACCAGCTATGGGCTTTACGAACATATTTGTACTTTCAACTCAGTTGTGCATTTATATTTTCCTGAACGGATGACATTGTTGGTTTTTCACTCGATGTAATAAGTGCATAGTATTTATTTTTAATGAGCTGTTTTCATCAGAATCTGCAAATAAACTCCTTGAATACCTTTGAAATTAACGCATCACTGAATGGAGTTAATAGGGAGTGTAAATTTTCATGGCACGAAAATATCAAGGGATCTACAATTTAATTATGTACAATGCAATCCCTTTTATTATTATGTATTTTTTATTTTTGACATAAAATGAATTCATAATGATGGGACCGTATTTTGTGGGTTCTTGTTTCAGAATTACAATCATATGCTGAATAAATAAAACTGTAAACGTTTATTTCTGAAAAAGCAGAAAAAAAATAAAAACTTGATGGCAATAATATTGTGTTGACACAAAACAATAAACATCCATTACTTTTTAAACAATATTATTACGACGGGTATTTATCCTGTAATGCTGTAATACGCGAGTAATATAGAGCTCTTAATTGCTTGTTTGGAAAATACAAAGGAACATATTTGAGGAAAGACTATTTGATTGGAATGAAACGGAAAAGTCACAGACAATTAATGAAATGCGTTCAAAACTACGATTTAAAGAGCAGTTGTCTTTATTTGGTAGCAGAATGAAACAATGAGTTATAGAAGCACTTCGCACAAAAAAATATTTCATTTCGATTAAAACAGCTTGGTTTTTTTATCCCACCCTCGTTGAAATCGAGACAAATCACCAGTGTAATTGTGGTCAATTCGAAAGAAGAGCAATCAGTAGAAAAGAATCGTAACCAAATAAGAACCAAACTCAAACAAGAACCATTTCAGCTTTTCATTGTAGGTATCATCTTTGCGCTTATTAGGTTTTCCTTGTTTACTGTGGCGTATGAGCGTTGTAAATTCGCTATATTTTTTTATATTTTTCAAATTTTCTGTATGAAAAAAAAAAAGATGAAAAAAACTTACCTGTAAGTAATTGTTGTTGATATAAAGCACTAACTTGCATATTGAAATATATTCAAAGAAGGAATACGGACACAAATACAAGAAGCATTTTTTTTTAAGAAAATTAATGTGAACACAACAGCATTGCCGCAGAAGATGGAAGAAGACTTCAATCATTTGACATACCAGAAATCAACGAATGTTTGACAGTTGACGATTCGTCAACTGAGGATGTGTTCAAGAAAAAAATATTGTACTAGTTCGAAATGTGAATCGAATATTGAAAAAACGCACAAGTTACAATAAAAATATTTTAAAGAAAATAAACAATTTTGAAGCTTAAACTAGTTTTTATTCAAGTTGAACATTTCTTTCTGGTTGCAGATAGGTATAGACATTGCTTCATAAAAAAGAAAGCAGCTGTCGTTTCCAATACTTTTGCAAATTATCAAAAAGTGCAAATTTTTCGCTGGTACAAATACCACCACCAAGTGATGCCATCAAACATCATGGCCTAAGAACTTTTTTCCAAATCCAACAGTGGCATGGAAACCGCTTAAATCCTTTGAACATTGGTTGGGAAAGTTCTAAATGTGGATTCAGTCCGATTCGCACAATTACACCTTCTGCACCAGAGATATAGCCAAAAAATGGCTTGTGGTTGCCATGGAAGCTGTAGCTGCAGAAAAATAAAGACGTCTTTCTCATTATTTTGTAAAGAATGAATGGGAGTCAATTACGATAGTGTGCAAGTAGCCGATTTTGCAGAAGATGCCATTTTGAAGATATAGATGCTGATGTCGATATAGAAAATCGAAAAGTTATTCAAGAATTATAATAGCACCTGGATTAAACCCTTAAATTATTAGGTAAAAAAAATGTACACTGCTGTTCACTTAAATAGACGCACAAGTGTTTTTTTACATAACCCTAATTTTTTTGTAAGTGTTGGTAGCAATTGTCAAACATTGCATTTATTTGAAAGCTTATTAAATTCTCAACAAAATAACACTAACAAGTCCAAGGTGAGTGGAAGTAAACGGACATTTTTTCTCTCTTTTGTCTATGCTCCAAGAAAAAGTACACTTTTTTTGTTCACATGATTAGACGCACCTGTAAAATTAGTTAGTTGGCCGCGATCTGTTACGTGGATTAGAGTCAGCTGCAAGGTTTAAGCAATAAAAAAGTGTTTGCCACAGATTTCAGTCCAAAATTTTGGAAAAAAAAGTTTTAGCTGCAGAAGAAAAAGGGAAAATTGACGTGTTGCAATCCGAAGAGTTTTCAATGAGGAGAATTGCAACAAAAATAGGCCGAAGTGACCATGTTGTTGAAGGACAAAAACGGCTTTAACTCCTCAGGATAAGAGAAAAATGTTAAACATTCATCAAATTCAGCTCTCTTTGCACTAGTAAAATAAAGGAAAAAAAAGGGGGGGGGGGGGGGGGGTGCCAGCCAGCACATTAACTGTTCGTCGAGCTATTTTAAGTGCAGACCATCTTCAATTAAAAAAGCAACAAAAAAGCGCCTCCACTCAACGTCAAAGGAGCAAACAGCGGTTGGAGTTTACACGCGTTCACATGACCTGGGATACTAAATTTGGAAATTAGCTAAATTGTCAAAATGCAGTTTTTCTGTCCAAAAAAATTTGACCTAGATGGTCCTGAGTTCATCTAGCTGAGCAATAAGAATCGTTTTAGACAATGGTAATGAGCGTCCCCAATATGACGAATGGCACCAATCTGTACTTACCGAAAGTCGACTCCAATGCGAACCGAATGAAATGGATCCAACTGCCGATGCCGGTCGACCTTGACTTAGCTATTAACATGAGAAAAGTGTTTAAGTGTTAAATGACATCTACTGTTTCCGCAACGCTGATCGCAAACTTCTACAGCTTTCATTTTGCGCACATTTTATATGAAATTCGAATCGAAACTGATTTGTGCGAATACAATTCACTTGCGATAAGTAAAACTTATCTTGTGTGATCATTGACGACCCGAAAAGTGCCAAGTTTGCTTTGCAGGCAGGTGAAAAAAGGCATCTTTTATCTGCTTACATGAATAGTCTCTACCACCACAGACAGCAGTTGGAAAAGTAGCTTCAATGCTTTAAAGCAACTGAATATCATCAAAAGCAATTATCAAGCTGTTTTTAGCCAATCAAATACAACCTCAGACCATGTGTTCATAAAACAAGTCAGCTTCTCAGTTCCACTAGCACAAGCCATCCGCCATACCGCCAGTGGTGGCAGCGCCTCCAGCGATCCCACCGACAACCATGACCTCAACACGCATGAAGTAAGACTCTGCGTAGAAGCTGTTTAAAAAAAATAGCAGAACAGTTCAAAATCTCAACATTTGCTGCATCAATCAGTGAAGATATTTCTGGCGATTATTCGGAACAGTTGCCTCAACAATCGCAGCCTTCCCAGCAAATGGAAAATAGTGAAAATCTAGGCGATCCTCAATAAAATCAATAAAAAACACGTCTATGTTTTACGGCCCATCTGGTTTCTCAAAATGTGCATTATTTTGGACAAGCCTCTTCTTCTAGACACCTGAAACCATTTGCAGACACATCCCTCCAGATATGCAACGAGGATTTCGGGAAGAAGTCTACACTGAAAGTGAAAGCCTATGACATCGCATCCTATCCGAACTGTCACCAAGTCACAGTCGCGTGCCTTCTCGTCATCGATAATTCAGCAAGTTATTTGTTTGCTAAAAAAAAAACTAACCAAACATAGTCACACATTGCAATTTTTGCTCGCTTAAGAGATTACGTTTTTTAAGACCTATTGACCCATATCACAAGGCCAGTACTTACTATTTTGACCTGCGAACACCAAACAGAAAGGACTAAAAACATCTTCGTAATGAATGTTTTGCACCAAATCTTTGAAACTTATGTACATACATACGAGGGCAGTCCGATAAGTACTTAGCCTACAGAAGAAAAACGAACATTTTGGGAAAAGTGTTGATTTATTTTTTAATATAATCTCCTTTTAGTTCGATACACTTGACCCAACGATGCTCCAACTTCTTTAACCCATCTGAAAAATACGTTTTTTCGAGTTCTGCAAAGTAGGCCTCCGTGGCAGTGATGATCTCCTCATTCGACATTAATTTCTGCCCGGCAAGTGATTTTTTCAAGTTTGGAAATAAAAAGAAGTCGCACGGTGCCAAATCTGAAGAATACAGTCGATGGAGCACTAGTTCATAACCCAACTCGACCAATTTAGCCGCGGCTCTGAAGTGATAACGGGGTTGCGTTTGTTGTCCGGAGTGAGCAAACGCAGCACCCATCGCGCTGACAGTTTTCTCATGCCCGAAGTTTCATGCAGGATATGACCCACGCGGTCTTCCGAGATGCCTACTATTTCGCGCACCTTCAATTGGCGGTCTGTCAATACGAGATCGTGGACTTTTCAACAAAAACCGACGTGCGACCACGTTGAAACTCGTTGAACCAATTTTTGACAGTCACCATCGAAGGAGAAGAGTCACCGTACACAGCATCCAACCGCTCTTTGATTTCGATGCGTGATCTCCCTTCAAAACACAAGAATTGAATCACTGACCGATATTGCTCTTATTCCATTTTTCTAAAATCCGCTGACACATTGCGGTTAAAACAAAACAACGAGTCCATTTTGGCCGAAATTTCGACAAAAGCCTTCTACAAAAATGTACTACACTAAGTGTCTCTTGCGATAAGGGCGCTATTGGGCGGAGAGGCTAAGTACTTATCGGACCACCCTCGTGTGTATAGTTTTATCAACAGTGTCAAATTTCGTAGCAAAAAATTTTTTAATTTTGTTACTACGGGCCTTGTGATAGGGGACATAAATTTTTTAACTTTAAAGACACCTCTCCTAACCACATCAAAAATATATTCTTAGCGTTTTTTCTACGCTACCAAATCTCTTTCTCTTGTTAATATTTGAACCATATCAACAGAATTATCCTAATGAATGTGACATTCAAGTCAAGACATTTAACATATTTAATTGACTTTTGCTTCTTCGACTTATTGCTCCCAGCATACTTGGAATCTAAATGCCTACGAGTAAATAGTTCAGAGTGTTTGGACCAAAAAGAAAGTGAGAACGACTTTTGAAAGGCGGTTCGGAGGTCTAACATAAGCTCCCTGTGGCCTTAGTTGACATATTTATTTAAGAATTGTGAATCTATTGTAGACCCAGAAATAAGTGAAATGTTGTTTCCGTACTATTTAGCTTGCGTAAAGATTTTAAGAACAGATTTCTCTTTTCAAATATTGGACAAAAAATCATACGGTAGGGGCTAAAAACGGCTTCCAATTAAGAAGTTCAGCAGGGAAAGAAAAACGAGGCACTGTAATTTTATCTGCTTCAAAGGACCACTTATATTTAAACCTGAAAGTCCAAAACATATTCTTAAAGATAAATTGAAACCATATTCAAATCACTTGCCATTCAAACCAAAAAATCAAACATTTCGAGAAGGAATCTGATGGAATAATGAACATCACTCAGGAACTAGTTTTGGACATAAATAATATTATTAAAAAAAACCCCTAATGTGACCGTACTATGCCTTTAAAGATCAAAGGCAATATTTTTCATTATTTTAAGTCCTTTTTCTGTACTTTTGTGTTTAAATAGGGAGATGTCAATTTAATTTGGCTTTTAGTATCAATTTAATTATTCTCGCTTTCGGGTATGCCTGCCACAATTAAAAAAGGTTATTATCATGACAGACGACAGCGAGAAACAGCAAAGCAACAAAAAAAAAAAAAAACAAAAACCTCACTTTCAATAAAACTTTTGAAGTTAACAACACCCACAAGTAATGTTTATCCCTTACCCTTGATGATAAATTGCCAACTCATAAATATTTATTTTAATTGGGTAATGGAGAAGAATTTTGTTTTATGGCACAATAACTCGTTCTCTGGAAATACATTTCATAGCTGTTAAGCTTTCTAACTTTTCTTTTTTCATTATTTCATGTTTCGGTTTTGATAAACTTAGGTACGCTTACCTACGTTACGTAGTACCTACTTACTTGTTGAGAAATGTATTTTGGTTTTAATTTAACCAATGAATAATTTTACTCTAATGACAAAAGTTACTGGCAGGAGCATTGTAAAATTGAGGTTAGACAAAAAAACAAAAACTGAATACTGATAATGATGATAATATTTTAAATGAGTTCGTCCTTAAGCCAGGCAAAGCTTAAGGTATAATTTAGGGGCCAAGCTTGAGCATTTGAATTAATTTTTAAAATGAAAAAGTTCGTTTTCTGGAACGAATGGAATAAAATTCAGTCTAAGAACTCTTCATAGAAAAGTCAACATCATCGTTTGACAACAATTTCCAGGAGGCAACTTAGACCCAACTTAATTTGGAAAACCTTAAACAAATATCTATCTTATGGTTAACCAGAGCGTTAACTTGTTGGAACACCACGGGATGCGTCGAATAGCCCAAAGATGAATAAAAACAGTTTCCATGCCAAAAAAAACGAAGGTATCATCGTCAAAGAATGTAAACATTGCAACATCCCGTGGCATTGCATGCGCCAAAAGGAAAATGATTTCATCCTTAAGTACACATTCTTTTTGATTGCATACCCCGTGTTTATCCATGTCATTCCCACTGCCGAATCCTTGTAAGTTCTCTCTGATACATGTTGTAAATCCTCGAATCGTGTGGCGATGCGATGGCACTCGGCAACAGTAGTCCCTCTCTCTGACACACAATCCGTGTCCTTAAATGCATGTAAACTCCGTGCTTTGACAGTGACAACCGAAAGTTATATTTTATTCATGTCCACCAGCGAAACAACCCAATTATGGTGGTACGAGTGCAGAGCTGCTGCATATAGTTTTTGTGCGCGCCTCTGATATATCGACTTGTGACCCCGTATTCACCTACGGGCACTATTTCACTGTTCAACGTGTCCGCATACACTACACATACTATATGACTCGCTTGGGATATTCATTTCGAATTAACCATGTAGAAAAGGGAATACCAAATGAGTATCTGCAATACGTGCATCATTTGA
Source organism: Melanostoma mellinum (assembly GCA_914767635.1). Classification (NCBI taxonomy): domain Eukaryota; kingdom Metazoa; phylum Arthropoda; class Insecta; order Diptera; family Syrphidae; genus Melanostoma; species Melanostoma mellinum. Next base: position 19,405,069 of record OU612060.1, on the reverse strand, counting down.
TATTAAAACTTTTCATGCGAAAAGTCAACTCACATATTCGAGAATTCGATCTGGTGCTGGACTGGTTCTGGTGACTACTTTTTTCTTCTGTTTCTCTCACTCTCTCTCGTGTCCTCTTCCTCTGCTGTGATATACAGCGACTGCTGTTCGATGGATGAGTTTTCGAACTACGGCCAAAGTGAATGAGTGCATTTTTGGAAAATTAATGAGTTTTGTGGCTCTTTGATTATTTATAAGAAAGAAATAAAGTTTTCCTAGTTTTAGCAGTAGCTTCTACAGCCACGTATACGTGTGTACAGGTACACCTATTCCCAACAGGATAGAGGGAAGTTACACTTTGCTGGAAGATGTTATGGGGTTTCACTGTTTTAAAGGTTTAACTTCAAATTCAAACATAGATGGTTTTCTATCGAGAAACACAAAGAATGTTTACATCCTGAACTCCCAGTGGGGAAAAAAACGGGCAAAGTGAATGCTAACACTACCTAAAAATTTGTATTGCAAGTAAGACAAGCCATTATAGAAATTACCGGTTATTTGAATAGGAAGTTGCGTAAAGGTCTCAGTGCAAACAAATTAATATTCTGGTCTTAAATGTTTGCAGGACTTTGGTTATAGAGTCATTCAGGGAGTTGGCCTTTTAACTTCATTCACATAGAGTACCAACATTCAATTTGGCCCCAACCAGTTCTTTCTATAGTCTTACGTTTGTCAAATTGGTTGCGGTTGGTTTTTCTTCTAAGAATAGAATAAACCAGACCACGCACTTTACGTGTTCCAGTCATCTCAACTCAAAAATTTAAGAGGCTTGTTCACTTTCTTTGAGGTTAATGCAGCGGGATAATCAAGAGTGTGACAGATAAATGGGAAAGTTTTGATTCCTTCGAGTTCAAAATGTTCGTGACGGCGCGGCGCTCCGTAAAGGAAAAAAGAAAGCCTGTAGAAATCATCGTCGAATCTTCTCCCCATATTTTACCGATACTGTCGAAATATAAAAGAAAATGAATAGCGCTGTAACCATACTCAAGGAAAAATAAAACACCAGTCGGCTTCGAGGGAATTTGTGTCCGAATTCCACAAAGCCGTTTCAATGGAATTTTTGTTCCTTTTATGCTTGGACAACCACAATTACGATAACTGAATAACTGAATGTAAATAGATAGGATGACACAGCAGAGCCCGAACAGTCCCGGGGTTAAGCGTATTTCTCAACCATACCTTGGTGCCTAAAGAAGGAGACACAAAACTTTGTGTAGGTTCCGACAGTCAAAATGAGAAAATGCTTTTCATAGCAGTGTAGTTACTCTAGTGTCAATTCATGGGGTGTGACGATATGGATGCTCCTGTGATTTTTATCTTATACTAAAAAGATATGATGGACTTCAGACCCCCAACTATTAAAGGGGTGACTCTCACACTGTCAAATCAGGCTAAATATCTAGGTCTCATTTATGACAAAAAACTGACCTGGAAAACCAATATTGAGGAAAGAGTAAATAAAGACAACGTGGCACTCTTCTCCTGTAAAAAAGCCATCGCATCGGTGGGAAATGGGGTTTCTCCCCCCAAATCACCCATTGGCGGTTTACCTCGGTAATCATAGACCGATACTCACATACGGGGTGATAGTCTGGTGGACCGCACTAGACAAGATGATCAACTACAAGCTGGCCAAAGTTCAAAGAACGGCTAGTCTGTGTATTAGTGGCGTACTGAGGACAACCCCATCGGAAGCCCTCAATGTACTACTAGATCTTACACCCCTAGATATCTTCAGCAAACAAGTCGCAGCTACTCGACTGAGAGCTACATCACAGTGGACCAATAATCAAATCGGCCACACTACCATTCTAGATAACTTTAGATTCTTACCGAATCGATCCTTCTACACCACCCCCAAGTTGGTGTTTGACAACAATTTCCAAGTAACCATACCTTCAAGAAGCTTGGGAAAATGGCACTCTGTTGGAAAATGAAGCAATACACTTTTACACCGATGGTTCAAAAGCCAGCGAAGATGTGGGAAGTGGAATCTACTCAGAAAAACTGAATCTCAGTCTTTTCTTCCGCCTACCAGATCATTGTAGTGTGTTCCAAGCGGAAATTATGGCGATTAAGGAGGTGCTGTCTTGGCTCAAAGAAAACGTCATATCCTCCACGGATATTCGAATCTTCTCGAACAGCCAAGCTGCCCTTAAATCTCTTGCCTCTGTCTCTACAAAATCTATCACGGTCCAAAATTGTCAGATGTCTCTGAGGGAGATGTCAAATCAGTTTAACATTCACCTTTCATGGGTGCCAGGGCACAGGGACATACCAGGCAACTGTATGGCAGACGAACTAGCCAAAAAGGGCACGACCACTTCCTTACACTCAGAATGGAACAACATAGGTTTACCTATCGCTATATGCAAACTCCTACTTAGACAAGACGCTTCAAGGATAACAAACACTAGATGGACAGAGAGTAACAACTGCCTTGCAACCAAAAAAGTTTGGCCGTGTGTAGACTCAAAACGCTCGAAGAGTTTGTTAGCCCTGAACCGCCTGTATTTAGGTATCTAGGTTCTACCATAGGTGTTCTTACGGGCCACTGTCTAATAGGGAGACACGCCTAAAGACTTGGTGTCTTTTCCAATGATTTCTGCAGAAGCTGCATGGACGAGGAGGAGGAAGAAACCGTTCAACACCTTCTTTGCTCATGCCCTGCACTACTTCATAGGAGGAAAACTCATCTCGGCGGATTCTTCTTCGATGATACTAGCGACTTTTTACATAGACCCTAAAAGTCTTTCGAAATACATTAAAAGTTCCGCGTGGTTCGACTAGCAGGTGATTAATCGGCTAGTCCCGTAATGGAAGATTAATAAGTGATCAAATCGTTAATCTTACATCGGGTTTCTGAGATCAGTAGGTGATTAACTTGCTTATCTCTGTGGTATCACAATAGGCCCTAGCGGCTTAAGTGTGTCAGGCAATGTACTCATTGGCTGACAGCCACTTCCACCTAACTTAATCTAAAAAGCTATAGACAGACAATAGAACAGACATGCTAACCACTACGTTATAGGTAACACGTTAATAGGGAAGTCTGTGTGTTTGTGCAGTGGATCGTACTGAGGTTCATCGAACCACACCTCAAAGTATGGTCTCAATTTCTTCTTACTACGAAATAACAATTTCAATAGTCCGAATAAGACTGATTCCTTCAATATAACGGTATTGGTTTTTGACGAGTTTGTTGAAAGCGGCTCTAACAATATTGATAAAATTTAAAATGTGTTACAAATTGAGTGATTCCTAAGAAACTACTGGATATTTCTTAGGCATTGAACATTGTAGTTAAAAAATAAAATTATTTCAACTTTGCATTTCAGTTACAGAACTTGAGATTAAAAGAATAATGGCGAGCAAATTTTAAGCCCATTATCTTTCTATCTAACTTTTCTTACATTGGATTTCAATGATAAAACTAATAACAACTTTAAATTTGAACAAAGTCAGTCAACAATAATATAAAAGGAAACACAATTACAATTTTCATCTGAAATGACTGAATGGTTTCGTTTTGAACGAACCAACACGATTCACACGATTTGTTTTTCCTCTCGGGTTACTCAAAAAACTGTGCTAAATGAACGAGCAAGAACTGCACGACATTTTTATATCCCTTAAATGACTTAGGGAAGTTTGGTGCATATAGACAAGTCCCATAATTTAGCGCTAATTTTAAGATCATCCAATCATTGACCGTTCAACGAATCAATGAGATAAGCCTTACTCCTTATATGTCGTCACCATGTCGTTTCTTAAATCAAATGTTTTCCGTGAGGCATTGAATACTTACATAGGGTGGCAGCAATAGAGCGGGGAGCCCTTGGGCCTAACACATTTCTCACAACCAAGCCTAGTGAGGGAATGGATGGGACCTACAATTTTCTGCCCGTTCTGAAGGGCTTATGAAGAAAGCTCTTTTTATGGCAATGAATTTAATATAAGAGGACTTGCAAATACCTCGCCAAAGGCGAAACTTATGGAAGAACATTTCTTGTTTTCTGTTGGTATTTGAACCTCGATAAACGCGGGTAACAGGCAGGCATGTTGACCATTACGACACGGGCACAACTCGGTGAGGCATTGATTTATTGATTTTAATGCCAATTTCCAAAAAGTAAAACAATTTATCCGTTTTTCGTATCGAAACGCGAAATGCCTTCATACTTACTTATACATAAATGCTATACTATAAAAAGACAAATCAGTGCCGAGTTAAGGCATCTGTGATCGAGTAAGTGGCATGATGATAGCATGCTTGCCTGTTACGCGGAAGGTTCGTGGTTCGAATCACAACAGAAGCCTTAATGTTTTTCCATGGTATCGATTTTCGCAAGGAATTTACAAGTTTTCCGATAGGTAATTTCATTGCCATGAAAAGCCCTTTCTCGACTAGCCGTTCGGAATCGAAAGAAAACTGTAGGCCCCCTCCTTTTCTTGCGAGAAAAGCGCTAGGCCCCGGGGCACTTCACTGTATTGTCTCTACCCTATTTGTTTTATTTATTTGATCGGGATAGTAAGTCGAGGCTGGTCAAATCAAATTCCGTTGGATTACCGATGACATTGATCGAAAGCGTAAGGCAATGCCAGAGTTCGTATAATTCAGTAACGTATTGCTCGTTAACGTATGCGTGATTCAACTCCAGTCACTTTCAAACACGAAATGACAGATGAAGGTACAATTTTGTGGGTAGCAAAGAGAGAACTCAAATCTCTAACAATCAATTTTCTTTGCCTATGTTCACGTGCTTAGCCCTCAAGTCAAATTGAACTCTTTGATAAATTATTGTACATATAGCGTATTTGTGAATTATTGATGCAAAATCGCATCTTTAAATTTATATTCGATTACGAATCGGAAAAAAAATTCTAAGACTTTTTTCCCTTAGACTTTTGAATCAGTTGGCAATCACATACGACAGAAAAACCTTCGCATATCATTCAATATTTGCATTTAATTCAAATACTGTACTTAGCACAGATAAGCAAGTTCGTGCGACCCAGTCGTGCTTATCTTTTTAACACAGCATAACTCAGAAATTCATGGAATAATATACCCAACCATACTGGGAACAAACATAAAACAGGAAAAATTGTAAATAATTCAAATTTAAAACAGCGAAATATGAAGGTGAGAGTTCCTATCCCTACTTGAATATATGTTCAGTTGGCAATGTAAATACAAGCGACAAGTTTTTAAAATTCGAGGGTTCGAAAGTGTTTTAGTGTGTTGCTATAATATCGGGACCAAGCTGATAAAAATGAATTGAAAATTTTCAAACAAACTGACTTTTATTAGCCACCCTAATCCTGTTTGCTTACAAAACTATTGCAAATTTAATACAGTATTCCTAAGTGACTGTTCAAAGTTTCTGTAGCTATGAAAGATCCAATTTTAAAGGCAAGGAAAATTTGAAGATAAAATGATTATGGAAATCAAAGCTTTGGCTTACATCGATTAAACAGTGGCAATTATTACAAACAGAAAGTTCGCCTTACAACTCACGCGAATAGAAATCAAAGGATAATATTGAATAAAGTACTTACCTGAACCACATCTCGGGCTCAGTCCTAAGCGACGGGAGTTGACTGGCTTCGAGAAAGACTGTTTAATTGAGCCATTTTAACGTCACATAAGTCATGAGCAATGATTTCTTTCCTTCAAAAACAAACTCCTGTCAATCCTTGAGATCTATATAAAAAAAAAATAAAAATAAAAAAAAAATAACTAATCGGACAATAATTTCGGTTTTGTGAAATTTTACTAAAAGCAGTTGTTTTAATGGTCGAGTTGATTTTACGCTCTCTATACCATACCCCAGGAAGTATAATCATTAAACGAAACGGTTGTTATAAAAAGGATATACTACCCAGATACAGTTAAAAGATACTTGTTAGATTAATTACGTCTATAATAACAATAAACATTTTCGGAAGTACGAACATAAACCGTTACGAATAGGTTAAAGATAACGACTGACTGTTTCTATTTCTATTTTTATGTACAAACGTATGTATCTATGTTTGTACGAATGAACTAGGTTTATGTTTGTATGGCGTTTGTGAGAAAAAAAAAAATTTCAGAGGATGTTATTCATGGTCGTTTTTCAACAACGATTTCATCTGCACACAAAAACAGAAGGAAGTTAAATAAAAATCTCCTTATTCATTATTTAGAAAATGCTTTTTTTTCTTCTTCTTTCCTTCTTTTACTGGTTTTCCAAGAGTGACAAGCTATTATGTCATAATGATGAGTACGGTTGTTCTATTCAATTTTTGTCATAAAAAAAAGATGTCATTTGATGTTTTGGTCATTGTGGGAAATATTTTATAAGAATGGGGTTGTCTTTATCGTTTTAATATAATTTTTAACGCAGGAGGGTAGTGAAAGTTACAACGGTTGGTGTCAAATTTTATTTTGATAAGCTTTTCGATGGCGAACGGAAAGAAAGGAGCTATTGTGACGTTATCATTTTCAATTTAGAAAGAATACATAAATATTAGCTATGATAATGGCATTAATTTGATATTGGACTGAAAGAGGGTAAAATTTTTGTGAAAGTCTCAAAAGACTCAGTGGTTTATTTGCCCATTTTGTTAAGTGAACAGTGAAAAAGTAAGGTGCTTACTTTGAATTTTCCTAGAAGACTGTAAAATGTTAGAAGAATTAAGTTTTTCTTTGAAATACTGGATTCAAGAAAGGAACAGACTAAACGACCAGTAACGTTCTTTAAAGGAAGTGTACTATTTGATGTGAAAAATGAAGTGTGGTTTAAGTCTTACCATGACGACCAAAGTATACTTCACAGAAGATACTTGAAATCAACTATCAGAATTTAACTTCAGTAGTAATACCTCTTACCCCTGTTGGGGGTCTCAATTGCTAATAAGGTTAACTTTGAATGTTAAAGCTTTGTTTCATATAAAATTACTTACACATAAGAAGCAAAATAAGTTACTCCAAAATCGTATAATTTCAGATAGGTTCATGCCTACCTAAGTAAGTATGACCTCATCATTATTTTCTTGGAAGTCTTTCGCTTTCCAATGTATGAAAGAAAGATAAAAGACTTGATCATGGCAGAATGTAATTCAAGGTGCAGCAATATATTGCTGAAAAAATTAAGTGACTCTGGGAAAATAGTTTGATGAGTTAAATGGAAAAGTAATAAAAGCAAAACAAAAAAGCTGTTTGTGAAATGAATTTATACATACCTCCTGTGTTGAACTCTATCAAAAACATGGAATAATTTTAAATGCTACGTTTTAAGATTATTAGTGTTTCTCATCCAGCTATAGCTATTTTTGGATAAAGCTTCTAAAGGACTCCTCTTAACCCTTAAACCCTACCCATCCCGGGAGAAACACTATTGCTACCCTGGGGTCTTAGGGACCCCAAAAAGTTTTTGGCCCAGTTCAATAAAAAAAACTATTTAATCAAAAATTTTATATATTAACATAAAAGATAGGAATGTTTAATTATAAAAAATGTTTTAAAAATTTACATCAAGACAGTTTTGACACACTGAGCGGCTATGTTCGTCACAAATGGGATTTCGGCAACTGCTGCATCGCATTTTAATCTTGCGGTCTTTGTCTCGTGGACACAAGGTACATCTTTTTTTTGTAGTGACTGAAGATGGTGACTCAGCTGCAGGTCGCTCCTTTTTTTATCTCCACCTGGAGACCTGGAGATTGGATGACAAAGTTGGCCAAGTAAAACTGTCCTCCTTTTGGGGTTTTATGAGTTCCAAGGCTAAGTTTTTTAAGAAATTTCGTCTTATTTTAGTTTTATTGGACTCCATTTTGGGAAGGACATACGAATTCACACCAGTAATATGAAGATCCCATAAAACATAGGCAATGGCCATCGTTTCGTTCGTCTCGAAACACTGAACCGGTGTTCAAAAACTTTAACTATCACTACCCTGGGGTCTATGGGACCCTGAAGCTGAAATATTTTCAACTGCACGACTCGAAAATTAATAAATGACTGGTTTTCAGATGTCTGCTAGGATAATATGAGAATTCCATGGGTGGCACTGGTGTGGGTTGCTTAATTTTTAAAAAATTCAAAAAAAAGTATGTTTGCAATGGCGCTGGACCCCAGGGTAGGGTTTAAGGGTAAATCTGCCTCATCCTCATCCTCATCCTTATCCTCATCCTCATCCTCATCCTCATCCTCATCCTCATCCTCATCCTCATCCTCATCCTCATCCTCATCCTCATCCTCATCCTCATCCTCATCCTCATCCTCATCCTCATCCTCATCCTCATCCTCATCCTCATCCTCATCCTCATCCTCATCCTCATCCTCATCCTCATCCTCATCCTCATCCTCATCCTCATCCTCATCCTCATCCTCATCCTCATCCTCATCCTCATCCTCATCCTCATCCTCATCCTCATCCTCATCCTCATCCTCATCCTCATCCTCATCCTCATCCTCATCCTCATCCTCATCCTCATCCTCATCCTCATCCTCATCCTCATCCTCATCCTCATCCTCATCCTCATCCTCATCCTCATCCTCATCCTCATCCTCATCCTCATCCTCATCCTCATCCTCATCCTCATCCTCATCCTCATCCTCATCCTCATCCTCATCCTCATCCTCATCCTCATCCTCATCCTCATCCTCATCCTCATCCTCATCCTCATCCTCATCCTCATCCTCATCCTCATCCTCATCCTCATCCTCATCCTCATCCTCATCCTCATCCTCATCCTCATCCTCATCCTCATCCTCATCCTCATCCTCATCCTCATCCTCATCCTCATCCTCATCCTCATCCTCATCCTCATCCTCATCCTCATCCTCATCCTCATCCTCATCCTCATCCTCATCCTCATCCTCATCCTCATCCTCATCCTCATCCTCATCCTCATCCTCATCCTCATCCTCATCCTCATCCTCATCCTCATCCTCATCCTCATCCTCATCCTCATCCTCATCCTCATCCTCATCCTCATCCTCATCCTCATCCTCATCCTCATCCTCATCCTCATCCTCATCCTCATCCTCATCCTCATCCTCATCCTCATCCTCATCCTCATCCTCATCCTCATCCTCATCCTCATCCTCATCCTCATCCTCATCCTCATCCTCATCCTCATCCTCATCCTCATCCTCATCCTCATCCTCATCCTCATCCTCATCCTCATCCTCATCCTCATCCTCATCCTCATCCTCATCCTCATCCTCATCCTCATCCTCATCCTCATCCTCATCCTCATCCTCATCCTCATCCTCATCCTCATCCTCATCCTCATCCTCATCCTCATCCTCATCCTCATCCTCATCCTCATCCTCATCCTCATCCTCATCCTCATCCTCATCCTCATCCTCATCCTCATCCTCATCCTCATCCTCATCCTCATCCTCATCCTCATCCTCATCCTCATCATCTTCCTCTTCATCTTAATTTTCTTCTACTACTTCCTGAGAAAAGAAGGAAAGAACGCCGAATTCTCAAAAAGAAAAAGAAGCAGCATAAGCGCTCGTTTGAGGAAATAGAGAGGTGACATGACAAGAACGAGATTCGGAAAATTGACGAAAAGGTAAAAAGATCCTGGCAGGGTGGCAAACCCCGAACTCAAACCTGTAAAACAACATAGTTATAGAGTCACAGTCGCTACTGAGGATCTGGAAAGATCATTTCTGCAGACTGCTTAACGGCGATAAGGACACAAATTCCGCTGTCAGGCAAATTGCCCCATTCAACTTGGACGATGATCAAGAATGCCGTCCTCCCGACCTAGAGGAATTTAAGCTTGCCATATGCAAACTTAAATCAAAAAAGACTGCAGGTGCAGATGGCCTTGATGCCGAACTCTTCAAGGCAGCTGGAGATTAGTTTGAAAGGAGCATGCACCAGCTGATCTGCATGATATGGTTGGAAGAAAGCATGCCCGATGATTGGAACCTCAGTATCGTATGTCCGACCCTAAAGAAAGGAGACCCTCACAATTGCGCAAATTAGAGGGATAAACCTCCTAATGTCGCTTATAAGATCTTGTCTGCTGTAATATGTGAACAACTGAGACCACACGTCAACAACTTGATAGGTCCTTATCAATGTGGTTTTAGACCAGAGAAGTCCACAATAGACCAAATTTTCACATTACGGCAGATCCTGGAAAAGACCCGAGAACATTTATCGATTTCAAGGCCGCGTATTCAATGAAAGTATTAAGAGAGACGAGCTGTACAGAGCCATGTCTAGTTTCGGCATCTCTGCAAAACTCGTACAACTATGCAGGATGACTTTGGAGAATTCACGCTGCTCCGTCAAGGTCGGTAAAGAACTCACCGAGACCTTTAATGTCGAAAAAGGTTTTAGGCAAGGCGATAAACTGTCATGCGATTTCTTCAACATCATACTTGAACAGATTGTAAGAAACTCAAACGTCAACAACAGAGGAACAATCTTTCAAAAGTCTGTGCAATTGCTCGCATATGCAGACGATATTGACGTAATGGGAAGAAAAAAGCGTGATGTCATAGGTGCTTTTGCGAGTATTGAAACAGAAGCGGCAAAAATGGGTTTGATGGTTAATAAGGGCAAAACGAAGTATATGTTGTCATCAAACAAGGACACAGAACATCGACGAATTGGACAAAACGTCACAATAGACAGACATAACTTCGAGGTAGTACAGGACTTCGTCTACCTAGGATCCGCTGTAGACACGGACAACAACATCAGTGCGGAGATCAAACGGAAAATAACTCTTGCCAACCGTTGCTTCGTTGGGCTAAGAAGGCAATTGAGAAACAAAACCCTCTCCAGAAAAACCAAGGTAACCTTGTAGAAGACCTTGATCATCCCAGTCCTGCTGTAAGGCGCGGAAGCATGGACCTTATCGAAAGCGGATGAGGAAACTCTTGGTGGTTTCGAAAGAAAAATTCTCCGAATGATCTTTGGTCCCGTATGCGAAGACAATGTGTGGAGAAGAAGATACAACAACGAGCGGTATGAGTTGTACCGCGACATGGGCATAGCCAGAAGAGTACGCATCGCGAGGCTACGATGGTTGGGCCGTATAGAGGAAGACCTCGTCTTAGGTCGCGCAATCAAGTGGATGAACCTCAACCGACTTAGAGTGCAAAACTGGAGAGAGCTCGCCTGAAATCGAAGTCGTTATAGAAGGACGTTGTAATGCCCACCTAAGTAAGTAAGTTTGTATTCCTCTTCCTATTTTCTTTACGGAGCCACAAGCACTTTAATCTCGAAGGGATCACAATTCTTTCAATGCTTCATTCTAATGTTTCGCCTAAGCATGTTTGTCTGTTACGTGGGAGTTCGAGATTTGAATCTCAGGCATGTTCACTTATTTTTCACAGGTAGCGCATTGGAAAGTGATGAAAAGTGCTCACTCCTTCTTCCAGAGCTATGAGCATCATGATTTCGAAAAGCTCACCGTTCTTCCGCTTAAGAAACAAATTTTAAAAAAACTCTAAAAATGATAAGGAAGATTAAGAGATCAAGTGACATCAACTCCAAAAATTAGAGGAACGACAACGGTGTCATCAGTTAGAGGCATTTGTACCCTTCTTACTTCAGTGGTTGTTATAGAAAGCTTCATTATTGAGTTTTGAAATTGACATCGTCATAAAGCTTCATTTCTTTAAGATCTATCCATCTTACTTCAGTGACTGCTATCATAAACTTTATTACTCTAACTTTATTTGGATTGGTGAGGTTTGGAGTCAAGTTTTGTTGCACATTTTTCATCAGGGCTTAGCAAATAAGCCTCGATAGATCGATGTGTAATAATACTACTTTTGCATCGACATTTCATCAGTTAAAATGCAGGGCGTCGAAAGTATTTTGTCCAGCACTTGGTATGTAAAATAATTTAGGCTTTTTTCCAGTCTATGAAATTTTGAGGACAACGTAAGTGCGAGGTCCTGCATTTGGCCGGGCGATTTGTCACACGTGCTTCAATCTATCGCAGTACGTGTGACAACTGACAAGTCGCCCATTCAAATACAGGACCTCGTAAGGCAAAAAATACAACAAAAATATTATTTATTAATTTAACTTTATTGTTAATTTTGATTTATTGTTGTAACTTAATTTGAATTGGTAAGGTTACACAGACTAAGAGGAGATCTTAACTCTTTAAATATTTTCGATTCAATAATTCAACTAGTATCGTTTCGCATTTGAAAAATTCTTTATTTTGCAATTTAATCCGAAGCAGAAAACCTGTAGAAAGTCATTACAAGTCTGTTCTCGTGATGGTTCTTGAATAAATTTCAATCGTTCCTTACCCTCACTTGAACCGTTACTATGAACAAATTTAACTCTCCTTACGAAGAATCAACTACATAAATTATTATTCATTATAAAGTAGGATAAAATGTCAGAGATAAACTTCAGTAAGGAGTTGATGCAGACAACCAAAATTATAGCTCAATCGTGAGTTCCTATCTCTTTCTCTGTGGGCCTAGATTTCCACTTCTTAGGTTGCAGCCCACAGATATACTCTGGATGCTGTCTACTACACCATCTCAATCTAGTGTTGCAGAAAATTGCATTCCGTTATGCTGTGCTGTGCATGCTGTTAAATCACTTAAGTGTTCGGCAATAAATTTGAATAAAAGGAACAATTAGGTTTACTAATGAAATCGAATAAACTACAAGAGACACACATCTTGTGACATAGTTATTGGAAAAGGCTCTGCTTCCATATAAATTGCAATTAAGTTCTTTGGAAAAAATTTGTCAAAGAAGTTCAACTTGCAGACACATGCAGCAAGCACGTCGCGTCGTGTGATTTGGTTCTTTTTGTCTATATGAAATTAAACTCAGGAGGTTTCTATTTATTTTGAATGAAGTACTTCATCAAATGATATGTTCTTCCCCTCTGCTTTTCAAAACCATTTTAATTTATCTCAACAATTTCTTCGATTGCCACATTAGGATAAATTAAGTACGTATTGCCTCTTAAGAATAAGAGTTTCTAAATCGATGGCTTTATAAATATCTTCTTATCCCAAATCGATTGAATTGTATCTTCTATCAAGGAATTATCCATTTGGCAGAGCTTATTTAAGCTTAATGTGTGAACATAAACATCTGTTGGACGAAATTCGCTCACACTATTTGGTCATTATTTTTCCATCAATCCCCTTACGATACGATTATTCTATTATCGTTCTATTATTTTGCTCGTTTTTAAAACGAAAATGTTCCAATCCAAGGAATTCGATTTGTATTTGTTGATTTTATTCGAGGACGTAGAAAAGTCATGTCTTGTGTGAGAATAACTTCATTTTAATAGGATTTTATCAGTGTTTTGTTCTGTATTGTTAGCCATGTATTCACTGAGCCAGAAGCAGTTCAAGGAGTATACCAACATTAACAAATGAACATGTCTGAGTCGCATGAAATTGCTCTAATACATATTCAAGGTTATGGCACTGAATAAATTAAAACACTTTGATTTTATTGACGCAGGGTCAACTATAGAAATGAGAACTTATTGTATCGTTCATAAAAAGCAAAATAAGTACACAGAGATGCGTAACAGAGTGGGAAGACCAGGGCTCAGTGCATTCACACAACCAAACCTTGAAAGGGATGGAGGGGACCTACGATTTTTTGCTGATGCCGAACGGATAATCGCGAAAGCGCTTTTCATGGCAATGAAATTATTGTGGGAGGACTTGCCAGTTTCTCGCGATAGGCAATATCAACTTAATAACTGTCTTTGTTCTCCATTGGGATCTGAAGCTCGAATCTCCCACATAACAGGCAGAGATGCTTACTATTACGCCACGTGCACCTAGTGAAAAAGTGGACTTGCCAATTCGTAAAAGGTGGTACTACCGGAAAAACAATTGTAAATGAACGTCGAACTCCTTTGTAAAAGGCAAACAAGACTACCATTACAACTAAGACACTACGGTACATGAGGGAAAGTGTACCATCAAAAAATAATCTGGGTCCTGCGGTATGAACAGCGCTCTTCCTTTGCATTCAATCCACCTGTAGGATAATGAAACTGTATAATAAGTAAGTAACTAAGTAAGCAATTCATTTTTATTTGTTTTTTCATAGTTGGTTTATAATACATTGAATGAATTTAAAGCTATGGCATTGTCGTCAACTCGGTTAACAGCTTTATTCAATAAACGTTTAAATATAAATATATATAATATTAATTTCTTTTTTATTTTTATTGTTAATATTAAGCTTTTTTTTATTACTTAGTTAAAAAAATTGAAAAGTTAATCATATTCTGTTATCAGTAGAGTTCTATATTTGTAGAGTTGATACACTAATTTGTAAAGGTTTTTCCAGTTGAACTCGATCAAGATTTTAATTGTTTATTGTAAAGTTAAGGTTTTCTTTCCGAAATATGCAAGGCGCGGAGAAGAGAATATCGGACAGATACTTAAAAAATGAAAACAATCTTCTTTTGCTTTCAGTTTGCACGATAAGCAGAATTGGTTGAAACTGCCGTTGTATGGACTTCCATTTAAATGAAGGAGTTCACATCTTGTTTTGAAAATAAGAGATATTTCTATGTAGCTGTACACATCGTTGAAATAATTCGTGCTTAACAAAGTAGTGTTTAGTTGCGAGTATACATATGATCCTATTCTCAGATTCTCGAGCAATAGATGAAAACTCATCACGAACAGAATTTTCATACTTTTCAATTATTCGATAAAATTGTTCTTTGATGCAATTTAAGTTACTCGTGTCTATCGAAACGATTTCTCCACAAGCGATTCCTAAGCGTTTCCACTTGGATAGCCACCAATCGTGATTTCTTAGTTCATAAAACAAAATTTTTTTTGTCAGCGAGTATCTGCGAGACAACTTTGGTAATGTAGTCGGCGTGCAGTTTAAGAGTATATGTGAAAAGCTTTGGAAGTCCTGTTTCAAGATAAATTCCGTAATTGGGTGTATTCGATGGTAAGTTAAACAATTTTTTCAGGAAGTTCCTTTGAAATTTTTCGATGGGCTCGTATTCATCTATTCCCCAAACTTGTCCAGCATAACATAAGGTGGACTTAACACCAGCATCAAAAATTTTGTACTTTGCTGAGAGGCTTATTCGATTATTAAAAAAGATTTTTCTCCATGACATATTGAGAAGGCTTTGTGATGAATTTGACTTTTCTTGAAGGTGTAGGTTAAAATCTAGGGACCGGTTCAGTTTTACACCTAGATATTTGTATTCGTTAACGGTCTCCAGTTTAGTACTATTATAGAACCAGTTGTAAGATATTTGGCTTCTGGTTGACGGGCTGAGTATTATAACTTTTGATTTGCTTGCGTTGATTACAAGATTCAATTCATGACCGTATTCCGACAGGCGGTTGATCATAAGGTTTTCGGGTGACTCAGATAGAATCACTAGATCATCAGCATACATTAATACATTTATGTTTGAATCGACTATTCGAATTTCACCAGGAAGGCATGCAACCACATCGTTAATAAATAGCAAAAACAGCATGGCACTGAGAAGACAACCTTGTTTTACCCCGTTATCAGTTTCGAACCATTCCGAGTAACTTGATCCATCCCACACCGCCGCTATAGTTCTTTTATTAGCTTAATGAACTTCGTGGAAACTCCTAGTTTTGAAAGCTAATAAAACAGCGCATTTCGATTTATAAGGTCGAAGGCCGCTCTAAAATCAACGAAGAAAGCGTACACTTTCTTATTCCTTGCTTTAAAGGCTTTCACAATTGATGTTAGCGTTAAGATATGGTCAACCGACGAGTATTTCTTCCCAAAACCGGCCTGAAAATCTGACAAGACACAGTTTATCTCCATCCAAGTCTCTAATCTGTTTACTAGTATCCCACAGAATAATTTTGCAAGAACATTCATAAAAGAGATACCACGATAATATTCTACGTTGTTCAAGTCGCCTTTTTTGTGTATCGGAAAAATTACTGACCTTTTGAATGAAGATGGTATTTCTTTCGTCGAAAATATTTTATTGAACAACGAATGAAGTTGTGAATAAAACGTTTCAGTAGCATTCTTGTTGAATTCGTACGGGATTCCGTCTTCTCCAGGGGCTTTTCCAATTTATCCTTTGAGAATAGCAGATTTTAACTCTTCAAGAGAGATTTCGGAATCCAAAATTTCGTCAGATAACCATGGTTCGACATACGAAAATTTTACATCATCAGCTGAAACTCCTATTCCAATTGTAAAGTTTCGACAGTTAATCTCTCTTACTACCTTCCAAAATTCTTTCGAGTTTTTAATTTGGCCAAGTGTATAGGCTTGATTATTTTTAAAATTAATTTTCTTGTTGTAACACAATTTTTTGTACGCTGCATTCGCACCATTTCTAAGGGTTTGAGAATACGAGTTTCTCTATTTAACAAGTCGAAACTGCGGTTAGGTTTATTTAAACAGGAATTTCGATGACCTGTGGGGCTTTCGACAGATGGAACATATTCTATATTAACATTTTAGTAAACCAACCTGAAACGTTGGCCGAACGATTTTGCATTGTTTTCATGCTTGTAAAGGGTTTGTCATAGTTTACTATTTCATCGGCAGACGAATAAAAAAAGACACAAAAACAAGAAGCTCCTCTAAAGGCGACCTGTTGCAACCTAGCAATTTGTAAAAATTTCCATTGCCTTTGGTCGGAGTTCGACGTACTGGGCGAAGAAACTGAAAAGCTGGCCAACGATCTCTCTAATTATTTTTATGCTTCGGCGAAGACTTTTCAAAGTGGACTTTTCATCTGCAATCACAGACCAATAGTCAAAGATACAAGAATAGGAAGCTCATCGAAAAGGTTGTGAGAAGGTTGCAACTTTGTCAATTTATCAAAGTCGCTATTGCCCCTGGTTTTCCAGATTCTCTCAGCTCAACGTATTGGGTGACTTTTTCAGAAGAAAAATCACTGGAGGGTCGAAACCACACTGACGATGTTAGAAGTCGAGGGTATAGAGACATTTAGGTCCTAAAGTCTAGCGATAAAATGAAAAATATAAGAGCAGGGGTGTTTTCGTCAATTCAATTCGACCTTTTTGTTTTTGACCACCAAAAAATAGTTGTGTCCACATAACTGTTCTATGCGAAATGAAAAAAAGCAGCTTACAAAATTAACAAGCTCCCTAGCAGCTAGCAAATATCTCTGGGAGCACAAAAATTATTCAAATGAAAAAAAATGACTTATTTTTTTCCTTTTCATGGAACACAGGTCAAAAGAAAGCCTCGATACGACACATCTATAGACAATAAAGTGCTTAGCAATTCAATGTCCAAATAAGCAATAACAGTAATGGTTGAATGCAATAAATAATATAACTTTATTTCTTTGCTAACCACTTCCTTACCACCAAATAAATATAAATTATATAATATCCATCCCCAAGGATATTGGCAGAGTTATTTCTCACAAATTACCAAACAACACTGAAAGTTGTTCATCCAGCGCTGATAAACACAGCAAACAGCACACAGCACCCACCTTTTACTCAAAGACTGAATTTTATTCCGAAGAATTAATTAAACGCCTATTGGCAGTATTATGGGAATAAAACATCTGTTGAATATTGATATCCATGGAAGAATAAATTTCTATATTCCTGGTTCATGGTGTATCCTTTTGCCTAACCTTAAATGAGGGTAAAGTGATAGTTTGCGCAATTTATGTACAGCATTGGCTGGGAGGGCTGATGTAAGGCTTTTTATTGCAACGTTCAACGTTCCAGCGAGTGATGTAGTGCTACTAAAATAATACTCGACATGGGTGTATCGATAGTCATCTAAAAACACACCATTCTCTATTTCTGTTATACTTTTGTGGCTGCCTTTCGAAAAAGGGAAGGGAAGGAAACATTGTGTTTGTGTTGTAACACGAGCTAGGATTTGCATATAAAACAAATTGTTTGAATTCTATCGATTTACTATCTAAACAACGAACGGGTCCTTTTGTACTGCTGCATCGTCATGTTCGCTCTTTGTTTTTCAATGTCCGCTTAGAAATAATCTTCATATTTCCGTTTAGAGGATGAATATTTTTCAGGTCTAGAGATATTAAGTTTTTTCATTTTGTGAAAGTTTCAAAAATACACATATACAACTAAAACAATTTATTATTATTATTTTCCAACACCCAGATGACTTTTTTGTCCTTTTCGTCCCATTAAAAGTTTGTAGCCAGTTTTTGTTCATTAAATATCAAACTATCCTGCGGTTTGTTCTGAGTTTTGACTACTTCGATGATATATGACACAATATCCTGTTGTTTGGAAGTTCTCTGCATTATATCAATGCAACAACTAAATAATGGCAGTAATAGACACAGAAATGTTGTCCGGAGTAAAGTTTCTAACCCGCATCGTTGTGAAGTCGGTTTTATTATTAGAACAATTTATTTTGTCATTACAAGAGGGACAGTCGGTGTCGGTGGAGTTGCAAATATAAATTTCAAATGAAATATTAAAACAGCAATGAAGAGTGACAACTTTTATAAAGGAAGTCCTTTATGCAGTTGTCTGAACTCATGAAAAAGTTGTTTTTCAATTTTTTTTTTTTTGACTTTGTGACAATAATTTTTGAAAACTATTTCGAAATTTATAGTGATGGAATAAAATCATCAAACAAGATTTAAGTTTTGACAGCTAAGTTTTCCTATTGTTTGGTTTATTACCATCACTGCTTAACACAGGAAAAGACACTAGTAATTCTTCTGTATTCATGTGGATTGCATCCTAATTAACCTGACACTTAATAAATCCGGTTCTAATTTGCTATTGAATACAGCAGAAATACTGAGGGAGGGTTCAGGTGGGGCTCTGTTGCGCTCTGTAACACAGCCTCAATCGAGCCATTAGCTTTGTATAGCAAAACTACATTAATTACCCGATTTTACCAAGCGAAAGCGATATCAGAGATATTGAGATGTCAATTTACAAATCAATAAATAGATGCACGAATACACTAATACGATGACTACTTTAGACGTAGGTTACCTACCAGGCGGGTCACCAGGCGTAGTTCTTGTAACATATTTTGGCATGCGATTCTTGATCATTTCCTAGGAAAAAAGTTGTTTTACAGTAAAGATTACTTTTCAACTTTGACGATTTAAGAAAAGGCTAACTTTGGGGTACCCCTATTGAGTGCACTTAAATCTGATAATTTTTCATTATTATTTTGTTAATCAGAAAAAAAAACTTTATTAAGCATTTTTTGCGAAAAAAAATGTACGTCAAAGTCAAAATTTCGCTCAGGGAAGAAAACTTAAACACCATTTAAAATTGAAGGTCTGGCAACCCCTAAATCATATCAGTCCAATCTAAATACATACAGCTTTAAAGATTAGTATTTCTACTGAAAATAAAGTCAGTAATGAGGTATCTACTATCAGTACCTACTGACAGAGAAATGGAGCGTAACATGGATCAGGATCACCAAAGCCAGAGTTTTTTAAATCGTCAAAAAGTGATGTCATAATTTAAAAGCGGACTTTACTGCACAACAATTTTTTTTTCTAAAATATGATCAAGAATCACATCCCAAAGTATGACACATGAATTTTTTAGCAACCTTTCGGCTGACTGGGACCTATACAAGATCAGTAAAAATGAATACAAAAATAGAACTACCTACGCAAAAAGAGCAGCCTGGCGCAACTTCTGCTCAGATATTGAGTGCACAAATGACGCAGCAAAGCTAAGAAAAGTCATGTCCAAGGTCCAAAATACCCCTAGTTTTCTTAGAAGACCTGATAACACATGGACTGACTCATGCTCTGAAACTCTAGAGTCACTCATGAACACCCACTTTCCAGGGTGTTCTCAAATGACATCCCCAGAACGCGGAAACCCTAGCGCTAACGTTAGATCCAACATAGGAAATCTATTAGTAGATAATAGGAAGGTAATGTGGGCCATTGACTCATTCTCAGCATACAAATCTGCGGGTCCGGACGGTATCATTCCAATGATGCTCCAAAGTCCCAAAGACTTGATTGTGCCGATACTAGTGGAAATATTCAGAGGTTGTCTAAACCTCACCTTTATTCCAACTAGTTGGAGAGAAGTTAAAGTCATATTTATTCCCAAAGCCGGTAAGCCCTCACACACTGAACCCAAAGATTTCAGACCAATAAGCTTATCCTCCTTTCTACTTAAGACTCTAGAAAGAATTATAGAAACGCATATCCGAACAAAACTGAACAACAATGTGATCTCTACAGCCCAACATGCATATATAAAGGGCAAATCAGTTGAGACTGCACTTCATGAAGTAGTCGGAACCATTGAACAGTCAATCCAATATAAAGAGTACACGTTGGCTGCATTCCTCGATATAGAAGGGGCCTTCAACAACGTTGAATACAATGCTATTCGCATGGCATTAAGTTCCATTAATATCGAGCCAACGCTGTCAAACTGGATCGACTCCATGCTCCAAACGAGAATAGTAAAAGCAGAAATGGGTGAAAGTACCCTAAAAGTCAAAACTTGTAGAGGTACACCTCAAGGAGGAGTGTTATCCCCGCTACTCTGGCTCCTAGTAGTTAACCAAATCCTGGTTAAACTCGACAGGAGCGGAATAAAAGCAGCAGCCTATGCCGATGACATCGTCATCATGACTTCGGGAAAATTCACAACCACCCTTTGTGAACTTCTTCAGACAGCTCTAAACAAGCTCACCAGCTGGGCGAAAAACTGTGGGCTAAACGTCAACCCTACAAAAACAGAACTTGTTCTGTTTACGAGAAAACGTAACATTCCAGATATACTTCCTCCCTTCATTAATGGAATACCAATAAACTTATCTGGTACGGCAAAATATCTCGGAATTGTCCTTGATCGTTAACTTAACTGGAAAGAAAATTTAAAAGAAAGAGAAAGGAAAGCTCAAATCGCTTTCTACACTTGTAGTAGAATTTTTGGTAAAAAATGGGGACCTGGTCCCAAAACCATTCACTGGATGTATACATCCATAATAAGACCAATCCTCACATATGCCTGTCTAGTCTGGTGGCCATCATTAGAGAAGGCTTCAAACCTTAAGACCATGACCAAAATCCAAAGGCTTGCATGCATTGGTTCAACTAGTGCCATGAGAACAACACCAACTGCAGCTCTGGAAACCTTCCTATCGCTAGCCCCCCTAGATCTCTTTACTAAGGAGATGGCGGCCAAAAGCGCACTGCGACTCTAACAATGCAACAATTGGAAAACAGGCATATCAGGCCATAGAACCATCATGAACCATACAGATATAGACATTCAAACAGACTACACCCCCCCCCCCCCCCCGCATATTGACTTCAATCCAGTGGCCCTAACAGTCTTTCCGACAAGAAAAAGCTGGGAGGAAAACAGGGTTATAAAAGGAAATCACATTTCCGTTTTCACATATGGTTCCAAAACGGACGAAGGGGTAGGGTCAGGTATCTTCTCAGAATACCCCACCATGAATAGATCAATAAAGCTTCCCGACTTCTGTAGTGTCTTTCAGGCAGAAGTGCTCGCAGTGTGCGAAGCCGCGAAGCACCTAGCTACGCAAAACCTGATCAACAAAAATATTGACTTTTTTGTAGACAGTCAGGCGGCCATTAAAGCTATCTCATCCATTATCACAAAATCCAGGCTAGTAGACAGCTGTCGCAGTAACCTTAGACTGCTCAGTGAGACAAACACAGTTAGTTTAACCTGGGTTCCAGGACATCGTGACATTATCGGTAATGAAATGGCGGATAAGCTGGCAAAAATCGGGTCAGCACTCGAATCCAGCGAAGCGAACACTTCAGTTCTAAAGCCACTAGAGCAAGAAAAAAGCAGAATCAAACACAATTTTCTAAAAATCGCCAATGACAGGTGGTCATCTTTAGAAACATGCCGAGTCTCTAAAAACCTTTGGCCAGATATTTCCAAGAAAAAAACAGAATTTCTACTCCAGCTAAGCAGACCTCGGCTCTCTCTGTTGATTGGCATTCTCACGGGTCACAATTCGTTGGGTACCCACATGATGAGAATGGGCATTAGCACATCCGACTTATGTAGAGGATGCCAAGATGAGGAGACAGAGGAGGGATCTTTCCACTTCCTCTGTGAGTGTCCTAACTTGGCCCACACTCGGAAAAAAACCCTCGGAGAATACTTCTTCGACGAACTGGGCGACATCTCTAACCTCCCACTGAGCAACGTCCTGAAATTTACTCAGGGCTCCAAATGGTTCAGTGGGAGTTCCCTACCACAGTAACCATCCACCTCTCCAATCCTCCCATTTCCTCATCCTCTGATTTCCCGGGGAGCACAATGGATCCTCGAGATCCGAGTGAGGTGTTGCCACTTGTGGCTGCACCCCCCATTCAACCTAACCTAACCTATGACACATGAATTACGGGACACCCTGTATAGTTTTGCTATCAAAGCCCCGGCCCATAGAACAACTGACAGCTGGAATAAATAGACACGTTCTTATGAGAGGTGACCCATAAGCACCGCGAGCAACGCGCCGAACGCGCCGAGTAGGCCAACTTTCTACTTTGCCGAAGCTCTCACGCGGTGACATTTGCTGTCACAACCAATTTGAAGTTTTCTCTTGTTGCTAGTGATGAGATAAGACAAACTGATACCTCAGAGATGTGACTCAACTGTAATTGCTACTGCTGTTAAAATAACAGTTTAAGTAGCATTTTCAATCAGATTTTATTGTCAAACTATTTTAAATATTGAAAATATTTGTAAGCCATAACGATCTATTTTCTTTTTGAAAATAATGAAACAAAAGCATTTCAAAGTTTGACAACAGCAAAAAAAATATTAAAAAACGTATTTTTTGTTAGACGAAAGAGACGAAATATTGTGACAACAGCAAAAATGCAGCGCTAGCGGCGGCGTAGCTTTATAGTGTTTTTTTTTTTTAAGCTAGAAGCTAGTGAAGTATTCCAGTTCAAAAAAAACTTTCAAAATCTATGGTGGCACCATTTTCATTTCAAAATTACAAACTTATATAAATTATTTATAAAAAGTAAATACATAAATACATACCGCATCAGTTGCCTCGACACTCCCACCGCACCCAACGCGTACTATGGGCCGGGGCCATATGTCATTTGAATTCTGTCATCTGTCGGTGCCGTGAAATAAGGCCAAGTGAAATAAGGCCAGATGGACGGATTTGGCTATATTTCGCTTGTTAAAAGTGAAATAAAGCCAAATTTTAACGTTTGGCATTATTGCACTTTGTTGAAATGAAATAATGCCAAACAGATTAACTCATTCGAAGGGAAATAAGGCTAAATGCTATTGTTTGGCTTTATTTCGCTTTGCGATAGTGAAATAAGGCCAAATCAACTTGAAACCGGAGAAGAGTCTAATTGTATTTTTTGTATATAAATTGCTTTCCATTTTCATTACAGATCTAGTAGGCAAAGTATAAAAAACGGGTCTTTCCGTTAGATAATGTGAGGTCATTGATGAGAAACAATTTTGCTTTCTTGTCATTCGCATACATAGTTTCAAAGACAACGTGACAGCATGAAACATTTGGAAGATCTCGCAAGGAAAACTAAATAGGCGAATGTATAATGTTTAATGTATTTAAATTTCCTTACTGAAAAAATAATAATATCAACAAATTCGCGCGAATTTTTCGCTATTTTAATTTTTTCAGTAAGGAAATTTAAATACATTAAACATTATACACTCGCCTATTTAGTTTCATGCATTTAAATTTCCTTACTTAAAAAATAAGAATAGCGAAAAATTCGCGCGAATTTGTTGTTACTATTATTTTTTTAGCAAGGAAATTTAAATACATTACATTAAATATTATTTATTATATTTATTATTATTTAGTATTTAAATTTCCTTACTATATTAAAAATAATAACTCAACTCTGTGCCCGACTTCTAGGCAAATTGTTGAAAACAGCACAAAAATCTTCTGTTAGTTCTATACATTTACTATACTGACTTGTAAATTTATGCACAAACTTCAACTGTTGCTTATACATACTTACATTTAAAATAAAAAGATCGTTGACTTAAATATGTTCTCTTCTTTCCAAAAATTTAGGAATGGTTTTTTGTTCATTTCGGGTAATCTAGGCAATCGAAGGCGAAATAATGCCAAATTGGCCTAATTTCACTTTGACAAAGTGAAATATGACCAAACGTTACAATTTGGCCTTATTTCACTTTAAGAAAACGAAATAAGGCCAAATCTCTTCATTTGGCCTTATTTCACTTGGCCTTATTTCACGGCACCCATCTGTCATCTATCATATTGAATGTGTGTATGCAATAAGAATTTGATTTCAATTTACACAGAACTAAAATACAAGTATTTTGCAGTTTTGCTTCTTTTCAGAAAATAAGTTGAATAAAAAGCCTCGTTCCAATAACCCAACATTTGTTAACTTTTGCTTTCCTTTCCCTTACTTTGTCATAAAAACGCCATTAAAATTGATTTTTCGCATGTATAGTGTAAAAATGAGACCCATTGTTGTTTTCATTTTGCTTCATCTGCCAATAATAAATAATAAACAAGTTTGGCTAACATATAAATATTGAATTTCGGCTCTGCCTGGAAAAAACCATTCACTACTTAATTTTTTTTATTAGTGCTTTTGCGATTTTAAGTTATTTGAACAAATAATTAAAAAGCAAATAAGAAGTGGGTTAAAGGCTTAACATGAATTTACACAAGCTTTTATGCGTTGCTTACAACTAGTCGTTAATTTAAAATTCAAATGCGGTGTTCTGTATGCATTCCAAAAATCAGAGAGCGAAAATTCGTTCGAATTGTAAGTACATCACCATAAAATATTCTCACCGACGGCTTTCACATTTTTTTTTTCAATTCCCCACTGTCTATGTAAATGATTTTTTAAGACCAGGAACCAATCGGTATGTCGAGTTCTGAACTGATGTTCAATTGTATGACCACTTAAGTGAGTGTTTATTTTCTGAATATTTTTGAAAGGGTAGAGTTTTCACGGTTGTAAAATTGATATCTGCATATTACTTAAGAGAATACAAATATTATACCCCCCTTCGCTTTTAAGATATTTGTACGAATAAAATCGAAAAAATGGGGAGATGCAATGCATAGCATAAAATGTATACATTCGTCCCTTGTTTTTGGTTTAAAATATAAAAACTTGCTCAGCAGGAACAGTTTTCTTAAAAAACTGTAAAGTTATTAATCTGCATATGGTTTAGTCGTTTAATCCTTCATAAGAATTAGAAAAATATGTTTTATAGTTTTTAAAAAAAAGAGGGTAGGTACATCAAAATTTTATTTTATTATTATTATCTGCTTTTAGTGCTTTGTGAATAAAATTGGAATTGATTTAAAATATTTTGATTATTTTTTTCTTCTTCTTCTTCCATATTTTCACGCACTTCTAACCAAAAGTGCGTATTTAAACTCTCGAGATGTTGGTTTACGACTATCTTCATCTTCTTTTTGGACGCTAAGAAGATCGATATTTCGAAGGGACAGTTCTCCCTACACTTAACTGCTTTACGCTAGTGATGCGCTTATGGGGTATGCTCTTCATTTTTCTTCTTTCTTTTAATTTTTCTTCTTCATCATTTTCATCCAAGTTTCTCGGATAAGGTCCAAACTACAAGTATCTAGCAAGCTCATCGGGAAGCTGGGGCTATATAGTCTCTTTTTCGTTTATTTTCGTTGTTTTTTATCTTCTTCAAATTACTCTTTTCCTTACTACTTTCTCCTTCTTCTTCGTTTCGGAAGTGGATTGTAATCCACTTCCTAATTGCGATCATTTCAAGTCCCTATTTCCGCGGGAGTTTAGATATATACATAGATAGATAGAATCCAGTTAAAAAATTCAATACGGTCAGACATATCTTGTATGCTTGCTAGTTTCATCTTTTTCAAATCCTTTTCACTTTTTTTCTTCTTCTTTCTTCACATTTTCATGCATTGTCGTGCACTTCTGAGCACAGTCTCAATTTCTAGTCTGTAGACTTAAGCTCATCGAGAAGTTGTAATTTAGTACTCTATTGTACTCAACTTTAGAAAAACTTAAAGACGGGAAATCCTTTGGATCAAATGGTATACCAGCTGAATTTTATAAGTATGGTACAATGGAACTGATCACCAAGCTGACACTTATGTATAACAATATAATGGAAACTGGTCTTATGCCACAGGAACTCAAGGAATCCATTATTTTCCCGATATACAAGAAAGGAAATTGGAATGAACCATCCAACTACAGAAGTATATCGTACCTTAATGCGTCAAACAAGATATTCACGCTTATTTTGCAAAAACGCCTTACCAAATGGATTGATGAAAACAAACTCCTGAAAGAGTTTCAAGCAGGACTCAGGTCAGGATATTCCACGGTGGACCATATATTTACACTCAAGAGTATTGCAGAATCATGTCTTCGCAAACAAAAGAAGCTGTATGCTTTTTTCGTGGATTTCAAATCTGCATTTGATTTGATCGACAGAAAAACACTTATCTACAAGCTCTTCTACAATGGCATGTCATGGAACTTTGGAAGAACTTTAGAGAATCTGTATGAAAACACTACGGCAAAAGTATGGAATGGAGAATTGCTGTCCGAAGGGTTCAATACACAATCCGACACAATTCGGAGTCAGGCAAGGGTACACATTGAGCCCAAGTTTGTTTGCATTATTTTTATTGATTACCTTGCGAACCTTTTACCGTGCGGTGTCGAGGTACGGTGAAATGATAATTAAAGTTTTGATGTTCGCGGATGACATTGTACTTCTGACAGTCTCACCAGAATCAATACAGCTAATGATAATTCGTCAATCTCAATATTGTATATTTTGGAATTTAATCGTCAACCTGGAAAAATCCAAGGTTTTGATTTTCAAACGTGGAGGACGACGCAATTGTGCAAATGAAAAATGAAATTACAATGGTGAACTCATCGAAGTTGTTACAGAATTTTAATACCTAGGAGTAAATTTCACTAGAACTCTTAATATGGAAAAAGAAATGTTTCTGTAACAAAAATATACCCCATAGCAGCAATTACTGGATATTTGAAGCAGTATCAGAACTAGTGCTCTTTTAGGCGGCGCAAACTTGGGGAACGAAGATGTATGATACAGCCGAGAAGCTTTAGCGATACTATTGCAAAAGAATTTTTCAATTGTCAAATAGTAGGTACCTACACCTAACTACATCATGTTAGAGACCGGTTTATCCCCGTTTTTCATACGAACTTTGAAAATTCAAGTGGATTACATATTGAAGGCATTCAAGATGGATGATAATCGACTCCCAAAGATAGCAGCTCTGCAAGCCATAAGGATCAAAACCGGCTGGTATGCTGATTGGATAGAGTTAGCAACAAAATGTGGCATAGATATAAACGTAAATTATATCAATATTAAAGAGCTATAGAAACGTCACTTTACCAGCTAATTTCTGCAGTGCTTTTACAGCAGAGTAGAACACAATCTGGGGAACAAAAACTATTTCAATGACAATAATAGTATTGCAGAAATATCAACAATGGCAAAACTGCGAGCAGAACTTCTACCACTGCACTTCATACCGCATAGAGAAGATTTACCCATTATATGTTCGCTATGCAACTTAAACGAAAAAGAATATGTTGCTCATTTTATGGGAAAATGTCCGATTTTTAAACAAATAAGAAGGGATTTCTTTGGAAGCGACATTCTAACACACCAAGTCGTACGCTTGCTGAATGACATGGATGTAAAGAAGTTCTTCCAATTCTGCAGACTAGCTTCTCTTTATAGAAAATTTATCATAAATGAAACCTTTTAAATGAAAAATACATTTGGTAACCTATTTTTGAAGTAAACTTTGTCACATATTGTAACTGCAAGTTCTTTCTTTAAACCTGTGATAATTAACTGAAAGGAAAAATCTTATTTATATTTAATGATTTATTTTTTATGTTTTGTCAACTAGGCAGACGGCAAAAATGCCATGCTCTTTGTTTTTTTGTAAACTTTGTCATAAAACAATGAGATCTAATAAAAACTATCTATCTAAAACTAGTACTCCATTGTGTGATCGATGATTCCGTTTTCTATATCTTTCTATCTTTCTTTTCATTTTTCTACTTCTTAGTTTCCGTTTTCTTCATATTTCTCTCCTCAGCTTTCTTTACATTGTCATCCACTTTAAGTTATAGTTCAAGTCTGAAGTGTATCGAGATTAGCCCTGTTCACACTGTATAATTAGTTGGACAGACTTCGTTTGATGGAAGTTGGATGGTCGGATGTATTTTGCGTTCACACTTATCAAGCTTGTCGTCCAACTTTATTTTGAGTAACCTTCCACTCCGTCCAACTTCTAAGTTTTCAAAAATATTTGAAAACCATCCAACAAGTTGGACAAGCGGTCGTCTGACTGAAGGGTTCATACTATCAAGCATTGGTCGTTGAAGCCTAGGTCTGTCCAATGTACAGTGTGAACAGGGCTATTCCAGAAGTTGTTGTTTTGTTCTCCTTTGTTTATTTTCGTTTTTTTTCGGCTTTATCTCTTTATGTTTGTCCTTCTTTTATCCAATTTTCTAACTTATCGAGTAGGTGGTTAAAATTCAGTAACAAAATTCCACCAGAACAGACATACAATATAAAAAAGCGAGTTTTTAAAAACATTCATGTAGTAAAAATTTCAACTAGTACTGTACAACTTCAAACAAGGGAAACCATCAAAGCATTGCCTCATTTTATTGCAGAAATAACATGCTGCTTAGGTTGCATGGGGGGTGCAGCAACAAGTGGCAGCACCTTAGTCGGTAGCTTGCTGCTTACTGTCGAGTTTGTTAAACATAAGTAAAAGTCTCAACTTTGCCTATTGTGTTCCATAAATTCAACTCTTTCCCTGGTGTCTTTTTGAACTTTTCTACCATGTCTTCAAAAGTTTCTTTTGTTGCATCATAATGAGCTTCTGTTAGGCGATGTTTCCGCATTTTGCTCCATTCAACTCTTCAGTTCTTCTCCCCTTTTTTCACATTGCTGCTTCTGCAGCATTCGAGTAGTCGATTCTGTAACTTACTGCCTCTTTACTTTTTTCAAATTCTCTATTTATAAATTGCCAGCTTATAAACAATCCAAAAAAGAAACATTTGGAAAAAGATGACATTTAAAAAGTTTAAGGGTTTACCAAACTCACAATAAAAGCCTCTTTCATGAAAAAACCATCAGCAGAATCCACAAAGAAAATACGTGCCAGCTGCAACCAAGTCATGCATTCAATTTTCATATCAATCGTTTACAGATTCCAATACCAAATCAAAACAAAACCAGGCTATTTTTCCCGTCAAATATTAAACACTTCCCACAAGTCCGATTCAGCAAATCAATAAAAGTCAACTGCTAAACCAAAGTCAGCACTGGGCTGGCCATTTGATTTTGACATTCAAACCGCTATTAGTATTTAATAACGTTGTCAGCATGTGATTTATGTAATTTTCCTTCCGTTGGCGTTTGTTTTGGTTGTGTGCGAGTGCGAGAGTATTCACAGAGGGTGTTAAAGCATCTTGTAAATAAATTCCCTAGTTGGATGTTTCAGTCAACTTAGGACGACCACGCAGGACTGAAAAGAACATCAAATGGGCATAAATGTAATCTGTGATGTTAACAAAATCACATGGGTTGTTAGAGATATGAATTTATGGAATCTGATGGTAAAAACACAAAAAATATAACAAACACCGCACAAAAGATAATAAAAAGATAATTCTCTCTTTCTTTCCTATCATTTCAGAACTTCATAAATGACGGGAAGACCATCACAAAGCAAAAAACAAAAGTTTTATTTAAGATTTCTTATGAATAAACGAGCAACAGTGTGCGGATGTCACATTTGACAACATAATGGATGCTTTAATAAAGAGACACGAATCAAGATGATGTAACAACATTCATTTTACACACAATCATACTAATTTTTTGTGACATTGACGACAAAAATAAATTAAATAGCTTGCAAAATGTCCTTAAGAGGATTTTGATAAACGTGGATGGAAAGTATTGATGGATTAGTTTGCCTCCTTAAATTTATTAGTAAAATGTATGACTTAAAATGGCAACTATGTAAATTCTCTTCAAAAATGTTGTTGAAATTGTACAAAAAAGTCTATCTAGACGTTACAAGTTACCGCAACGCATATTTGTAATTTAGAACCTGATTTGCGGCTCCTCCACTTTTCAATTCGAAATGGTTTTTCTCTCTTATGTAAAAAAAAGCATAGCAGAGGAATGAAAAAAAAAACGTCTCTAGCCATTCCTAAGGCACAATATCTAGTTCAAAATTCTACCTCTGTTGCTTTAGGAGCGTTAACCACTTGTCGTCGCTCGTCGTTGTTACCACAACCATGTGGACGTGCAAATTTTTCAAAAACCACGTAAAATGATAAAGTATCCATATGCAGGAAGGATGCCAAAAAGGTTTTCCATACTAAAATGGGTGCAAAAAAAATTTATGTTTTCTATGCACGAGCAAAGTCGACAACACAACACCTGGTCCTCTCTGCCCGTCATCGTAACAATATTTTGCCTAGAAAACATCATTAGAATGTCATGCAGAGAGGTTGTTAATGCAATACCACTGCAGATATGTAGGTATAGAAACTGCGAAAGAGTTTTGTCGTCCTGCCAAAAAAAAAAAAAAACGAAAAAAACCCCCAACACCTGAGGGAATATGAAAAGGCTAACTTACGAGAATGTTAGAGCCACGTCCTTGTTAAGGGATAAACATGAAACATTTGTCGACAGCCGTGAAAATCGTGCTTGCCAAGGTACCTACACTTTTTATTTTTATTTCACTTCGTTTCTTGTTTTTTTTTTATAACGCCAATGGCGAGTATTATCCTTGCTCAGGATTCATTTATAAAACCTAGTGATAACGTCAACGGGCGGTGTTGATGCCATTAGAATAATTATGAGCTACAACTGATGGATGAAGAGGAAGTTGTTGTGCTTATGCTTTTGTTGTTTCTGTTTTGTCATAACCATGGAGTGATGAATAATTTTGGATGATTCAAGTTAAGATAGATGGAAAATGTTTGTTGTTGTTGGAATGCTGCGAAAGGAAGGGTGTTGTGTTTTTTTTTGTTAATTTCCTTCATCTTTCAAACTGGTTAATGAGAACGGGGAGGCATTTGTTACAATTCATTTTTCAAAACAGTATTCAGAAATGATGTTGTCACCTCTGTTGCGATGTTCACTCATGCCGTGATGGCTTTATTACGATTTTAAATTACTCAATCCTTTCTAGTGGGATGATGATTCTTTTATGATTATCAAAAAGTATATATGAGGAAAAAAAACTTTTAAAGTAGAATTTTGAGAATTACAGAGTTTGCTTTGACTCAATACCTACTAGTTTTTTTTTTAAAACAGCTAAAACGTTCCCGATTTCGCTAAGAAAAATGCAACCATCTAATGGAATAACTTTATTTTTTACAAAAAATTCGATCGAAATTTTTACCAAAAATTCGATCCCTCTTTATAAGTACCTTATTATTAACTGTTGGCAACAATTTGTGCTGAAAAGAAAATGATAAACGATTTTTCAGCTGATGACACAAACATAAAGTGTTGATATTACGAAAATTGTGTTAAAATATACTCCAGAAAATTTTTTTTTTACTATGACCTATGACGGGTGGGGGGTGATGACAGAATTTGAGTCGGCACTTTTGCTTGCATGTGGCAACGTGTTATAGCCATTTCCTTATCAAAGTTCTCCATAAGGCCTCAAGTTTCCGAAACACATTGCTTTGTTTTTTCAAAACGTAGCAATAGAAACTACTAGAGGAAGACTCAGGGATAAGGTGATAAGCCAAAATCCAGTTAATGAGCGTAAAGTGACCATCCGCATCAGGGCTAAATTCGGCAACATTAGCCTATATGCGCCCACGCCCCTACAGAAGAGAAAGACGACGAATCCAAAGACTGTTTCTACGAGCTCCTCGAAGAAACGGATGAGCAGTGCCCTTGACACGACTTGAAAATCGTTCTTAGCGATTTTAACGCAAAACAAGGAAAGGAGGACATCTTTGGAGATACAATGGGTAAGCATAGCCTACATGACAAAACTTCCGAAAACGGACTGAGGCTAATCGATTTTGCTAAATCTTGTTGTAAGTAGTACACGCTTCCCGCATCTCAAAATTCATAAAGGTACTTGGCGATCCCCAGATCAATTAACCGTCAACCAAATTGACCATGTTGCGATCAACGCAAGGCACTCTTCCAGTGTGTTAGATGTCCGAATTTTCCCCGGGGCCAACTTTGACTCGGATCACTACTTTGTTGTAACCAAGGTACGCATGACGATATCGTGTTCACGACCTGCACGAACTAACGCTGTGAAGAGATATGACGTCGGAAAGCTGCAATCGCAAGAGATTGCCAATGCCTATCCCTTCAATTATCTTCGAATCCCATTGCCAACAGCATTAAGCATTGAAGGCCAGTGACAGCAATGCCAAGAAGCCATCAGAACCGCTGCCTCTGATGTTCTGGGTTTCACTCGGCCACCAAAACGAAACCCATGGTTCGATGAAGAATACAGGCAGGTAAATGTAGCCAAGCAAAAAACACGACAAAGGCTTATGAAAACACGAACGAGGGCTGCTTACGATCAGTATAACGCGATTTACAAGGAAAAAAGAAGGGAGGAACACCGAATTCTCAAAAAGAAAAAAAAGCAGCATGAGAAGCGCTCGTTTGAGGAAATAGAGAGGTGCCATGACAGAAACGAGATTCGGAAGTTTTACCAAAAGATAAAAAGCTCCTGCCAGGGTGGCAAACCCCGAACTCAAGCCTGTAAAGACCAGCAGGGAAACATAGTTGTAGAGTCACAGTCGCTACTGAGGATCTGGAAAGATCATTTTTGCAGACTGCTTAACGGCGATGAGGACACAAATTCCGCTGTCAGGCAGATTTCCCCATTCAGCTTGGACGATGATCAAGAATACCGTCCTCCCGACCTAGAGGAAGTTAAGCTTGCCATATGCAAACTTAAATCAAAAAAGACTGCGGGTGCAGATGGCCTTGATGCCGAACTTTCAAGGCAGCTGGAGATCAGTTGGAAAGGAGCATGCACCAACTGATCTTCATGATATGGTCGGAAGAAAGCATGCCCGATGAATGGAACCTCAGTATCGTATGCCCGATACTAAAGAAAGGAGACCCTCACAATTGCGCCAATTATAGAGGGATAAGCCTCCTTAACGTCGCTCATAAGATCTTATCTGCTGTAATATGTGAACGTCTGAAACCCCACGTCAACAACTTGATAGGTCGATATCAATGTGGTTTTAGACCAGAGAAGTCCACAATAGGCCAAATTTTCACATTACGGCAGATCTTGGAAAAAACCCGAGATAATATATAATATCGATATTCACCATCTCTTTATCGATTTCAAGGCCGCGTATG
Source organism: Melanostoma mellinum (assembly GCA_914767635.1). NCBI lineage: Eukaryota > Metazoa > Arthropoda > Insecta > Diptera > Syrphidae > Melanostoma > Melanostoma mellinum. Next base: position 19,371,591 of record OU612060.1, on the reverse strand, counting down.
ACAGTATCTACAGAGACGAGCTGTACAGAGCCATGTTTCGGCATCCCTGCAAAACTCGTACGACTATGCAGGATGACTTTGGAGAATTCACGCTGCTCCGTCAAGGTCGGTAAAGAATTCACCGAGACCTTTGATGTCGAAAAAGGCTTTAGGCAAGGCGACAAACTGTCATGCGATTTCTTCAACATCATACTTGAACAGATTGTAAGAAACTCAAACGTCAACACCAGAGGAACAATCTTTCAAAAGTCTGTACAATTACTCGCCTATGCAGACGATATTGACGTAATGGGAAGAAAAAAGCGTGAGGTCATAGGTGCTTTTGCGAGTATTGAAACAGAAGCGGCGAAAATGGGTTTGATGGTTAATGAGGGCAAAACGAAGTACATGCTGTCATCAAACAAGGACACAGAACATCGACGAACTGGACAAAACGTCACAATAGACAGACATAACTTCGAGGTAGTAAAGGACTTTGTCTACCTAGGATCCGCTGTAGACACGGACAACAACATCAGTGCGGAGATCAAACGGAGAATTACTCTTACCAACCGTTGCTTCTTTGGGTTAAGAAGGCAATTGAGAAACAAAACCCTCTCCAGAAAAACCAAGGTAACCTTATATAAAACCTTAATCATCCCAGTCCTGCTTTACGGCGCGGAAGCATGGACCTTATCGAAAGTGGATGAGGAAAGTTTTGGTCGATTCGGAAGAAAACGCTCCGGCTCGTCGGGTTTTCGAAAGCACATTGCAGGGAAATAGCGGAAGGGGAAGACCTCGTCTTAAGTGGCGCAATCAGGTGGTTGAAGGCCTCAACCGATTTGGAGTGTGAAACTGGAGAGAGCTCGCCCGAAATCGAAGTCGTTATAGAAGGATGTTGGCTGAGGCCTAGGTTCACCCCGAACTGTAATGGCCACCTAAGTAAGTAAGAAGCAATTTTATTACTTCACTAACTAAATCTTACTTCATTGCAACGTCCTGTCTTGTACGACTTCTAAAACTTAACTATAATCGAACTATAATCTTTTCATAATGTAGCGAGGTCTAATAAATTAACAATCGCATAAGCATACTTCAAACCATGAATTTTCGAAAAAGAATAATCCAAGCCGCACCAGTAATACCATTGAAAATGTGAACTACCACAGTTGTGCAATGTAGTAGCCAACCACAGAGAAAAAAAAACCTCACCAAACCAAAGGAATAGCAATAATGGAAAAACTTTTCTTTTATTCCTGAACTGAAAGACTTCTTTAAACTCTATCAGCACAGAAGAAGTAAACTTTTTTTTTCTAAATGAGGTACTTAAGACTTTTCACTTGGATTGATGAAGTGGCTGCTCTGAAACTTCAATAAGGACACAAATTGAAATTGCTGTTGTTAAAATTACCTTCCTTCTCTCCTTCTTCTTACATAAAAGGCAACAAAATGCATTGTTATTTTCATTTTGTGTCAAACATAGCCGAGTTTTATGTAAAAAAAAAAAAACCTAATTAGGTTATGAACGTACCCCCACCCATTGTAAAAAGAAAAACGTGCCAAGTATTTTAAAGCAATACACAATAAAAAAAAGTTGATTATCTTCTCGTTCTCTCGTTAGTTTAAGGTATCACCAGGAACACCACCTTTGCATATTCATGTGTAATGTATCCTGTGCGGTCATGTAATTATGTTGTCACGCAGGTGTGAATAATTATAGTACGTGCTTCAAAGCGGCAGTAAAAATGTGATTTAATTTTGTGTGAGAGGTTAAAACAGACTCCCTTTTTTGCGTAGGCTGAAGCTGATGTAATTACAGAGTGCTTCGTATATAATTTTGATGTAACCACCTATTTGTTAAGAAATAAATGTGATGAAAGTTACATTCTGGGGGGAAAGTGGAAAGAAAAGAAAATTAAATCTAAAGAAGTTCCCATCATTTCTTACAATCATTTGATTTCTTTTCTAGTCAGTAAACTTTTTTGTCTCTATTGCCCATTTTGCCAATAAGTTCATTTCATTTAAACGAGTGCATTTGTGGGCACACATATTTCATTTAATAAAAAGATATTCAATATTTACTAAGTGACCAAATTCGTATGGAGCCAAGATTTCGCATGGAAGCAGGATTTCGTAGTAACAATCTTGATAAATTGGTTTTCAGAGAGAATATTAATTTCTTCGCCAACGATGGCACTCGAGCCCACCAAGCCAACCCACATCTTCACCATACCAAGAAAGAAGATCAAGAATTATTCCCTAATGTGTATTAAGAATATTTGGTGGAGTTTTGCGATCATTTGCGTACTTTTCCGACTGTTGCGAACTTTTACCAATATTTGGGAATATGTGCGGACTATTTTTGGATACTACCAGACTATCGCGGGGTTTTGCGAAGATCTGCAAACCATTGTGTTCTTTTACGGACATTTACAAAGTCTTTTAGTTACCAAAATTTTAATTGATACTAGAAAAATAGATCTGCAGTAGCATTTGAATCTCCGAGTTTGACAGACATAAGCAGGTGTTTGCGAAAATCTGTAACTTTGCAGGCAATGCGAACACTTGGGGATGTAAATTATTGTGGTCTTTTGCTGACTTCTGCAAGTATTTGCAAATATTGCCGGAAATTTGTTAAGCTTCGACAAATGCTACGAAACTTTTCGAATATTTGCGGAGTTGAGCGGGATTTTGGAAATATTAAGAAGTTTTTCACTTGTTGATTGTAACGGATTGTAACGAAGCATTCGAGAAGCTCGTTACATGCTTTGCCATTCATCTCCCCAACATACCGCCGCGCCGCCGCCATCTAAAGGCTAAAAGTAAGAAGGAACTCACTTACCCAATGCACTAACCAGAAATTATTCACGCATCTACCCGATACACTAACCAGAAATTACTCACGCAGCTAGGGCACCGAATAGCTAGTGGTGTGGGGAAAACCCTATGCCACCAGTTAGTAAGAGATCGTATTCCACCATGTGTGGAGAAAGCCCACCCCAGCACCTTAATGGTAGATATTGAGAATTACATTAAACACCACCGAAAGCCAAACTCCTTATGCACAAGCGGTGCGATGTGCGAGACATGACCATCAGGAGAGCTTGATGGTCTTCGGACGCCTGCCGTTTCTGCCTACCAGGGTCTGCGGACGTCCGCTGTTTTTGCCTACCAGAGTCTTCGGACGCCTACCATTTCTGCCTTCCAGGGTCTTCGGACGCCTGCCGTATCTGCCTACCAGGGTCTTCGGACGCCTGCCGTATCTGCCTACCAGGGTCCTCGGGCGCCTGCCGTTTCTGCCTACCAGGGTCTTCGGACGCCTGCCGTTTCTGCCTACTAAGGTCTTCGGACACCCGCCGTTTCTGCCTACCAGGGTCCTCGGGCGCCTGCCGTTTCTGCCTACCAGGGTCTTCGGACGCCTGCCGTTTCTGCCTACTAAGGTCTTCGGACGCCTACGCGCTTCGACTTGCCTGCGGCTACCTATAGGGTGAATGTGCCGCAAGGGATCGTGCCGCTAAAGGCATTAACTACATATATCGATATTTATTAATCTCTTTTATTCCCCTAAGCCATTACGAGCCCTGGAGTACTCAGACCGTAGCTGCCGTAACCGATCGGAAGGAGTAGACGCTATTAAGATCCCTCAACGCAGTGCGAAAAGCGGACAAGCCTACAACCCAGCAGCTGCTGATATTTAACCAACTTTATATAATCTTTTGTTAATTATACTTTTAAAAATAGAGAGTTCGCAAATAAAGAGAGTTTCTGACCTTGTGAATTTTTGAGTGTTTTTGTTCACTAAACCTTGGCTAGCCGTAAGAATTACCTCTGCTGGGAAAGTAAAAACACGTCGTATGGGACAGTTCCAAACTTTTGTGGTATTTCGAAAATGTTTCTGACTTTTTCACGTCTTTCCAGGCGTTTCCAAATCAAATACGAAAATTTTCACTCATGTGCGCAGATTTGCAGAGTTTCGCAAATTCTCGAAGAAATCTACGAATCTTGTAAGGTGTTGACCAGAGGGAATCTGAGCAACTTCGTGGACCCTATAGACAGTTTCAAACCTTTGTGGTCATTTAAAATTTGGGATCTCCAACTCCAAGCAAAGCTTCAAATGATACTCCAATGGGCCAATCGGCTTCGGCAGTAGGATTTGGCTTTTCGATTTTTCAGACATAGGCAGATATTTGCTGTTATCTGCAACTTTTCCAAACGTTTCGTACATTCGGGGCTTTCACGATTTTATGCTGACTTTCGCACGTATTTGCGAACATATTCGAATATTTTAAAAAAATTTTGCGGAGGCTTGCAAACTTTGGTGATATTTGTTATTTATTTAGACGGAGTTTCGGGACAATAAAGGAGCTTCGCTGAACTTCGTGAACACTGGAGAAAATCTCGAATTCTTTTGGTCTTCCGAGAACATATACCAACTCCTGCTGGAATCAAAGCTCTAATTGATACTCGAAAAGTCAATCATCAGAAACATTTGGTTTCTGTTTTTATTTGCAGCCTGTTGTTGTATTTATATTTGTAGTGCCAAAAAAACACGTCATACAAGTAGTTTTCATCTTACAAACCTCTTTTCTTTAAATGGCTCTCAATGTGTTCATTGCAAGTTAACTCAATCCAAACCCAAAAGATTCTTATTAAAAAAAAGACGCTAACTTTAAGTAATACTTATTCAAATCCTATTTTCTTTAATTTCATACAAAACAAAAGCGTAAGAAGTTTTTCTTAGCCATACATATATACGAGTATGTAAAAGCAACACTAGATACTTTTTTATAAACACAAAATAAAATTCCAGGCTTTCACTCATACATGACTAAGAAAAATGAAAAAGGATAATGCGGGCTAGCGTCGGCGTCGTCAAGAAGTTTATTTTTAATTATATTTGTGTGTTCATTACTCTTCTTCTTCCTCTATGGCTTTTCCTGTGGGATGAACTGTCTTTTCCAACGCCAACAAATAGTTGGCTGCAAAAATAACTTTTCTAAGAAGTAACTGATTATGAACAGTGGAAACCAAACCAAACCAAACGTGCTATTGTCAGTGTTGTAATTTTATAATGGAATTTTAAGTAATGAATGGCGTAGGCAGACATATGAAACTTAATGGAGTTTCTTTTGAACAAGAAAAGTTAATTCCAAAGGACTATTAACACACTTTTAGTCAAGGATGTATAGTGTACAAATGAAACCCATGACGCGGTTTTTTCACATGAACTGTAATTTAAACTGTTGTTTTTGGTACAAACAAGATGGTGCCATAGTAACTAGATCACGAAAGAAAAAAGCAAATCTTCCGAATGTATTACAGTACTTTTGAAAGTGTCAGATACTGTTGGTTCCTTGCATTTCACGGACTTGAAAGTTAACAACCTTATATCAGAACGGTTAAAAGAAATAGGCAAACCCTCCTAATGGCTTGTGCAACTAGACACACCCGCATTTGGTTGGCCTTAGACATGGAACAAGTCAAAACCAGGAGGCTTTTCAATGCTTTTTGAGGTTAAAACAGGGCACCTCATGGCCCTAAAGTGAAGCAGAGAAAGGAGAGAGATGTGCTCCCTTTGAGATCACGATGATTGTCGAAAAGGAAAAAAGAATTTTCAGTTGAAGCTTTTAGATGAAAGAGGATTTAATTGTAGATATTTTTCACTATTTCATAGTGATTTTCTTCCAATGAATCTTGTCGGTTAGACTGTTTGGGCCACTGGATTGAAATCAAAATGGGGGGAGGTGGGTTTAGTCTGTTTGAATGTCTATATTTGTATGGTTCATGATGGTTCTATGGCCTGATATGCACGTTTTCCAATTATTGCATTATTTGATACGCAGTGCGCTTTTGGCCGCCATCCCCTAAGTAAAAAGATCTAGGGGGCTAGCGACAGGAAGATTTCCAGAGCTGCGTTGGTGTCGTTCTCATGGCACTGGTTGAGCCAATGCATGCAAGCCTTTGGATTTTGATCATGGTCTTAAGTTTTAACGCCTTCTCTAATGATGGCCACCAGACCAGACAGCCATATGTGAGGATTGGTCTTATTATGCATCTAGTAAATAGTTTTGGGTTGGAGGATGGAGTCGATCCAATTGTATAGCGTTGGCTCCTTACTACTATCTTAAGACTTTTGAAAATATGCTTTTGCAATGACTTAGGTAATCAATTTGAGAACGAAAATTGAGATCCGAATATAAAAGATGGCTTCCTTAGAAAACACTAGCAGAAATATTAGCAGAATGACAACGGTAGCAATGAATGGCGAACCCGACTAGGGCATCACTAGAACGAAGCAATTAAGTGGGAAGAGGTCTGATCCACTCGAGATAACGATGCTTGTAACGCAAGAAAAAGTGAAAAAAGAAAAGAAAAGGATTTAACACCGTAGCTTCAATTAAATGCAATTCATGAAAACAGCACTCACATCAGATTTGTGAAAAGGATGATATGACCTGATGTTGAGTCAAGGAAAGGCTCAATCCATTCCCTCCGAGCCCAGTCTTGGCCCATTCAATGAAAACAGCACTCGGAAAACACTTTTTGAAGAACTGGGCGATACATCTCAAACAGCGTTAAGATAAATATCTCATTCCTCTTCAGCCTAAATTTTATATTTAAATTGATTGAATAATCAAAATTTAAAATATTAAACTTAGAAGAAATCCAAATGGAAGACTCATATTCTTAAATTGAAAGCTTACCATCTGACTAAAATAAAATAAATAAGAAAACAAGTAGATAGGGTCGCGGAAAAAGACATGGAAATCTCAGGCCTTGACGCATTTCAAGGGCCTACAAATTTATACAGACTCCGAACGTTTAAGATAGAAAGCGCCTTTCATGGCAGTGAGTAAAATTACTCTCTGAGGAATTGAAAACTCCTCGCGAAAAACGATGACCGTGAAAAACCATCATTTCTTATGTTTCCTTACACGTAACAGACAGACGTACACGATTACCCTAAGGGCACGACGATCGTCCAACTTGGTCAAGCATAATTAATTCTACGACATCTCAAACCGTCCACTGGACTACATCAAAAAAGTCACCTTAAATCGTTCAGTGAGGCACAAACAGTCTTAGTAAACATCAATCAACCATCGCCTCCTTTACCAACACAACCCCTTGTCCTACGTTATCCGGTGTTCCCCTATCTAACAGAATCCGCCATCCAACCTAATTCAACCTAAGCTTGTTGAAAACTCAAATAATCAATGGAAACCCGTTAAGACCGTAGTTGCCAAAAATCTGGAATAGTCAGATATTTTAACCCCTCTTTTTCAACGATTACTCTATAGTAAAAATTATGTTCAATTAAGTGACGTATCATTAGTGTTGTGGATTAAAGCAATGCTAGTAAAAATAACCCTAATTGCTGAGGCGGAGTGTGGACAATATGTTGCGACGGGAGTTAATAAGGGCTGTCCACAAGGTGGCGTTTTATCTCCTCTTCTGTGGTGCATGTTGATCGACTCTCTACTTGTAATGCTCAATGGTTCAAACGTTCACGCCGAAGCATATGCAGACGATGTCGCGTCACCGTGCTCTCGGTTGGTTCTAGCCTCCAAGCTTTCTGTTCCCGAGCACAGGCTGCGCTTTATATGATTGACACCTGGTGTGTCAGAAACGGTCTCTCCGTCAATACTCTTGAAACTCCTCTTACTTTCATCAATGAGGTTCTGTGCTATAAACAGCTTCCCTTTCGTTAGATAAAAAAGTTCTCTGAGATAGCTAGCTGCAGCAAAAAAACTTGAGAAGGCCTGGACTCCACCTTGGTCTTGTTGTGGCCATTGTCAGATATTGACAGATATTTTTTCTTGTGCTGTTCAGTTGTTTTTCCTTTCCAGGTCTGGTCAGTGTCTGTAGTCCAGACGCACAAGCTCCTGCCGTTCCGGTTCAACGGTCGCCGCTAAACCTGTGTCCGCAGACTTCTTTTGAGGACCAAGAGTGGATTTTTTTTAGTCTCCAAAAACCTTCCCCTAAACTCTGTTCTCAATTGCAGATAATCTGGGAGCGTATAGGCCTCAAAAGATTTTCTCTAATTAGTTGGTGAAACCTCTTCTGACCTATTCCATTTGGACACATCCACCAAAAGGTTGCAATTGTATTCAACACCTTTGGTCACTAAAGTGTGTTCTTTGATCTTAACGAAACCAAAAGCCGTCTCACCCTCTTCTGCTGACGTAACGCTTGGATATCTCTGTCCATCAGAGGGCGAAATCTCTACTGATCGATTACTTATTCAGTTTCTCTGGATCCTTTGGAAGCACAATTTCGATCGGCAGGTAGCTTAAAATGAATATTTGAAAGCGCATCATGGCGTCTTTCTCCAAAAGTGGATAGTAAGAGTGAAGCAGTTGAATGGGAGAACTGTGATTCCTTCGAGATCACGAGGCTCGTAACGCCGAAAAAAGAAGAAGAAAAATCATAGTTAGAGCTGCAGGAATGTTCGGAAACTGCACCTCCGACCTCTTACTACATCTTGAGTTTCATAAAGGGCCATCAAAAGGGCCAGTGTTTGTATGAGGGCTGGAACCCCAATAGTTCGAGCTCCTGCTGATGTGGATTTCAGGTTTGCGAATGTCACGTAAAAATCTCTCTGATAATTTTTGCTGATTGGTTTCTAGTTTCCTTTGCCCCATACTTTCACCGAACATTTAAATACAAACAGCCTAACGCCTGGTCTCCACATGCTTTAAATCTATCGCAGCTTTTACAGCAGCCTTTGAATATAGCAAGTGGAGACCATTATAGCAGCTTTATTTTCATAGCCTGCGATAGATAGCATACTTTAATCGCAGGGTATCTATCGCAGCTATTAAAGCAGATGGAACTGTCATCTGCATAGGTTTTTCCACCATTTTGTTACTTCGCTGTTATGTTTGGTACGAAAAGTATGCTATACAAAATGCCCACAGCACAAAATTTGTCAGTTGCTCTGCTTTTTTGTGTCTGTCATTTTCCTGCTTTCTGCTATGAATTTAAAGCAAGTGGAGACACAGCGTAAAGCAAAAACTGTATTAGGTACTCTTTGCACAAAAAATAGAAATGGTCACCGGTAATTGTGGCTGAAAGTTGCTCATTTCCTTTAATTTTATTCATTTAACTGGACAATGGAAAATTTTAAGTCAAAATCATTAAGACTGTCCTTTTTGGTTTGAACCATTACGAGCAAAACATCTCCTGTGGACTTTTCCTATGTATTGGTAAATGTTTACCACAAAGAGGTTCCAAAATATCTGGACAGTTCCTCTCTATACAAACCTCTCGTTGCGCTTATGCGTTCTTCATTAAAGTAGCCACACCACAACATACATTTGATGATTAGATTCAGTTCTATGGCAGCAGCAATATCCACTAGCATCCAGGCGAATCGAAATCGATAAACCCAATTATTTTGCCCTATCACGTTTGTCGACATGTGAGGAGATAAAGTAAATTTTGCATCGACATATGTCATCATGATATTAAGGTATTCCTACTCGTGGAGAAAATTCTAACCCTTTCGTTTAAATATCGATAGAGTAAAGTGGGTACCTAAACTACTATACCTTCCCAAACCTACTCTATCAATTGTTGGCACAAATTCATTTCGTATGGTATTCTACATATGGTAGTGTTGGGGTCGAGAATGATCACGTTTCATATGTCATCAATTGGACATAAAAAAAAGCAGTCACACACGAGAGTATATTATGCATTCAGATAGTGGGTTATTTTATTATGAAAATGTTACCAATTATTTCACCGCAACTAAGTCACTTAAGAATTAAATGGAAAATTTCAGATATATGCAGATTGTTCAGTCAGGTCCTTGTGGTGTTTTTGATGTTTTTTGGGGGGAAGAACGAACAGACAAACACGAAAAGACAGAGGATTTCCTTGAAACATAAAACCCACACAGATAAAAGAGGAAGAATAAGAATAAAATTAAACACATTTGCCCAACTCCAGCTCCAGCTCCCAGCTGCCAGCTACCAGTTCTCAATTCCAATACAGAGAATTAAAATCCCTCTCAACGTTATTTGTCATCGAGCTTTTTACACAAGAATTAAGGACCGTGAGGGTTTTAGATTTATTTAAGATTTTCAAATCCATGAAGATGTAGAAGAAGGTGACGTGTACGGTACAATATAAAACCATTTTCAGAATTAATGTAATGAAAAAACGTGCTCAGAATCTTATTTGCCCACAGGCAAACACGTATTATTGATAAACATGATGGAGATCTATTCATTTGAGAATATTCCATCTGCTTTTTTGGTGTTGGTTTTCGCTCTTTTCAAAAAAAAAATAGAGAAAAAACGAACTAAAACAAAGAAATGATTTGGATGTTCCACAGAAGAAGAAACAGGAGAAAAAAAAACCAATCGATTGGTGGCAATATCAGCCACCATCATTTGAAAGCAAAATATCCTTCTGATAAATAAATACCCTATTGGATTTACGTTTCATACATGAAATTATTCCCAATTTTTGTGTATTTTTTATATTTTGTTTCATTCGAAAAGGATATGCAAATTTCATTGTTTCATTTTCCCTTTGGTCTTTTTTCTTTTGTATTATACTTTTTTTTCTCCATTTTTTTTTTGTTCACTGCCCAAGGATAACATTTGCAAATGGATTTTTCGTCCTTTGTATATTTTAATAATATTTACGATTACATAATTTACGATACCTACCGGAAGAATAATGGAAACAGATGAAATTCATATAAAGCTGGCATGGATTAAACTTACGCACAATACAAAAAAAAAAAACAACATAAAAACAGAAGCTCAATTCTCTTACATATTTTATAATGATAAGTATGAGCAAGGATGAGTACATTTAATGCACGTATGGACACGCATAATGCTAGGTATCAATGCGTGATGTGCGAGAAAAAGGAATACAACGAATGCTTTCATTTTTGTTTCAGAATGCTTACACGCGTTTCTTGAGATTTATTCTCTTTTTTAAACACTTAACGAGGGTGACAGTTTAAATAATTAAGTTGATTTTATAAGAATTTATGCATATCAGGTTTAATTGCATGATTGTTGCTGTAAACACAGCTCTCGTTTTGAAGAACGTTTATAAAATCGAACCTTTCTACTGCATTGAAATCTGAAATCATAAAGTGATCTTATGGATATGTCACTTTTTTTTCTGTTGGAGGTTTTTTAAAATACCCGCTGGAGCACTCAGACCTAAATACCGGTCCATTGTACTACCAGTAAGCAACCATCTATTTGTTTAAACTTTCCAGATGTTCGGAGAAAAGCCAAAAGACGCTGCCATGATAAGGAGCCTAAGTTACCAGCTCTCACCATGTCTGCGCCGAGTATCTGTAACCTCATGCGAGAAAAAGCAGGACATTCACAGAGTAGTACTCTGCGGTGTCCTCATCTTCTCCACTAGATTCACAGAGTGTGGTATCACTTAAGCCTAACACATTTAAATGCTTGGCAAAAGAGAAGTGCTCGCTGGTAATGCCAATAACTTATCTACAGTCTTTTCTGCTACGAGCTAGCAAAAATGTTGCAGTCTTCTTACTAATCAATCGTTGATTGAAGCCCTCACTGAGGACGCTGGCAGACCTAGCGACGGTTCAGGTCCTGAGAAAGCTGTCTGAGATCCTTGCCTGGCAAGTTCATCGGCGATCTCATTTCCAGTTATGCCGTGATGTCCCGGAACCCAAATGAAACTCAAGGAATTCAATCTTCCGATCGCATTCAGAGAGCTCTTGCATTCCTGGATCACTTTCGAAGTGGTTAGAGGGTTGAGAAGGGCCTTAAGCACAGCTTGGCTGTCGCTGCAAACAAAGATACTTCTCCCCGACCATCCGTTGTTCGTAACGCGGCTCAAGGCCATTAGGATAGCATAAGCCTCCGCTTGGAAAACGGATGCGTATGATCCCAAAGATGAGTGCAGTCGTATGTCGTCGTTCTCAACAAAGGCATCAGCACCAGAACCCTCGTCGGTTTTGGAGCCATCTGTGAAGATACGATAACAGTTCTTTCCAGGCTCAGATTCTGGAGGGAACCAGTCCTGAACCGAAAGAAAGTTGACTGAGTAATTTTGACGCAGTTTGAGCCTTGGGGATCATCGTGTCAGATGGCAGTCAAAAGATATGCTGCTTGCGAGCTACTCAAAGCTCCAGTGCGAATTGTGCCAGAGACCACATCTCTTTAAACGAGAAATGGTCTTGAGAGTACATCCCATGATGTAGGTGTCAAAGGGAGGGAGATTCAGCAGTAAGTCGAGAGTGGGGAAGGCCCCAGTCACACCAAGACAAATTGTACGAGGCATGAACGTTAGAACCATTGAGCATTACAAGTAGAGAGTCGATCAACATGCACCACAGAAGAGGAGATAAAACGCCACCTTGTGGATAGCCCTTATTCACTCCCAACATATTGTCCACACTCCGCCTCAGCGATTACGGTTCTATTCACAAGCATTGGCTTTAATCCACAACACTAATGACTCGTCTACACCGTATTCTCTGGCAGCATTGCACATGCCATCGAAGCTAGCATTGTCAAAAAATTATTTTTCTTTATAGTTCTTTCGCAAGTTTTAAGCCTGCATTCAGCTAATCAACGTTCCTGGCGCACACTGCCAAGCAGTCGCATGGATGGAACTTCAGTAGTTGACAGAAGATCAATGAAAAGATCGTGCTAGTCTCAAATAAAATTGAAAGATAAAACAAAATCGTCCCTAGCTACTTTTTTTTATAAAAAGGGTTGGCTGTGGTGCAGTGGTACCAGTTGAATCCAGCAGCGAACGGACGCAACGGATTCTATGGGACTGAGCACTGCTTTAAACCAGAATCTGACACAGGAAAAGACTGTGGTTGAATCTGCACGGTGTTTTCGTGAGAAGTTTCTATACCTACACTTCTTTTAGCATTGCAACATTGATCTTTCAAGTGGATTCGAACAACTATAAGCTACGCTAAAATAAAGGAAGTAGTCCTGTATAAGTATTATAAGAAGTCGACTCAGGAATGCAAGACTCTTGGATTGATGTCTGAAGGCAGGTCAGCATTGCATCATAAAAAATGACACCACTGATGAGCTTGGCAGCCAAGAATTGAAACTATTGATGAACTTGACAGCCAGGGATTATAACCATTTTAGTACGACCTGATCTAGAGCACAACTTCAGGATGACCGATCCAAGGAATGCTTCTTAAAGTTAATACTCGTAAAAACATAAAATTGCAATAGAAAACATGAATGGTGGTACATGAGACATCGCCTTTGCAAAGCAGGAACCAAGCTGGGAACTTAGGAAACGTATCATAACAGCTTCCTGTGGCTTTTCTACGAACACCTGCAAGGCTATAAAAAAAGTCATGTGGCTTTTCCACGAAGACTTGGAAGGCAATAACAAAAAAATATCCACTCACAAGCTGAGCCTTTGCAAGTAGATACACGTCCATTTATAGCCTAATCCTTAAAAGCAAGGATAAATAAAATATAATCGTTTAATTGAAATCACTCAATTATTAACATTGACGATGGTCGGTCAAATTCAATTAACGGCAACCGCACTTCGTTACCAAATAAAGCTCAAATGCATTCACTCAATATTGACCTTGCGAACATTGCATTCGCTTAGTTAGTTATTTGTTCGTACTGCGGGTGTTAGGCTTTTATGGATTTCTAATGTAAAGGTTGGTCTATGAATCACACAGTGAATCAAAACAGACTGAACGACGAAAGTGTAATTAATATAAATTTAATTATTTGTTTAGTGGCTGCACTTTCCCCACTCGTATCGGTTAATAAAAGTTCCCAAAGTGGCTTTATGCAGATAATATTATCTGTACCATTTCATTGCACAGCAGTGATTTCAAATTAAAATTAGTTTATGTTTCAAACACGAAATTGGGTTTTCATAGGTTTTTTATTAATCCATTGCACTTCAAACGGCTTTCATTTCATTTTATGTTTTGTAGTAACCTCAGTTTGAAAATGCACTTAAGTGCAGTAAAAATAATGTTAATCCTTTTTTAGCATAGTTTTTTTGATTTGAAAATTGAGATGTTGGAATAACCGAATTCCCTCTGGTGGTAGCAAATGCTTACAACATAAAGAACGTTTTGAATAAAGTGTAAGTTTATTTTATTTTTATTTGTAGTCAAAAGAAAAAAAAAACAGATTTGTTGCTGAACACAGAGGACATTTATATTTCATACGCTGCACGATGCCATACGTGATTTTGAATTGCCACAATTTGATTTAATATCAGCTGCACCGCAACGCGTTTTCAAAGGGATATAACATTTTAAGTAAGAATCCCTTTGTGGGATTGGAACCATGAACCCAAACATGGAATGGATAAAACATGAGAAGGGACCGGAAGTAAAAAATATACGTACTTAACCTAATTTGCGTTTCCCCCCCCTTTTTGTGTACAGTGATGGCTATGGCTTTGTTCTTTACTCGAAAGATTTTATTGATTGCAGGAAAAAACAAGTCACTCACTAAAAGATACCCAGAAATGATGTTAAGAAGCTTTTGTGAGTGTAGCACACAAACGTACGTCTACGGAGAATTTGATGTAGGATTCGAATCTTTTAGTGTCAGCAATAAGTTCTTGGTGAGGTTCAGATCAGGATGAGAACACAAGCACAAAATTAATTTCGTTAAAAAAAAATCGGCATGCAACAGCCTAATCGCAATTACGACTGCTTTGACGGACAGATCATTTCAGCTAAAAAATACTACAATTTTGTAGCGGTTGTAACAATTTCATATGGTAAACATTACAATTTCGACAGGTTTTCCAAGACTTTCTCGAGATTACAATAAATTTGAGGCGAGAATGGTAATTTCGTTACAATACAATGTGTGACACGAGAACTATCGGGTGTTTTTTTCAGAAGTTGGTTTTTCAAATATGGATAAAACTAACATCTTGTAGTGACAAGACGGCGCGGCACGGCGCTTCAAGCCACACAGCACACGTCACAATCGATTTATTGAAGGAAACATTCGATGAGCGCATAATTTCGCGGAATGGACCTGTCGATTGGCCACCAAGATCGTGTGATTTGACGATATGACTGGATGTGAAGTTGCTCGTTTACGTCAACAAACCAGAAACGTTAGGGGGCTTGTTTGCTTCGTGACGTTATTGCCGAAAAAGTGGTTGAAAATAGGACCTCTAAACTTGGATTTATTCGAGCCAACCGTGGCGGCCACATGCCCGAAATCATGTTTAAACATTAATGGCATAAAGTTATTCAAAATATTCTAAAATTCCATATTCCAAATTGATGGACATTAAAACGATTTTCTTGTGTTTTACTTCAATACGAAGTTCTATACCTCTAAAAAAACTGCCTTTAGATACAACTATAGAATAACGGCAGATTTGTTGTGATTACTACAACCTGAGAGCAATTACGCTACAGCTTTATCATTCAACAACTTTGTTGTCATAAAACTTTAGACGCTAAAATGACAATTGATTCGCCTTCGGTACGATTTTGTGTTTTTGTCATTGTTTGCAGAGACAGCAATTTTGTCACTGCTACAGTAATTTTGAAACGATGATAATTATTTTGTATCGATTATGCTTACTTTTCCCTTATCATAATTAATTCAATTATATTAATAAATTTTATCGAATCTACCATAAAGCAAAAGCTAATGCAACAGACTTCTGTGGATAACTTAAACTTGTGATAATCTTGGGTCTATCGCAAATACGATTACGTGAGTACAAAACTCTATCGCTATAACGAAAAATTTGTCGCAATTGAAATAATTGTCTCTTTCAAGATCATTGAATCGCGGTTGGCAACATTTTGTGGTAAAACTTTGTCTTGCCTACAAAATTTTGTAGCGACTACGTAAGCCCTTTGATTACGCTACTAAAAAAGTTTGTCGCTACTGTGACAATCATGCAATCGCGGTTACGGTGATTTTGTCAATTTCATGCAACACATTCACAAAACCAACCAAATTCGTTCGACTATGCCGAATTTGTCGCAAATTTGTCGCGACAAGCTTAATTTTGTGTCCTTGACGGCAATGCAGTCGCGACTAAGCCAAGTTCATCGTTACCTTGGCAAATAAGACAATTTCTTGATATTTACAAGAATTTATCGTAATTGCGATATTTTTGCGCGTTAACTCCAACACAGGCGAAGTTAAGATAAGGAAGATTGATCCATAAAAAAAACTCGTACGTAAGTTTTCTCTGCATAAGAGGTGTTTATTTTTTGTCCGAAACTGGAAGTATCGATTTGACTGCAGCCAGTTTCCTCGATTGTTCCATTACTTTACTTTGAGTGCATAGAAAACTATGAGAAAGTGTTCCAAAATATGTACATACATTTAGATATCCCTAAACCAAAAGAAATTGAATACTCCTTTGCATTTGTTCTGCTCAGTTCACTGTTCTGAACTAAAAAAGGAAAAACTTCTGTAGTGTACTGAAGGGAATGAACTGGCTGTGTTTCATATTTTTGTAACCAACTTTGTGTAACTTTTTTTTTATTGTCAGTATCATTTTTGAAGATGAACATCAACACATCTGACTTATGGAGTGAATATTAATTTGAAGAGGCAGAGTATTGCCTATAACACTGAGTATGTGAACATTGTTCAGACCAGAGAAGCAGTCCACAGAGAATACTTTTTTCACGATATCTCCAACTTGGCACAGAATACACTAGGCATCCGCTACCTTATATCAAATTCACCTCCATCCACTTTTTCCCATAGCTGGCTACCTACATACCTCCTTCCTTGAGTCCACAATGGATCCAGGGAGATAGCTGTGAGGTGATGTGCCCTGTTACACGTCTTCTTACCCACGTTTCTTTTCTTATCTCTCCGTGTTCACTCTTCAATCCCAATTGTTTGTTGTTAAAAAGAATTTATTTGTCTATTAAATTTGACCATCTCAATGCAGCTTACGTATCCCCAAGTCATTGTTTATGGAATGTAAACATACACAAAAGAGAATAATTCACTCAAAAATAAATCAATCGATAGCAAAATAACATAAGATCATTTGTGAGCATCCTTTTCGATCCTTGGAGAAGCTTTCCGACTAAATATTTAACTAACTTGTTGATTCTTATACCCCCATCTACTTATTGACGGCAAAACAATAATAATTATTATTATTATATTAACGCTTCTTACTTCTGAGAGCGCCTAATTAAAATTTCATTGTAGATACTCATACTAATGATTGAGAAAGCCTGAGTGATTGATTATTATTATGTATTCGTCGCGTAGGTACGGTTTGTCCTTTGGCGTTAATGGCAGCGCAAAAAGTAATTAATTATCCTATATCCTGGCCTAGCAATCGCATACCCGATATCAGATTATCGGAAATGCTAGAGTAAGTGAACAATCATCGACCAAGCTCTACACACCTAGAATTTGTACAGTACACCATCATAGGACGTGTGCTTAAAGTTTGTCCAATTAAATTTTTCCAGCTAGTGAGTTTAATTTGTTGTTCTACAATCCTACACGAGGACACAGTAGGCAGGCATATCATGATGCTGGAGGCTGTGTATTTGTTTATCTAATTTTTTTTCGATGCATTTGCTGAATGAGTTTAATTTCGCTGATTTGGTTTTGTTAGTTGTTGTGGTGCTTGTTTCGACCAAATCATTCACTGTCATCATCATATCGGGGAATTTGCATGACGTTGATTCGTGCTGTTGATTCGAAAACACATTATTTGTTCACTTGTTCAGCAGTCAGTCAGATACTGCCACTTGATTGTTGGTAGATAGTTGAAGTTCTACGTGATAAAATTGCCGCGGAAGGTCCAAATGATGATACCTACATGCCTTTCGAATGTATTCCGATGTAAACATTTAAATTAAACTTGGGTATCACAAGTGGCATACGATTTGGGTCCCTTTTTTTACTTTTTTGGGTTAGATCGATTGGTCGCATGGAGATGTGAGAGTGAGATAGAATCATAAGTCTAAAAAATGTGCTACTTTCAGCTTTCGAAAAAAAAACATTTTGTTAATTTCTTTATGCTTTGTACAAAGCCATGCCCATACATCTCTGCATGGCTTTGTACAAAGTTCGTTTGAGTCCTTGAAACGTAAAACTATTTTTTCATGGGTATCGAATTTCGTGAGGAATTGGCAGGTCTCTCACGAAATCCTCACTTAGTTGTAATTCATTTCCATTTCTTACGAGGAATGGTTGAGAGAAATACTATAATCTACTAGGCTTCTAGCTCTGTTAAGCCACCCTATAAATATTCCGGATCCCTTCTATTACATAAGTCGAAGATTTGTCGCAGGTCTTCTCTGTGTGGCATGTACTTCAAATTTAAAACTTCGACTCTCGCTCGGAAAATAACACTGATGACTTCGACGGAAAAATCTTTTCTGAAGTAGTTTTCATCAGACCTCAACTGGTGATTTAGGTTCTTGTATACACTTCTGAATAAAGACGAAGCTGCTCTATCCAAACATTGCATATACATTTTTTCATCCACTTTTTCGAACACATCTTCGAAATAATTCTGCCAAACATCCGTATTGTTCTCATTCAACGAGAGAACGACATCATGCGACAACGCGAGCTCATTTCAATCTTTGAATGGCGTAGCATTTGTATGAAGAAGTCGAATCAAAATAGTCTTGTGAAGACTCTCATCACCTCGGTTCATAGCTTTAGAAATATAGTCTGCATTTGCTTTGAAGCTTTGAATGTAAACAGGCGGTATTCCTGACTCGACGACATATATCGCATAGCTCGAAGTTGAGTTCGGCAATCGAAATAAACGTTTGAAAAAAAGCCTTTGAATCGCCCACAAAACCATCAAGAGGTGTATATCCGAACACCTGAGCTCCATAGCACAAACATGTATTGACTGTTGCATGAAAAACACGGTACTTGGAAGCCACATCAATATTCCGGTTGGCAAAGAATTTTGGCGAAATCATATTTAAAGCAAGCTTAGCTTTGTTGATCTTCATTTGGGCGTGCTTAATCATATTGAGGTTGTGAGTAAGCAAAACACCAAGATATTTAAATTCTCGAAAAACTTCAATACTGATGTTGTTTAAAAACCAGCTCTCTTCGGATCGTCTGTTTCGTGGTTTCGTGGTTCAAAAATCAGTTTTTTTTTGGCTCGCAGAATGTTTTAAGTTCATTAATTTGTAACTGAAACTTGAAAGAGTTATCCGCCATCAGTACCAGGTCATCTGCATATAGTAAGACTTTTACTAAAACACTTCCAAATACTACTCCACCAGGAAGGATGTTTTGTATTTCATCAATAAATAGTACAAATAGAATCGGGTTCAAGATACAACCTTGAGGCACACCACTTGTTGTTTCAAACCATTCTGAGAACTCGCCTCCATCCCATGCCGTTGCCGTAGACGATGAAAGAAAACTGAGGTACGTTAAAATAAGTTTTCGGGATATTCCTAGGCAAGAGAGCTTGTAAATAAGCGCCTGTCTATGCTTACTTTTTCAAATGCAGCTTTGAAATCCACGGAACAAACGTACAATTTCTTCTTTTGTTCGATAAATTTCCTGGCTATGCTGGTTATCGCAAACACATGGTTCATCGTAGAAAATCCAGAACGAAAGCCTGCTTGAAACTTACTGAGGCGTTGAGGAGTTTCCCCGAACCATTTTATAAGTCGTTCGTACAAAATTGAAGAACAAATCTTTCTCAAAGAATTTAGGATCGAAGTTCCTCTATAATTTTTTTTTTTCTTTATTAGTTCTGATGTTAAGTCGTCCTATATTGGTATTTATTATTGATCGACTTTCTGGGTAAATTCGCAGGTCTTCCGTAAGTTTACTACCACGGCCACGAGGGGTCTTTTTTCACTTGCCCGTTTAGAATCGGCAAAGACTTGAAGGTTGAGAGCAATGTTCTTAGCGACGATGCTCCCCGAGCTCTTTTGTCCCGTCCTGTTTCCTAATTTTTATTTACTTGAGCAAAATGTTGAATTTTGACGCATGAGGGAACCAAAACTTTGTTATGAGTATTCCAGCAAAAGAGCAGGAGGAGAACGTAAAATTTCTCAGTGCTGAGTTCTTAGTTTGAACAGGAGACAAATGAAATATTTGTCGACACAAAGGATATCACATCATATTCCCTGATTTCCTTCTTTAAAGTAAGACTTTTCGCTTGCTTTTCTAATGCTTTAGCTGTAACCTAGCAGAAAAAATTTTTCAACTCAAAACTCCCACTCAAATGGCTGTCAGGGATTTCTTCAACCAACAAAGCTTTTATGAAATAGTTTATGCGTGTATACAATTTCTTTCTAATTAAACCAATTTCACCAGCCAACAGAAAATCAATTCTGTTTTGGAATATTGCTGTGCTTAGACTTGAATTGAATTGACATAAGAAATGGCCAGTTAAGCTCTTTCGAAAGAACAGCATTAAATGCCTTTGGGATACTCTGTAGTCTGTGGCTAACCAACAATTTGGTCTGCTGCTTCCTCAACTTTACACCTCCCTTAAAGTCTACCAAATAATACTCATGCACGTACTCGTAGTTATAAAATAACTCGGTCTTACTCGTACTCAACCTACAAACAAACAAAATACTTTTACGAATCAGCAGAGGTTGCATAGTTCTCATTTTGAAGACTGAAGGCAGGAAGCTTCACTTCAAACTTAATATTCACTCCGTTAGGTTCCATTGAATGCTCGACTCTATCAATTTGTGTACCAAACCAACCAATAGAATGTGTGTCGGTTTGTGTGTTCGGTTATGTTAAAACAACAAGTATGTCTATTGTTCAATATTTCAGTAAAACTAGATCCAGAAAACATTTTGCTCCTTTTCTTTAAGGACGACTCTCGCACGCACACACACACACCCATCACAAACACCATGGATGCTGATGCTCGAGGGCAAAAGTCTCTCCTGAAAACTTTATTTTACAAACAAACCCTCAACTTGCATAAACAATCAATGTCGGCAAAATGTTCGTTGGGAATTTGAATTCAACAGGATGAATAAGTAACAAGGTTCCAGTGGATTTTTATTACCTGATATCCTCTCATATTTATTATTCATTTTTACTTGGTGGTAGTCTTTTCATTTTTTTTTTTTCTTTCTTTTGTGGAGATGTTGTTCATCTCTAGATGAAGAACAAACAAGAAGAGGTTTTCAGTACAAGGAAATTAGCTAGCAACCTGCGGGTATGTGCGGTGGTGGTAGATCCATAAATTTTCGTTAAAGTTGAAACAGTATACCCGATTAATCACATTACGAATTTTAAATTACAACTTGCGCAAGTGAGTTTTGATTAGTTTAAAGTTTAAAGGCAGAAAAGTTATTGTCGGTAATAAGAAACAAATTCGTATTAGAGAGACTTGGTATCCTTGGGACTTGGCTGAAGTTAAAGTTGAAGGATATAATGAAAGAGTAGTTATTGAAAACTCAGTTTGATGGCTTGATTAAGCCGTTTAATTGGCCTGTGTAGATATCAAAGTGTATGGGAATATAAAGCATCAAATTGTGGTCTTGAATAGATAATTATGAAAACAATTGCTGCGTCACTAGTCACCATTCACCACCATTTCGCTGCCGCCAAATTTACATTTAAAGTTGTAGTGAAAATGGTGTTGTAAACACGATCGATTTACCGGAATAGCGATAGAGTTGTCGTGTTCGTCGAGTTGTAGTTGTAGTAGTAGCAATTGTCGTTATCATGGGAGAGTTGTCCCTATCGTTACCACGTTGATATAAACTATTGCTGCAGTCTAGTCCACCTCGTAAGTGAAGTTGGTGTTGTGAAAGCTTTAGGGTCATTCCACGGTAACACCCGAAACGAACACTTTTCGACTCATAAAATTGTTTATCATAAAATTGTTTATCCTTTTGCTAAAATCTTCAAATCTTACAATTGAGATAAAGCAACTAAATACGTAGAAAATAAAAAAAAAAAATTAAAACGCTAAAATATCAGCATAAGGATTAACAATTTTATGAATCGAAAAGTGTTCGTTTCGGGTGTTACCGTGGAGCGTGGAATGACCCTTTACAAGAAAGCGTCAAAATTTGTTTGTTTTCGTATTCGCGACAAAATTGTTTGAATTGCTAAAAAAAAACTTCTAAGCTCGACTGTGTTGCAGTAATCGCGACTAAATTTCGTTATCATTAAGCATGTTTATCATTTTCACTAAGTTGCCGTAGAAGAGACGAATTTCGTATAATCCCGACTGTACCTATTGCCGTCATAGGAACTAAATTAATGTAAGCGCGAAGAATTTGCCACAAAATCGTCAAAACCTCGTAACGTAAACGGAAGCGTCAAAATTATAGAATCGCGACACATTTTCATGGTAGCGTCAGACCGTTTTTGATTGCGTATAGTCACGTCAAAATTATCTGATCTTTTTTTAATTTCAAATTGGAAAATTCACCTTCGAAATAAGGAATCTTAAATGAATTCAACCATTTCCAATCGAAATCGTGCCGTAATAGTACAATTGTACATATATTGAATTTTAAAGAGAGTAACAGAGCGGGAAGCTCTGGGACCTGTCCTTAGTTCTCTCAACAACACCTACAATTTCGTTTTCTGATTCCGAACGAATAATCGAGAGAGCGCGGTTTATGGTACTAAATTATTATCTCGGAAAAACCCGACATCATAATCAAAGAAGTAAGTGAGTCCATAAAATAACTCCATTAAAGGCAAAGTTATGGGTCAGATGAGACTTGCTTTGGAAGCAGATCGGACTTAGATAGCTCAATGATTCTCATCTTCCTTGATGGCAAACAAAGAAAAATTACATTTCACCAATGTAGGTACTAAGAGTTATCGCAACAATAACAAACGCACGATCAAGCTGATGTCCTACACTTTGCAGATCATTTAATGGGAATTTGGCAGCAGACTGCGTAAAATAATAAAGCTATCGGATAACCAATAGGTGTTTGTTGCGGGAAAGTCAACAACATATGCAATCCTAAGTTTAAGGATACTAATGGAAAAACGATCGTGATTCTTTTGAAGATTTGCATGCTGTGCTATAATTGACTTCGAAAAAGCATCTGATTGACAACTACGAGATCTGCTATGGGTGGCCCACAGAGAACGAAGAGCTTTAGAGGCTTATTTACGGATGATCAAGGATATTAATGAGGAATGATGATCAAGGATATTATATGGAAGTACGACATAGTCAAAAATCTCAAAAATCGAGGATCCTAAATTCTGGGTTAAAGCACCTAACGTATGGGTAGATGTTTTAGATTCGGTATACCGTTTATCGTACTGATCCAAAAAGGTTGATTACACGGTGGGGTAGTTATTTTTGCTGATTTGAGTTTGCCCCCAAGAGAAGAGTGGTGCTCGTAGAAGGTAACAATTATGTAGACGGGTGAGCAACGCGCGTTTGCCGTTGAAACGTTCTAAAAAGAATTAAAAAAATGACAGCCTCTTCGTGGCAACTCAACGTGCCTTCCACGCTCCCTTCAATATTCCGCCTGGAGGTCGTGTTCCCGGTCAATCGCTCGATTTTATTAATTGGGTACACACATGGTGAGTTTCAATGTTGCACCATCCTCAAAACTTCATACGTCGCCGGACTAACAGAATCCCCAAAAATGTTAAGGCAGCGAGGGTCACTTGTTGTGTTCTCTCAGACGTTCAGCGCGCAAACATGCTGCTGCTTTTGGGGAGTCAGCCCGATCTTTGAAACGAATTCAGCACTCTGAACTTGAACTTCATCCTTACAAAATCGCTATGGTGCAAGAGCTGTCTCAACGGGATTTTGTTGCTCGTCAACAAGCATGCAAAATGCCTCATATACTTGAGAGGGGACTGCTCGGTCACATGATTTAAATAATTGCGATTTTTTTATGGGGCTACCTCAAATCCTTCGAGTACACTGATCGCCTACGGACTACGAGCCCTGGCTCACGTTAAAGACATTATTTGGCGTGCAATAGCCAAAATACCCACCGAGATGCTTGACAAAGTTGAACGAAACTTCAGAGATATGCTTCTTCAGTGTGGGTCGTCATTTGTTCGATAGCATCTTTAAAACTGATTGAAAAATAAATTTAATTAATGTGTGAAGTGTGACACAAGGGAAAAACTACAGATATTTCTACTACTTTTTTTGTTAGTAACCTTTCAAATCAACAAATTTACCTGCCCCACCCTGCACAATTGTTAAGATTTCAATTGAATCTTAATGATTAAGTTCTATAGCAATTCTCTCCCACGAGTGCTCACAACATTCTCATTCAATTATTATCGACTCAGTTCTGAAACTAATAACAATTTCACTAATTTTCTCGGAAGAATGTTTATGAAATTGCAATCAACACGTTATTGGATAAGAGATAGCCTTTAACAAAATCTTCAAAGAGCCGTCTTTGTCCGTTTTAATGATGCAAGAGATCACTTGCTATTTCAATTTGGAATTAAATTGAATGCATGATTTCTGTTTTTAGATGTTTCGTTTGTTAAGAAACTTAGAAATGTGCTCATTTTTTTGTGTATACAAAACGAAGGAAGTGTCACAATTGGTGGCTACTGACTGCTGGAGTAGATAAAACGATTCATTTTACCTAAAAACATCTTCTCTACCACTCATATATTTAGAAAGCGCACAATCGTTAAAAATTCAAGTGTATAAAGATTTTATTAATATCTAAAAGTATAGCTGGATCTGAAATTTTTGCAGATGCTGACTAAACTGACGATTCCTCGGACGCTGGAGATGTTGAAATCGTATTTTTCGGAGAGAAAAGCTTGTAGTTGTTCATCTCAAACGTATGTAAGTGGATGGAATAAGAAAACAAAGCTGCTAGGTGTCTCAGGAAAAGCATTGAATTGTATAATGTATGTAACAGTAGTTCATTTTTAAATAACATGAAATCTTTTGGCTTAGATCTTATAAATCCCCAAGTTCCAACTCATTTCTCTTGTACAAATAGCACGTTGTTAGATTTAATATTTACCAACATCAGAAGCAAAGTTTATTTTAATCAAGTTGCAGCCCCTGTGTTTTCCAAACATGATTTAATTTTTGCCACTTTCAATATTTCATTCGCCAAAGAACAGCGATCGATCTCATATAGAGATTTTAAATCTTTGAATGCTGATTTACTTCAAGCTGATCTGGAAAGAGTGAACTGGCATAGCTTTTATAATTATTCATCGTCAAATGATCAAGTTGATATGTTTAATAATGTAGTTCTTAGCTTATATAATACTCATGTGAAGTTGATAACCAAAACTATTACCAATTCTTTTTTAACTTGGTTTACTCCAGAGATTATAGAACTAATAAACCAACGAGACTTAGCATTCAGAAGATGGAAAAGATTTAGGTTACCTGAATTATATACTAACTTTCGAAAACTGAGAAATGTTGTTAATTTTAAAACACGTAAGGCTAAGCGGGACTTTTACTCGAGACATTTGAACACCAATCTGCCATCAAGAACTTTATGGAAAAATATTCGAGGTATAGGAGTTGGAAGCCAAAACGAATTTGACTTTTCTGATACTGATTTGAATGACCTCAATAACAAATTTGTGCAGTACCCTACAACAACGTTGAACATGCACTCTCCGAACATTTTGCAAATTTCTACCGTCGGTGGTTTTGAATTTCAAAGAGTTGAGCAGTCAGCTGTGGTTGAAGCGCTTTTAAGCATCAAATCAAAATCATCCGGCCTTGACGACATTCATCCTTTATTTATTAAAATTATTTTACCTTTCATCCTCCCTACTCTTACTCACATATTCAATACTGCCTTGATGACGTCTATCTTTCCGAGTGCCTGGAAGTCTGCAAAAATAATACCACTTCCAAAAAATAGTAGCAATTCACAAACGCCGCCTGAATTTCGCCCAATTTCCATATTGCCCTTCTTGTCGAAAGTCTTTGAGAAAATTCTCTATAAGCAAATATCATCTCATGTGCAACAAAACAACCTTTTCTGTAGTAACCAATCAGGTTTTCGAAAGCAGCATAGCTGTGCTTCCGCGCTGTTAAAAGTTACAGATGATTTACGAATATCATTGGATAGAGATCATATTTCGCTGCTTGCACTCCTTGATTTTTCCAAGGCTTTCGACACAGTGAACCATTTAAAGCTAGTGTCAAAACTTTTAACACAATATAATTTCTCTTCTTCTGCTGCTTCTCTGATAAAGTCATACCTAACTGGCCGAAATCAAGCTGTTGTGATTGGCAATAATATGTCGAATTTCAACACGACATGTATGGGTGTCCCTCAAGGATCTATTTTGGGCCCCCTTTTGTTCTCTATGTTCATCAATGACCTCCCTGACTGTATTACTAATTCCTCTATTCATATGTACGCAGATGACGTTCAAGTGTATTTAAGCTGCAAGAAAGAACTTATTGAAGACGCCATATCTAAGCTCAATCATGACCTTGATAGTATCCTCCGATGGTCAATTAAAAATGATTTATGTTTAAATGCAAAAAAATCTAAATGTGTGATTGTTTCGAAAAACTCAGTGGAACCTAATTGCCTTTCTAAAGTTCACATAAATAATGAGCCCATTGCTTTCGTTGATAAGGCAAAAAATCTTGGCATTTGGTTTAACAACAAATTAAGATGGGATATACATGTTCGTACTGTTATAGGAAAAATATATGGATGTTTGCGTAACCTATTTGTGTCTCAGTTTTATACCCCCGTTAATACAAGACTTTTGTTAGTTAAAGCTCTTATAGTGTGTGATGCTTCTTTTACTTAGGCTGGGGTATACTCAGGGTGTCCAGGGTCTACCCAAGGAAGCTTCGTAAGACTTGGGCTTCGGCGGTCCAACTTCTTAAATGAAAACGAGGAGACGGTCGGATATATTTTAACTAAGTCTAAATTTATTTCTTTCAGTTCTCTCAGGATTCGGTTTTACAAATTTTACAAAGGATTTTATTCTGATTCTCAAACAATAGGTTTTGGCCCTGTCGGGCTTAGGGTTCGTTTGTGACGCTGGTCTTCAGGGCGGCTCTTCTTCCTGGGGTAGCGATGGTAGATCCCTCCGGTGTATAGGTCGCAGCAACTGTAACTTCTGTCTATCGATGGTGAACGTCTGTCTGCTTTAGGCAGGGCACTCTGTCGGCGGCGGCGGATTTCGTAACCAAAGTCTGCGGAGTGTGGTCGGCAGAACGATATATCGGCGGCGGCGGACTACGTGGGAAGTGCCTGCGTGGATTACTTCTCTGGATTGCTTCAACTCCTGGGAACGGCAGAACAATTCATCGGCGTTGGCGGACTTCGTAGGAAGTGTATGCGTATACTCGGAAGCAAAACACTATGTCGGCGGCGGCGGATTTCGGAGTAACCGTCTGCGATTGCGTGGACGAGCTTTCCTTTCCGAATGATTAATGTCGACCGGATTAAGGAAAATCTATCGCTCAGCCAAATGGAAATCGTGAGTAACGCAAGAAGAACTTACACGAGTGGCCAGTTAAACCGCCTCAATGTAATTCCCTTAGATATCGGAGAATAACGCAAGAAGAACTTACACGAGTGGCCAGTTAAACCGCCTCAATGTAATTCCCTTAGAAATCGGAGAATAACCCAAGAAGAACTTACACGAGTGGCCAGTTAAACCGCCTCAATGTAATTCCCTTAGAAATCGGAAAATAACGCAAGAAGAACTTACACGAGTGGCCAGTTAAACCGCCTCAATGTAATTCCCTTAAAAATCGGAGAATAACCCAAAAAGAACTTACACGAGTGGCCAGTTAAACCGCCTCAATGTAATTCCCTTGGAAATCGGAGGGTAATGCAAGAAGAACTTACACGAGTGGCCAGTTAAACCGCCTCAATGTAATTCCTTTAAAAATCGGAGAATAACGCAAGAAGAACTTACACGAGTGGCCAGTTAAACCGCCTCAATGTAATTCCCTTAGAAATCGGAGACTAACCCAAGAAGAACTTACACGAGTGGCCAGTTAAACCGCCTCAATGCAATTCCCTTGGAAATCGGAGGATAATGCAAGAAGAACTTACACGAGTGGCCAGTTAAACCGCCTCAATGTAATTCCCTTGGAAATCGGAGGATAATGCAAGAAGAACTTACACGAGTGGCCAGTTAAACCGCCTCAATGTAATTCCCTTAGAAATCGGAGAATAGAAAAAGTAATTATACGTTAAGGCATAAAAGCCCGTAATTCTTTTTCTTGGGAAGGGAAAAAGTAAATATACGTTAAGGCATAAAAGCCCGTAAATCTCTTTCTGAATTATCGCAATTAATTCACTCCTATTCATAGATTTTCCTACTATAAGTAAGTGTGAATTGAGAGGCAATGATAATATTCCATACAAAAATGGACTGGCTATTGGCAATGCATTTCCCCATAAGAGAATGCACACAAACTAAGCGGCAAGCAATATTTGGCCTTGGAATACACTTTTAGTGTGGGATTTTAATTGCGTGTGAGCAATTTAATAACAAAAAAACAAACACGTATAGTGTTTTGGTGCGATGTTGTGGAGAAACTGTGACGCTTCGTCACAGATCCCCCCTTCTTAGAAAGACGAGAACCCTCTCGTCTCAACGCCTTCCGGTATTGCCTGGAAAAGTGCGTATGTGTTTTTCTGTTTTGAGGGACTTAAATCCTGCCCTTCTTTTTTTCTTTATATATATTTTTTTCTTTTTTTTCTTTTTATTATTTTTTTTCCCTTCTCTTTTTTTTTTTGTGTTTTTTTTTTCCCATAATTTTTTTTTTGTTTTTTTTTTCTTTTCTTCTTTTTTTTTTCTTAAACGTTATAAAAAAAATTCAACAAAATACCTAATACCTATCCTGAGAGAGAACCTAATAATCGGTCTATGACTTAAACAAAAAAAAATCAAACCCGCTCGTCCTAACACTCCCGCAGCTTCATTGGTACAACTTTGTTCCTACCCTGGAACGATAACAATGCTTCGGTCCCGGCGGCGTTGGGACTCACGTCAATACTTCTGCCCCTCTTTTGGATGGTGAAAGGTCTGGTGTTGTTGCTGGATACGGAGTTGATGCCACGGAACGGGTCGGCTGTCTGATTCTTCTGGCGGTCGGTTCTTTTTCGTTGGGTTTTGGTGAGCGGAGGCTGCTCGCGGGTTTTCTGTAGGCTGGGGCTCTGGATTTCGGACATGACCGTGGGTTTCTTTCTCGGTGGGTAAAATCGGTGATCTTTCCGGCTTGCCCTGTCCTTCACTGATTGGACATGCACCATTTGGGCTTCGGGGCTCGGCGGAGTTCGGATAAGTAGGGCTGGTGGATGCACAGGCTTGCGGCTCACACGGCGAGTAGTAGTTTCACTGGCTGGTTCAGCCCTTACCAATTGTATCAGGTCTGGACGGACTCTGGTATGTGGCTGTCGGGGTTGCGTTGGTCGTCTCTTGCAGCGGCTATTCGGGGAGGCGGGCCATGGTCTTCTGGTCGTGGACGTCGACGGGTTAGTTTTAAGCGCTGGCTTCGATATGTCTTTCACGTTTCCTATCTTCGGTAGTCGTTGCACCCAATTAATGTTTTTACTGTCTAAACTGGGTTTTTGCCTCACTTCGGTTGATGGTCGACTGAGGACTTCCTTATTCGCAAACGCCTGCGCTATGTCGGTTGCTCGGTAGTTGTTTATCTGACATGCGTTTGCTGTCGCTGTGGTCGATGTTGGATTGCGTATATGCGCTCGGCTCGTAGCAGCGGTTGGCATAGCAAGTCGGCGGCCTCCAAGCATTATCGTGCATCCTGCTTTTGATAAAAGGTCCATACCTAATATGGCGTCTTCTGCCAAGGTGGGTAGGAAAATAGTTTCTCCTTGCACTATTTTACCATTTAAATTTAGAGACAGGACATAATGCTCGGACAGTTCGGCTGTTCGGCCGTCAGCAAATGCTACGGCATGCGGCTGGTCTCTTCTAGCTACTCTGAGTTGGCGGCATTCTTCTCGTAAGCCAGGGCCGATAAAAGATCGAGAAGAACCGGTGTCGACCAAGGCATAATATACTCGGCCGCCAACCTCGATAGGTACGAACGGTCGAGGGACGGTTGAACTGGTTGGGCCAGGTTGGCGGATAACGGCGTTGGAACTCCGGTGACAAGGGCAATCTTTGGTGAGGCGACCGTCCTCCCCACAGTAGGAACAGAACAATCTGAAAGGGCGTCGGCAATCTTTCTTATTATGCCCCCTTTGCTTGCATTGCCAACAATGCGTGTTTCTGTCGTAAGCGGCGGTAGGTGGCGGTATCGGCGTTCGTGGCATGACGGCTTGACTAGAGAAGGCGGGTGAAGGCCTCTGTACTTGCAATCGAGGAACAGGTGCGGACGGGTACTGGTATTGCTGATGACTTGAGGCAGGACGAGAGTTTCGCTCTTCTTGGCGTACGAACTCGTATTCCTCCGCAAGATCCATCAATTCATCCAAAGTCGTAAATTCAATACGCTTGATGTAGAGTCGGTACTCTGGTCGTAGTGCGTCATAGATGCGGTCTACGTTATCCTCGATAGTCATGCGTGGGTGTTGTCGGATCAGGTACTGGAATGAACGTACATAGTCTTTCGCTTTCTCCTTGGGGCCTTGTTTCTTGCGCATTATTTCATCTTCCAGTTTATGGAAATAACGTGCTGGCAAGAAATGACGTAAGAAGGCCTGGCGAAATACTGCCCAAGTGGTTAAAGCGTCTCGGTTGATCCTGAACCATTCTAGAGCCGTGTTGCGGAAAATTTCGGGAAGTGTCCGGAGCATGCCGTTTAGTGGTATCTCGTAACACGCTGCCAGGTCCTCGATTCTCTCCAAGAATTCTAAAGGTTTCCCGGAGCCGTCGAAACGGAATCCCCACTTGCGCACCGTATTCATTAATTCGGCTTCGAAACTGCGTCCGAAACGGCCAGGTGGCGGATATGGGGCGGCGGACTGATACGTATGAGGACTGTCGCGTGGCTCGACTTGCGGAGGGGCGGAAACGGCTCGTTCGGATCTGGCGGGGGGGCAGTAATTTGCTGTTCGAGCAGAAATGGGTGCGGGCATGGCTGGTGTCTGGAACACTGGTACCTGAAGTCGGCTTTGGAACACTTTCTGCTGCTTGTGTTCCGACGTGGACGGCTGTATATGCGATCCAGTAGCATGGTCTTCCTCGTCCGAAGGGTCGGCATTATTTCTTTCCTCCACCTTGTCTTCCCACTCAGCGCACAAATTCTGTGTTGAGCGGTGCGTACGGGCTTCTTTTAGGTGGCGACTCAGGCGTTGGCGTAACTCCTGAACCGTTCCACTGGTGTCTTGTCCACGCTGGGACAGCGTCTCTATTAATTCGGTTTTTTTCAGGAAATAGATGAATCCCAAGTTCTGGTATGGGTTCGAATTCTCCTCTAATCCCTGGGCATCTTCTTCAGGTACTTGGTCGGTCTCGGTAGGCATTTTAGAAGCTGGCTGGTCAAGTTTCGGTGTCGGTCGGTGGACTCTGCGTCAGTTCCTGGACAGGTACGGCGGGCGGCTGAACTTTCTGCAGGTCCCTGCTCGGGCGCCAATTGTGATGCTTCTTTTACTTAGGCTGGGGTATACTCAGGGTGTCCAGGGTCTACCCAAGGAAGCTTCGTAAGACTTGGGCTTCGGCGGTCCAACTTCTTAAATGAAAACGAGGAGACGGTCGGATATATTTTAACTAAGTCTAAATTTATTTCTTTCAGTTCTCTCAGGATTCGGTTTTACAAATTTTACAAAGGATTTTATTCTGATTCTCAAACAATAGGTTTTGGCCCTGTCGGGCTTAGGGTTCGTTTGTGACGCTGGTCTTCAGGGCGGCTCTTCTTCCTGGGGTAGCGATGGTAGATCCCTCCGGTGTATAGGTCGCAGCAACTGTAACTTCTGTCTATCGATGGTGAACGTCTGTCTGCTTTAGGCAGGGCACTCTGTCGGCGGCGGCGGATTTCGTAACCAAAGTCTGCGGAGTGTGGTCGGCAGAACGATATATCGGCGGCGGCGGACTACGTGGGAAGTGCCTGCGTGGATTACTTCTCTGGATTGCTTCAACTCCTGGGAACGGCAGAACAATTCATCGGCGTTGGCGGACTTCGTAGGAAGTGTATGCGTATACTCGGAAGCAAAACACTATGTCGGCGGCGGCGGATTTCGGAGTAACCGTCTGCGATTGCGTGGACGAGCTTTCCTTTCCGAATGATTAATGTCGACCGGATTAAGGAAAATCTATCGCTCAGCCAAATGGAAATCGTGAGTAACGCAAGAAGAACTTACACGAGTGGCCAGTTAAACCGCCTCAATGTAATTCCCTTAGATATCGGAGAATAACGCAAGAAGAACTTACACGAGTGGCCAGTTAAACCGCCTCAATGTAATTCCCTTAGAAATCGGAGAATAACCCAAGAAGAACTTACACGAGTGGCCAGTTAAACCGCCTCAATGTAATTCCCTTAGAAATCGGAAAATAACGCAAGAAGAACTTACACGAGTGGCCAGTTAAACCGCCTCAATGTAATTCCCTTAAAAATCGGAGAATAACCCAAAAAGAACTTACACGAGTGGCCAGTTAAACCGCCTCAATGTAATTCCCTTGGAAATCGGAGGGTAATGCAAGAAGAACTTACACGAGTGGCCAGTTAAACCGCCTCAATGTAATTCCTTTAAAAATCGGAGAATAACGCAAGAAGAACTTACACGAGTGGCCAGTTAAACCGCCTCAATGTAATTCCCTTAGAAATCGGAGACTAACCCAAGAAGAACTTACACGAGTGGCCAGTTAAACCGCCTCAATGCAATTCCCTTGGAAATCGGAGGATAATGCAAGAAGAACTTACACGAGTGGCCAGTTAAACCGCCTCAATGTAATTCCCTTGGAAATCGGAGGATAATGCAAGAAGAACTTACACGAGTGGCCAGTTAAACCGCCTCAATGTAATTCCCTTAGAAATCGGAGAATAGAAAAAGTAATTATACGTTAAGGCATAAAAGCCCGTAATTCTTTTTCTTGGGAAGGGAAAAAGTAAATATACGTTAAGGCATAAAAGCCCGTAAATCTCTTTCTGAATTATCGCAATTAATTCACTCCTATTCATAGATTTTCCTACTATAAGTAAGTGTGAATTGAGAGGCAATGATAATATTCCATACAAAAATGGACTGGCTATTGGCAATGCATTTCCCCATAAGAGAATGCACACAAACTAAGCGGCAAGCAATATTTGGCCTTGGAATACACTTTTAGTGTGGGATTTTAATTGCGTGTGAGCAATTTAATAACAAAAAAACAAACACGTATAGTGTTTTGGTGCGATGTTGTGGAGAAACTGTGACGCTTCGTCACAAGTGCCAATCCTCTCCTTCGGTTCAGAAGTTTCAATATACTGTAATGCCGAAACTAGAAGAAAACTTAATGTCGTCTTCAATAACGCTACTCGCTATGTGTATGGCTTAAGGTCACGTGATCACATATCGGAATATAAAATGAAAATTTTGGGTTTAACACTGGATAAATATTTTGACTTTTTAATAATAAAATATCTACATAAAATTATTACTTCAAAAAAACCATACTATCTGTATGAGAAGCTGACCTTTCCAAATTCATTCTCGCGTACTTTGACTATAATTCAACCACGAGCTACATGCCTCACAACTGAGCGGCAATTTTTTGTTCACGCTATTCGCTTGTGGAACAGTCTTCCTCTTGGCATCAGACGACTCTGTTTTGAAAATCGCTTTAGTTCTTCACTTTTTTCATACTTGGCAAGCAATAATAGGTAGGAGTTAGGGTTTTTGATTAACATTTTGTCTAAAATTTGTACATTCATTTATTTTTTTTTTTTTTTTTGCTTTCTTTATTATTCTTTAGTTATTCTTTTAAACCTTCTTTTTCACTTAAATAGTTCTCATTTATATCTATATTTATATTCAAATTAGTAATTAAATTGTCATTAATTGATTATGATCACATTTACGTCATTATAGATGCTCTGATGTAATCTTTGTAAATGTTGTTTAGTTTTTTAATAAAATATCAAATATCAAATATCAAATATGGTTAATGTACGTTTTTTTTTCATTAACATTTCATATAACCGAATAACTTTTAGTGGGAAAAATATAATCACTTTGTATGTGAGTAGTAAGTCCAAGACTACCGAACATATTCTTCAAGGCAATTGCATTTAACTAATAGAAATAATTGAACCAGTATTAACCTTGAATTTAATGAGCATATAAGCTCAATAGTAAGGAAAGCAAATTCTTTGCTAGGTTTCATGAAAAGGTGGTCAAAAGAATTTGATGATCCTTATGTAACATTATCTTTGTATAACTGTTATGTTCGTCCTCATCTCGAGTACGCCTCACAAGTTTGGTCTCCCCTATATGAAATTCATAAACATCGTATCGAGGCTGTACAACATAAATTTATACGTTTTGCTTTGAAGGGTCTTCCTTGGGAAGATCCATTCAATCTACCTCTTTATGAACATCGAATCAAACTTTTGCAATTGCAAACCCTTAGTCAAAGACGTATCAACAACGACCTAGTATTTTTCCATCAGCTTTTGACTGGCTTTATAGATGCTCCTTACTTGCTCTCGTCCATAGGTTTTAACTACCGCGGAGGATCTCACCACTTGCGTAATTTGGAGTTGATTCATTGCCCCCATCATAGAACCAATTACGGCATGAACGAGCCGCTATCGCGCATGAGTAGATTATACAATTCTAACTCCCTAATCTTAGATTTCAACATTAATAAATATAGTTTAAAACAAAAATTTAAAACCAGTGCTCCACATGCATGATTTTTGTTCAATGTTTCTTAGTTTATTGTTTTTCAAAATATTTGTAGTTTATACTTTGTTTTATTTTTAGTAGTTTTGTTTAATTATTATTGTATGTTAGGTGTTCTATATTGTATGTCACTATTTGTATTTTTTTTTTTTGATATATATATTCTCTATACGTTCTTTTTGTGCTGGTGTTGGTGTTTTCTAACCTCTAACACTTGCATTTATGATGAAGAGCGTAGATAAGTACGTACAAATGAGCTTGCTCTAAGCTTCGTGCGACTTAGTCTCTGAGATGCAAAAAAAAAGAACCAGCTTGTTCTTTGACAATTGGGTTTTTTTTGAAGAAGATGGCGCAGCAAAGCTATACGCCGAACATACATTGCAAATCGTTCGCACACACGAAAACGTTTGTTCGCTTCTAACTTACAGAATGTCACCCCTGACTATGTGTGAACGTCCCGATCGGCCTTGCGCCTTACCGAAACCTGACCCGAATTCGAACTGAATGAAATGGATCGTTCGGCATATTGTGAACGCACCTTAACGCATTTCAACAGAGCCTTATATTTTGTGCCGATTCCGAAAGATTGAGTGATCTGAATCGGCACAAAATTTTAAGCTTAGGAAAGCGTTTTTCTTTTTATAGTTTCAGCGCACTCAAAGGGTTGTGACTACCCTTTACATGTTAAGTAACACAGTACAAGCGTTAGGAAAAAGGGAGAAAGTTCTAAATTTCTGAAGATAGTAACGAGAGGGAAAAATAGAGCTGGGCAATACATTCCACATACGCGTGGTACGGCTGAAGAAGGAATCTCTGCGTATTAAACAGTACGTCCGAAATTCAACTCAAGAGTAAACTGATGGGCATTCCTGGAAGCGCGAGTATTACGGTTGAATTGTTTAAGGGGAGGAATGCAGCTGACAATCTCATCAAAGCACTGTCTGTAGAAAAACCGATAAAATAAGGAGAGACAAGAAACATTACGACGATGTTCGAATGTATGAAAAGTGTCGATGGTGTTCGTATCTCCAATCTCCAAGGCTCTTCTCTGAACATGGTCCAAAAAAATTAGGTGGGTTAAAGGAGCACCTGCCCAAACATGGGAGATATACTCCATCTTAGGACGAATGTACGTTTTGTAGATGACTGCCAGGTCATTGGGTGAAAAGAAATTCTTGCATCGTCGAAGAAAGCCTAAGCACTTTGCAGCGTTTTTGACGATGTCAAGTATATGGTTATTTCACAAGAGGTGGTTGGTAATGCACATACCGAATATTGAAAGCTGTTCTGTTTCAACAGTGCAAGACCCACTCGTGGATAGTGGCAAGGGAGGTAAGTTTTGCTTCAACGACAAAAGAAAGCATTGAAGCATTTTTGAAGCATTAAATTCTACGCGTTTTTTTATTCCCCAATGGACAATGCTGTCGAGATCAGAATTTAGTGAACTTAACATAAGTTGCCGCCCTAGTTCCACGTCCGAAAAAGAATGTGACATTAAGAAAGAATATGAATAGCTGAGGGTACTGTCGTCGGCAAAACAATTTAGTGGATCAGAAGTTTCAGACAGAAGATCGTTAATAAATAAAATAAGAAAAACTGTCGGAGACAAAACGGAGCCCTGGGGTACACCAGAATTTATTTTGTGGGTTTCCGATTTATAGCAGTCCAAAACAACTTGTAATGAACGGTTAGAAAGGTAGCTACTAATCAAGCGAACAAGAAACTCGTCGAAACCAAATACACGCATTTTATAAAAAAAGAGCTTGATGCCAAATTCTATCGAATTCTTTTGAAATATCAAGCGCAATAATCTTACTTACTTACTTACT
Organism: Melanostoma mellinum; assembly: GCA_914767635.1. NCBI lineage: Eukaryota > Metazoa > Arthropoda > Insecta > Diptera > Syrphidae > Melanostoma > Melanostoma mellinum. The sequence goes on along the minus strand of OU612060.1, from coordinate 19,335,048 downwards.
TTATGTTAAGACTTGTGCCACTGTTCGGTGAGATATACTATCAAATCACCAGTGGACCTATTGCAACGAAAGCCATACTGTCGGTCATTGAAAAGCTTTCGATTTTCGAGATATTTCTTAAGCTGATAATTGATCAGCGTTTCCATGACCTTAGAAAGAAAGGATATCCGTGAAAAACTTTTCTTTTGTGATAATTTTGAGATTGGAACCACGAACTTCCCAGGTTACAAGCAAACATGCTATCAATTACACCACATGTGTCGTGGCAGACAATTTGGAATACGAAAATAACTCAGTTTTTTTAGAATCTCTGAGAAAAATGTGATTGGGGACAATTCAATTGGATCCTTTTCCAACTAAAACACAATTTTTAATCAGCCGTAGATTTTTCACACAAGGACAATACGTTGAACGTACGTTTGAAAGCTCCATTTGTAGCATCCCCGAATGAAAACAATGGGAAGTAATCGTAGTGAAACCTCAGCAAACATCTGGGGCACACGGAGTTAAAAAATATTTGAGAAATTAGCTCACATCAGAAACCCATTGATATAAATTTTCCTGAGTAGGTAATGCATAGTTTATTTCTTTACTAAACGCAGGTCGATGTCCAAAGCCAGGCTGCATATCGTTGTAAAATTCTTCAATTAGAACAGAAATAAGCTCATGTTTCCCAACTTGAACAATGTTGCAGGTAAAAATTTAAAAATCCACTGCGTTTGCAAAAAATGTTAGATTTTTGCCAAATAATCGGGTTTCATTTGGAATGTGAAATATGAGTATGTATGGGTGCATCCGGTTGTGCTATGTGGGTAAGCATACTGGCGTAGGACTGGTTAAGAGCCTTTGGCCAAAGGGAGTATAGGAGGTATGTTGAGGGGAGTGTCAGAGGATTACTAGCTCTTGATATCATCTATATTAGCCGGCAAAAAAAAATTGAGCTGGGAGTCTTTGCGAGAGTGATTCAAAATAGAAATGCATACAACGAAAGACATCAATTGACGAATATAAGCACACGAAAGTTTTCATATCTACTTTTATTTGATTCATGAAATTTCCCGCTTGTTTTTGTAGTAGAAAATGGGAGATGAGAACAAAATATTCACTTGTTTTTCTTTCGAATTAAGCAACAAACATTAACACAACTTGTTCGTGGTTCGAGTCCCAATAAACCAAAATGTTTTTGCATGGGAATCGCTTTTCGCGAGAAATTGGCAAGTCCACCGATAGTAAATTCATTTCCATAGAAAGCACTTTGTCGATCAACCGTTTGGAATAAGCAGAAAATTGTAGGTCCCCTCCATACCCTTACAACACATGGCTGTGAGATATGCGCTAGTCTCCGGGGGCACCCAATGTATGAATGAACTTGCTTTCCAACAATCAGCTTCCCTTACAATTTTTGATACATGCATCATGTCTTCCAGCTACAGTCTTCCACAGGTTCCAGAAAATATTGATTACACTCCTTATTGTTGTCAACAATTGGGTGTTCTCATTAAGGATTTATTTTCCAACTCAAAGAGCCTTTAAAAAGCCTTCTAAGGAAGTTATTATAAAGCGGAAGAGCTCACAGCAAAACATGCTTTTATCTCAGTTAATGTTATGGTTCACACCCATCCAACATTCTAAAATGTTTTTATCACAAAGCATTTATTTAACGTGCCTCAGGATGCTATTGAATGTTTTCTCATTTTTTTCTTCTACTTTCTTTCTCTTCTACGGAAATTCGTGTTTCATACATGGTTTGGTTTAAGGTTGGTTTGAAGAAGACTCCAATTTTCCCTTTTGCGAATAAAGTGAGACATTATTTTCGGCGGGAAAAAAGGTAGATTGGTGTACCCGCAGTATGTGTGTCTATAAAATATGTTTCTACTCCGTGGGCAATCAAAATTTTTTTATACGCGAAAATTTCATTTGCAGGTAGGCATACATCCCCCTTCACCCATCATCGCCCATTCCATCGGTAATAAATTGCTTTCTTACAGTAATACATAAATTAAAGCTTCGTTCTTAAATCTAGAGAAGAAAGCAAGAAAACTCATTTTCAGAACTCACAGCTAGATAAGTATAATTCACATCTCCTTAGAGCATAATGTCCCTCATCAATATTCCAAGCATCGTCCCATTTTATGAGATTGTATTCTTCACCTGGGACAACAACGCAACGCCAGCGTCAGGCTTCGATAAGAAGAAAAAAAAATGTCTTCATTCTCTATGCGGCAGAAAAAAGGTCAAACTAAAAAAAGGTGCTTTTTCCATCCCTAAGTGCAAATTATATCCGACGAATTCGATTGGAGCAAAGCGAGTAGAGAGATGTATGTAAGTAGGAACCAGGTATCCACAATTTCCGGAACACTTTGCCGTTTCCGCAATGAAAAATAAAGGAGACCAGAAATCAAAAGTCCCTCAACTTTAATATTTTCAGGGTAATCACAAGGAGATAATTTTTTTTTTATTCTTCTTCAAAAAAGGTTCCGAAATTTTATATCTTCCTGTCACCAACAGGTTTTCATTATACAGGGTGTTTGTTGTATAGGCAACTGGGAAATTATAATTATTATGACCAAAAGTAGGCATCTTTAGCATTGCTGTTTTTGTTGGGAAAAAATATTGAAATACAGTAATTTAGGAATTCAGGAAGAAAGGTTGACTAATTTTCTACCAATTTCTAAGCAATATTCTGGAAAGATTTGAGGAAACTAATCGGCTAAGTAATTTGGGAAACCTTTTGAGAGTTTAAAGGAATTCAAGACACAAATTTTTGTGGTTGTCAAGGATTTAAGATGGTTCCTTTAGCAATGGTTCGTACCCAGTAAAAAACAATAAATCAACGGTTCTCACGAGTCCTTAGGAGAAATGGCCACCAGTAAAGACCAGCAAGGCTAAATCTTAGCCGTGTGTTGTTTTCAACCCTCAGCGGTCTATCTTGATTCAAGACTAAAAATCTCTGGAGAAACATAAGCAATTCTACGTTATCCGCGGCAATGAAATCGAAAAATAAAGGATACGCTTCCCTTCAATGAGCTTCTACCGGGGTCGCCGAGTGTAGTAAGCTTAGTTGCTGGAGGCTGACCACTTATAAATCGTTGACCTAAATGAAAACGCTAACACTATGGCTACAAAAGAAGATGATAAGGGAAGAGTACAACCAACGCACCCGCATCCCAGTGGTATCCAATAAAAAAGAATAGTAAATTAATACTAAGCCACCATGACTGGGATAGTCTCACTGAGGGGAATAGCGCCTACCTAAATTAGATCGGATCAAAACTAGGGGCGAGTGTTCCTCTGCCACCATTAGACTATAGCGAACAAAAGAATCAGCCGAAGGCCCCACACATGTTTCAATCTGAAGTTAAGTAATCGATGTCTAGCACAGTGATTACATTCTTTTAGAATCTCCTGAATAAATTTTCGCGATGGGCCGTTTAAAGTTTCCGTTTTGTGTCTTCACGGTGACGACGCTTATGAATCCATCCGTTCCCGCGTGAGTGTCCTCGATTCGGGAAAGACTCCAATAAGTCGGTGCAAGTCACTCATCCTTCAGTTTCATCAGAGCTTCGTGTATTTGAGACCTTTTCGGACGTTGCTGCAATCGCGCAAGATATTCGGAACTCCATTTTTTCCAAAACCCTTCCGCCAACGCTTGTATCCTTTTCCATCAATCGATATACGTGATGTTGTTGTTGAGTTCGCCTTGTGGCACAGCATGTAATGATTCGCCTACGAGGAAATGCACAGGAGTTAGCGCCTTCAAATCATCTAAGCTGTCGGAGAGCGGGCATAAGGGTCTCCAATTCAAGAACTTATATCTAAGTTAGAAGCGTTGTGAGCTCCTCAAAAGTAAGCCTTTCGGTTCCAACAACTCGCTTTAAATAGTATTTCACCGATTTCACTCCCGCTTTCCATAGTAAACCAAAGTGTGGAGAGGCTGGGGGAATAAAGTGCCAATTTGTTCCATGATTTGCAAGGTTTTCGGCAATTTCTCTAAAATCATGCTTCGCGTCCTTCAACATTTTGGCTAATTCGTTATTAGCGACGACGAAATTTGTTGCACAATCGCTGTAGAATTGTTTGCAGCTACCTCTCCTGGCCGTAAACCTTCGAAATGCTTCCAAAAAAGCTTGAGTGGTCAGGTCAGACACGACTTCAAAGTGAATGGCCTTTGTTGCCAAACATATAAATACTGCAAAATACCACTTTAGTATTATAGCACCTCGAGCTTTCCAGCTTTTTATTTCAATGGGTCCTGTGTAGTCAACTCTAAGTGCAGGTAGATTTGCCATCAACTGCTGCGATGCGATCGATGAAGCTGATATTTCACGCTTCGTCATATCTGGCCAATCCAATATTTTTGACGGATGTAATTGATCATCTGTTGGATGCCGCCATGCAAGGTGTTCTTATGGGCATCTCTGACAACCAGATTTGTGAAATGGTGACTATTTCGAAGTAATATCGGATGTTGCGCGTCGTAGGGGAGGAGAGAATTCTCCAAGCGTCCTCCAACTCTCAGAAGTCCATCAGCATCAACGAATGCGTCCAGCGTCTTGAGTGTTTTGGGTATTTTCGATGTTTCCACGATTTGTTAAAGTTCTGCTTTGAACATCTCATTCTGTGCAGCCTTCACGACAATGATACGCGCTGCTTCCAATTCGTTTGGACTAAACGGGCCATCAGAAACTCCCTTTCGTCGACATTTTGTTGCCAAACGACAACATGTGGCGACACTCGAATCACCTCGAACAAACTCGAACAGTCGCAGATGGTTTGAAGTATGCGATCATCCTGACTGAATTGAGCGCTTAACCGTACGTAGTTCCTCGTCAGTCGTCAGTTTCGATGTCAATAGGTTGATCCGGAACATCGAAAGCCCATTGACTGCGTTAAAAATTCAGGACCAATCCACCAAGTCTCCAATGACGTCAGTTTTGCTGGATACACACCTCTAGACGCCAGATTGGCTGGGTTATGAAGCGTTGATCCCCACTAACCGCTGAATTTCGGACACTCTGTTGGCCACGAACGTAGTCCATTTGGCGGGAGTGGCTCGTATCCACGCGATGGTTGAGTCGGTCCAAGTAAACATCTTGATGTCGGGAACAGCCAAAATGTCCTTTGTGTACTGCATCAACTGCGCTAAGACTACTGCTCCGCAAAGTTCCAAACGTGGAAGCGTGATCGTTCGTTGACTTGGAGCAACCTTCGTCTTTGCCAGGAGCAAGTTGACATGGATATTCCCATCACTGTCAAGCACACGAAAGTATACTACGGCACCGTATGCTTTCATCGACGCATCAAAGAATTCATGAAGCTCGATGTCCTTGTTGGTCTCGCTTATATGAGTCCAGCGTGGTATTCGAAGAGTCCCGATCAGACGAAGTTCTCGATGAAAAGCATCCCAATCCTTTTACAAAATAGCTGGGACCGGCTCAAGCCATGTTAGCAACATTGGGAATATTGGGCCCTGAGAGCAAACGCTTTCACAGCCCAATAATGAGGATCTAAAGATCCATTGACAAGAAAGTCTTTGATAGAATAATATCCGCCAGGAAGAATTCAATCGAATAACCCAAAAACATACTCACTAATGGCAGGTCTACTTGCAAAATTTGTTTGTAAAAAGCAGCCCAATAGTGAGCAGTGAGCAACTATTCGGGTAGGACTCTTAAAAGATAAAACAGGTTAACAATTGCTCGCATATTCTTTCTGAAAACAAGAAGAACGCAAAATGGCGAGTTATGTCATGAGAAATGTGAAGCTTTTTGTCGGTTTAGTGGATGTTTGACTTCCAATCAAATAAGAAAAGCAATAGTTTCAAAAATTTCCCAGTGTCTCTTTGAGATCGGCAAGAAAAATTTTGTAAAAAGGAGACACATAGTCAGGCAAATGGGAAGTGCTATTAAAAGACAATTGAAAATATTTCGTAAATACTTACTGCGAACAAGACAACTACTTTTCCAATTAGGCCTTTAGTCATTGATTTCGTGACTATTCGGCTTTGAGCCAAATGGAGGAAGTTCCTGCAAAAGGTGTCAAATTTCCCAGCGTCTCTTCAAGATCTGAAAGTAAAAAGGAAAAGGTGCGATTTACGAGATTATACTTTATATGTTAACGTAAAAAGCAAAGCTACCATGCCTTAATAGACTTTGTAGGAATGGACAACTATCAAAGACTACTTGCTAGGTTTGAATAAACACTTAAAAGTCATTTAACTTAAATGTAAGATGTTATCGAATTTTCGGACAGAGCACTTAACCCTGAGGCCCAACAATGCATTCGAAAGTTAATTTTGCTAAAACTTTGAAAAGCCAATAAAAGGGATTTGATTCTTCCTATTCTCGACATGCGTACAAGTTTCCGACTTATTTCTACAACCTTAAGAACTTAAGTGGAGCAATTTTGGGCATTCGAACAGTTTTATTATTAAAACGAGGTACGTACTAGGCTCCCGCTACGATTCGCACATTTCTCCACAAACTACTTCTTTTTATGCCAATTCCCTTATTTTCCAAGTTCCCAGAACGGAAAGGGAATAGTTTCTGATAAAAAAGGAAGAACGAAGAAATACTCGTATATTCCTCTCCAATTTCGTCTAAGTCTATATAGGCTTAAGAATTAAACAATTTTAAGGCAAGTTTTACATTTGCTAAGGAAAATGTAGACAATTTGCTTTGTACTTTGATCAGCATCTGACTTTCAAAGAAAATTCTGTTCGGCTTCGAAACGTTAGCTAGGTAGTTCACAACGTAGGACTATCAATAACTGCATACGATGTTAAATTGAATCAATTTCGACCCTGAGATTTCTTAAGCTCCTGTTTGGCCTATATATTTTATTAAACACCCTATGCAACAATACCTAAATCTGACCTAAAGCGTACACCAAATTCAATTAACTTAAAATGTCAATGATCTAAAAGTAAGGCCTCGAGGGCATCAATGGGTCGATGAGTGATGATGAACATGGTGATTATAGCAACGAAAAGATGATGTTTGATGTCAAAGTATATTTCAGATTCATGAAATTCAATATTTTATAAATTCTGCCAAAGGCTGGCGCGAATGTTTTAATTTTTCCCTTACCTGTGAGTGGGTTTTTATCTGTTGGCTCAATGTGGTAACACAATAGGTTGAGAAAAACCAATATAAGCTCACCTTTTTCAAAGAAAACATAAAAAGAGAAAGGAAAAAGCTGAAAAAGTGAGTGGATGGACGAACCCGTCTAAAAGAAAATGCTCCACGCAAAATGGAACAAAAACTGTTTGCATTGCTTGTGTCGATTTCGGTCGGTGGTGGTAGTGGTGGTGGTTGTGTGGTTTCCATCGTCGTCGTCGTCGTTGTCGAAACAAGGTTCACTCTATCGATTTTCTATTTTATCTCAGCAGAAGCCTACTCACAGGTTAAAGTGCACTCCTGACATACAATGAAAACTAAATTTTTTTCTTCTTTGAAATATGTTAGAGTCCATAGAGAGATACCCTTCCTAGTTCCGTTGTTGGGGGAAAAGGAATTCGAGGGAATTATTTTCAGTATGAATGACAACGAAGGAGGAGGAATGAAAGGGGTGGACAAGTTTTCATATTGGCAGGTCGGTCGGTGCAGGTGCATTCATAAAGAAACAAAGTAAAGAGTGGTTTTTCAAATAAAGGGACAGAAACAGAACGGAGGGAAAGCGAAAATCACCCTAACCACCTGTATACCAGCTACCTGTGTATTGAACATGCACATCGGGAAGAGCTTACTTAAGAACGGAGAGAATGGAAATTCTGTTGACAGTCAGTGTTATTGGATATCGTTTTCGATATGAAGTTATGTGTGCCACATTGCATTTTTGTGAATCCCTAGTTGAAAATAAAAACAAATAAAAGCCAGAACGAGCAAATGGGCATAGCAATACATTCTGGGGGGTGATTTGAGGGGAGCCATACACAATTTTTACATGAAGACATACCTTCCGATCGGAATTGTTGACATTTTAAGCTGATTGTACATGAAAATAGGGTCGTTTCAGGATCATACATTATCAAACAGTTTGGGAATTTTAAGTGCTTTTCGGATTTCGACACTGAAAAGGGTGTGTTTGTAAAAGAGGTAATAACATTATCAACTATGAAACAAGCAGCTTTCGGTTTGTTGTCCTTGTCTGATACTTTTTTTGCTTTGTTTGTTAAAGGGACCAATTGACATAAGTGACCGTGACCACGATTTATCTCCAGGTCTCTTTTTTCGAATGGTCATAACCATCTGGGCCAGTTGTGCTCTATTTTTTTCAAGTTTACATTTTCGACGTGAAGGCTCTCACGGATCTCTTCTTTTTTTTCTGGAAGGGCTCTATAAATGGGCGTCCGCATAGTCGAAAGTATGTTTTGATTTAAGATACCAAATCTTATCAATTTGAAGCGGAGCACAGGAATAAGCTTATTGAAACCGCAGACTACATCATAAAGATAAATCAATTGGCAAGATAGTGACACTGTTCCCACAAGCTAAACTTGACCCTATACTCCATTTACAGTCAGTTGATTTGAAATAAATTTAAAAAAAAAAAGTGAAAGTTGTTTTTATTGCCAAAATTCGATATTTTAAGATTTGCTTTTCTGGGTAATTCATTTCATTCAAGCCAGAGTAGTAAGCATTAGTTGTCATTGAAGTGAAAACTACACCTCCAAAGAGTAAATGATGGAATTTGATTCGAGCCGGATGCGGATAATGTGGTTAAATGATCTACCAAACAAAAGCGTTTTTAGAGTACCCACACTGACGTGACAGGAACGACCGACCGACGCGACGCCGCATTTTGAAAAATTTGCAGTTGTCGCAATGACGGCCGTAGCCGCAATTGCAACATTTCTTTGGCATGGAAGATCCTTAATTCGGATAAGACGCTATCTTTGATATCAAAACAAACGTTTCAGGCAAAGAGGATATCAGTTGACTCTCCATATTACCTACTCTGTAATGAGAACAAAGGAACTCACCGCAAAATTAAATCCATTTCAAAAATTCACAAAAAATCCTACGAAAGAGAAAAGGGACATTTCATTCATAAAATTTCTCAACCTAAAATTTTGTGCTTCTAACAACAGCCGTGTGTTATTGGGAATCTATACTCACATTTGACTTTAAAATTCCCAATAAAACACAGCTAACATCAGAGTATAAAAAGGTAGAAACACTTTCTTGGTAAAGTTGACAAATGTGAAAAATATGAAGATGACATATGACACACGACAAATGACACATGATACATGACACATGAAACATGCCACAATTTTGTTGTCAAAAGGAAATCTTCAAAAGACACTTGGCAGTATTCGACACCAAGTAGTGTGGGATTCTTACCTCACTAAAAACTCCTCGGAATCAGAACCAATCTATGAACGATCGACAACAGATTTTTCTTTCTCAATAATATAATCGCTTTAAGGGAAGCTTAAACTTTTAATGCTTCTCATGACTTTTAGACCATTAGCTCGTGTGGCTTGGTTCTTCTTAATCTCCGAACATTGCATCTCGTATTTAATACGGACTCCATTTCAGAGTTGATATGACTATGCAGTCGCTGATTGTGTGAAACAGCATGTTTTCTTACAACTTCTGTAACCGTTTCTGTTTATAGGTCACGATGTAAATCGCTATTTCTTATATACTATGGTGCATTTACTATTCCACGAAGGACTTTGTTTTGGAACTTTTGGATGATTTCAGTATTTGTTTTCTTTGTACAGCCCCATAATTAGATTCCATAGGTCCAAACAGGTCTAAGTACTTGTTTGTAAAGCATTATTTTATTTTCGACAGAAAAGTCAGAATTTCTATCGAGTAACCAGCACATTTTTCGATATTTCAGGTTGAGCTCTTCCCTTTTCTTTTCGATATTCTTTTTCCATTCTAGCTTTGCATCCAAATTCATCCCAAGGTACCTACTTGGCCGTATTGACGTAAGGTACAGCTTGATTGTTGATGAATATTTGTATTTAGCTTAACTTTACATTTGTAAAGTTTATATGTGCAGATTTAGCTTCATTGAGCTTGATACGCCATTTTTTGGTCTAATCACTAACGGTGTCGACGGCATTTTGCGATTTCTCAGCAGCCTTGACGACGCACTTACTGGTATCATCCTTGTATATAGCAAATACAGGGTAGGTCCTAGGACGCTACCTTGTGGAACACCAGATTGTATTTTACTTAGCTTTGAATATTCTTGATCATACCGTACTCTGAAGAACCGATTTGAGATATAAGATTTTAGTATTTCGTAGTAGGTACTGCCTGTGTAGGTCCCTTTGCAGTTTGTACTCTAGCCCCTCATGCCATGCCTTGTCGGATGCTTGAGCAACATCTAAAAATATAGCCGAACATACTTGTTTTTCTTCTAATGCTTTTTCAAGTGCATCCGTTGTTCTATGAACTTGGTCTATCGTGGATTGTTTATTTCTAAATCCAAACTGATGATTTGGGATTAGATTTCTTTCTTCTATGACTTTGCTTAGTCTTTTCAGTAACAATTTTTCAAAGACTTTTGCCATTATTAATATAAGCGATATTGGTCTGTAAGACGTCACATCTGTTGGTGGCTTACCTTACTTCAGCAATTTTCCAATGATGTGGGACATATTGGGTCTTTAGGCATGCATTTATTATGAATTGGAGTTTTATGAAGGCTATTGATAGCATTTCTTTCATAACCTGAGCAGTTATTAGATCGTACCCAGGTGATTTTTTGTTCGATAGTTGATTTCGACATATACTTTTTATTTCTTTGAGTGTGACAATTGGTATGTCAACTTCATCTAGCTTATCAATAAACTGTAAGCTGTTTTCAGATGTGTTTGCTGGGAATGGCTCAAAAACATTCGCAAGATGTTCTGCAAACAGGTTAGCTTTCTTTCTTTCTTTCAGATTTCCGATCCAATTCCCGTTTAGAGATTTACATGACAAATGACACATGACATATGACACATGACATATGACACATGACATATGACACATGCCAATTGACAATTAATACATATTGTTTACTTTTGTAAAAATGCTTTGCGCACCATAAGGAAGTACACATATGTACAAACTTCCCTCTGCGCTGGACTCTCAAGTTGTGACAACCTTGATATAACGGCTAATACTCCAAAAGTTTCTCGGTGATGTCCGAGCACGGGACGACTTGTGTACTTCTCTTTCTGTTTATTTTTTGCTTCAGGATCTGCGTCAGATACGTGCTTATTGGCTTCCATTACTTTTCGTCTCACAGTAACTTCTGGACGATGTTGTTTTAGTTGATTCCTCTGATATTTCTGTTTACGGATTGATTTCACATCTACTGCATGCGTCGTCTGTCGACGAATCTCCGTAGTGGCACGAGATGCTTATCCTTTTTCCAATCTTGTGCAAAACGGGTTTGAAGCACCAGTATCCGGTGAGCAACAATATGACGTAGTAATTCACTTCACCGTGTTTCCAATTACTCTATTGTCCATTTGCTTAGGTCACCGTTCAGCCTCACAGTCCAGCGACCTCTGCTTTCCATCGTTCGTGCCATTTCTGCTGTGTAAGAGCCTTTGCTTCTGTATTCTTCTCAAGCTCACAAAATCTTCACTTCAAGCCGACTGCTGTGATCTACGTTTTTTCGGCTTCTGATTGGTCAGTCACGTATCAAACAAAACACAGAATTTTCGACGAATCGGAGGCCGAAAAGTTTATTTATAAGTATATAAGTTTTCAAATACTTTGCGTATGTTGAAATGGGAAAGAACTCGAACGAAAGATTCCATTACGTGCGTCTACCAACCGGTTGTATCACTGACACGACAACATCTTACACTTAGGTGGGTCCTACAGTTCGTAGTGAACCTGAGCCTCAAACAACATCTTACGCCAAAAATTTCGATTTCGGGTGAGCTCTCTCGAGTTTTGCAATCTAAGTCGCTTCAGGACTTCTTCCACTTGAGACGAGGTCTTCCCCTTTCATTACACAAACCTAAATTTTTCCGCTAAACTTGTTATTGGGCCGAAAATAACTACAGTTGCTGTCTCTGAATTTCGGTTCAAAATGTTCATAATTTTCAGACGTTGTTCGTAGGTGTATTTTACCATGAGAAAAACGTGAGTTTTCTGAATGAATTGACAATGACAGTTCGATGATAAGTGAAAGGAAGTGTCCATGAATTTAATTCAAAGATGTGAATTCCCAAAACCCTGTTCCATGCTGCATAGTGAATCCAGTGGCGGCTTCAAAATGTAACCTCTTCTCGTCTGATTTGGCAAATTTTAGTTGAGGTTATCTTTCCAAATAACCTTAAACGCATATCGTATGAGTGATGCACGGAATACATGTTCTGCTTACTTAAAATTGTAGAAGCAGAAGGCACATTCATCTGTTCACAACGTCTGTTTCATATTTGTAATACAAAAAAAATGAAATAAACAAAAAAATAAAGCTTCAATAATTTATTAAATCCCCAGACAAGGACAAGATACATTCTGCTTTCGACTCCCTTTCAAAAATGATAGCAGAGCCTCAGTAAAATTCTATTAACGGTTTTCCATCGCACCATAAATTACCTCAATTTTGCATAAACTTTTCATTTAACATTATTTATGTGTGTGTAATATGCTTAAAAGCCAAAAAGAGAACTCATTTCTCAGATTTATTTTTATTTGTTTGAAAAGTGATTTTGACTAGGAAACAAATCATTACACTCACTTCTCTGATTATTGTGCTGCTTCTGCTTCTGCTTCTGCTTTCTGTGTGGCCTCAAGGCTCATTCAAATTCGGTCAACCAATTAAACATTTACCGAAATAAAAGAAAAATATATCACATTTCACAACATTATGAGCATAAAACGTGCCAGTGTTATGAGCCCATGATAAACGAGGATAATAAAATGTATGTAAAACGTCATCTGTCAACGAAGTGCCATCGTATCAGTGAAAATGAAAAATAAAAAGTTCTGCTTACCCGGGAAAATATTCAGTTTCGGTGTTGACAACCAGACACACACACACAAGAGATCAAGTCTAAATAATTAAACGAAATGATATCACGCTACCAGTTTAGGAACCTGGTAATGGTATGTAAATTGCATTTTCATTGTTAATATTAACTTTATTAAGAGAAGTTTAAGGCCAGTGTCTTTTATGGTATGAAAATTACGTAAGTATCCTGTACTTACCTCTCGACATCAAGCTGAGTGGGTATACATAGGTTTACGGGATTTTCAATGTCACGGTCAAGAATTTCACCCCCAAAAAATTTTGTTAAAATCATCCCTTGCCTTTGACTTTTAACAACCATCGTAAACCAGATGTTACATTGCTGCTCTGACCAACCAAGGCATGTTCCTACACGAAGATGTTCACTAATTCATTGTTAAATAAAAAATAAATTATACGCATGTGGGTGCACCCCAGTATACGACAACGACGACGTAACCTCGACGATTTCAACGACGACGTTTGATGAATGAAATAAAGATATTTACAACCATTCAGTGCTTTTGAGTTCATTAGACAGAGGGCGAAGTGCCCACAGGAATTGGTCATGTCCCATTTGAGCTGCTCTCAGCACAAAAAAGAATAAAAAATAAAAAATAAATATTAAAACACACTGCTCACATAAAATTGAAGGGTGTAAGTCCATTTGAACGAACCAAACGAACGTTTTTCCGCCTTCAGAGTTTCTATGGAGGAAAACTGAAATTTTTTTATGAAGAGAATTCCTCTGTCATTTGATAAAGTTCGTCCCATTTGGGGTCCATTTGATTGATTTTGTTCCAAAACAACTTTTTCATCCAATATCCTTCCCTTTGCAAACTTTTTGTTGAAAAAAAAAAAGGAACAACAAAAAACCAAAAGTAAAACAATTTGTTAATGTCATTTTTACAGGTTAAAGACCATAAATATCACATTTTCAAATACAAATGTGAACAGCGGACCATGAGTACGTACAAGGAGTATAAGGACATGATACATAGTTCCACGGAACAAAGTAGCTCGCTTTGCTCGCCTCAGGCCAGACCCATGTGTCGTTGTCATTGTTGTCTTTATAATAGTGTCCTGCTTTTTCAATCCTTGTTGCAATAATTTTATAGTGGGATCTACTCTCTAGTAATTAGCTCGCGGGTAAAAGAAACTTTGTACATTAACTTAATTATACATCAAAAGCACCACTTAAATTATAGTCTTTGTGAGGTTTTCTTTTGCTTGACGTTTTTTGAAAGATAAAATGTTGTTATGTCCTGCCGCGCTGCCGCTGTGCTCCTGCTACTATTGCTTCTTCCAGGCAAATTGAGAGACAACAACACAAAAGCTGAAAAGTTGAAGTTTGTAATCATTTTCTTCATTTATATAAAATTTTTTGTGTTTTTGTTGTTGAGTAACTCAAAAAGGTCAAACATCCTTATCAAGAATTGTTGCTGTGAAACTTGCGGTTTGTTGTAAGTCTTTTTTTGTTGTTCTCTCAATTTTTTATCAGCTAAGTTCAGTTTGTATTTACCTACATTCACATTTTTTCTTTATAGGATTTTAGGAAAGGTAAAAGAGGAATGCAGGACAATGGAGCCCATCCCCATTGGGAAGATAATTGCACAAAATGGCTTTGACTGGCTTTTTCACGAGAACACATTTTTTTAACTCAACAAAAGCGAGAGAGAGAGAATATCTTGAAGATTCCATGCTTAAGTAGTCCAGCTAACCGAAGAAAGTATACGCAAGGAAGATCTTATCCGAGGTTTATTCAAATTTATTTCGGGCGTTATTTTGACTTTTTCACACAAATATTTTTTTTTTTTTTTATTAAGTATTTCATTTGGAAAGTTTCTTTTTTGATTATCTTTTTGAACTTGATTCGGGGCATTAAATGTTTTTTTCATCAATTTTCTGTCTGTTGGTTTTTTGTTTGTTGTTTTTTAAAGACTCTGGGGCTGTACAGATGAGTGTTTTTGAATTGATTTTTAAGTACACTTAAGTTAATGCTAAGAATGGCATGTGCTGATTATGACTGCATTATGCCGCAAAAGATAATTCCATTTAATGAGCAGAGTGTTTGAAAATTAACTGAGAAGTAATTTAATTTTGGAGTAAAATCTTCTTCAGATAATATTAAAAGACTTTATTGCTGCGCAAGCAGCAACATAAGGAAAGAAAAACCGTTACTCTAACATTAGGTTCGATTGTCTTAGGTACGTTTCACATTGTATACTCGGAGTATTTGGCTCAATCTGGAAATCAAGTATTAGTTCGTTTCAGAATAGGAATAAGTTTATTAGAATGAAGCCGGTTAAATGATAGAAATTCAAGCGATGACAAGATTTGAACTGCTTTGAAGCAAGAACTGAAGACACCGAACAGTCGAACAAATCACCACCATGGAGGACGCCGCGACGTCTACTCTGTGAGCTATAGGCTCCTTTATTAACATGAAAAGAAGTTCAAGTTCGGAACAAGTTCAAGTTTCAAACGAAGAATAGCTCCGAAAAATCAATGTATCAAAAGACATGGCTTTTAAAAGAGGAAGAAGAAGCCCACTGTCAAATAAAAAATGGTTAACAGATCAATGTGGTCTGATTGATGGGGCATTGGGGCACTATGCTGAAAAATTGCTTCATAGCTCAATCAATCGGTTCTCATGTTCACATTTCCACCTCCGGATGAGGATAGTTTGTGAATTTGTATCGTAAACGCAATCAAACTCCACATACGACATAACGAACTATAGCGTATGCGTAAGCACAATATTCCAAAGAAGTTAACCTTAATCGAAATCAGAACCGCAGGATCAGATGCTCAAATTATTACCACCACTACTGGTCATGGCAATCGAGAGCAAGAATAGAATGTTGCTATTCGTCACAGGTCCTCATATCCAAAGATGGTACCATGCGACGATTTCTTGCAGCGATTTGGCTTAAAGAATGGAATAAAGAAAAGCCTTGTATTTCAAAAAATATCAACTGTTTTGAATAGACCAAATTTTCACATTACGACAGATCTTGGAAAAAACCCGAGGACATAATATCGATATTCACCATCTCTTTATCGATTTCAAGGCCGCGTATGACAGTATTTACAGAGACGAGCTGTACAGAGCTGTTTTGTAGTGGATGTAATGCGATTATTATTTTAGTTTTTTGGTTTATAATGTATAATAATTCAATGAAAGAAAAGTATTCAATTTCAATATATATGTATAATTCGATAAGATATAAATTACAATATGTTACCAATCCACGGTGTGTCTCGTTTGAGCTTCAATAAGCGAAAGGGAAGAATTTAATTTTAAACAAGTCGAATAGTATTAACGAATTAGCTTCAAAAGAAAAGAGCGAGATTAAGATAAGAAGTTACGTTAAGATTTACAAATGTTGTGAGAGTATAAGAGTAATTTATATATTATAGGGTATGATAGATATTGTTTGGTAGTTTGTAATATACAAGCAAAATGAGTTTAAGTTGATAACAATTTAATTTAAAATAGAGTTTCATTTCAAAACAAGAGCCATGTCTATAGTTTCGGCATCCCTGCAAAACTCGTACGACTATGCAGGATGACTTTGGAGAATTCACGCTGCTCCGTCAAGGTCGGTAAAGAACTCACCGAGGCCTTTGATGTCGAAAAAGGCTTTAGGAAAGGCGACAAACTGTCATGCGATTTCTTCAACATCATACTTGAACAGATTGTAAGAAAATCAAACGTCAACACCAGAGGAACACTCTTTCAAAAGTCTGTACAATTACTCGCCTATGCAGACGATATTGACGTAATGGGAAGAAATAAGCGTGATGTCATAGGTGCTTTTGCCAGTATTGAAACAGAAGCGGCAAAAATGGGTTTGATGGTTAATGAGGGCAGAATGAAGTATATGCTGTCATCAAACAAGGACACAGAACATCGACGAATTACACAAAACGTCACAATAGACAGACATAACTTCGAGGTAGTACAGGACTTCGTCTACCTAGGATCCGCTGTAGACACGGACAACAACATCAGTGCGGAGATCAAACGGAGAATAACTCTAGGCAACCGTTGCTTCTTTGGGATAAGAAGGCAATTGAGAAACAAAACCCTCTCCAGAAAAACCAAGGTAACCTTATATAAGACCTTAATCATCCCAGTCCTGCTTTACGGCGCGGAAGAATGGGCCTTATCGAAAGCGGATGAGGAAACCCTTGGTCGTTTCGAAAGAAAAATTCTCCGAATGATCTTTGGTCCTGTATGCGAAGACAATGTGTGGAGAAGAAGATACAACAACGAGCTATATGAGCTGTACCGCGACATGGGCATAGCCAGAAGAGTACGCATCGCGAGGCTACGATGGTTGGGTCATGTAGAGCGGATGGACCCAAACGCTCCGGCTCGACGGGTTTTCGAAAGCACATTGCAGGGAAATCGCGGAACGAGAAGACCTTAGGTTGCGCAATCAAGTGGATCAAGACCTCAACCGACTTAAAGTGCAAAACTGGAGAGAGCTCGCCCGAAATCGAAGTTGTTAAAGAAGGATGTTGGTTGAGGCCCAGGTTCACCCCGAACTGTAATGCCCACCTAAGTAAGTAACTAAGTCTTGAACGAAATAGTAGAATATGGGCTTCATAGAGTGGCTTCTGCTGAAGAAGCAGTCAGTTGGGAAAATATCCTTGCCAAAGCGAATTTGTGCGAAACTTAATGCAAGAGATTTTTTGTTCAGGTAATCATTGAGAATTTACATGTACATTTTTTGTGTTAGTAAAATATGATCGAAAAAAATATGTGATGTGATGTCTGATGTCTGTTAACTGGCACCTTTCGTCTGTCAGCTGTCAACTGCTATCTGTTGTATCATGTGTCCATCTATACTCTGTTATCTTAACCTGTGATCAGTCATTTGTCACTTGTCATTTGGCATTTATCGTCTGTCATTTGTCATTTGTCAATCGTCATCTATATCCATATCCAGTCATCTGTCATTTGTCATCTGTCATCTGTAATTTGGTCATGTGTCATTTGTAATTTATCATTTGTCATCTGTCATGTATTACCTATCATCTGTCAATTTATCATCGAACTAAGCAATAGCTTTCAAAAACACTAAAGTATGAGCAAGTAAGTGGCTTAGTTGATTTTTAATAATTTTTTAACAAATTGAGTAAACTTCATATAAAATTTCCCCTCGCGCCTACACAGAAGGATATAGACCCTCCCAACCATGCAATTTTTTTTTATCTTGACCAAACCTATCCATCCTGAGCCTTTGAAAACCGTTTCTAAAACACCCTTTATAAATTAAAGAAAATTCTAAAATATAATTAATTTTAAAAATATTTACAAAATTAAGAGCGGTGAAATTTTTTTTTTAACTTTTTCTATACGCCATTCAAAACATATTTCCGAAAATTTCATGAAAATCCATGGACTGGCCCTGGGTTCCTAAGTAAAAAGCTTACGGCCCTCCACTACCACTAGTAGATTTTTTCTACCGTTTTTTGTAAGAAATATGTGCGAAAAGGAACTTTGATCCATTAGTAGTTGATGTGTAGAATATCACATCTTATTTTGAAAAAATCAAAAACGTTTCATTGTAATTTAGGGAGAAAGCAGTTACGAGACAGAGAGGTCGAAGAAAGTAGGGTCCGCATCAAAGATTTCCATAGAACCGTTTCTTTCTTCAATTTCTCACTTTCTCGAAAATTCATTCGGGATCAGCAAAAAATTGCTGCACCATTCCATTCCCTTCAAAGCTATGGTCGACAGAAATGCGTTAGGCCCTGTGGCTCTCCGCTCTATTGCGCCACTCCGTTTATTTATTTTTCATAAAAATGTTTGAATTTTTTTTACTAAGTCTAAGAAAAACAAGATTTTTTCTACAAGTGAAAAATAAAAAACCATTACAGCAAAAAACTTTTGCTCTGACAAATTTCTTAAAGTCACGGATACACAAAAGTCAATAAAATGAAACAGCGTTTTTACATTCTTGGAAAAAAAAACATTTGACATATTAAATTTAGTACTTTGTATGGAAAGAGTTTCATACAATTACTTTCCCATCTCCATAGTTCCAAACAGTTGACAATCATAGAGGTAGTCCTTTGGCTCCATCGTGTACATCTTTTCAAATTCTTGTGACAGCTCTTAACTTAAGAAAAATTGAAACAATTTTTCTTAGAATTAGAAAACTTTGGAAAAACAGAAAATAAAAAGCTAACCCCGGGCAGAGTGTGTACACGCAGCAGTACCACCCGAGGTTAGTCGAAGGTTTAGCAAGCTCACTATACATTTTATGGTGCTCGATCCACACTCACTGGAGCGGAAGATAAGCAGAGATGCCTTGCTTAGTCATACAAAATGAAAAAATAAAAACGTACTGACTAATTTTCTGGGGTTCACATCCTTGAACCTTGATTATAACAAACTTTATAGTTTTTGAATTACTTTATTTGAATTGCCTTACGTTTATCAAACAAATTTCATTCAATTTTTGTTTTTTAATTTAAACCAAAATTAGCCGTTGATGGTCGTCTCAATTTTCTGAGTAATGAAAGAATAAGGGGGTTTCCGAAGTTTATTTTTAAACGAAATTCTCTTCTTATTCAACTTCAAGGTGAT
Organism: Melanostoma mellinum; assembly: GCA_914767635.1. Classification (NCBI taxonomy): domain Eukaryota; kingdom Metazoa; phylum Arthropoda; class Insecta; order Diptera; family Syrphidae; genus Melanostoma; species Melanostoma mellinum. The sequence continues at coordinate 19,315,460 of OU612060.1, read as the reverse complement.
AGTTGATCACTGAATTCTTCAGATTAGATTTATTAAGACTAGCAGAATTTATACGGCCCCTTAATTTGTATATGTATTTATTTCTACACGACCACAATTCAGGAAGTGGTCAACTTTGCGAGTGAGAGATACGAGACCGCCTTGAATTTTATGTAATTCAACTCAAGGAATTGCAAATTTTCGAAGGATTGTTTGTTTTTCAATATTAAAGTCCATTTGTCTTTTGGGGTGAATTTCGTACCTAATACTCAATTGTTTATTGTTCGATTGAAAAACTGAATTGCTGCAACAAAAACTTAGTTACCTATGAACGTTTTAGATTCCACCCGGAAGTCTCACCAACATGAATTCGCGTGTTATACACCCGAGCGAACGTGTCTTATCTTTTTATACTCTCTTTCAACACATTGTATCCTCTTGCGTGCATTACTTCGGAAGAAAGAAAATCATGTGGTTTTGTATCCATTCTTTAACAAGTCTATAAAAAAGATATCCAGACACAAAATGCTCCAAACGTTGCATGTCTTCTAGCCTTAAACTTAAAATTAATATTTATTGGGAATGAAATAAAACGGTTTTCGCAAAATGTGTTTACAAAATCATTTAACACAAGCTCAATTGCAATAAATAAAAAAACAAACAAATAAAAGGTAACGTAAATTACGACATTCGAATGTTTTCTTAGACCCTCACACGAAACCCACCCCAAAAAAAAAGTTGTTCTCCCGCCATTTATATTAATTACAATCAAACACAAAACTTTACCCCATGACCTAAGTTTATATTAATGAAGTGTTTTTCAACTCCCATCGAAAAACATTTGCCCTTCGAAACTCTTGACTTCCCGAAATGACCTTTTCACATAAAACTGTCCAATTATTTCCCAATAATTACTCACATCCGTGATTTATAAATCACTACGTGCCATTAAATTCTAATTTCCAAGTTCCAACCTCCCTCAAAAACAAGGAATTCCTCTCCACAACACATCAGCAGCTATTGACTCATTAAAATGCATTTTAGGTTTGCTTTTGGTTTGTAAAGTGGTTGATTTGGTAAACCCACAATATTCAAAACCTAAAAATAAAATCGAGGAAATTTTATTCATCTAATTGAAAAACACTTTTCATCCACTTTCATCCGCTTTCGTAGATTGGAATGACATTGATTGATATTTGTTACACCCGCATAAGGATGCTTTGCAGAGGAGAGATGCACATTTTCTTCCAGAGTTTTACACATTTTGTGTGTGTTTATTGCAAACTCAAATAGATTCAGCGAACTTCTTTGTTTTGCTTGTAATTAACGTGTTCTCTGTTTAAATACTTTCGAACAAAAACAAAAATGAAAAATTGTTTTACAAAGCCTTTGTGTACCATCATGAATCAAGCACCCGTTGTTCAGGGTTCCCCAATTTGCACTGAAGGTGATATTTTTTCATGTTGCTCAAGGAAAACTTTTTATGCTCCTCATACTCGTTCGATTGCGTACCAGTACCAGTACCAGACTCCACACTCCAGACATAGTGTGAGGGCGAATTTTTCCCAGCGAAAATATCTGGATTCTGTTTTAAAATGTTGATAGTTGATTAGAAATTCGAAGCGAAGAGAGACAACTCAATAAAACTCTCGACTCTCAGGGAAAAAAATATTCTTTGAGGCGAAAAATGTTTTATGTTATCTTGGCTGGGGAAAAAAGAATCAAGAATACAAAAAATGTTGCAGACTCGAAAAAAATTGAGTGTAAGAACATCTGTTAAATAACAGACGTTGAGGCATTCAGAACAATTTATTGAAGTGAATGAGGAAGCGAAATGTTGCGTGAGACAAGCGGTCTCGACAGAAGGTAGAGTGTAATTTTTTTTGCTTATTGGAAGAAAACTAAATAAAGGGTCCGCAAAATAACTTTTTTTTTCAAAAACATGGCGCAAGACTTCGAGTGTAGCTTTGGCTGTGTGGGACGTAACGTGGTTCTGTTGAAACCAAATGTTGCCAATATCCTCTTCTTCAATTTTTGTGAACAAAAATTTGTTCAACACGGCCCGATAATGATCGCCATTTACTGTAAAGGCCACTACTTGCTCATTTTGGAAGAATGCCTCTGGACCAAAATCCGCAACAAACAATGACTCGTTTTGGGTGTATCGGCTTTTCAATGTATGCGTGCGGGTTTTCTGTGCCCAAATGCGACAATTTTACTTGTTTACATACCCGCCAAGATCAAATTGAGCTTCATCTGAAAAGATGATTTTTTTTTGGCAAATTCTGCATCGGATTTTCAAAGTAATGTCGCAATATTTTTCAGCGTTGTTCAAGCGTATACACAACGATATTCGTTCAGCGGAAGGATAAAACTAATTGTCTGTTAAATCAGACATGAGCTAAGTGTTACCATTCACGAAATAAGCACTAGTTGAAAAAAAAGTTAGATGGCGGACCCTTTATAAGTCCCTTATTTTTAAAAAGATTACAACGCACAGTAAGATGAAAATCAACTGTTTTCAGTTGCCTACAAGCTAATTTCGATGGACAAGGGACAACCCTCGATCGAGAAACAGTTTTGACAGTTGGTTTGCGAAGTCGATTTAAAAATTAAGATTTTTTACGGTGCAAAATGTAGAAAGCTTTCTTCAAAAAGGCTAAACATTATTTGCCATCAAAATGAAAAACTACACAAAAAAGTGGAAACAGTAAAACTCAATTGCAGTCGAATACAGACGTTAATTCAAACGAGATGGAATTTTTAGTTACACCTCAAAAAAAATTTGGGGCTGTTTCAAGCAAAGAGGGTATACAATTTATTATCTACTCTATGGGTTAAAGATGCATTCAGTGAAACAGGTTTTAAAAGCATTTAGACATGCTCGTTTTCTGAGACACAGGTGTGTCCAACCTGTAATTTTTCTTACAGAAGTTTGAAGAAAGAAGCGCCCAACTCTAAACAAAGAGAACGTATGAGATGTATTGAAAAACCTTCCATCTAAGACTTTATGGAAAAATATTCGAGAGCTTGGTGTTGGTCGACAAAAAGAAATGTGTCTGTCCTGATCAATTGAATAGAGAGTTTGCAACAATTCAATGCAGCAACAATCAAAATTTTCCATCCTGTCAAAGCGTTCGGTTTGTTGACCGCGAATGTGGAGACTTACAAGATATGGCGGGCTTGGATGAAGTCCATCAGGTTGTTGACCCTGATGTTGAGCATTCGTTCCAGTTTCAAGGGGTTGGTGATGTAGATGTTTTGAGTGCTTTATTAGAGATAAATGTTTAGCTACAGGTCTTAATAAATAAATACATCCTCACTTTGTCAAAATAATCCTTCCCCATTTACCCCCGGTTCTTATACATGTGTTCAATACCATAATAATGACATCATCTTACCCAGCCATTTGGAAGGTAGCTAAAGTAATACCGGTCCGTAAGAATCCAACTACTCGACTATCAAAGCAAGAATTCAGACCGATATCAATTTTGTCGTTCTTATCAAAAATCTTGGAAAAAATCTTGCATAAACAGATCTCAGAGTTCTTAAAAATTGTTAAGTGATAAGCAGTCCTGTTTCAGAGAATACCAGTTGTGTTTCCGCTATTTTAAAGGTTTCTGATGACATCAGAAATGTCATTGACAGAGACGAAGTTTCGTTATTAGTTTTGTTAGATTTTTCGATTTTTCCAAGGCATTTGACACAGTAAGTCATATGAGACTAAACACTAAACTTAGAGTTATTATGATAAGTTTTGTGACCTTTTTATCTTAAGGGATAATTAATTATTCTTTATGTGGGCTATAGGTCCTATAACCTGACCTATAAAGAATAATAATTAATTATCTGCAGCTGCTTTGATTCTTTCAAATCTAAGTGGTAGGAGCCAAACTGTTGACATTGGTGAAAAAACATCCCGGAATTAAAGACTCTATTCTGGAGTCCCTCAGGGATCAATCAAGACCTTTCACTTCAGTTTAAAAATTCCTGCTTAGATTTGTATGCGGATGATGCCCAAGTTCGCCTTAGCTGTAAATTAGGCATTATTGAGGATGGTGTTGATAGGTTAAACTCTGACTTAAAAAGAATCATTGGTGGGTCTGAAATGAATAACCTGAGGCTCAATCCAAGAAAGTAAAAATCATTAATAATTTACAAAACTAAACGCGATCATGTCTACTTTCCTGCACTGTTTATCGGAAACGAACTAATTGAGTATGTCGATAAGGCTATGAACTTGGGCATTGTTTTCAACTCCACTCTTACTTAAGATGACCATATTCAAATGATCGTTTCAAAAATATATGGATGCTTACGTAGTCTATCTTTATCGAAGTACTTTACCCCTTATCACATAAGACTAGCAAAGTCTTTAATAACTTATGGGTGTCAAATCATTGCATGTCATAATTCAGAAACGAAAAGAAATCTTACTATTGCGTTCAACAACGTTACTCGGTACGTTTATGGTCTCAAACGGTACGCCCATATTTATAACTATTCAAGTAATATTTTGGGCTGTGATCTATACTCAGATTTGCAATATTTTTCCATTAAAGCACTTAATAAAATAATCATGAGCAAACAGCCATCATACCTTTTTGAAATAATACTTACAATATACTTCTACAAGTTCAACCCGGTCCTTTTTGTTTCTTATCTACGTCGTAAGGCATTGGAACAGGTTACCCATCGTCATTAGAAGGCGAAGCACCACACAGTTTGAGACAGTTTTATTCAGACACTTGGTATTGAATTAAACCAATATGAAGTATGTAGGTATTTGTATTTGTTGTACTGATTATTTAAAATGAATTACTGAACAAACAAGTAGAATTTCTATATACATAATTTACAAAACAATGTAACCATTAACTTTTACAGTTTAAAGTAGGTTTTTTAGCACAATTTAAAAGATACTTCAAATAAATGAATTCTGTATTATGAAAGCTGAAATTAGCATGTTGTTCTGGCTGACTTAAAAAAATCATTCGATCGACAACCACGAAATCAAGTATGAGTGGCCCTCAGACAACGAGGAGTTTTAGAGGCCTATGTGCGTATGATCAAGGTTATATATGAAAAAGCAATGTAAGCAATAACAAAGGTAAGATGATAAGCTGAAGTCACCGAAGCATTCCAAGTCAAAGTAGGTGTACACCAAGGATGCGTCTTGAGTCCTCTATACTGGAAGATTAGCGTAGAGAACAAAAGTAAATCAACCAGCAAGGATCCTACATTCCATCAACGAGCACTTGACGTGTGGGTAAAAGTATAAGAAGGTAGTGAGTACCGTATCCGTCCAAAAAAGACAGAGAACTTGTGATGAATATTTTCCGATGCAGACATGTTGTCCCAAGTGTCATTACCTGCGATCTATATGATCAATAGCAAAGCAAACCAAGCTGAAGTCACTGAGCCTTCCAAGTCACAGTAGGGGACACTAAGGAGGCGTCTTGAGTCCCCAGCTCTTTATTACAGCATTTGACTACCTGCTGAAAGACAAACAATAGAATGACAAAGTAAGCCAACAATTCTTTGTCGACGACGGAGCCATCATAAGTGCGTATCCCACATCAATGCAAGAAGCAATTGATGTATGAATAAAAGTTTTAGACGGTAAAGGGGTCCGTATTCGACCAAAAAAGTCTGAGTACTTTTGTTGCCCATTTTCTGACCCAGTAAATGTTGTACTCAAGTGCTAAAGCAACTTGTGATGAAAGCATCAATCGTATATGGTGGCTGAAGTGATAAGAAAACTCCACCATCTGTGTGTGATGGAAAAACGTTCTCCCTTAGCTGAAGGGAAGGCTCTACACCGCGGTGGTACGTCCAGCACTCATATACGGTTCGTAAGGTTGGACAGTGTACAAATACTAAAGTAAACTGATGGAAGTGGATATGAATATGCTTCTCATTCTCATGCCATTATGTATAGCAAGGCTTGAAATGTAAAAAGTACCAAGACCCGTTGAAGTCCTCACGTCAAAGATGTCATCTTTCAAAAAATAGAGCACGGCCGGTTCAGTTGGTATTATCAAGTTCAAAGGATAGATCCACAATCAAAAGGGCAATATGTTACAACGTTCAGAAGCGATCGTGATCAAAGAAATGGATAGGCAGCACAAAACACTCCTTCCTGGTGAAAACAAATGCAATATTATGAGTATTTGGTTGCTCTCCGATTAAAAGCAATGCAAGGCCGAGAGACTTGCCTACTCTTTTTGAGATCAAAGTGGGGTACCTCAAGGGTGAGTGAATCAGATAAGTAGGACAGCTAAGATCCCTTCGAGACTGCGATAATCTGGGGCAATATTGTAAAGCAGATAAGTGAGAGAGCTGTGATCCTTTCGAGATGGCTGTGCTCGTAACTCCCAAAAGAACGAAGAAGACGAGATTATTTTGTCTAATAAGATTCTTTACATGAATACGCAAATTTTCGGAATCTTTTCCTTTTATATGAAGTACACTCGTAGAAAGTCAACCCTGAGCCATGAGGTCCTATGGTTCAAACTAAAACTGATAATGGCAATGTCGCCATTTCTCAAAATCTGTTAATCTATTCATATCAAATTTTTACGGTTTTCAACTGAATGCAGGAGACGAATTACCGCATCAGTTGTCGAGTGAGTGAATAATATTTTTCTTTTAAATCAAAAAATCAAAAATTGGTTGGCACAACAGAGCGAATTGCTCCTGGGCCTAGCGCATTTCTCACAACCATGCCTTGTGAGGGAATGGAAAATTCGCTATATATAGCAAAATATCAGGCTGCTAACGTGAGAAGTAACACAATATTCAGTCACGTATTACTCGATCACGTTTGCGATAATTCGGCCCCCAGCTAGAGTTTCAAAAAAAAGTTATGAGCCACTTGCGTTGAGACTGTCGAAACCACGAGATTGAAACTTCGCTCAGTACAAAAATTTGTGAATTTGGATAGGTACGACAGACAGTGAAATGACCATGTCCGTATTTTTAAACAATTCTATCCGCCCTTTAGTCATCTTAATTTGATGAATACAGGAACCCTTAGTCACAGCCACGTCATAAGTCTACCCCAGGGCGACAATAATATTTTCTTTTTTCCACATTTTTCATCATTTTGTAGTCAATTCCACCCGCATGGGTCCACTTAAAAGCAGTCTACCCTTTTCCGCATCGCACAATAATCGCGTGCAGAAAATTTTTACTTTTCAAATGGTTCCCGAAAAAAAAACAAAAAGTTGCAATCGCACTGAATTTTTTTGTCTCATACAAAACATATGTGTTATGTCATACTAACATCACTGCTGGTAGGAATAAATATAAATTTAAATTCCCTCTTGAAATGTGTAAGGACTCTTGACTCATAAACATGAGTTAATATGTTGCTTTATTGTTTGAATTGGCTGTTAAATCCATTTTCCCTTTTACCATTTTGTTTTTATTTATGAGCAAATATTTTGAATTTTTTTCAATTTTATTTGAATACAACAAGCCATGTGTTCGAGTAAAGTATGTTTTGTCTACTGTCTGCACAGAAACATTTTCGCTTTAAAAATATTATTTTTTTCAACAAAGGTTTGAAGGATTTTAGGAATTTGTGTGCGCTAATAGAATAACTTCCTTTGTTGTGAGGGAGGTTGATGTTTTGTGGAATATATAAGTGATTCATTGGAAGGTTATAGTGAATAGATCAGATTAATTCCTGTTAAATCGAGAGTTGTAAGTTTTTGTTGAATATACTTTGCCAAGGATGCCCCGCAAGGATAGGTAATAATTAATTTCCAATTTATTCACCCCTTAATTGAAATGGAAAAGAATTCAGGTCCAGCTGTCAATTCTTTCGATTTTCACGAGAATCTTTTCTTCCAAATCACACTTCCGATAAACGAAGGACAACCAACACACCAGTGGTATCTTAGATATAAGTGGTTTGACGTATACGAAATGTAAGGGAAACCTTATCTGATCACAGATAGTTTATTCCCTTTTGGGTTTGTCCTCGAGCACGAGCGCACACCTTTCGATTATATCTTCCGTCTGTCCTTAACAGCTGGTTAATGAAAAAGTTAAAAGGTGCAAGTGAGTCAGCGAAGGGATGCGTTTGAGGGCACGCGTCAGTCGCACAGTGCCGGTGGTGTGTTGCTATTGCTACACATTTTTGTTGATATAAAAAGGGAGCCCACGGGGGATGTTAAGTGTTTGCACGCGAAGTGTTTGAATTATTATTATTTGTTTTATGATTTCTTTTTTTCAGAAGGTTCGTACGAGCCAGGTTTCTTGAATTAAATGATCATTAAATTACAATGAAGATATAATTCGTACGTTTGGTGTAAAACAGTTGCAGGGCATTGCTTTATTTTTCCCCGGTAAAAAAGTAAACTTCATTTCACTTATTCAATTTTAAAGCTTGAAAAAATTGCTGGAAATGTACGAATTTAGAAAAGTATGAGTGTTTTGATACTGGGAGAGAAATTATTCAGATAAGAATTTAACATATAGTCTTGTCAAGTTAAAGTCAAGGTGTCGATTTAAAAAAAAAAAAAAAAGTGACAAAGAAACTATCACCCGAAGCGAGTCTTCACCTTTAGGACGCTATAAGTTTTGTAAATGGCAACAAATATCAACCATAATTTGACATTTTTGGAGTAAACAGATCTAAAACACACGTCAACAAGACACGCATATTCTTATTTTGCATCTCAGAGACTTAGTCGCACGGGGCTTAGAGCAAGCTCATTTGTACGTACTTATTTACGCTCTTCATCTTCATCATAAATGCAAGTGCTAGAAGTTAGTAAAACGCCTACACCAGCACAAAGAGAGCGTATAAAGCAAATAAAAACATAAACAAATTAAACAGACTAGACGAGAAAATATAAAAATTAATACGGACTACAAATGAAATAAATAATAGAAAAAAAAGATCAAGTATGTGAAGCACTGGTTTTAAGGTTTTATTTTAAACTATTTTTACAAATATTAAAATCAATAAGTAAATGATTTGAATTAAATAATCTACTCATGCGCGATATCGGCTCATTCATGCCATAATTGGTCCTGTGATGGGGGCGGTCAATTAACTCTTAATTACGCAAGTTGTGAGATCCTCCGCGGTAGTTAAAACATTTGGACGAGAGCAAGTAGGGAGCATCATTATAACCAGCAATGAGCTGTTGGATAAATATTAGATCATTGTTGATTCGTCTTTGGGAAAGGGTTTGCAAGCTTAAAAGCTGAATATGATGCTCATACGGAGGCAAGGAAGACTCTTCAGAGCAAAGCGTATACATTTGTGTTGGACTTCCTCAATACGAGACTTATGAATTTCATACAGTGGAGACCAGACCTGAGATGCATACTCCAGATGAGGGCGAACATAACAGTTATACAAAGATAGTGTTACATAAGGATCATTAAATTCTTTTGCACATCAGTTCTCAAAAACTTGAAAAATTACATAATAAATGACAAGGCATCGAATACAGAGCTTTACTACGTTCCCGTTTTTTCGAGAAAGTCATAGTTTGGCATTTTGAGGGGTTGAGACTAAGGCCATTCTTACTGCACCATACTACAAAACTATCGATATCTTTTTGAAGAAGTACGCGATCAGTAGCATTCTTAATGGATTTAAAAATGTTCATATCGTCTGCGAAAATCAAAATTTTACTATAAGAGATGCATGAGATCACATCATTGATTGCGACAATGAAAAGTAAAGGTCCAAGGTGACTGCCTTGTGGCACACCCGATAGGGCAATAAAAGTGTTCGAAAAGCAGTTACGAAATTTAACTTGATAAGTTCTATTCTGCAGATAGGAACAAATCCATATAATAAATTCAGTGAGAAAACCAAATGCCTTAAGTTAATATAATATAACATCATGAGAAAGTTGATCGAATGCTTTGGAAAAGTCAGAGTATAAATACAATCGAGTTCATACCCATTTTCAAGAGAGGTGAAACAATTATGATGAAAAGAAAGCAGGTTAGTTACCGTCGATCTTCTTTGGATAAAACCATGCTGTTGATTGCAAAAAAAAATTTTTTGTGTAAAAAGAGAGGCAGTCACAAACAACTTGTTCAAAGAGCTTAGGAATGCATGAGAGTTTGGAAATGGGTTTATAATTTTTGATATCTATCTTTTCACCCTTTTTAAATACAGGCGTGATGAAGGACTTTTTCCAAAGACTAGGAAATACGCCTGATTTCAATGAGAGCTGGAAGAGATACTAAAGTGGATACGCTATTACAGAACGGTATTTTTTTATTCTATTTAAAAGAATTGGCGGTATGTCATCTGGAACAGAAGAAAAATCATCATGAAGAGATGATAAATACTTTAAAATATTATCTTTGTTAGCAGGTATATTGTTGAAATTTACTTTACTGAAAGCAGTTGCGCAAATACGAAACGTAGTTTTTACTAAAAGAGCTTCGAAAATAAATCGCAAAGGCATTGCAAATATCGGCAGTATCTTTTAGAGTAATATCACCATGAATGAAGTTGCGGGATAACCATCAGATTTTTCTTTCGAATTGTCAAAGCGCCAGAAACTTTTTGGATCATCTTTGAGAGAAAAGCACATACGGCTAAGATAGTTGGAGTAAAGAGTTTTGGAGAGCATATTGAAACTTTCAAAAAGACCAATGTAAAAATTATGGTCGGCTGTAGAATGCGTTTTAATATAAGCTTTCCAGGCTTTATTCCTTTTATTCCGCAGAACCTTAAGCTCTTTGGTATACCAAGGCTGACAAAAGCTAGAATTTTTAAGAATTTTTTGGGGAATAATGTTTTTTACACAATTTTCTAATATAAAGTAAAAACATTATGAATACCAGCTCTGCTTAGTTCTTCAGGAAGCAAAACGAAATCCGCTCTCCGGTAGTCGAAGGTATATGAACTTGAAGAGTCACATGTAATACTACGATTTTAAAAATCACTACTCAGGTCAAGAAAGATGTCTAAGGGTGGCCGAAAGTCATCTACGTTAGTAATATTTTGTGCCATCTTGTAGAGATCTTTGGGTCTAAATTTAACTGCTCTTTAAACGATAATATACCAGCGCTACTATATAACTCAACAGCTCGGCTCTCCTATCCTTGATGACGCTCTCATAATCAGCAAAATTATCAACACAATCGTTATCATCTTCTTGAGCACCCTCTAGTGGGTCTTCAAGTAACCCACAGCATGACATGAATGAATATTGGAATGATTGAGTTGCATTCAAGTCTTCCACCATATACTGATTGTGGATGTTTATCTTGAGCTTCTGTTGTTTTAAGCTCCTGTATTTGATGATCATATTTTGAGGTACATACACACTTCGCAATAATGCTTTTCTGGTGTAAGTCTATCTTGTTTGGTTGCTGAGTAAATGGATCAAACGCATTAGCGTCTTTAGGCACTGCGTTTTACAACACTTTAAGGGTATTCATAACCCTTTGATGTGCGCGCTAATTATGAAAAAAGGCACCAGCTACGTTACTGTATTACACAACATATTAAAAACCTTACGTTACATTACGTTACATTACATGATAAAATTGGCTTTTATGTGTCGAAAGCTTTTGAATGAGCCCTCTCTAGTTTCTTGATATCGATGAAGGAGAGGCTAGTCAGATGCACTTAGACTATTCACTACTCTAACTTTTCTTTATTGATGGCGAACTTACGTTAACTTACATGATAACGTTGCGTCTAAATCATTTCACTCTTCCTAGCAATCTTCAAACCCTAATCACAATGCCACTTTAGCTTCGGTGTCACCTGATGAGCTCAGTCATGGGATATCAAAACACTGCATCACAATATTCCTTTGATTTCGATGTAACGTTGATTCGCTTACAGGAAAACGTAACGTGGCAACTCTAACTCAAGGCAAATAGTTCCGTTTGGTATAGATTTCAATTAGCGCAAGCTAAGAACTTGGTTGAAGAATCAGGCTACTCTCATTTTTGAAAATTTTCTCAAAATGAATTTGGATACGTCATATTACAATCACGTAACGTCACTATTATGTTTTAGTACAAATGGCTAAAAGTGAGATTGTACGAAACTATTTTTCAGCAGAGAGAAAAAAATTAAAGTCTACATATCGCATAAAAATAAAAGAAGCTAGTCTAAGCTTGCGACGTGATAAGCTTAAAAATGACACGTCCGATCTAGATGATTTAGGGGACAGGTAGGGCTTGCTCAGCCCCGGGCACTGCGGTGTCTGAATGAAACCTATTGTGCCAAACGTCCGAAGTAAATACCCAACAGTGTGCACTCTCAGCACAAAAGAGATCAATACAACAACAAAAGCATTTAGCATCTTAAAACTAATCAATTGGGCTCTACGCCATTCCCGCAGAATTCTTGCGAACAGCGTTTATATCACCAGATTAAATACTGTTCTCACTCATTGCAAGATGGCGGGAGACAGAAAGCTTTTCTGAGGGGTGACGCTCCCAAGAAATTTACGCACTGACTGACTAACTGACTGAAGTAGTCAAGAACTGTTCTGGGACAAAAAAAAAAAACCAATTCGAGGCAAATTCAGATTCCGAACAATTAAGACTCCACACTGGATTTTCTTATGTGTAGGTTGGTCACTTCAGCGCCTTTTGTGTATGACCATCAAACAGAACGCTAAATATCTGGTGTTCATCAAATTTGAAAATGGGTCCGACAGTTTTAATAGAGAATCTATCTGGCTCGCCAAATTGTGAAACCGAACACTGCATTCGAAACGCTTTCCAAAATATGATTAAAAAAAAAACTCTCAAAGCTTAAAGACCAAGCTACGAATGTTCCGCTTCAATGGTATCCGTGCTTCTTTAAAATTTATACTTTTGTTACTTTCTCCACGAAATCTTAAGCGATTAGAGTAAAATAGAGTAAACGCCCATCCAAGTAATCTTAGCTCATTAAGCGTCATGCTTAAGAGCCATTAGATTCGAAAGCTCTTCCATCTAACAATAGGTTTCTTTTGTATTCTTCATAAGTTATTTGCAATTTCGATTAAAGAATCAGCTGAATCCAAACTCTGGTCTTGGACATTAGCTTTTATATGGTCATTATTCCCAGTGTAGAGGAACAAATTAAAAAAAAAAAAAGTGGGATGCATTTACTGGCAGTTATAATCAACGAACCGGTATATTGAACTTGCGTTGGCTCAACAGTCAAGAATCGGTAACGACGGTGTAATAAAAAATAGACTTTTCAATATTTTCGATTTTCAAGGTCTTTGTTCACGGTACATTACGCGGATCTTCTTGATTTCAATAATTTCCTATATCATGCCCCATTTTCCATTGTGACAGCTAAATGTCTCCATTATCATCACAAGCCATTGAACTCTAAACGTTTAGGCATGGCTTTTGGGTTTATTCAACGACCCTTAACAAAAATCGACACAAGCAGCCGTATCCATCAAATTTCCATAAAAACGCCAAATAAACACCAAAGAACGCGTCCCACGTGTCAAAAAGATCCCAAATGGTATTTATCGTGTGCACGCAGGGTCGTCTTTTTCTTCTTTTTGTTTTTTGTTAAATTGTCTTGCTTGGTTGAATATTCCTTCTATTTATGGACATTTACACTCTTCAGTCTTCTCTCTTCGATGAACCAGCCAGCCATCATACCACACCGATAATGAACCGAACATAAGTGCCACCAAGGTGCGTCTTCGCTTCAAAGACTTTTTGCATTTGTTGTGCTCCTGCTGCTGGCAGAAGCAAAAAAAAAAATTTTTGTTCTTGAGGAACAAATGTACAAGTGTGCTAAAACCTGTTTGCAACCTGTGGCAATGTTGCTTCATTTTGCACCTTTCCCTTTGGAGATGATGATGATGATGGTTATGAAGGTGGTGGTGTTGGTATAAAGATATCTTCTCCTTGATTTCTGTTCATGGCGCACGGCGTATGGTTCGGGCCCTCTCACAACTCGCACTGGCACTATGGTAATATGACCTCATCCCATGTGGATTCCGTGTGGATAGCATCTGTTCACTGAAACAATTAATAAAGATTGTCGGCTTATGGTTTTATTTTTTTCCTTTTTATCAACCTACGCTACGCACGGCATCACCCTTCCATATATTCTTCTTCCTTAGCCATAGTCATTCTCAATATTTTAATGAACGATGTGCCATTGAAGTTTATCGGGCGAATTATTTGTTTGCCGTCGACGCACAATTGCTCTTCAAGACTGTGTTTCATTTTATGGTTCTCCCCAACATAGATGCACACACCATAGATACTTCTATTTGAATTCTGAATCCCCTTTTTTCATATCAATGTGCACTCAACCATGCTAGACGAAATGGATTTTCCACAAAATAAATACCAGAACATGGGTAGCGTTGTGGTGCTTGCTTTGCTTTGCTCTTGCGATGTAGGGTGTTCTTGTCGTGGAGATCTTTCAAAAATTAAATTGGCAGGAACTGAAGGGGTTGCTAAGTGAAAGGTGATGTGCGATGTGAAGTCCTTGGGTAATAATAATAAATAAAGAGTTGAGTAGGTATTCTACATCGATATCATTGCCTTTTCAAAATCCAAACAATCGTGGTCCGAGTGTGGAACCTTGGGGAACCTCACTTAGAATTCTTAGTCTTATGACCTAGTGATTTTCTTCGACCTATGCAAATAAACACTTCGTTTTCAGTAAAGTAAACACCCTATACGACTGACTCTGTGTGCCTTGGTACATTTTCTGCACAACATTGATTAGATTCCGCTGTTCCACAAACGATGAAGTTCTTCCAGTAATGAGTCTGGAATTGCAAGAGAATAATGTTTCGTGCATGCATCTGAGTCTGAGGGATGCCCAGACGAGAGGTTATTACCACTCTCAGGTTAAGAATTACGGCCCTTTTTCTCCGAGGCACTACTGCACAGAACAGCAGAAAATTTATAAATTTTTGTTGGCCTTAATGAAGTTGTTTTGAGTAACCATGTTTTAATTGCAACGATTTGTTTTAGTGTACGTCTATATATGTATGTCTTTGTCTTTCATTTGAAAAGCACGTTCGTTCGTATAGTACCTGAAGAAGAGTTCCTATGGTAACAACAATAAGAGAGTCTAAAAGTGTTTTTACTCAGAGCATGTTGAAGCAACTGTGTTGCAATATAACGATGTCGAATATCACTCTGAAGTGTAATTTGATTTTTACGACATAAATTTTGATATCCACCCACACCATATCTCGGGCAGGGTTTTAATGATTTTTATTCTTTATTGCTGTACCCATGGAAATGCATTCGATTTTGAAATGATTTTCGGGTTTAATTGTGCAGCACACAGGATGGGGACTGATTGTTTTAGCTGGAATATGTTCTCAGATCATGCATAAGGCGCTGATTGAGTTTTATGGAATCAAATGAATTAAGTACTTATCCATGCGTTGATTGTTAGTGTCAGTTCGCTTATTTGTTTATTACGAGCATTCGGTTAAATTGGCCGCCAGTGAAAAGTTTTTTTGATGAAGAGCTTTTATGTTTATACTTTTCAGACCGACGGTAGTTTATTAGAAGAAATAAACAAAGTGGCTGCGAGCTTCGATTTTATATTTTTGATTGGTGAGGGAGAATGGTTTTTATATCACTTCATCATATCGATACGTATTAGGTATCTAATCAAAATGTTTGTAATAACTCTTGAGATATGATAGGTTTGGCCATTTCGTCAATTACTTTTAGGTTCAGAAATTATGCAAGTAAGACTACCACATGTTCTTTTTCGGGTTAATACTCTTGATGCATATACGGGTATGTATTTGTATACGGCAGTTGGTATGACAGTTGATGCGGCTGTATGGAAAAAGTTATGCGAACTCAGCTGTTGACATCGTTGCATGCGGCTGCGGGACCACTGTTTTATGGGCAATCGTACCCAGGCCCATTTGAGGAATCGCCAGTCGCATCCGCAGTCGCAACCGAGGTGGTAGACGTAGCTGTATAGGCAGCAGTTATATCAGCATTCATGTGCACATCCGATGCCATATTTGTAGCTGTAGCGGCAACCGCAACAGAAGCCGTATTCGTAATCATATCGGCAGCCGTACCGTAATCGTCCCGCAGCCATATCGGCAGCAGTTTTCGCAGTCGTATACAAAGCCGTGTCAGCCGTCGCATCTGTAATCATATTCACTGCCGAACTATCAGCCATATTGACGGTCATATCGTCGGCCACATCCACAGCTGTAACCGATACCATGTATCGCATTTGTATTCGCCTCGACAGTGCCTGCAGCAGACGCATCGACAGTCATATCGGCAGCAGTATGAGCAGTGCAGCCGCGTTCACCGTCATCACAGACATATTAGAAGCCGTATCTAATCGGCAGTCGTATTCGCAGAGGGCGCCGATGCCATATTTGTAGAAGTATCGGCCGTCACGGTAGTTGCAATTACTCCGGAAGTCGTATACCCACAGAGACCCAGCAGCCGTATTTGCAGTCGCTCGGCAGTAGGATTCTCATCCATATCCCCAGCCGTGTCAACAACAAAATTTAAGCCATATTCGCAGCTGTACACAAAGATGTATATCCATATCCATAAAGTATGGACGGTCCTATTCATAGACCAACCATCGCATCGTGACAAGAGCTGAAAGGGCCACAGAGGAGCGATCTAATTGATTCTCTCCGCCAAGCTTTTGCGTAAACCGACGACCTTAGAACGGGTGTAGCGATAAAAGTAAAAGGATTTAGGCAAGGCGACAAACTGTCATGCGATTTGTTCAACATCATACTTGTAGGAAACTCAAACGTCAGCACTAGAGGAACAATCTTTCAAAAGTCTGTACAATTACTCGCCCAAGCAGACGATATTGACGTAATGGGAGGAAAAAGCGTGATGTCATAGGTGCTTTTGCGAGTATTGAAACAGGAGCGGCAAAAATGGGTTTGATGGTTAATGAGGGCGAAACGAAGTATATGCTGTCATCAAACAAGGACACAGAACTTCGACGAATTGGACAAAACGTTGCAATAGACAGACATAACTTCGAGGTAGTACAGGACTTCGTCTACCTAGGATCCGCTGTAGACACGGACAGCAACATCAGTGCGGAGATCAAACGGAGAATAACTCTTGCCAACCGTTGCTTTTTTGGGTTAAGAAGGCAATTGAGAAACAAAACCCTCTCCAGAAAAACTAAGGTAACCTTGTATAAGACCTTAATCATCCCAGTCCTGCTTTACGACGCGGAAGCATGGACCTTATCGAAAGCGGATGAGGAAACCCTTGGTCGTTTCGAAAGAAAAATTCTCCGAATGATCTTTGGTCCCGTATGCGAAGGCAATGTGTGGAGAAGAAGATACAACAACGAGCTGTATGAGCTGTACCGCGACATGGGCATAGCCAGAAGAGTACGCATCGCGAGGCTACGATGGTTGGGCCATGTTGAGCGGATGGACCCAAACGCTCCGGCTCGACGGGTTTTCGAAAGCACATTGCAGGGAAATTGCGGAAGGGGAAGACCTCGTCTTAGGTGGCGCAATCAAGTTGATGAAGACCTCAACCGACTTAGAGTGCGAAACTGGAGAGAGCCCGCCTGAAATCGAAGTCTTTACACAAGGATGTTAGTTGAGGCCCAGGTTCACCCCGAGCTGCAATGCCCACCTAAGCAAGTAAGAAGCGATAAAAGTCATCATTCCTTAGCAGGGCGACTTCTATAAATTTCAGCTAAATTTCGATGAATGGAAGTTCAAACTCAACAACAAATAGGAAATAATTGTGCTTAGAACCTTGTCGACCCTCAAGAGATTAGGGAAAGAACTGGCGAAAGCTGGTGATCGTTGATCAACAATTCTACATGCCCATGCCCACCCACTGCCAATTTGAGGACTAGTCAAGTACCACGACCTCTGGCCATATTATAAATTGTATATTTTAAGAAACATAGGGATGCGGTTCTGGCCAGGGCGAGAGGAGCTTTTGCTCTGATCTCCGATAAGCCGACTGTTGTAAAGCAGGCAATTTGAAAGGATGGTGAATGTGATTTACTACATTCCTTAAAAAACCAATGATTTTCTCAGGGTGTCCTTTTCTGTCGGTTCCGAACGGCTAATAGAGAAAGCGCTTTTCATAAAAATGAATTTACTATCGTAAGACTTACCAGTTCCTCGCGAAAAACGATACCCTTAGAAAAACACTTTTGGTTTCTATTGGGATTCGTACCACGATCCTCCGCGTAATAGCTTATACATACTTTTCACTACGCCACGGGTACCACGAGTTATAAGTAAGGGAAAAACCGAGATAAAAAAAAATTTTACCAAGTTTTTAAGCCAAAATGTGGATACTTTATGATACTTCTGAAAAAAAGAATTTATTGTAAGGAGTGGTTTATTCATCATTATTTCATGAAAATTGACATCTGTTTGAGCAAAATTCAACTCAAACATGTTTGTGTAAAAACGGAAATTCAAAATTTTTTTAAATTTCTTCAAACCGTTTGTGCAAACACTCAACATCGCTACTCACAACTCAAACAGTATGTACAAACATTTTTACAAAAACTAAATACATTCTTTTGCACAAACGGTTTGCGCAGTGTATGGGCCCTATTAGTGAGAAGTTTCATAGTAGTAGACTTGCCAATTCCTCACGAAAGGAAATATGCGATGAAAAAATCAACTGTTTCTGTAACTCGAACCCCGAACTTCCACGCACTAGGCATACTTGCTAACTATTACGCCGCAGGCACCACACTAGACACTACAAACAATACTTAGCTCTAAAGTACTCATGAGCCACAAAGCCAGATAACAAATTGAATTCTAGCTTTCCTGTTCTAAAAACTGAGAAAAAGATGTTTAAGCATATACAAGCACCAGACGGTCACTAAGTATGAAGCAGACAAATAGGAGAGTTGTAATCCATCCGAGACAAGAAAGAAGAAAAACAACTCTCTTGCCTCCTTTCCTGGAGGAAAATTGCAGCAAACACAAACCAAATAACATTCGCAAGAGTTCCAGAGTGTTCCATTCTGTGGCCTACATTGTTTTCACCATAAATAAAAGAACTCTAACCGCTCTTATGACTTTGGTTAACGTGGTTGTTCTCTTAAGTTACATAGTATCTTTAGTCTGATTAGAATCAAATTTTTGAGCAGCCAAAAACGATAAAAGGAAAATTTTAATTAAAACAATTTTATCATGTCATTTTTTAATTGATTCGGAACCAACCTGAGTATGCTTACTCACTAAGCATCCAGCATAGTTTTCAAAAGAAAAAGTTATGATCGCTTTAGCCTTTCAGGTCATTCAATGATAACAAAGGACATGAGTGAAGTAAAACAACCTTAAACAGGTTCGAGTGTATTCACAGTCACAGTTTATGAATTACAAGCAGGTATTCATAAAACGGTATCTAGCGAGTATAGCTACCTACTCGTTTTAACGTGACTTTTTGATCTTTGTGTAGGTTTTTAATCAGTCGAAATATGGTTACATCATCAAATTGCTGCAAAACACACAAAACCCTGACAAACAAAGTAAACTTTGTAATTGAATTAAATATCATTAAAAATAAACATAATATTCATTTCGTACAATGGAGCGTCGCGTCGCCAGCTTCACAGTATCATCTATAATAAAAGCCTTTTCTGATACCCAGTCAAACATACAATATATAGGCTTCCATCAATTGAAAGTTTACACCCACGGGCAATCAATATTCGATAGCATCCCCATTAGGCTGGGAGTGAATGTTTCACCTGTTGGTACATCACCACAGTAATGGATGATTATTATTTCATTATACACCCAACCACTATGATGCTTCTGTCGATAAAGAATGCTACTTAGGTAAGGTTCTGCTTTATGTGTCAGATATCGTTAGGTTGATTATACAGGTGGGTGGCGAATATAAAGCTGATGCCTGGACGAAATTAATATTCAATGAGTTTATTTCCAAGGGTATACCGACGACGATGACGATACAATCTCTCAATGCATAAATAATATGTATAGCCAAAAATTGAAATGTTTTATTGGTATGGTTTCCTGTGGGGTTGGAGGAAAGGACAAAATTAAAGGACCTTTTGAAAAAATAAAAATCATTACTTTTTGATGAGCAAAAGAAAACAATCACTGGAATGAAATTCTGAAGCGTGTTATGGTGCTTCATCATTTCGACTTGGTGTCTGTTGTCGGCGATGGTGAGAGCTTTTGGTGAGAGGCTGAGCCGACCAACTGAGCCTCAGTTCATCTAAATATCAAAGTGATAGATCATATTTTTGGCTCTCTTTGCTATCGAGAGACGTGACACATGCAAAACTTTTCTACACCTGCAGATGTTGTGAGGACATATTTTACATGGCAACAGGTTCTTACACCAGGATATCACATCCGCATTCTAGGTTTCAGCCCAAACATTTAGAAACCAAACAGAAAATACCTTATCCGTCACGCACGTGGTTAGTCACGTCCTTGAACAATGAGCATGAACATCGAACAACCCTGGGCGTTCACATATATCATAATTTTATTCTATTTGTGTGCTTCATAGAAACGAGCAAGCAAATATCAGTTTTAATCCCAATATCCATTAAATTTCTTTCTGCAGCAGGTATGTATTTGCCTTTGTTTTTTCCCCTGTATTTGCTTTTCTTTTTTACCCGTTTTAAAACAGAACCTTGTCCCAAAACCATCTTGCGATGCTTATGCAAACATTCATCCACACTACCCTAGGTTAATGCAGGTAAATCTGACTTGCGTCACTTCAATTTTTCCCGACTGTCTTTATACGCACATTCGAAAATTGCATTTTAAAAATTCATCCAAAGAATTCTCCCCGACATCGTTTTGCTAAAAGAGTTAAGAGACTGTGTTGACACACAGGCAAACGGGCTTATTTCATGCGCTTTTGAATGTTGATGACGGTAAAAATCAACGAAGAGTTTTTTCTGGTGCATCAGAATACGGAAAACATAAAAAAGTCATTCTTCTGGATGCGAAAAAGTTTTTAATAGAGTTAGAGCTTAAAGTTTATAGCAGAAACAATTTTAAGCAAAATGTCAACTCTAACGTTAAATAGAACAGCAATTATGTACGTTTTTTCATCAACTATACTTTTCTCTAAAGACTATCTGTAGAAGTTATTTTTTGTCCATGTTTGGTGCTACATATACTTTTTCATTATTTATTCCGGTATACTCTATTTTAGTCACGAAAAGATAACATCGGCTCAGTATATCTATACCGAGAGACTAATTGGTTGGCATTCAAGCGCAATATTCAAACAATTTGTGGCCATAAGATGAGCAAAACAGTAGGTACAGTCGAGGTATGGACTTAGCAATGTGGTAGCGCGAAATTGAAGTTTATGTAAGGACACCAAGGCAAAAGCTTCAGTGTTGATTAGGTATCGAGCTAATAAGATAGCCATTTGGTATGATTAGATTTGAGACTTACGGGTAAGATTAAAAGCTAACGAATGACGGTATTAGAGATAGAATTCATCGGCAGGACATTCTCACACATTAGCTTCTACCATAATGCAACAATTTCTTGCTACGAACGCCAAAAAAAGCATAATGAACGACCATACGCAGTAAATGTTTTGCAATGAGGGTTGCAAATACCAATAAGTGGTTTTATTGATAGAGTTGCAAATACTTTAAAATTGTGAAACATTCACAACGATGACATCATTCATGCTGTTTATTTAGAACAACATTGACCTTAAGAGTGATTTTTAACCTGTGAAGAAGAGGGGGAGAGATTGCAGTACACAAGAAATGAGATTTGGCATAGCAGCGCGCTCGGTTTTGAGAAGTTTAATTTGAGATCGAAATCACGTTCGAAGTGCTATTTTGGTCCTATCGGTGCCAGTGTCAGAGTTAGTGTCGCAGCCAGTATGAGTGTCAGCATCTTTTTTAATATCGGCCTCAGGTTCAATATCGATGTCAGTGTTAGTGTAAGATACGATATTGGTGCCAGTGTCAGCATCACTATCAGCGTCACCGTCTGTTTCAATATCGGTGTCAGTGTAAGTATCAGTGTCAGCGTCAGTTTCAATATCAATATTAGGTTCAATATCGGTGTCAGTGCTGGTATCTGTTTTAATACCGGTGTCATTTTCAATATTGGAGTACATTTCACTATCCGAGTCAGTGTCAGAGTCGACATTAGTGTCAGCATCGGCAGAGACAGTTTCAATATCGGTGTCAGTGTTGGTGTCAGTCTCAGATTCAACATCGGTGTCAGTATCAGTGTGGCTTTCAGTATCGATCTAAGTTTAAATATCGGTGTCAGTGTAAGTTCCAATATCGATGTCAGTGCCAGTGTCGGTATCAGTGTGACTGTATGTTTCAGTATCGATGTCTGTTTCAATATCGGCGTCAGTACCAGTGTCAGTGTCGCTATCGCAGTCGCTATCGCAGTCATCATCGCAGTCAGTATCCTAGTCGCAATTTCAGCCCAAGTCAAGTTTCATTTCGCTTTCATTCAAGTTGCAGTAAAAATAGGTTTTGCAGTTATTGGCATTGTCCCTAGCGCAATCAGCTTTGCAGTCGTTTTCGACTAAGCATTCAATGTCAACTTAAAATGATGAGTTAATGAAAAAGGATTTCGTGGTAAAGAAAACATATCCTGCTTCAGACGAAATAATATTCCATAAAGCATTTAAAATAAAAACAAACTCAAGTGTTCACTTTACACAATAAATCAAAGGACTTCATGTCACAGATGACAGAGGTTATAAGCTCTAAATATAGCACTTACCTTTCCTTTCAAAAACGAAAACAACGTCACATTTCCGTAGTCCTTCAATATTTGTTTAGGACCTTAAGCCCGAAGCTCGTTTCTCCTCTACGTGCGTATTTCGAGTGTTTTTATTTATATTATATTTTAAGGCCGTCACGTGCACGACATTTCACTTTAAAGTTGGACAAGTTGTTTGTTTATTTATTTTTTTTTTTTTTTTGCAAGGGTATCGGAATCGGATATCAAAGCCATCACTCAGATTGCGTATTAATGCACAAACACATCACAGTCAGAAATCCTGACACTGAAACAAATAAAATTCGTTCAGTTGCATTTTTAAATATTCATATTCGTAAATGGACCTTGTACAATGTGTGTCCTCTTCGCTGGCAACCATATGCAACCCAATTTTCCCAACCAACTCTACAAGTCCACACACGAGCCTTCGAAACATAAATGAGTTTCGTTCTGGTCGTTGGCTAGTTATTATTTTTTTCTATTTATTTTTTGTTTTTGTTACATTGATTCAGGGATGGTTGATTTTAATGATGTCCTGTCGCTTGAAACAATTTAGGGACTGGATCAACAAAGTGAGCTGAAAAAAGTTGAAAAACCAAAAAAAAAAAAAAAAATTCCAAACACATTAAACTGAGCAAATATTTTGATAGATCAAAAATTTGTTCAGGTGGTGGTGGTGGCGTGTCGGCGGTAATGGGCGTTTGTAGAGGGTGGACTGTTTTTGCAGGATTAATAAACTCGTATGCATGTCTCACTGCGTTTGTGGGGAGAATACCAGGAAGTGCTCTCGCTTGACAGGAGAAAAAAATTTAATTTTGAATACGTTATTGAGAGGTAAATATTTGAATTGATTGGGATGTGTTTGCGAACGGGGAACATAAATATTAAAAGACACAAGAGATTAAACAAATGTGCATTATGCAACACCAAATGAAAAAAAAGGACTTTCGGTTTGGGTATACAAATCCCTCAAAAATAGTTTGAAAAGAAAGTATGAAAAGCGAAATCAGGATGCGTGTCATGATTCTGTTCCGGTCTTAATGCGATCCATATCAAGCGCAGGTGTCACAATCTTTTTTATTAGTTTTTGATTACGATAAGAAACTCTTTGAAAGTCTAAAGCAAGCACACAGGAGCAACAGCTTTGGGATGGGTCGAAGGGTGATGAATGGTTGGTTATACAACCATTTTGTGCTTTTTATTGAAAGAATATGGAATTGACTTAAGGTAAATGTCTTATAACATAGGAAACAAGTATTTTTGTATCAAATTACATTACATTTGAATATATTCTGCCGGATTCGGAAAGACACACAAACAACTTTAGATTACTAATCCTTTAAGTATACCTTGGAAAGACTAATTTTGGTCACTCAAAGGTCTCTTAATGTAATAATCCTGGATTTTTCATAAGAACAGTTATCAATGCATAAATAAAATTAAGATCAAAAGAATTTAAGTCCTACTAAA
Organism: Melanostoma mellinum; assembly: GCA_914767635.1. Lineage (NCBI taxonomy): Eukaryota > Metazoa > Arthropoda > Insecta > Diptera > Syrphidae > Melanostoma > Melanostoma mellinum. The sequence continues at coordinate 19,291,299 of OU612060.1, read as the reverse complement.
ATTCACTTTATAAAAGTTTATAGAAATCTCCACTCAGTGCAATTGGCATCGACATCAGGGAAACGTTGGTACGTACAATTTTGAGAAATCTAAAAAGGCATGTGAAGTTTCTTGGAATTCAATTCCCTTTGAGAAAGCTTTTCAAACTTCTTACATAAAGCGAGTTGCATTTCGATTGTTGGATGGCAAATAAATTTAAATATAACTACACTCTTGGAAGGTCTTAGACTTACTAACTAAAGTTCTATTCCCTAATCACACAAAACGTTACAAAGACGCAATAAAACTAAGTAGAAACAATGAAAGAATGCTAGCCGGGTTTCTTACCGGACACTGCAAACATCTAAAAGTACTATAGGCATAGAGAGCAAAGACCAATTCAGATACTGCAATGAACAGGAAGAGTCTCCTGGCCACCTCTTAGGTGACTGCGAAGCTCTATTACACCAAAGGAAGAACTACCTTGGATCCAACTACGTAGAGGAGAGGGAGCTAAAACTCTTAGGCGTAACCCAGATACTAAGTTTCATCAGAGGAACTAATCTGGATGAAGTATTTTCAAAAATTAAGGAATACCACTTGAAAAGTAGGGGGTACAATAGATCTATAAGGTCGAGGTGCAATACAAACCCCAATTCCCCAATTATTAATTCATTCATTAATTCCATAATCAACAAATATCACCAACGACTACGATTGTAACAACAGCTTATTTAATTTCTTAGTCGTATTCTTATGTAAGAAAAAATGGCCGGCAATGGTGCAGTGGTAGAATCCAATGCCGGGTATCTTTCAGCTTCACAGTTTGATCTGGAGGCCATTCGCAGGAGGTTATAAGTGTAATTATAAATCATACAATCACCTTATTTCTTAACTGGGGCGTAAGTTGGTTTGAGTGTTCCAGCCAGTAAAAGCCTCCTCCTTTTTGAACTGAAAAAAAACTAAGGAAACAACAAGAGTAATTCTCACATTGATCAGCATGCTGATTGCTGATGTTTTTTTTTTTTCGTGATATCTTAATATTCGATATTCCTCGCCCTTGTTAGTAAGATCACGCCTCCTTCTATTCATCAAGCCCATATCGTCAGAGTAAGTGGCGATTGAGGTCCTAGCCCGCGAGGTCCTAGCTCTTAGCAGATGACGGGTTTTTCATTTTTTCTTTCTGAGTAGAACGAGTTGTGCAGTGTGCAGAAATGCCAATTCTGGGCATGGCTCTGATGCACATCTCGTCTCTATTTACAATATCGTAAGTCGAATCTAAATCGATACAATTCAGTTGTGAAATAAAAATTAGGCCAACTGTGGACTTTTATTGTGTAAAACCTTTTTCACCGTCTTGAAAAACTACAAGTTTTCGTTGTTTTTGCCCGAAAATACCTTGTTAGGATCAAAAAGCACTTTTTGCGACAGTTGGTGCAGTTGCACGGATTACGCCACAGAAGGATCACAAGTATTCAGCGGATAAATGGGAGAGCTATAATTTCTTAGACATCCCGAAAATTTTGCCTATTGTGGAGTTCTGTGGTTTGACGAAACCCCTTTGATTACTGACCATATTAAAAACTTAGCAACGAAGTGGGGCAGATAAGTGAGAGAGCCTTACTTAGTTTAAGATGTAATGGAGATTTAACTTCTTTTCGATCGAGGGAAAGAAATGTTGAAGGCAGTTAAATTGATAAGGGAAATATCCAGAGAAAGGGAAGGTGAGACAATGACATCATCGCTGCTAACGTCTTTAACTTTTCATGCTCCTAGTTTTTATCATTGAAATTTAATGATCTTTTCTACTTGTTAATGAATCCATGATCTATGGTATCTATGAATCGGATCGGATGAAGTGGCGGGAAACTCAGCCATTTTCTGTAACAAAAAAGTGTGACAATAGCTAGAGGGACACACCTTAGTTTTGGTTCCAGATCTCACATGCAATTAACGATGTCGAAAAAAGTACAAAACTTAGTAACACAGCAGGAGTAAAAATAAAATAAATAAATAGGTTGGCGCAACAGAGCGAGGTGCCTCAGGTCTAAGCGGCTTCCACACAACCATTCCTTGTGAGGGAAGAGAGGGACCTTCAATTTTCTACCGATTTGGAATGGTTAATCGAGAAAACTTTTCTTTGCAATGAATTTTCTATCGGAGGACTTATCAATTTCTCGCGAAAGGCGATACGCGTGGTTCAGTTGGGAATCGAACCACGAACCTCGCGCTCAAGAGGCAGACATGCTCACCACAACGCCACTGGTGCCACAGCAGGAGTAGCAAAGCATAAAAGTACTTAGATCAGTGAAAGTGTGGGCTTCGACAATTTACACCCAACCTTCTTAAAAATAATGTTACCTATGATCCTACCGTACATAACATACACCTACAACTCCATTCTCACTAAGAGTATTTTCCCAACTCAATGGAAAAGTTCCAAAATCATTCCAATATCAAAAAACAGCAACCACACAGAGTTCCGACCAATCGCCATCCTTCCGTTCCAGTCAAAAATCCTTGAAAAAATTATGAAGAAGCAATTATAATTGCTGCCTCCAAGAAAACAATCTTTTAGCCCTAAAGCAATCAGGATTTCGTGCAGGCCATAGCAGTACAACGACACTCCTAGAGATTGTTGAAAGGGCGAGAAAAGCTCTTGATGCCAACAAACTTTCTTTTCTCGTTCTTTAATTACTCAAAGGCTTTCGATACCATCAACCACAATGTTCTTTGTCAAAAACTTTCTTCAATTTACAAGCTTTCTTCCGGTGCTGTGAGACTTATCTCTTCGTATCTCTCTCATAGGCGACAGGCTGTTTTTTTGGGAAACATAGCTTCCAACTTTTTGCCTATTTCCACTGGAGTTCCACAGGGTTCAATGTTAGGTCCAATACTTTTTTCAATCTCTGTTAACGAAATACCAAACCTTTTACACCATTGCAATGAACATCTATTTGCGGACGATAATTGATGACTGTGCAGTCATGATAAATGAGGATCTTTCCTTAAGTAAAAATTGGTCCATAAAATTTGGTCTTAGCTTTAACCCACAATAAAGGAAATGTCTAGTCATCACTAGAAAAACACTTAACTTATCTAACTATCCGGATATTCTGCATGGTAACTAAAAAATTCAGTATGTTGAGAAGGCAAATAATAGTAGGGGAGCCCGAGCCGCTAAATTTGCAGTTACTAAAGCGTCATGGGGACTTGTTGGATTGTGAAGTTTACGTTCTAAAACGAAAAAAAGTGTATGGCAGTTTTTCGTGTATGAGCTTTTAAAAATGTAAAAAAAAACAGTTAAATTGAAATACTCGAGCGCGTCAGATTTTCATAGAGTATACGCGCTTTGTCTTTCTTATAACGGATATATATTAATCTGACGATTTACTGGGGGCAAATGGGCGTAAAGAGAGGTTAAAAAAACAAAAAATAAAAAGATATTCGAGCGTGTCAGATTTTCAAAGTGAATGTTAAGTGTACTCTAAAAAGTGTATATTTCAATAATCTGACGATTTGAGTGGGGCGATCAGTCATGGCTGATTTTTAAAAATGTAAAAAAAACACGTGACCTTGAAATACTCGAGCGCGTCAGATTTTTATACAGAGTGATCAACTTGATGTCTTCGTCCTCCAGGAAGATAATCTGACAATTATATGGGGGCGTACTCTTAGTCTGACAATTTTAAAGTAACAATTCTTTGTTGTTTCTATTTTTTGTTACTGAATGCAATCAAAAAATATGTACACATATTATGTATTTAAAAATTTTGTATTGAAATTTTGTTGAAAATAGTTTTAAAAAAAATCCTGAAAGTTTGAGCCCTTAATATTAATTTTAAGTGCTCGATCAAGAGGTGTGAAGATTTTCCATTGAAAATACACGGAAACTCTGATTTTTTATTTTTAAATTTCTATAACTCAGCGGCATTTCATGGGATTGCTTTAACCGAAGATGTTTTTTTCTCAAAATTGAAAGCTCTACAAAAATGTTCTTTTTGGCAAAGTCGTTACTCATACCGGGAAGGTGGTATTACGGGCCACTTAACCAGATTTTTGCATAAAATTCACGTTTTGTCGCAGTTATCTCGTAAATAACAAAAGCTACAGAAAAATTGTAAATTACAAACTTGTAGAGAATTTAGTTTTCTACAAAAAAAGTCTTCTGGACCAATTGCTAATATCAATATTAACCGAGATATTAACCATCATATATTATACATTTCACTGACGATTTTACCTCAATCGCCCCAACCAAAATGTCAGATTATATGTTTTCCGTTATCCTGATAAAATTACCTTCAAAATAAAAAAAAAATTAATCGCGCTCGAGTATTTCGAAACATCGATTTTTTTTTACATCTTTGTGACTCGCCTACTTACGAAGGCCCCGCTCAAATTGTCAGATTATTGAAATATACACTCTTCTCGATGTAATCAACCTACCATCTTTTAATCTGACGCGCTCGAGTATTTCCGATGATCGACTTTTTTTTACTAATCTGACGGGCTGCTCTCAGCGAACGCCCCAACATTTAGGTTTAATATATGGTAGGAGTACATTACATGGTGCAAGGTTTCTCCCCATATGATTTTCTGACGCGCTCGAGTAACGCGCGAAATCCCCTCTTGGGCTCCCCTACTATAACCTTGGCACTTGTTTTAATAGGACCCTTAGTTGGAATAACCACATCAATCAACTTATTGGTATATTTTATTCTCTTTTTTTTCTTTTCTCGTTAATTCTAGTCACAGTTAAGTCCTTTTATATACTTAGCTATAAACAAGATGTAAATCTTAAAATTAAGTATGTACCTTATAATAAATGAAAAATAAAATGAAAAATTAAATAAAACAAAGGTTGTTGTATACAAAACGAAGAAAATAATTTTCTTAAACCTTATGAATAAACTTTAAAACTATTTTGTGCACTTCATCTCATCAGTACCTTTCAAAAAATACATCATTCATGCGAACACATTACGTTTAGGGAAAGCAAAAGGGTTGCCCTAGTCACTTCAAGCCCAAATTATTAATCAAACAAAGATAAAAAAAAAAGTAGAGAAATGGGAGTCGTAAAATGCGTTTCGCATATTATATCAAAACATCCAGCGTGTTTTGCAAAAGACCTCACCACAGAAATACTTCAGCAACAAGGAGTCTCTTCAATTAATTAGACAGTCGAGCATATTTTGCTAGAATCACCACGGGTGTCTCTGTACAACTTTGCAAACAACTTGTTGACCTCCCCAGTCAGTCAATTGGCAGAGAATTTGAAACAAACGTTTACTTAATTACTAATTAAAAAAACAGTTCGGGTACAAGGAAAACCTTTCTGTTATGAAAAAAACCTTATCAAGCTAATGGTACAATTATTTCCATAAAAAGTCTGCTTTTCACAACAACTTAAGTAAACCAGACAAAAGCCCATCTACTCTCAATTATGTATTTTTCAGAAAAAAAGCAAAAAGTTTGTACCTATCTATACTCTCTCTCCGCATTCAGACTTCATTAATTGTAGATTGTCACAGTTTCAAAAACAAAACGGTAATGTGCTAGTCCTTATAGAAACTTAAACAAAAAATATTGCATTCACCCCGAACTAATGAAGACAATGAAAATATAACAGAAAGCAAAGTGCAGCGTGCTAAAAGTTGGCTAAAAATATCTCTCAAAGTCATTCTTAATGCCACTTTGCCTGAATGAAAAGCATTTCAACACCCCCACAAACCACAAACTTTCTCTATTAAAGAACATCCTGCTGGTATGAATACCATAAATTTTATTGTCGGCGGGCGGGAATAAAATAGTCAAGTCCAAGTTCAAGACGAAGGATAGATGTTGATTTATACGAAAGTAGTTTTATTTATTGGTTTTCTCGAATATTTCTTGGGAGCACGATTTATGTTTGAATTGTATGCTCATCCCAGCTTCCTTCCCGACATTGTGCGTTTGGCAATAGAGAGAGTGAGAAAGACGACTAGAGCTTCCACTTCGCTGTGTCAACATTCCACATAATGGTTTCTTCCTTTTATCTACTTAAATTCTTTTACATCGTCAGCGTCAGTGGAAGTATTTGAAAAGACCGGGACGGACACAACTTTGCAAAGTTCAAGGAGTGTGAATGATGTGATTGAGAGAAGATGTGTTGAAGTGGCATTCCGAGACGTGCCAATCGAAGTTTCTTTTTTTTTCTTTGCTTTGCTTTGTATATCACTGTGTTTATGGAGAGGTCAAAGTTGTGCCCCCAAACTTCTCTCCACTGAGCACTCAGTGTTTATTTAATGGGCCAAAGTTTATTTGCAGTTTATACAAAAAGTTGAATCTCTACAGAGCAAGGTAGTGCTGTCAGAACTTTGTTTTTATGTCTCCAAACAATTATTTTTGCAATTATGTATCTGTCGGAATTGTGTTTTTATTTTGTGCGATTTATCCGCTGATAAACCTTCATGGTGTTCAACCATGCATTTATTTTCAATTTACATCCAACAAACCGGATCCAGAAAGCACTTAGTAATCAGAATGATGAGCATTAACTTCATACTTCCTTTGGTGTTACTCCGGACAGGATGTATACCGACTGGATATACCCATTTCCAGAAAATGGTCCAATAAACTCTCATACACCTGTTGTAGCGCCATTACCACTGTGTCATAATAAGTTATGAAAGCACCTTAACATAATGACGCTATTAGCTCCCAAAGGACTAACAAGAAGTCCTTGGGCTGATGGGAATCTAGCTTATTGCATTATTGTTAGATTGCCATATAGACTGCTTGGTTAGCCACTTAAGGGTGATGAGCGTATTATATTAGCCAGTGGGTTTGTGTAGGGGATGGATACAAGCAGCCAAAATGAATAATGCTAATTGATAGTTTGAGGCTAATGCGCGCCATGGGTTGTATGTCATCAGTATAGCGTACGACAGGCTTTTTGATCAATTATGGCTGTTGGTACTGAAAGTGTGTTTATTGAATTATTATGGTTAACATGAAGATACAATGTTGTCTTGTCTTCTATACAAGTAGACAATTGGGAAAGACAAATAAACACTACATGGAGGGGGTTGTGTTTCAGGGAATGTCATTTGGAAATAAAAAGATTTATGCGTTTTGTTCTGTTTAACGAGCACGAATGTTAACAGACGCCTAATATATTTTTATGGATTTAAGAAGCTAAATATATCTTTGAGTTTCATTCAAATATATCATCATCCCCAAACGATAGCAACGTCTAATCACAGCATACGAACCTAAATTGCTTTATCTGTGAATTTCCGCTTACAAATTAATTATTATAATTATTATTTACCAGAAAGAAGAGTTATAGCTCTTGTGAGGGATATCCTACTCATAAACATCCATACTCATATCAAGACAATAATAATTTTCAATCGAAACATCCTTTTAATCGACGGAAATTGAAGCAATAAATTAAATCACCTCGCGGTACATAATTTCGATTGTTGTGTATACTCGTATGTAAATTCTGTTTAGATTATAATAAATAGTTCTGTGTGTGGAAGCGGAATTATTTATTTAATGAAGCGCACAAGTATTTAATTCAAATTCAATGACTGGAATGCGCACGATTTATTTCAACTATTTGCCATAAATCCATGTAAACGTAATTCAATGAGCGGCAGCAATTTTAATTTGATCTGTTGCCATCATTAAAATTCTTTCCATACAAAATAGTCGACCGCTTTTTGCAAACAAAAACGACCCAACGACAAACGATGAGATGACGCGACCTTACAATAAAATAAAATTGAATTAATGTTTGCATATCAAAGAGACATTGCATTTGCAGACAACTCAAACTGTAGCAGGCAACTCTGACAATGACAGGAACTTATATTTTTTTCAATAAATTTACAAGCCCATTACAGTTCATTTGATTTCAAAGTGGTTGCATAATGCATGTTGACGTAAAGTTAAGTAGATATGACGTTTGTCCGGTGACAAGAGCACTGTGTGCTTTTATTGCTTTGCAAATATGGAAGCTCTAGCCTTTGCAACAACTTGCTATGCCATGGAATATCTAAAACTGAAACGAGGTAATCAAATTGTTGGTTCTGTTGAATTGAAACACCTTGCTCAGTAGAGTAATAGCCCGCAGTAAACTTACCAAGTTCAACGCAATTACAACAAACAAACCCGAGCTCCGAAAAACGCTGTGACGGAACAACGCCAAAACAGTCAACCTCTGCCAAAAAGTTTCCTAGTTTCCCATAGACATGATTGAGCGTTAAGCTCACCTGTCATCAGATCCAAACTAGTCCAAGAGACAGTCATGTCACTCTCTGAACTAGCAAGGAAAAACACTGTAATCCTCCACTGAGTCCCAACACACAAAGGCTATGATGGTAACGAAAAGGCAGACATCTATAGGCCGCAGCCAGCTCTTTTTAACTAGTCCTTTAACCCTTTTTTGAATGCTGTAAACGACATTGTTGCCCGTATGCTATTTCGTGTCTTCATTTAATGTACAAACTCTTTTCCTTGTCCTTGATCTTGATGGAGCTATCCTATCGGTCATCCATATAATCATTTGTTCCAAGAAGCTTTCTCCCAATTATTTTGGTTGAAGAACACAAGCAAAAACTTATTTACTACTTTTCCAAGTCTTTTTTCGTGTCAGTGGTGCCATTTTCGCACTTTCTCTTGCATCTTAGGAACTTCCAAATGGCCCCATGAAGGTCCTTTACAAAAGGGTCCTGGCAAGTTTTTCCCATTTTTTCATCTGCGCTTAAATAGCAAAGATCAATGCAGAGCGCGACACGAACTCTGAAAATTACCTAAGCTCCAATACGGCAGGTCTGAAGAATTATATCAAGCAATAAGGGGTGGTAGAGGCAACAGACAAAATAGAAATACAAAACGATGAAGACGAAGCCCTTTCAGGAGAGAGATAGCAAGCCAACGACTTTTATTTAGTCTTTTATTACGTCAAAAGATGAGTTCTTCTTCGTGAGGTTATATGGTGGCGTCTACAGCAACTGTGATCACCTATGCTTACCAAAGATTCTCAATGTCTTTGATGATCGCGTTTAACAAACTGAGGAAAAGATTCTAAACATACGCAATCTGGCCATATCAAATCGATTCCAGTTCATGGGTAGAAGAAGGACGTGATCAAAAACTACAATCCTTCAGCCGCTAATTGATCTTTACAATTAAAAACGCTTAGGTTGATATTTAAGTTTAAATGGCATCCATGGTTACTAATAAAAGAAATTTCGTTTTGAACGCTGGTAGAAATGTATGGTTGTCAAACTCATCAATTGAGGAATTCAAATAAACATAGAATCTTTTCTTATCGTTAAGGCGTGGGGAGGGTTGAGGAGTTATCGCGAAGGTTCAGCTTACGAAAGGTAAAGCTGAATTTAATCATGTAAGCCATAACTACTGATTTTTCGAAAAATTTTGTGTTATAAAAAAAAAATTTTTAACGTTTAAGGCGAATAGACAAGAAGAGGTATGAGACCGCTCAGTCAACTGATCCACGTCGAAGATATGTGGCAAAAAAGAGACGAAGCAATGCTACAGAAATGTCAACAAAAGAAACAAAATTAATAAACGCATTGCCAGCCGTTGCGTCGCTGTATACGAGCAAGAAAATTTGCTTGTGATCAAAAATTAAGCTCGTTCAATAGGTAAGCCACAAAGACTAAAAAGGCTTCACAAAGGGCCTTACCTAGTACCCAAAGAGCTTCGGAATGACCGAAACGTGCTTTAAATAATTCACAAAGCAGCGAAATCGAAGGAGCACAGTTATCTTATTCTTCCCTCTTCGACTTTTCCGAGCAACGCCAACGTAACCAGCCTTATTAGATCTTATGATTGTCGATGGAATTTGGAATGTTCTGCTAATCAGCACAGCATGCAACTCCTCTGAGGAATCACGATATCTTGATTCATTATGATTTTTATATGTACTGTTGTGGTCTTAGTCACGTGGGAGCAATGTCATTCGAAAATATAGAAACCACTACCAAAAGCAAACTACGATGATGATTCAGTTCAGGACTCGAAGGACATGACAGATGAAAGAATGAATAAGCTTTGAGAAACATTATGGCTGCTACGATCGGCAGTGTTCTAACAACTTCCGAAGAGAAGAGAACATAGGTTGTAAATGGAGCAGTACCTACTGATATTATTGATATTAACACTAAACAATCAATCGCTATAGTTTATTTGCATTTCTGGTCTACAAAATGACATAAAGTTTATGTACTTTTCTACTTTGTATGGAATGAAAAGGTTCAATTACGTTTTTTTAAGCAAACAAGAAACTGACTGCAAACAATAGTTTGTTGTGATAATACGACAAACCACACAATTATTCAGATGGAAGTGCTCACCTCAGGCAAACATATTTGTGTTAATAAAATGGGTTAGTCAACTTAGTTGACTCAGTTCAATCAATTGGAGCTAACGACAACACCAGTTGGCGCGAGGTTACCCATTTAGATAATTTGAGGGAACATAATATGCATATGATTGAATGTCTCTATTTTTTTTTTTTTTAATTCCATGGTATAGCATTCTAACAGACTCTTCCATTGTGAGTAAAATGGTCTTAAAGAAGTACAGACAGCAAATTTTAAACATTGCAAACCTTCGGGAGAAGAAAGTTTAACCATAGATTATGCTTTCAAAGACGCATCCGTCACTAATTTGAAGTTTTTTTTTTATAACTAACGCGCACATCAAGTGGTTATGACTACCCTTATAATGTTGCAGAACATAGTGAGAGTATTTAGAAAAACAGGAGAGTATTTGAAAGGAGACATCAATGCACGTTGCTTATGAACTTTTGTGAACCGTAATGAAGGGGACAAATAGGGCCAGGTAGAGCATTCCACATTCGGGTGGTGCGACTAAAATATGAATCTCTATACTTCACTGTACGCCCGAAGTTGGGCTCAAGGTAAAACTGATGAGCATTCCTAGCGAGGCGGCTAAATAGTTTCAGGGGAGGAATGCAACTGGCTATTTCACTAGAGCACTGTTTGTAGTAAAAGCGATGTTCAAGACAATCAATCGATTCTACAATTGAACTATCACTTATCAATTTTAACGCTCTGTTTTGTACCCTATCAAGTAGGCGCAGAGATGTTTGAGGAGCACCTGGCCAGATATGGGACTTATACTCTAGTTTTGGGCGAATGAAGGATTTATAAATTGTAGCCAGATCAGAAGGGGTGAAGAACTTCCTGCATCGTCTCAAGAAGCCTAAGCATTTAGCAGCATTTTTGGCGACCTCGAATATATGGTCATTCCAACGAAGATCATCGTTTAGACACATACCAAGTACTGACATCTTTTCGGTTTCTTGGATTCTTGGTAACATTCTTGGATTCTTGGTAACATTCATGGATAATGGCAATGGGGGAATGTTTTGCTTCAACGACAAGAGACAGCATTGAGTTAAATACAAACGGAAATCCAAAAGAACACACTTAAATTAAGAAGCGCTTCCTGAACAGAATCATATTAACATGTATACAAACGAGAATCCAAATGAACACATTAAAATTTGGTCGTAAGTCCTGAAAGGAATTATTCCATTTAGGAATGTAGAACGAGCTTAAATTTTTCACTCGAACTGAATATTTTTCTTCTAGGCTCCTATTGCTTTTCTCCCCTCTTATAACACTTGGGCAAATGGAAAGTGCATTAGCTTTGACATCGCAAGATAAATTTTTTTCAATATCGAGTTCGATCCCAATTACTCCATTTGACACCATATTCTTAGCCTAAACAGAATTTCTAGAAGTATGCCATTGTGTGGCATTACTAGAGCAAAAAACAAACAGTATATGACTTTTTGGCGGCTTCCAACTTCTACCATTGGGAATCGAAGAGGTTTGCAATTTATACAGCGTAGTGCTGATGCGACTCCTTTTTGACAACAACCCTTGCAGTGATTTTAAAATGAATAGTTGGAGTTAGCAAACATTGCCCACTCTAATTAATCCACACACGAGATTGGTCCTAATAGAGTAACACGATAGTGATTGTTAAGGAGGTGTCTATATGCACCCGCGGTGTGTCTGTAAGAGCTTTAAAGGAGTCATTAGAGGGAAATAAAAGGTCGTGTAGTTCTTGTTCATTCGTTCAACATGCCATAGTGAGTTTTTGAAAAAAAAAAACATATCGTGTTATTCGTGTTCATTCGTTTGAAACGAATTCACTCACTTTTTTTGTGATGGAAAAGGGGTTTTTTTGTTCAAACTAAAATGAGCCTTGCAGTGATTTTGAAAAGAATAGTTGGATGTAGCAGATATTGCCCATTCTAATAAGTTCACACATGAGATTGGCTGTTATGAATTAGCGCGATTCTGATTGTTAAGGAAGTGTCTATACGCACCCGCTTTAAATGAGTCATTTGAGGGGTAATAAAAGGTCGTGTAGTTCGTGTTTATTCGTTTGACACGCCTTTCTAAGGCATTTGAGGGGAAAAAATTATCGTGTCATTCGTCTAGGTTCGTTTGAAACGAACTCACTCGCTCGTTTAAGTCAATTAAGTTTAAAGTCCCATGGTGTTCCAGAATTCTCTGACACCGTGCGGTTTTGAACCTATTTCCTTAGAGATGACAGTGATTTCGTTTTGAGCGAACCAATACGAGCCACACCATGAAGTGTACCACACCATGAGGTCAGATAACTGCAATAAGCTTGTCTCCGCTGACAAACAGGCAAAGCACTAACATTTTTCATCAGAAAAGACTGAAGTTTCCCAATAAAATTAAAAAAAAAATTCTTGGCTTAACATTAATAAAGCCTAATGGTTCTATTTATTGCAAAAAAAAAAAAAACAATAGCTCATGTGTAAACGGAAGAACTTTTGACACCATATCCCGAAAACTGTACAGGCATACATTTGCTTCAAACTGATTATCCACTCTCTACTCTATGCTTAACATACAATAAAATATATGGAACCTAATTAATGCCCTAACTACCTTCTAGTTGATTTATTTAGCTGCACCTAATTTGGAAGGTAAAAACATTTGAATTTTATCGCATGTCGCTATGTTCAAGGACGAAAGAAAAAATATATTCAAAAAATAAACAAGGACACGGTCGTCCGGCCGGCACGGCGCGCTACGGGCGGCACTGTTCCTGTGACTTCCGCTTCCGACATGTGCTTAGACGGAACATGGAACTGTATAATCAATAAAAGTTACACAGTACTTTTTTACCTCTCGCACACTAGTGTGACATTTTGATTCCATTTAGTTTATGTTTTACATAAAGGAATTGAATTGAAAATGGAACACTTTATATCATCGCGGAGTTAGAGTGAATTGAAATTAGCTGTCACTTTTGGCTCCAATGACTCTTTCCGAAAATTGTGTCATTGTCTGGTGTCAATGAAATTAAGATTTCTGTAAGTCTAAGCATATTTCCTCAGCAGGTTCTGAACTCTTCGAAAGCATTCTATACGACAAACTTCCTCTCCAAAGCAAATCTTTGATATCCTCGAAGCAGCATGGAATTCGCAAGGGGGGCCTGTTAATACCAATATTGCCAAGTTCGTATTCTTTTGACTCTGTGCGATGCAAAAAGGTAAGGAAGCAGAGTTCATCGCTACTAACTGCAGCAAGCGTTCGACAAAATCGCCCCTTAGTATAATTTTTAATAGCTTAATATTTCATTTTCGACTTCCAAAAAATGCCCTTTTTAGTTTTGTCTTTCAGTTGGTTCTGGAGTACCATAAGATATTCATCTTGGACCCTTATTCTTTATCCGGGTCATTTATGATATCGACAAAGAGTTTCATCATGTCCAATTTATGTTGATGAAGGCAAATTTTTCAAAGTCATATCCCCTTTGTCGTGATTCTCTGCAGTTTCAAAATTACCCAAATTCATTCGTCAACATTCGCAAATTAAAAACGTTTTCTCAAAGAACAACGAAGATCTTTAGACTTTTACTTTAAACAGTATGCACTGTAAAGCTTTATTATTGATTTAGGGGTCTTCTGTCGAAGTGAATCAGATTTTAGCTGTCATATTGACGAAGCTATTTCTTTAAAACTAAAAAACGCAATGGTATAATGCTGCAACTCATGAAATTACGTTCGGTGAAAATTAAAAGTTGGGTGTTTTAATAAATTAAAAATTAATTTACAAAATTTAGAAGCACTCAACTCAAGTATGGAAAAAAACAAAGACTTGCTGCTTGGTTCAATGTCAATATTTTTGCAAACTAAATCAAATGACTTCAAATATACCTAAACGGTAAATTGTTTGGGGTTTCCTTCAAACCCAAGAATTCAATCACTGAAAAAGAAGATAAGAATTGGGAATATGTCGTGGTTTGTCTTTACTTTAAAGGATTTCCTAGACCCAGACATAACGTGTTTATTTTTAGATCTTTACCTATATAGTTTCAACATTTCTAAGTTATTGAAAAATCTGTATTACTCCTTTCTATACTCTCTGACGAAGAAACCTTTTCTTGGAAGAGATCCTACCTTTAATCAATCAATTGTTAGACGCGACGACATTCCAAATACTTTCCAATTTAACTCTTTCTTTCAATAAGCTCTGATGTGCTCCTTTGAGAATTCAACCTTTGAACCCTCCGCCCACTTCATCATTTACCGTCTGAGAAAACCTCATTAAAGCACCACGCACATGGATTTTTCATTTCTAAAATTCTTTAAAAAACATTTAATGAACAAATTCTTAAGGGATTCCTTAATAATTTTATCATGCATCATCATACACATATAACCGCACGCTCAACCGCTGCTGTGCTGTTTTCAAAGGGCGACAATATACCCACACAAAGGCCTACACACACACATGTACATGCACATAGACACACTAACACCGTCTAAACAAATGCAAAAGCCCAAAGAAATAAATCATACAAATGGAGAATTGTGGGTAGAGAGGCAATCCCAATGCAAGATTCTAGAAAATGATAAATGACTGCACTTGGGGGCGCTAATTTTCAACGTATGAATGTGCTACATTTTCCGCTTTTTATTATTTTCTGCTTATTCTTCTTCTATTTTTTTTTCTTTTGGTTTTGTCCAATGGTAGCGCCGGATTAATGAAAAGTCAACAACCACTATGAGCTATGACAAATTACGGGCGGCCAAGATAAATGCGGTTCTCAAGGTGTCATTTTAGGCGACTAATGGCTTTGGTGACACGACACGGAAGAGCTGACGAGGAGCAAATGTCAAATGTTCATTCCGCAGTGACGTCTGTTTAGCTGGTGTTTTCAATTGTTTTTGACATTCAAAGTGATACATATTTTAATTATTATTTTGTTTTTTTTTTCTGGTCGTCTTTTTTGACGAATGACGTGGAATTTGTATGCATTGGGTAAGTTTTTTTGAAGAAGGAAAAAAGAAAAGTGAACATATTTTCCGTGTTGTTAGTGAAACACCTCAGAATTTGCCTTCCCTTGCATATATGAGAAAAACCGTTTACAACTGAATGCTCGCTGACATTTATCACAAAAGACGGGCTAGTAAAAAATAAATTTATACATTTTTTGGCAATGATAAGTGCGCATTCTGTCCAAACTTTGCAAACTTAGAGGTGATTCTATCCAATCACAAAGAATCAAATTAAAATTGGTTTGACGCCGAAACCATTTTCAGATGATCTCAACTCGCATCAAGACTCAATATTCGAAAACTAGCTATGTAGGCATCCATGCTCGGAAGAAGATAAGGAGAAAAGATTGTTGACAAGAACATAAAATGATGTACATATAATGTATTCTATCTAGTTCTCTCGCTGACTTAATCCTATGCATGTGCTTGCTGCTTTATCGTGACACATTTTCGTTTCATCAAGTTTCAAATTCTAGACACGTTTCACTTTAAAAACAAGTCTTTTCCATATACCGCCAGAATCAAGAACCAAATTCGACACTTTCCACAATTCCCACAGTCAAAATCCCATTCTCTGAAATCACAGCTCTCATCGTTAGAGTATCAAGGCTCCAATCAGCTTCTTTCTCTATCTTTGGCTATAGCTTTGTATTGTGTTTCGTATCCCATACCAAAGAATTGGTACTTATTTTTTATTTTTTATACTTCACTATTACTAACTTTGTAAGTGTTCCTTTAGAAATCATGCTTGATGGTTAACATTCAGCTCTCTGATCCAGGCAGCAGCCTGTTGAACTTCATCAATAAAAAAGCGGTCACCACATACTCAAGGTGATTCAAGGCCTAGCGCATTTTTCTCAACCACAAGACCATGCCAACCACAAGACTATACAAAATGGTTATAAATTTACCAACCACAAACTCAGAGGTTTTTAGGACGTTACAACCATCCAGGGTATCACAATGGATCTTCTTTGATCTCTGAGTGATGGAAATAAGATCAACCGTCAGCCCATTCTACGCACCTATCACTAGCTCTCTGATCACTTTTCTGAATAGCCTTCCATCAATAAAAAAGCGGTCACCACATACTCAAGGAAGGCCAAGGCCTAGCTCATCTTTCTCAACCACAGCACTTTAGAAGGAGAGCGTACAAATTTTTGTCGAATACAAAAGGAAAAGTAAGATAGCTTTCATAGCATCGGAGAACTTGTCGATTTCTGCGATATTCGCGAAAAAAACATAATATTTCTGGGATACGAGTCTTAAAGTAACAAGGCTAAGCACATCACCATGGGTTTTTTATTCAGTTCTGTTACGGACAATCGTTGTGGAATCAAAACTTCTGCTTTATTTTTCCGAAGCGCTTCTGCATGACCTCGATGGGACTAGCGAAATAATGTGCCCCTTTTCTGCTAATTGTTAACGGTTGTCTATTAGCATACTTCTTTTTTAACCGATTCTAGAACTTAATAAGCCTAATTCCACAGCTTTCGACAAGGTCATAAACTGTCATGCATTTTCTTTAACATCATACTTGAAAAGTTTGTACAAAACTCAAACGTCAGCACTAGTGGAATAATCTTTCAAAATCTGTAAAATTACTTAGGGAGTAATTGTAGGGAGTGCCTGTCCAGACGGGTTATGCTGTTAACACCTAGTGTCCAGAGGTTACTTTAATTCTTCGCACAAGTTCTCCATTTTGTGTTGAAATTTGTATTGAAAAAAGGATAACGTTATGAGCATAACCCGTCTGGAAACGCAAAGTGTACTGCTTAGGCAGATAAATCAGACTTCATTTTGCGCATGGAGTCTCTTTCTTCCTCGCACGTTTTGCCCAGAAACGACCGATATAACGTTACTGGAATAATACTATAATACGTATGGACAGGGACTAACGCAGACGATATTGACGTAATGGAATGAAGGAAACGTGATGTCAATGCTTTTGCGAGCATTGAAACAGAAGCGTCAAAGATGGGTTTGATGGTTAATGAGGGCAAAACGAAGTATGTGTTGCAAACAAACAAGTGCATGGAATATCGAGGAAATGGACATAACGGCGCAACAGACAGACATAACTTCGAGGCAGTAAAGGACTTCGTCTACCTAGGATCCGCTTTAAACACGGATAACAACACCAGTGCGGAGATCAAACGGAGAATACTTCTCACCACCATTGCTTCAGAATTCAATTCAGAAATGAAACCGTCGACGCGACGGGTCTTCGAAAGTACACTAAGTGAAAGATTTCGGTTTCGAAACTGGAAAGAGATCGTCGCCTGAAATCGAAGTCGTTATCGAAAGATGTTGGTTGAGTCCAAGGTTTACCCCTAACTGGAATGCCAACCTAAGTCAGTAAGTATTTCCACAAATAAGCTTTTGTTTTAAGAAATTGACTGTCGTTCTTTGATTTTTTCACATTTTTACGGCCATTTTGTTTATTATAATTGAATTTTGAAAGTTGATTTGCTTTATAAAATCTTTTTTCCTCCATCGAGGAGCTTCCTCCCTTGATAGCATTTCGCTTCATTGGCAACCCTTCATGAATGCAATCCAAGAATCTAAGGACTTCATCAGACGAGATGCAGATACTTTGGGAACGGTAAATGTTGATTCTATGAATTATATGAATTTCAACCTACAAAGTAGAGCAATAAGCTTAATTTTTCAAGCTTTATACCTTTTCAAGCTTTATATACACTTGTTTATAAGTAGTGAACATCTTGCAGGAGAGAGAGTGAATTTTTTGAATCGCTCGGCGATGTACAAATTTTTTTTTGAAGTGAAAACTTCTTTAGGCGCGTTTGGCACTTTTGTGATGGGGGTAAAGCAATGAATTCGCGACCGACACCATTTTTTTTGTTGCATATTTTTCGGCTTCATTCCGAAATGGCTGGCCACACACACACGATACACCACTGAGCAGATCAGAGAGCAATGAATGCAGATTATTTAGTATTTGTAGTGTAGTGTGTAGGTAGTAGTCATTTGCAAAGCTCGTAGTAAAATGCAAAGCTAATTCTTTTCTTCATTCGGTCATTGACAGTCAAAGTGTGAAGTTCTTTTTAAATAAGCAGGATCTCAATTATTTGTTTGAGAGGAAAAAGAAATAATTTCCCCACCTGCTTACTACTTTCAAGTTTATTGAATAATTTTATTGATCAGTTTTATGAGTTGTGCAAATATTTTTTTTTGTTGAGTTCTTGTTCAAACGTGTCTAGACAGGCACTACCTGTACCGTCGTGTAATTTTTCCTTTGTTCGCGAGTGATTTGTGAATACAATTTTCTTTTAGTTTTTTGAAGTGAAAACTTCTTTCTTTAGGCGCGTTTGGCACTTTTGCGATGAATTCGCGACCGACACCATTTTTTGGCTCATCGTATTTCGTATGTAAAGTCGTCATAGCCCAGCGTCTCAGGTTCGATTCCCAGCCATGACTTACATTTTTTTATTTATTTAAAGTCAAATTTATTTATTGGCAAACATAAATAAAAATTGTCGCCACGACTGGGAATCGAACCTGAGACCTTAAGTTTAATAGCCAACAACTCTACCATTGAGCCAAGAACCTCTTAATTTTGATGCTGCTAAATGACTTAAAAGAATGTAATAGCAATTTTTAAAAGAAGAACACTAATTTACAATGACGAATGACCGCAGCCTTAGTACAACGAAATATAAAGCGACGATTGATGCAGTCTTTGCGATATGTATATTTAAATAGATTCGAGACAAAATTGTTAGATTCCTATTTAAGTTACCATAGACCTATTATTTCAGTATTAGAATACGATGATTGTAGAGATGATAATAGAAGAGATGAAATTGTGAATGAAAACTCATGTTTCATTGATGTTCTTCTATATGTACATCTACTCTACATATATTATAAAAAATTTTCCCGTACATTGAAATATTTACTGAAAATTCAATTCTGTTTTCACTTCTGTAGGCACTCCCAGAGTGCTTCTTTTTTTTTATTCGTAATAAATATCTGACGTTTAAATCACAATCAAAGCACGGCTTATTCAATTAAACTTTTTCTTTTTTTAAAGAACTGTTGAAGCTTCGCTTCGGGAATGCATGGTAGTCGTACACGTTGGATGCTTGTGAACGAAAATTCCATAAGGCCTTCCGAGCCCTGTATAGAGTCGTTGTCAGGGCAGCCATATCCACTGCCAACCTCGTAGTTGTAACCGCAACCGTATCTATCACAGCTGAGTTTCGATCTGAATTCAATGAATCAGTTACATCTACAGCCGTACTCTCAGCCCTATCAACAGCCGTATCCGCAGCATATTCACAGCTCAGTAAACGTAAATAAGTGCAGTCGTATGTGCATGATGCATGTTCATATTTAGCTACACTCGCAGCAGAATCTGTAGGCATAGTCATATGGCGGCCAAGCGCATCAGTAGCTATGAGCTAAACATTTGTGCTCAAACATGTTCAACTTCGTGGAGTACGTACTTCGAAAACGGTTTCAAACTTGTAAAAGGAGCATAGAACAAAAGTTGTTCAAGATTTTGTGTACATTTGTTTGTTAGACTTCCATGCACCAATTTTAAGATATGAGTGCTTTTTACGTCTATGATTCTGTTTATAACCATCCATACAAACAGCCGCTGCGCTTATAAAAACAAACCTGTTAAATTTTAAGAGCAATTGGCGGAGTATTTCCGTTTTGCTTTATTTGACACATTGAAGCATTAACTTTTAGTTTATATCAAAGTAAATAGAATGATTGGGAAGACAAACTCATTGAAACAAATTGGCACTGTTTGAAGCAGTCTATACCCACCACAACATCGTTTACACCTCTACCAACGTCCGCAACGCCTATATAATTCATTTGCCTAAGAACACTAAAACAAACTCATAAAATGTTTTAATCAACAGGAAGTAATTAGGATTTTAATGGTCTGTTTTGTATATGAAATGTACTTATACATCGCCAACAAAAGAAGCAAACCTTTCGAAATTCAACGAGAAGAAAACACCACTATACACAATAAATACATTTTCGAGAGCAACTTTCAAAGACTGCGAAAGTTAATCCTTTTAAATTGTTTCCCAAGGGAGAGCGAAATGATGCGGTTAATTTGCGTGCAAATAAATTACAAAAGATTACTTTTATTACACAAATTTTTACGCTTGGGTGTTTTGAATTTGTTTTCTTGTTTTTGTCTAAATAGACAAAAACGATGAAAAAATATTTATTCACCATTCCACTGACAGTAATTCCATTGAATAGTCAAAATAGAAAGCTTATTATAATAAATTGGCTATTCCGAATATAGTTACATACACACTCTCAATTTTCAAAAACAAAAGGAGTGCAGAAAGAAAAATACGCATGTTTCTTGAATCTGTGATATTTTCCATCGGAAGTTCAGTTTGTCCTTTCGTATACTCCACTTCTTCCTTCTTCCCAACAATCTTTATACATAGTACTGGAATACATTTTCAAGATAAGCCTTCCTCTTACATTCTGATCCAGCTCCAGCTCCTCCAGACCAAAAAACCAACGTTGAACATTTTGTGCAAGAAAACAAGGGGGGTTTAAATACTCTTATATCCTTTGTAAGCATTTGAAAAGAATCAAGTATGCAATTGAAAATGCGGGCAAAGTAAATGAGAAAGACGTGCTCATTCGCAGAAAGCGAATTACTGAATGGGTTAAGAGGCAATTCATTTGCACGCTAAAAAGGTTATAATCGCTTCATTTAGACTATTAAATGCTGTAAAAGCGTTTCATTTGCCATTTTTTTTCTTTTTCTTTTTTTTTAAACTTTTTTGAAGGACCGCAAATATTTTCTGACGGTTTTATTCATGCTTTTATTTTATTTTTTTCTGTTCTGAGCTAATTGAATATTCTTGAAATTTGTTGCTTTTGGAGTAGGTACCTACTCTTCCACTTACCCACAAGGTAAATAGGTTGGGTTGTTGCAAAAAAATGATGAAAATAAAAGAAAAGAAAAACACATTTAATATGCGGTATGTACACTGGTGTGCACGTAAAAACAGAGATGAAATGATAAAGAAAAAAATATAAATGTTAAAATTAAGTACACCGTAATTAAACACAAAAGGGATTAGGCTTTAAATTAATTTGCTTAGTTTTTGAATTGAGACCACTGGAGTTTAAGGTTTCAATTTAAGGGTCGGCACAATTAGCTTTTTTTTTTTGTTTTGTTTTGAATTCTGAGATTTTTTTTTTGTTTTTGTCTTGAGTGTTTTGATGTCCTTGAACTATTGATAACTGGGTAACCGACTTAACGAAGAATCAGAACTACAGTATGGGGACCTAAAAGAGGGCAATAAGTAAGGCAATGATGGTTGGGACCATTTGAAGCTAAAGTTTTTGACAAAATCAATTTTGAAATTGGAAGTAGATTTGATGGAAATTTTTAGCCTTGAGCATGTATTTGTGAACTATGTTGTGAATCTATACACACATGCTTCGACTGTGTATACGGCTGAGATTAGAATTGTGGATACGGCTGCTTATTAACTCTCGATGATGCTGCCAATGAATTCACCTGCGAATATAGCGAAGAGTGAAGCGGTAAATAAGACTCCATTTCCGACTGCGGATACGGCTGCAGATAGGGCTGTTCATACGGCAGTTTATACTACTATGAATACGGCCATAGATTCAGCTGCAAGTACAGCTGTGGATGTAGCTATAAGTTCAGCTTCGGTTATTTGAATGAATGTTCTGTATCTGATACCACAAATGACATTGCTACAGAATTGGCTGTGGATACGGCTGTTGACATCGCTGTGGAAACAGCTGCTAGCACGCCTTTAGATTCAGCTGCCTAAACCACTGTGAATACTGCTGCGGCAGCAACAGCGCATATGACTGGTTGGCTTTTGCCACGAATAGAACTGCGAATACGGTTATGGATACGGCTACGGATGAGTCTCTGGAAACGATTGAGAATACAACTATGGATACGGCTGCAGATACAACTGTGAAAAATGCTGCTTTGGATACGACTGTGGATACTGCTGCGCATGCGAAAGTGCATACGGCACATATGACAGTGGATTCTGCCACGAAGAGAGCTTCGAATACGGCTATGGATACAGCTGCAAATGCGTCTTTGGAAAGGATTAACAGCTGTGGATACTGCTGTGGATACGACTGTAAATACTGCTGCGTATGCCTTAGTGGATACTACGGCGCATATGGTTGCGGATTCCGCCACGGATAGAGCTGCGAATACGGCTATAAAAACGGCTACGGATGCGTCTCTGGAAACGATCAAGAATAGAACCGTGAATAGAGTTGCGGATACAGCTGTGAAAAATGTTGTGGATACTGCGCTGCAGATGCGGAAGTGAATACGGCTTTATGGATATTGAATAGGCCAACGGATGCTGCTAAAGATACTATACTGAGAATATAACTGTGGATACGGCTGTGTATATGTTGTATCTTGAATCTTTATTCTATTCTCACTTAAAAATATTTAAATAATTACAATTTTAATAAGGATCTAAGTATATATCACTATGAAAATAAGAATAGTTAGTGGCATCTTTAAACTAACAATAAATAAATCCTATAGTTTACAAATTTTCAAGATGCAAAACATTATAGTAAAACATTAAATTACACAAAAAAAAAAAAAAAAACAGAAAATAGTTCTAGCCAACGTAACGAATCAAATTTTGAATTTGTTGAGTGTCAACAGAGCCGAGTTTCAACAGGCAGTAAAAAAAGAGGAATTTTCACCAGAAACAAGAAGTTACTTCTTAGGTTGCGATAATTTGATATTGGGCTTTGGAAGTAACCCCCTCTTACATTGAATATAAGTTTAAGTTCATGGAGCAACATTTTTGAAGATTATAAAAACAACGAGTAGATGAGAGGAAGTATTCACCCCTATTGCGTTAGGCGTAACACCTGAATGACAAATGTCGTACCAGAAAATCGGTATTGCGAGAGTCGTTAATGTAGTTTAACGCCATGTGTAACTCCATGTGACATTAAGCGTTAAGTGGAACGCAATTTTTTTGAACGACAAAATGAATATTTCGGTATTACAGTTGTCGTTGTATATGAGTTATACGACTAGCAGTGTCGCCCCCCCAACGTGCCAAAAATGTAGCGCCGCGGCTTTTAAATGTAGTAGAATCTATAATACATTAGTTAAAAACGACATTCCTCTTGTTAAATAAAGTAAACATGTCAACGAAAACTCAAAATTTTGTTTCACCAAAGTAAACATTATAAAAAAGGCTAACACAACGTAAAAATTTAGTTCAATAGGTTAAACAAAAATAATTACCTCAACATTTCTTCAACTTCATATTTTTAATTTATATAATTGTATTTTTGTAATGAGTGGCGTAATGATATAAAAAAACTTGTGTGTAGCTAACTAATGAAGCGGGTGGAAGGTGGATCATAAAATTTTTCGATATCTCTTAAAAGTTCCTGTGACGGCAATATCGCATCAACAGTCGAAATATTTAAATTGTTTCTCGAATCGCCTTTACTTGAAAAACATCGTTCTGCTGTCGCACTGCTATGAAGAAAACTGCATAGCGTTAGCATATAGCTGCGTAAATTGTTAAATGTTGGCTTTCCCTAGAAATTTTTGGCTTTCCTTAAATAAATCCAAAATTAGCAACATCTATAAGACCCCACTAACAAAATATATTCATCGTTTAAAATAACTGCACTTTTTCCGCATTCAAATGGAAACTTTTTTAATTTTTCCTGACACAATGTTTGGTTCTAAATGAATGCAAATTGATTTGTGTTCTGATTTTCTGAAATTGTAGCGTTTTGCGAATATTTTACGAATGTAAGGAGCAGATTTTTTTTGGAAAAAAATGTAGTAAAAACGCTACAATTGTAGTAGGGGGGCAACGCTGACGACTAGTAAAACGTTGTTTTTTGTCAATTAGAAATTTGCGAACGCCGAGTTGTTTTAATCCAAGAAAAAATGTAAGTTCTGTTTTTTATTTCGATTTTTCGCAAATAGTTTATTATTTTTACTTATTTTAGGGTAAAGATAGCAAACCAGGAGCAGTTTAAGGCTCTTATAAAGTTGATGGAAGAAAATTCTTCTACAGAAACAAATTTTCGGAGAGGCGTTTCACAAACTGCTGAGGATAAAAAAAAGGAATGGAAGTCAATTGAGATGAAACTAAATTCTTTAGGGCCACCAGTTAGAACGGAAAAAGAATGGCAAAAGGTAAAATAGTTTATAAATCATTTCATGAAGTAAGTTTGAGGCAAGTATATATATTTTTACAGGTATGGTTCGATGCAAAGTTCAAAGTGAAACAGAAACTGTGGTACAACAAAAAGCAGATGGAAGTTACTGGAGGAGGACAATTTAGACAAAAATATTTAAATGATTCTGACAAAGCTATTGCGGCTCTCCTTCAGCTTAATCAGGTTGTTGACTCTTAAGGCACTGTATTTGGTGGTTGTGAGCAACAGATATCAACATCATCCGTATATCCGTTGCCATCTTGTATCCTCTCCACATCAACATAGCAATTACCGGTCAATGTCAGCGAGACCAACGAGAATGATAGTATTCAAATAGCTGAGACTGAGACAGCAAGTGAACAAATACGCGCTCAAGAAGAACTTTCTCACAACACAAAATCAAGTCTAAATGAAATGTTAGAGCGCCAAACAAACGCACAAGAATCCTTGTGTCTTGAGGTCAAAAGAGCGTTAAGCAAAATTGAAGAGCATGTTAAGCAGAGTGCAAGATACGAAAGGAAGCGTTTTCATTTGAAACAGGAAAAGTTTGAAAAATACAAACTGAAGCTAAAATGAACGAGGAGCAACAGAAAAAAAGAAAACGGGATAAGAGTTATGGATCTTGAACTGAAAAAAAGAAAACTTGAACTTAAAGAAAAAAAACTACAACTGCTTCAACAAGGAAGTGCGGAAGATTACTACTGTAAGGTTTTTCTTTATTAACTTTAACATTAGTCGAGTAAATATAATTTTTAATGTTTCATTTAAACTTTTATTTTATTTAGTCAACTTTTCAAATGTCTAGCAATTGATTTCTCATGTAAATAGCTATTTCATTGCTTTTTTGAGTTTTCTCGAATACTTCTTCGTTCCCTTATCAACATTTTGTTTGTTTGTAAAATTCTCTGCACTTCACTGTCTTCGCTTTCACCACTATTTGTTATAGCAATAAACAAACCGAAACTATTCATTTTTCATTTTTATTCAAAAAAAACATTCAAATTTCGAAAGAAAAACCAATTTTCTATTTAAATCCCAATCTGTCAACAACAGCGGATCATGTGGAACGCATTTGGACTGTAAGTTAGTGGCGTTCAAGGTATGTAATACCGATACTTAAACGCCTTAACAGTGACTCGACAAATAAAGTGACTATTGTCATTCAAGTGTTACGCCTATCGCAATAGGGGTGATTATTTCATGTTTTGAAATATGCCTGGACCAGTTGAAATTGTGATCTATAAGTTGAAATTATGATCTATAGTGACACCAAGAAACTTAAAGTCATCGACAACACCAACATTAAAACAAATAGCATGACAGTTAATCTCACCGTTAAAGGTTATTGAACGTTGTACATTGAAATTGGTTTTGAGCGAATCTTATCTGAAACGATCAGCTGAGTGAAATGCAATATCAATATCCGGATATTCCTGCTCAGAAATACTGTAAAGCATTAATTTGGTTTTACTGCTTACAATAAGATTATGCTCGACAAACAAGCATCTTAAAAGGTATACATCATGGTTTATATCCGCAATCAACTACTGCTAGAACAGTAAGCTATTCCTAGATCGTGTGCTTTAACTGTACCAGCAAATGAAAGTGAAAAAAGGGAATTGACATAGACCAAAAATTAAATAATATATTGCTGCGGATACAACTATGGTTACAGCTGCAAAAACACCTCGTGGATCCAGTTGTAGATACGGAAGTGGGTGCGCGAACACAGGGACATTTGATAAAGTAGCAGATACTGCTGCTGATATGGCTGTGGATACGATCATTGAAATTCATAGATGCCGATAAATATTTTAACAAATTTAATACGTGTCTATAGAAAGTTAAGCAAGCAAATATAATCCAAATGAAAAAAAAAACTGAGTCTTGGCTAAAAAACACATTGCAACGCTACTTATTTTTACGTTGATGTGCATTAAAAAAGCTCGCCTAACATTTTGTCACCCATGATCTCCAAAGTACTCCACTTTCACTATAAGCTGCATTTTAACTGCTTCATCTTCGTTGGATCTAACCGACATGACAGTCATAAATATGAAGATAAGAAGATGATTTCCTCGCAATTCTTCCTCCTTCAATTGAAAATAATACAAATTTCACTTTTCACAATTATTGTAAGGAACATTTTACTACATTGATTGAAGCAGTATGCCTCTGCATACGCATTAGACCATAATTTATAACCATAACACGAAATACTTTGTTCAATGTGGATTGATTGATTGACACCCACACACTATTCACAGAGTGTATATCTTCTTTGAATTGATTGAGAGGCATTCGAGGAGCCTATATTGCTTCATAACAATGTCTGTTGCTATTATTAGTTTCAATTGCTTCGAACACTTGACCATCAATCTGATTTAATTGAATGCAGAGCACACACATAAAACGATATAATGGGACAGAATAAAAGTTATGATGTTGATTGCTTTTGACAATAAGAACAAACTTAATATAGGACATTAGTTTTTGTTAGACAGTAAATTAATGTGAATGTAATTAGAAAAAATTTCCTTTTGCACTTCAAGAAGTATACTTGTCTATCGTACGAGTTTCCTATACTCGGTCGGTAAGCTTGAAAGAAAGAACATCTCATTCGAATACCCACCCAAACTTACACATCTCGGTATGCTTTCAACAAACATGTTTAGGTAGCATTATTTGTTTGAATCCAAATGTATATCATGTCAACAATAGTGTACCAACAATATCCGGAAAAATGTAAATTCAACATGATAGCGGGTAAACTCGTGCACACGTTGACATTTCCTTAAAGCCCTGTTTTTTTCCCTTCTTTTATTTGTTGTGCTATTTGAATAGGCACTGGGCAACCATAAGAAATAGTGCCGCACATGCAAAGCCATTTTTCATCTATTTTAATTCTTTCTTGTTTGTGCCTTTTTTTGTACTTTTTCGTTTTATAAAAGGAAATTTCCTTTGCCGAACAAGATTACGTGTAGCCATAGCTTAGCACAAAGTCTAAGGTACACAACGAGGAAAGCAAATTGTTGGATTTTATTTCTTCTGTATTTTTGGATTAGGAAAAATGCATTTGAAGAATGTGCTCGGTTCCTTTGTAAGTCGACGGGTTGGAAAAAGAATTGTTTGACCCATTGTAATGTTTTGTTTACTCACAATGCCTTTGTAACAGATCTTTTGGGCTACGTTAACATCACTTGCCACTGGGTTAGATTCAACCCAAAATAAGGGTATATACATACGTATATGTATGTACTTTTAAGAAATTAAATGAATATTTGGGCATCACACTTGGGCAAGTGCATTTTGTCCAACTATTTATTGCCAAGAAAACGAAGTAGACCTAAAACCGTCTTCTTACTGAGAAGTACTGGGTCTTCTTACTGAGAAGTACTGGGTAAAGACAATTCTTTTCAGGACAGTATTACTCCCAAAAAACTTGCAGAATTTCTATTTGAAGGTGGTATCGACGAAAAAACATTTTAGTTGCTACTGAAAGTACACAAATACACCCATCCAAAAAAGGTGTTTGCATCCTTTTTTGTCTACTTTGCGAATTTCGTGCATGACGTATTTTGAAATTTTCGATTTTTGCAAATTTTGTCTGCTTTGCATATTTTACGTTAAACGCGTGCTT
Source organism: Melanostoma mellinum (assembly GCA_914767635.1). Classification (NCBI taxonomy): domain Eukaryota; kingdom Metazoa; phylum Arthropoda; class Insecta; order Diptera; family Syrphidae; genus Melanostoma; species Melanostoma mellinum. The sequence goes on along the minus strand of OU612060.1, from coordinate 19,263,058 downwards.
AGCGTATATTTTGCATAAATGCGTACCCTTGAGTGATTTGCGCAGTTTACGTCTTTTGCGTTATTTGCGTGCTTTTTGTGCCTTACGTACTTGGCTAACTTTGCGTATTCTGCGTAAGTTGCATTATATGCTTGATTTGTATAATTTGCTACTTTGATTGCCTTGTGAACGAGGCTACTTTAATTTTCGTCGGTACTTTGAGTATTTCGCGTATTTCGTCCTAAGTGCTCACCACGCGTTTTTTTCGCAATTTGTCCATTGTACTACCAGTTAGCAACCTTCTATTTGTTATAGCTTTCCAGATGTTGAGAGAAAAGCCAAAAGACGCTGCCATGATAAGGAGCCTAAGTTACCAGCTCTCACCATGTCTGCACCGAGTATCTGTAACCTTATGCGAGAAAAAGCAGGACATTCATAGAGGAAGTGCTCTGCAGTGTCCTCATCTTCTTCCGCTTGGAAAACGGATGCATATGATCCCAAAGAAGAGTGCAGTCGTATGTCGTCGTTCTCAATAAAGCCACCAGCACCAGAACCCTCGTCGTTTTTGGAGCCATCTGTGAAGATACGATAACAGATCTTTCCAGGCTCAGATTCTGGAGCGAACCAGTCCTGAACCGAAGGAAAATCGACTGAGTAATTTTGACGCAGTTTGAGCCTTGGGATAATCGTGTCAGACGGCATATCCATTAGACGTTAGTCAAAAGATATGCTGCCAGCGAGTTCCTCAAAGCTCCAGTGCGAATTGTGCCAGAGACCACATCTCTTTAATCGAGAAATGGTCTTGAGAGTACATCCCATGATGTAGGTATCAAGGGGAGGAAGACTCAACAGTGCGTCGAGAGCAGCTCCCGGTGTGCTGGGGAAGGCTCCAGTAACACCAAGACAAACTGTTCTTTGAAGTTTGGCAAACGAGACAATAACGTATTTACGCGAGAGCTTATTCCACCAAACAACTGACGCATAGGAGATGATTGGTCTTATCATAGCCGTATAGATCCAAAGGATCCTTTTCAGTGAAACACCCCATGTCTTGCCAAAGGCTCCTTTACATTGCCAAGAAACCGACAGTGCTTTAGTAGTTTTAGGCTCGACATGTTTAGACCAAAGAAGTTTGTTGTCCAGGATTACTCTGAGATGTTTGACTTCTTTTGTTGACGCTTTTAAGCGTAATTTGGATCAGACCAGTCAATTTTCTACGTCTCGTGAAGAGGACAACCTCGATTTTAAGAGGATTGACGGAGAGACCGTTTCTAATACACCAGCTGTCAGTCATATAAAGCGCAGCCTGCGCTCGGGAGCATACAGCTTGGAGGCTAGAACCAACCGAGAGCACGGCGACGTCGTCTGCATATGCTTGGGCATTTAAGGGTGAGACTTAGTCGACTAGTCTCACTGAGTGTTTCTATACTTTCACAGAATTTTTTGTTAGAGGCATTCTTTGATCTTCGAATTTACCTTTTAAAGTCCTTCTGTTTAGATCGATACAGGTTCCAGTCGACCTCTGATTTGATCTTGAGGGACCTATTCAGAATACTTCTGGTTTCCCTGCGAAGTTTCTGTAGTTCACTGTTCCACCACGGAACCATAGATCTACTAGGTAGTTGTCTAGATGGACATGCCAGCTCGAAGCTACTTGTAATGATTTATTATCATTGCTCCTTTCGAGGCTTTATCCCGTCCGGTCAGTGTCCGTGGACCAGACTGACTGGCAGTCACGGTTTCATTCACCAACCTTTCGGTTGGAGCTCTAGGAGTTTTAACCATGCCAGCTTCGTCCCTTCCAGCCAGTGTCCGTGGACCGAAATTGCAAGCCTTGCGACCTGTTCCTCCAGTTTCATTCACCGACTTTCCAGTTAGACCAACAGGAAGATTCGCAGAGCTTCCGGAAACCTTCTTCCTTTTGACCCTGTTCGCGTTTGCAGAAGTTGGGGTGACTTCGGTTACGGGAGTCCGTCCTGAATTGGTGGGTGAGACTTCTTCCGACTTGTCCCTTTTCGCCGCCGTCACCAAAGGCTTGCAACTTAGTTCAGTGCCTTCGGCCACCCTGGTGTCCTCTTCGCACTGAGCTTTTGCCGCTCGCCTTCATTCACATTCTTACATCAGCATGAAAACGTCGACTTTTGTACGTACAAATGAATTGGATGACTAAGTTAAATTCAAACATCCCTAGGGTCCGTGAACCAACAGTTGAAAAGTGCTGTCGCAGTAGATACGATTTAGAAAAGAATTGAGACTGGACAACTTCTGAAGCATTGTAAATAAATTTGTGATGAATGGGTTTAATGATAAAAGCTCAGATTAACATCGAAGATCATGGTTCGAGCCCTACTAAGACTTAAATATTTTATGCGAGTATCGCCTCCGTGAGTAAAACTGCCAAGAAAAATTAACTATTGCTAAACCAGTCGGAATCAGCAGCAGGTTGTAGGCCCTCCATTCCTGTCTGAAGATAGATGTAACTGTATGTTTACAGTCCTTAAGAATTCTTACGAATTTCGACGTTTTTCTTCTTTTGCTTATTTTGTTTTCAATATACTTAGAATAGAAGAAAAAGGACAGTTCTGAGAAAATGTAAGAAAATATTACCCTCCAATTAGACTGCAAGGCTGAAGTAGTAACCATATGCTCAAAAAGACTTAAGACAGACAGTAAATCTTCGATTTCAATATCTAAGCCCCTGATTGCTTTACCAATTAAATCCAAAAATGAAATTCGAAATCGTAATAAAAATTATGAATAATGAGTAAAAATTATGTAACCCGAGACCATACGAACTTACTACATACTTAGTTGTAGCGTCAGCAGCTTAAAACCACTGCAACGGTACTGTGCGGTGGTGGTCCCATGAAATTAAAATATTTAAATATCCATAAGCTCGTATAAGAACAATAAAATTGCTGACGCTCCCTCTTTCTATCGCCTGCAAATGAATTTAAGTGAAAGTAAATAACCATAACCATTTGCCACTCGGGCAATATTGACATAGGACCATCAGACCGAAACAAATAAAAACCAGACACCGAATAGAAAAGAACATTTGATTCGGAGTCCATAAAGAACTCAAGGGAGAAAGAACAAACACTTAATTCTAATGAGTTACTCAAAAGAATTTATTTATCAAATGTTGTCTGTTGGTCATTGGAGAGAAAAAAAAAACCACGCCAATCCAAAATACAGTTTGACTTCTTTTTCAAGAACGCAAAAGACTTAAACGGTGTTTGATGTGTGTATTCGGATCTGTTCACCATTAAATTTTGAAGGATAAGAAATGGTATGAAAAGGCCAAAAACTCAAGGTCATCCCCGACATTCGTTGTTCTTTCTCCTTCCAAAATCCAAGGTGCATTGAGCACACACACGTTGAGCAAAGGAACCTATTTGAATTTCCATTAAAATCTGGAGTGCGTATAAATAGTTCAGGATGAAATATATACAAAATATTTATTATTGCCAAAGGCCAAAACCTTTGCCAACATAAATCAATCGCATGTCGAACGGATCGCCCCCCCAAATGCAAACACAAACAGATAAAATAAAATGAATCTTCTATTTTCGTTTATTGGAATGTTTTTAAGGAGCTATCCATTCCATTATCACACCAGCACGTAAGAAGCTTAAATGCCTCCCATTGAATCTCTGAGATTTCCTAACTATTCTTTTACATAAAACATAATTCGTGTAGGCATTCACCAAGGGCAAGAATATTTTGTTTTTCTTGTGTCTATGGACACACAAGAAAAGAAAAAATGGGAGGTGAGCATGTGTACAGAGCTCGGTGACGAGGGTTTAGTATAGATGCTTGTGAATGTCAGGGATTGTCTTTTATCAATAAGATTAGTTTTCTTCCCGGATCTCTTCTAAATACAACGTAAAATGATCCCAAAGCTTCCAAAACGCCTCTGGATCTATTTTAATTTAAAAAAAGATGAATGTGAGGTGTATTGGCAAGTTCAAAGATGAAACCATGACAACGATTTAATTTGACCTAAAAAAAACACAAACGGTGTGTTTTTATTTGTAAAATAGGATCAACCCTCCGGCCAAGACAAACAAAAGAAACATCAACATCAACATCACTCATCACAACAAAATATCAAAAATAAAAAATCTAATTGCAAGACTGTTTTGGTTCAAGGAGTAAAACTGACAGAACATCCTTACAACAAAATGTACAATTCCTCACCATTTCTTCATGGAATGTCCTCCAACCGAGAACGACAATAAATAGCCAGAGACTACAAATCATTCTGACTTGTTGACTCAAATTTCCGTTTAGTCTTTTCATCTTTTTATGTTTTCCTTGCTGACAACGAAGAAAGACGAAGAATACATTTTCAGTTCGCAGCAAAGCAAAAAAAGGACACTTAAGCCCCAGCAATTCATTTCATTTAACCGTCTAATCCCATCTCACACGCACGTATTCAACCCATTTTCGTATATCCCCCAAGGAGGGTTGTTCCTTAAATTCGAGCGCTCTTTCTTGATTTTTACTTTTTTTGTTTTAGAAAAAAAGTCCTTGTAGCTATAAAGTTTTCGTGGTTTTTAAGTAAAACATAAATCGTCTTATTGATTTTTGTTCGTCATTTCAAGCGATTAGACGAGGGGTGAGTCTTTAAAATTTTGATTAATTGGAGTTAGTTAAATATCAGTGGAAATCACTTAGCTTGTCACAGTAGTATAGGGAAGGGAAAGTATTTTAAACCAATTAAGCTTTATTAAACTTTAAAAGGTCACTTAAAGTCAAAGTGGGCAGATTTATTTATGAACGGAGATGTAAAAAAGACAGCACCGAAACTTCGAGAACAAACCAAAAAAATGTTAAAATATCCCATCTAAATTTCATAACGTGCTGGAACTATAATAAATTTCTAATGTAGGTACTTGCACTTTATTCAAAGGAAACAGACACGTTTTTCATATCATTTTTCTGTTTGTGTATTTTTGCATTTCACATTCGACAGGAAAAAGCACAAGAACTTTTGCAACTCTCTTCGTAAGCTGAAGATAGCAAAACATTTGAAATAGAACTTCAAAAGTTGTTGCCAAATGTTCATCCGGATCTACAATTGAAATGAATATTAAATTAGTTCTGATAAATTATGAGATATTTCACCCCCGAGTACTCAAGAATAGTTCAACTGTGTGCGTTTTTCGGAGAAGATAATTTTTGAATCAGATTTTGAAAATATTTACGAAACCTTGACTGAAAAACTATGTAGAAACAAACAAAACACACATTGAAAAAAGCATTTCTAAACGAAAAAAAAAACGAATATCTCATGGACAGGAAACAGAACTTTGAATACGGCTGTGCATAGTTTGCTGTTATGAAAAGGTGATTATGATTATGAACACACAACAAAATTGTTGGTTCTGAAAACATTCAGTAAACAAATATTTTAACTGATGAGTTTTATGTTTTTTTTGTTGAACTTTCATCTTTCGCATTTTTATTAATTTACTCAGTAAATCAAATTCTTTCGTTGTTTCAACTCATACCTGATTAGTAATTATTGTTTTGAGACTAACTGGCTGTACTAAGCTGTTCGAAAAAATTGTGTGTGTTAAACTATCCTTTAAATTAAAGGAAGAGATTTTAGAACACCAACATGGTTTTATGTCTGGTAGATCTACTACGACTAATCACTCTTTGATGACGAATTACATAGTAAAAAATTTTGAAAGCAATTCTCAGACTGATATTAAAGGGTGATCCAACTAGAGGTACTTTTTTCATCAGCCTTTTTTTGACAGATCACGCGTGAGTCGTGTCAAGCTGTCATATTATTTTTGCTGAGTATTGTTTGGCATTTCATCATGGAAAGACTTACGCCTGAACAACGTTTACAAATCGTTCAACTTTAGTGCCAAGAAGATCCGACGTTTTCGAGCCAAATTTTGTTCAGCAATGAGGCCCATTTCTGGCTCAATGGGTATGTAAAGAAGCAAAATTGCCGCATTTGGGACGAAGAGCAACCTGAAGAGAAGTGCTGCCATTATATCCAGAAAAATCAACAGTTTGGTGTGGTTTGTGGGCCGGTGGAATCATCGGTCCATATTTCTTCAAAAATGATGCCGGTGAGAACGTAACCGTCAATGGCGACCGTTATCGCGCCGTGATAACCGACTATTTGATGCCTAAAATTGAAGCTCGTGATCTCGGCGACATTTGGTTTCAACAAGACGGCGCCACTTCCCACACATCGCACGAAGCAATGGATTTATTGAGAGAGCATTTCGGTGAACAGATATTATTTCTCGTAATGGGCCGGTCGCAAAACATCAAGCGTGTTATTCGCCAGTTACCAGTCGAAATGCTCGAACGAGTCATCGAAAATTGGACTCAACGGATGGACCATCTGAGACGTAGCCGCGGCCAACATTTGAAAGAGATAATCTTCAAAAAATAAATGCCAAGGAATGTTCTTTCGAATGATAATAAACATTCCCCGTCAAATTTTAATTTTCTGTGTTCTTTTCTTTAAAAAAGTAGGGAACTGGGTCACCCTTTATATTTACGGATTTTGCTAAAGCCTTTGACCGTGTTAATCATCAGGTTCTAGTCAATAAACTGAAGCAATTTGGGTTTCATTCAAGATTTCTTGATTGGCTGCAATCCTATTTAAGCTCCAGAGTTCAGAAAGTTAAAACCAATAACCATTTTTCACACCAAGTCCTTGTTCATTCCGGTGTCCCTCAAAGAAGCCCCTTGGGTCCATTACTTTTTCTAATTTTCATTAATGATATTCCCAAAATATTCAGCAATTCTCTTTGTCTTATTTTTGCTGAAGACCTTAAGCTATACCGCACTATTAGGAGTGTTGAAGATTGTGTTTTGCTTAACGATGACTTAGGTAAACTGGCTGTTTGGTGTAGTATAAATAATCTCCATTTGAATGTTTCTAAATGCCAAGTTATGTCCTGTTTCCGTAAAACTCTACTTGTTCAGTTTAAATACCAGGTTAATAATTCTGACCTAGAATGTGTTACTCAGAAAAAAGATTTAAGGGTAATCTAAGCAAATACTAGGGTTTATTATCAGAAATACAAAGGAATTCACCGATCCAAGCTCACTCAAATCTCTCTTTAACTCTCTGGTTCTATCTGGAGTATTGCTGTACGGTTTGGAACCCTTGCTACAGAAATTCTACTGTGAGAATCGAAAAAATCCAAAGAAAATTCACTAGATATACGTTCTATAACTTAAATTGGAGAATCGATACTCCCTCATACAAAACCAGGTGTTTGTTATTTGGCATACAAAGTCTAGAAAATCGAGGTACTTATTTTGGGATAATGCTTGTCAGAGATTTACTAGCATAAAATGCTCTCCTTTACTTTCGTTAATTAACCTACTTCCGAGTAGAACTTCTCGTAATAACTGTGTGTTTCATTAGCAAATACATCTAACGAATTATGCTCGAAATGAATCAATTACTACTCGTTGCATCAGAGTAGTCAACTCAGTTTGCAGTAGATTAGATTTCTTCGACAACTGTAGTAGAGATTCTTTTAGGCAGTACGTATTTAATGTATTAAACATGCCACCATTTAATTTATTTAAAGTTCAATTAAAATTCCCATTTTATCAATACTATTGTTAGTCTATTCCTTAAGTAGTCTGTAATTGAATATTGTTCTCTGATTGACGAAATAAATAAATAATAATAAATACTATTTCTAATCACTCGATAAACATTATCGAAAACGAGAATATAAAGTCCGTGGCCGGAAGCGCTCAAAAATGCAGAAGGCCAACAATTATTGAACTCTAATGCGTTTAAAGACAATTTGTTGTAGAACAGTAGTTACCATCTGAACGCTTTCAAAACTTCTAAACCAACCTAGTGAGGAGCTTTCTTCGCATTATGCCGCGGCAAACAATGACGTCAAATATGAAAATCTCTTCCTAGACAGCAGGAATTACACAACATTTTTCTAGTTGACTATTCCAAAAAACTCTGCATCTAAAAACAATTTCTTAAAGCTTTAGAAACCACTAAGCATCATTTACGATTATGCTCCACTTAACCTTTACTTTTACGATTATACTCAACTTAACCTTAAACAAACTCTTTAAAAAATACTATTTACCATCTGAGGCAGCTATGCTAACTCACATTGACCCAAATGGCGTGAGTGTTTTTGGTGTGTGTTATTTTTTAATTTAACTTGAACAGCCGCATATAATGTCCACTTTTTCTGTGCTCCGGGCGAATTAAGTCTCTGCTTCAAAAACACTCAGCCCCACAGCAAAAGGAAAAAAACCAAAAAACAACAACAACAAGAGCTTTATATTAAAATTTAAATACTCAAGACGAAGCTAAAAATTAAAAAAACAATGCACCACCCGAAGAGTTGGTTGGATGGTGGTGTACTTTACCGACTCAAACAAAACACACACCCACTGGCAAGTGTTTTTTTTTTTGTATTTGGTAGGTAGGTATAAAGTTTACTTTATAAAGGTCATAAATTAAATTAATATTATGGAAGTTAATAAAGCTGTCTGTTGCTGGTAAACTGGAGAAGGTGGAAATTCAATGGTCTTTTTTAGCCATTATGTCCTTTTTCAATGCGGAGAGGAATGTTTTGAATGTTTGCGGAAAAGTTCCAAAGTTGAATATGAGCATTGGAGTTTTTTCCTTCTTTTTGTTCCGACCCTCACTCGTACATGTCATCCCTGAAAGTTGATTGCTTTTTGTTTTTGTCAAAAGAATATACTTACTTACCTACACCGCCCCTGGCCCCCTTCCATTGCGCAGTGCAGTAGTTTGGTTGAAAAGAAATAAAATTGATGGTGTAATCTTTACATATTTAAACAATTTCTTAAAGTTTTATTACTCCATACGCATATATATTTGACAGTGCAAGTGACAATAAATTCCTGAAATTCAGTGGAACAATGTCATGACAAGATTCGAGGCTCTTTATTAGCCCTAAAATGACTTGCTCCCTGGCTTTTTTTTTTCTTTCTCGTTCTCTTGAAGATTTGTGTGTCTAAAACTTAGGGAATGAAAAGGCCGTAAAATGTTACGCTTTAACAAAGTCATGAAAAAGAAATATTACACTGCGAAGTTTATTAAGCAATATAACCACACAAATAACTGAAAACACAATTTTACGCTGACATAAAAGTTCGGCCCATTTTAGTTGAGCTATTTTTTATGCGAAAAAAGGAAGAATTCATTTCCCAATATGACTCTGGGAGCCCGTAAAATATTCCCAGGTAATGTCATAGGAGACCTCGTTCCTTTTTGCGGGGGTTATTTTTTTTTATTAGACTTACTAACCAACAAAGTGTCCATTGTGTTTAACTTTCTCATCCCCTCCCTCCAAAAACCACATCGTAATTAATTGTTACCTAACTTGCTCGTGGGCTTGGTTTCTTGTTGCCCCTCATTAGTTGCTCTTAATGAAGTTGCACGTCGGTCAATTGTCGTTAATTAATTGAGCCATGAGTAATGTGGCTTCGGTTAAAACAATTTAATTTCGTTTTCTGAAGGATAACACACAACATGATTCGAACCACAATGCACACAATGCACACACAAATTCCTTCACTAGCTCCACAATTATTTTAACTGAAGTGGTTCCTTGTAAGTAAGAGGAAACAGCTATCACGAGAGAGTATAAAGTGCATTCTTTATCGACTCATTAAATTGAATTTGTGTGTAAAAAAGGGCAAACCATTCTGCATCAACATAACACGCTATGCTTAATGGCGATGCCTTGTTTAACGCTCATCAAAACATCACAACCATTCTCGTACTCTCCATCCACAAGTTATACGAATTGATTGCGTCGTGTCAATATTGGCTAAGGGGTGTACTCGAGCACAAAAAATATGCGTTCAATTAAAACTTATTTGGTTTTAATTGCTTGGAATTGTATTCGCAACACGATGGATATCGCTTTTAATCTGATCTTATGACGGATAATGGTAATTTAAACAAATTGCCAAAAAAAACAAAAATTAAAAAAACAACAGACAAACGAAGTGAAGATGTTTTTTTTGTAATGTAACTCGGCTGGCGTCTACCTTTTTTTTTTGAAATACGAAAAACAAAAATCAAAAACTTTGCGTTTATACAAAAAATGTTGTGAATTTTTTCATCTGTCGCACTGAAATTTCGATTGGTTTCTAAGTGGTTGTAACCTCTTGTGACTGAAGTTTATAGTTTAATTGCTGTTTCCCCGTGCTTACAAATTTAAATCCGTGTTTAATTTTTCAAACACAATCAAACACTAAACTCAAATTGTGGGTACAAAACCGTCAAAGCTTAGTGTTAAAAATGGAATCACACTTTCGGGGTGGAGAGCTCACAAGCCTTGTGTGAAGGATTATTGACCGAAAACATGATTTGGTTTACTTGTGAACTCACGTAGGATGTTGTAAGTCTTTGGCGTAACATAACAAAAGCAGTTAACGATTTCGTGCCGTATGAAAAAAAAAATTTTAGAGGGAAGCTTTAGAAAGTTTTTTGTTCCACTTTTCCAGGTTCTAAAGAACTGTTGTTTTTATCATTAACTGCCAAACATAATTTAATATCACAACTTACCTCAACATGTCGATTTTTGGGTGTCGTTTAACTTTAAAACCACGCCTTACTGTAAAATGGCGCTTTTTAGCTGTCGGTGTTCCTCCATTGTGTCTCTTTTTAGCTGTGTATGTGCCTTCATCATGTCGCTTTTTTGGCAATCAGTTTGTCAGGCTATGAGTTTGAGCTCGCCATGTCGTTTTTTGTCGTTTTTTGCCTGTCAGTGCACCTTCACCATGTCTCCTTTTGGCTGTCGGTGTGTACATCATCTCGATTTTTGGCTGTTAGTATAATTAAAGATCACAGCTTATTTTCCATTAGCGTTTTTTGGCTTTTGATGTGTCATCCATCTCTTTTTGGCTGTCGGTATTCTCCTCATCATGTGTTCTCACCATGTCGCTAATTGGCTGTCAACGTGCCTTCACCATGTCACACATTGAAAACAAAAGTTTCACTATACAAAAATGTTCACTTTTGAGCAAGAGCGATATCTAGGTTCCTATATAATTAAAACTAGCTGTGCCCGCGACTTCGTCCGCTTGGAATAGTGACTTTCGGCAGCATTCTTAATTTTTTAGGCTACTTATTTTGCAAATAAGACACATTCATGTGTTTCAGTAAACTATTGTTATATTATTTTATTTAAGTATATGTTTGCACACGACGTTCTTATTTTTCCATCTTTTGCGAAATAAAAAGATTTTGTGGGATTGATACACGTGATTCTGCAACATAAAGTTGCCATGGGATTTTTTTCTAAGCGAACACCTGCAACTTAAAGCGTCTGAGCCTTATTTATAATGACCAATAAGTGGGAATTAAAGCAAAACGGGGATTCAAAACGTTTTCTCCTTTTGTCGTTCCAGTCATTATTAAAGTTTTTATAGTGCCGCATCCCAGATGTGTAATTTGTAGCTGTTTACAATTCTGGATTACTCATTATTGGATTACTGGAACACCAACGTGCTGCCACTCCTAATAATACTAAGAAATTGAGGAACTCTATATAGGGTATGAAGTGACTTGCTCAGTGTCCATAATATTATTTACTTATAGACAGACATTCGATAACATTCCCCACCAGGTCTGACATAATGTATTAGCTTATATGGCTAACTATCTCATTAGTCGGCGCCGAAATCGACCTTTCACACAGCCATTCCCGATTGCCAATATTTATTTGAAGATCAATTCTTCTCAGGTCAAATGTATTTTCGACAGTTTGAAAGAAATTACCCCGCACTGGAAAGAACTTTTATCGACCCAGCAGTTTTAAGGTTCCCGTTTGCGGTGTCTATCCCGTAGAAATATAGGGATTACTTATTGAGCCCATGTCCTTCCTCAGGCTTTAGGCTATCTTTGAATGAAAATCCATTTAAATCGGATCAGTTTTCTGGGCGGGAGATGGTAACAAAGAAACACGAACAGACAGAGTTAATTTTGGATTTGTAATATTAGTAAAGATGTCCATCTACGGGTTCTAGACTATCTCTGTACCAAAATTCATATAAATCGGTTCAATAGTTTGGGCGGTAAATATAAACAAAGAAAAACAGACAGACAGAGTTTATTTCGGATTTATAATGTTACTTAAGTCTTCCATTCCCGTGGGAATATGAGGGACGTTTCCGGAGGATGACTTAAAGTTTATATTACTCGGGAATAGTGTAGTTTTCTAACGGTGGACATTTTTTGAAATGGGTGCTATATTTTCAAAGTTCCCGTTCCCATGGGAATACATCAGGGATAAAACATATTGCATAAAATATATGTCCATCCTCAGGTTCCAGACTGTCTCTGTACCAAAATTCATATATGTAAATAGGTTCAATAGTTTGGGCGGTTAATGGAAACAAAGAGAAATAGACAGACAGATTTAACTTCAGACTTATAATATTGGTAAAGACTCCCGTTCCCGTGGAAACATGATGACCGTCCCCGGAATATGGGGATGAGTAAAATTTTATGTTGCTCGGGGATTATGGAGCATTCCAACGGTGGAAGAGTTTTTGAAATCGGTGCTGTAGTGTCAAAGTTCCCGTTTACGTTCCTGCTCCCGTGGGAATATAGGGAAAAAATATATAGCTTATGTCCCTCTTCCGGTTCTGAACAATCTTTGTACAAAATTTCATTGAAATCAGTTTATTAGTTTGGGCGGTATATGGTAACATAGAACGACGAACAGACAGAGCTTCTTTCACACTTATTATATTAGTAAGGACTCCCGTTCCCGTAGGAATATGTGGATGAATTAAAGTTTATGTTACTCTGAGATAGTGAAGCATTCTATCGGTGGAAAAATTTTTGAAATCGGTGTTGTAGTTTCTAAGTTCCCGTATACGTTCCCGTTCCCGTGGGAATATAGGGATAAAATGTATAGCCTATGTCCTTCTTCAGGTTCTAGACTATCTCTGTACAAAATTTCATTTAAATCAGTTCCGTAGTTTGGGCAGGAGACGGTAACATAGAAAGCCGGACAGACAGAGGGACTTTCACATTTATAATATTAGTTAGGATTATGCCAGGCACCTTTTACGAAAATCTCTACTTCTTCTAGTTTCCGCAAGAGGCATAAGAACGGAGATTATTGTAAAAGGTACGTGTCATAATTATATGGGAGCCTAGATATCGCTCTTATCCGAAAGTGAACATTTTCGTAAAGTGCCATTTTTGTTTTCAGTGTGCAATGTCTCCTTTCGCCTTTTGGTGTGCCTACTAATTTCCACATAATGCTGTCGATGTGCCTTCATCATGCCGTTTTTGGCTCTCGGTGTTCCTTCATCGCACTGCTTTTTGCTGTCTTCATCATGTCGCTTATCGGCTGTCGGTGTGGCAGCGCATCAAAATAATTAAGACTCATATTTTCTTTCAAAACGACCAAAATATGATGGTGCTTATTGAACAGATAAAAAAGTGCGACTTTTTAGTGGTTCAATAGAAAAACAACGATTTCTTGGTGACGTAGCCTACAACTCTTGTTGAATTCTTCAACTTAACGAAAGGTTTTATAGTTGTGGAGCCAAACTTTCAAACAGAAAGAAAAAGAAGTTCCATGTCGATAGTAATTGTGTCACCACTTTAGTGTCGCAAGTTATATTCTTTATTTGTTTTAATTTTAAAACTTAAACAATGATTTTAATCCTTTCAGTGTCATTCGTGATCCATCTTCACTCTTCTGCTTTGGACGTATTGTGCCACTTCCACTTGACACCGTTTAATTATGCACCAATGCAACTTAATATAAATCAATGTTATTTTTACCGCAATGGCACTTTAATTAAAAATTAAATTTAAATTAAATTTAATTAAAATTAATTAATTTAATTAAATTAATTTTTAATTAATTAATAATTAATAATTAATAATTTAATTAAAATTAAAAAATTCCCCGTGCAGTGTCGGGTTAGAATAGCACTGCAGCGCCTCCCCGCTTGTCGTAAAAGGCGACTAAAGGAACAATCATATCTAGACGACTAACATCAAAGTGAGTCTAGCGACACACATACCACCTAAAAACTCTCCCCAAGTATGCATGCAGATCCCGGGGTTTACACGACTGGAGATTACCGGTGTAGTAAAAGGGAAATCAAACTCATTAAATGGAGCATGCATGTGTCGAAAAGGATGAAAAGGATGAAAGAAAATTTTTGAAAAATTTTGAGCATTATGGAAGTACTTGCGAACATAAGAAGCACTACCCCGCCAGGCAGTTCCATTGCTATGCATGGAGTTGATCCTGGACCGAGCAGCAATGTTCGGGTCAGAGCTATACGGATTCCGGGGGCTAGCAAAGTAATGCGACGAGTTGGACGAAAATTTAGAGTCGCGAGTTGGAACGTTGGAAGTATGACTGGTAGAAGTCTTGAACTCGAAGAGATGATGAGAAGGAGGCGAGTGGACATCTTGTGTGTTCAGGAAACGAAATGGCGAAACACAGCAAACAAAGCCCGTTTCTTAGATGCAAAGACCAAGGCTTACAAGATGTTCTACTATGGAACGGAACAAGGTAGGAACGGAGTCGGTATCATCCTTGACCAAAGTTTATGTAACAGCGTGTTGACCATTTTGAAGTCCAGTGACCGTTTGATGTCTCTTAAATTGGTGATGGAAGGAAAGGTCTGGAATATAATCAGTGCATATGCTCCCCAAATAGGGTGTGAGCAGGAGGAAAAAGATGCATTCTGGCTTGATTTTCATAGCCTACTTAAGAACATCCCAAAAGAAGAGTATTTGTTTGTTGGAGGAGATTTGAATGGACATGTCGGGAAGACAAACGAGGATTATGAAGACTGCCATGGAGGTTTGGGATTCGGCACCAGGAACACTCCTGGTGAAGATATTCTAAGTATGTGCAAGTCATACGGTCTAATCGTACTAAATACCATGTTCATCAAACAAGACCGACACCTTATCACTTACAGCAGTGGAGGAAATGAAACCCAGATTGATTACCATTTGGTAACCAATTACATGAAATCTCGGGTGAAAGACTGCAAAGTGATACTAGGAGAAGCTGCTGCTCAACAACACCGTCTTCTTTTAACAGAATTTTTTACGGATGCGGTAAAGGAAGTCAAACAAACAAAGGCTCCTAGGAGAATCAAGTGGTACAATCTGGAGAAAATCAAAGGACAGCAATTCATTTCGTATATGCAAAGTCAGCTGTGTAATACCATCGACGCAGTTTCAAATGCAATCACGGCACAAAATATGTGGGATCGCCTACAACGAACCTGCTTAGAGAGAGCCAAATCACTGTTAGGAGTCTCAAAAGGACACCACCAACAAGCTAAAGAAACCTGGTGGTGGGATGATGAAGCTAAAGCAGTGATTAGAAAGAAGAAAGCAACTTTCCAAGCTTGGTCGAAGTGCCCCTCAAGAAATACAAATGAAAAAGCGCGTTTCAAAATGGAATACAAGAGCTGCAGAAAAGAAGCGAAGAAAAAGTGCGCCCAACTTCAAGCAAAAAGCACGGAGGGCCTGTATCGAGAGCTGGAAGAGATTTCTGCCCCAGCTGCTGAAGCAAATCAGGCAATCCAAGAGCTAAGACAAAGCAACTTGAATAAGGGAGCAACCATTTTCAAAATAGCCGCTCAGAGAAGGAGAAATGCGCAGGAGATTCGTTCGCCGAAGTTCATCAATGATGCTCAAGGAGTACTACTTGTGGATGACGACAAAATTCTTCACAGGTGGCGACAGTATTGTGATGATCTTTTGAATGAACAGTTTCCTCGGCGCCACTTTCCAACAGCTGCACCTAACTTTACGGAAGTATCCGACGTCACAGTCGAAGAAGTTGGGGAGGCAGTTAAGAACTCCAAAAAAGGCAAAGCGATTGGGCCAGACGAGGTACCATATGAGTTTTGGAAAAATATGGGAGACATCGGGTTAAGATGGCTCACGATTCTCATCTCCAAACTTGTAAGAGGTGACAGTTTGCCTAATCAATGGAGGGAAAGTTTTCTTCTTCCAATGTACAAGGGAAAGGGAGATACCAGAAGCTGTGACAACTATCGTTCGATCAAGTTGATGTCCCACACTATGAAGATCGTTGAGCGGGTTTTGGATAGCCGACTGCGGAAAATAATAAGGCTGTCTGATGACCAATGCGGGTTTGTCGCGGGTAAGTCAACTACAGACGCAATCCAAAGCATAAGGATCATTATGGAAAAACACCGAGATGCCCTAGAGGATTTGCATATTGTGTTGGTTGACTTCGAAAAGGCATTCGATCGACAACCACGAGATCTGATATGGGTGGCCCTCAGACACCGAGGAGTTCCTGAAGCCTATGTGCGAATAATTATGGATATGTACGAGGGAGCAGTTACAAAAGTGAGATGCCCAGCTGGAGTCACCGAAGAATTCCAAATAACAGTAGGTGTACATCAGGGAAGTGTCTTGAGTCCACTGCTCTTTATTGCTGTTCTGGATTATTTGCTCGAAGGAAAAGTAACGGACAATAAAGTACAACAATTATTCTTTGCTGACGATGGAGCCATCATAAGTGAGGATCCTACATCCCTGCAACGAGCACTTGACGTTTGGATTGATGTTCTGGAAGGAAATGGGTACCGTATTAGCGCTAAAAAGACTGAATACCTGTGCTGCCCTTTTTCTGATCCAGACAAGCCTATTCCAGACATTTATTTGAATGGAAATGTGCTTCCCAAGTGTGAAAAGTTTAAATATCTGGGATCTATGATCAATAGTGAAGCATCTTGTGATGACGACATCAATCATCGAGTAAGCGTAGGGTGGATGAAGTGGCGAGAAAACTCCGCTATCTTCTGTGATCGAAAAATGCCCCCTAAGCTGAAGGGAAGACTCTACACAGCAGTTGTCCGTCCAGCTCTGACATACGGTTCACAATGTTGGACAATGTACAAAAAGTATGAGAGCAAATTGACGGCAGCCGAAATGAAGATGCTTCGGATGACAGCAGGAGTAACAAAGCTTGATCGAATTAGAAGTGCTAAGATCCGTGGAAGCCTTCATGTCAAAAGTACCATCTTGGACAAAATTCAGCACGACCGGCTCAGTTGGTATTGTCATGTTCAAAGGAGAGATCCGCAGAACCCCGTCCAAAAGGCAATATCGTACAACGTTTCAACAAATTCGCGACGAAAAAGAAAAGGCAGGCCAAAACACTCCTGGTACAAGCAAATGCAAAAACAGCAGCATTTGGTTGGCCTCAGACATGGAACAATCCAAAACCGGGAGGCTTGCCGACGATTTCTGAGGTCAACGCGGCGTACCCCACAGGCGGATCACTAGTGTGAAGCAGCAAAGTGGGAGAGTTGTGATCGCTTCAAGATCACTACTCGTAACGCCGAAAAATGAAGAAGAAGAAGAAGAAGAAGAATGGCACTTTAATGACAACTTGAGTCTCTTTTTTCTTTTTTAAGTGAAGTTATGTCACGAGTTTTCGCACTTGTGAAAGGAAAGCCCCTAAAATTATAAATGAAAACCAGTGTACTAGTGAAAGAAGCTCTTTTGTGGCACCAAAGCAGTCGTTTTGGCCCCTATCCCAATAAAACCAACTATTTTTCTACGTGTATCACATTTTCCGAAGAATTGGCAAGTTTTTCAATAGTAATTTTATTGCTATGAAAAGCATTTTCTCGTTTATCAGTTTAGGATTGGCAAAAAATCGTTGATCCCTTCTTTTTTTTTGCATGGTATGGTTGAGAGAAATTTCACACAATATCCTGTTTATGTGACATTGGAACTTAAAACTCAATCACTGTTGTCACCAGTGCTGCAACTCATCCAAGATCGTAAATATATATCTGCAGAGTATGTTCAATGTACTCTAATATTAAGGTTAGAAATTATAAGCCTTCTTACTAAAGTTTGATAATAAATTCAAGACTCGTACATCATGAACATCCACCGTTATTTTAACTCAGTCAGTCAAAGTGGTACCCGTGGCTTGCGGGCTAGCATGTCTGCCTATAACCGGGAGGTACGTGGTTCGAATCCCAACAAAGACAAAAATGTTTTTGCACGGTTATCGCCTTTCGCGAGGAATTGGGAAATCATCCGTTAGCATATTCATTGCCATGTAAAGCGCTATCTCGATAAGCCGTTCGGAACCGACAGAAACAGGTCCCCTCCATTCCCTCACGCCACCCTATTTACTTTTTATTGAAAATAGCAGTGACACTAGTTGTTGATACAATTTTCTGTGGGTCAAATATTGATAAAGATTTCCTATACATCAGCATTATTTTACTTTTAGTATTTGAGGTGTTGAACGGGATATGACAAGAGCTTTCAGTGAGTTTAGTGTCATTTTTATTTTATTTATTTACACTAAGTACAAGCAAGCAAAACTTAATCTATATATATAAAATAGGATGTATGTATGTATGTATGTATGTACAGCTGCGGTCAAAATAATAGTAGTATAGAGCTTAAGAAACAATAAAGTTGAAAAAAACTTATCCTTCAATTCTAATTGAAAAAACCAATAACGTGGTTTTCAAAGTGGTCTTTTAAGCTTTTATTTACAAAAAAAAAAACATCAGTTTAATATTATTATCCGATAGTTGCAAGTTTATTGAACAGATGTTGAAATTCAGCGGTCAAAAAAATAGTAGTGAAAGGAAAATCTACCTTGAAATGTTACGAAATCGAAAAATTAGGTCAAAATTTTTATTTACAATATGTGACTGAATGTTCGTACCTTTAATTAGTATTTAGTTGCATGTCCCTTGTTGGCTCTAACAGCAGTACAAAGACGTTAAATAGAGTTAATCAGGTTTTCACACCTTCCTGTCCATATCGAACTCCATGATTGCTGTAACGCTTCCCAAAGGAAGAAGAAGTTGCTTGGTTTGCATCTAGAAGCATATTTTTTTACAGCGCTCCATAGGTTTTCGATGGGATTAAGGTCCGAAGACTGTGCGGGCCAGTCCATCACATCTACTTTACTTTCCTGGAACCATTGCTTCTTACTGAACGACAATTTCAGTGGCAGTAATGCTACCGTATACTGGAGATGAAATTCAGTATACGGTAGCACTACTTCCTACATTATCCTAACATAGAGATGCTGATCCATAATGCCTTCAATCCGCTTTGTGGGTCCAACGCCGTAGAAGAAAAAACATGCCCATACCATTATTATTGTAAAGTGTGGCTTATATTCGGTGTTTGGAGGTCTTTTTACATATTGACGAGATCCTTTTCCACCATATAAAACAATGAAAGTGTATCGGGTTTTCACTATCCACGCATTACAAAATGGAAAAATACCAAACTGTACAATGCATTTACTCACACTACTATTATTTTGACCGCAACTGTATGTATGTCCGGGGTAAACTCCTAAACCACCCAACGGACTTTTATGAAATTTTCAGGGTAGACATAGTTTAGTCCAGAGATGGTTCCTGTCAAGGTTTGATCCCTATATTCCCACAGGAACGGTGTTGGGAACGAAAAATTGGGAACTACTCCAAAGATTTCAAAAGTTCTTTCAGCACTAGGATTGCTACATTATCTCCCTTTATCATCCCTTTATTTCATCCCTATAATCCACAGGAACAGAAACGGGAAGGAGAACGGGAACCATAAAGTTACTTGACCGATTTCAAAAATTCTTTCAACTCCAGGGTGTCACATTATCCTTCAGTGACACAGATTTATATTACATTCACATATTTCCACTGGAACGGAAGATTCCAACGGGAATGGGTTGAGAACAGAAACTTAGGAACTACTGGACAGATTTCAAAAATTCTTTCAGCATTAGGATGCCACATAGTCCCACAGTAAGAAAGATTATATTTCATCCCCAAATTCTCACGTAAGAGGAAAAACGAGAACGGGAACCTTAAAACTACAGACCCGAGCAAAGCCGGGCGGCTCAGCTAGTTCTAAAATACAAACAAAACTTAAATCTAAAATAAAAAATATATTATGAAATCAGGAGGGTTTAGTTCATTGTGAGTAGGATGCAAGAGATTTACGGAGGGTTGACTTTGAGGTATGGAAATCGAACAGATTAGAGGAATCATTGACTTTACGTAACATACGTGACATAGGGTTGTAGAAACTATAGTTCGTACGGTGATAGGGAACTCGGAAAGGGGGAACAGTCCTTAGATTCCGTAGTATTTTTGTTCTGTAAGTGATGTTTCTTATTTCGTTAGTTGTCAGTTGTCCAGAAAGGTTCTGTAAACAACAGAACTTTCATAGCCGAATTGAAGTTTCCAAGGTTTGTTTGGAAAGCCTGCCGTGCACACAAATAGCAATAGAATGCATAAATTTTGATTATTACCACAGCACCTTAGTCTAGATAATAGAGAATATTTGGCTCTCTCTTTTGTTACAATCAAGTGTCACGTAGAAGAATCGGACGATAAATTATCAAAAATGTTTTCTTTTTAGTCAGCGGATCTATTTACTGTTTCTCAAACTTATAAATTTCGCCTTGTTAATTTTACAATGCAATTGTGTCAAGAATTTAAAAGCACTACACCTATTAATTTGTGACGATACGTGCTTTGGTCAATCTGAAGCTACAGGTTTTTGACCCAGTAAATTGGCAGTGATTATGTAATCAGAAATTTTTAATACTTAAAATGCTGAGTTCTACGCTCTGAGCTCAACATCGACCGTATTAGAGACTTTTTCAGTCTTGATCGAGGCATTAAATTAGAATTGAGCACAGTGGGATATCCTGAACTAAAAAGGTCAATTTGTTAGAGCTCAGCCTCTTGTTCAGCTGCCCGATATGCGACGATTATGTTGACCATAATAAAAAAAAGGCGGTTGCGCGTGGGAAATTCGACTTGACGACAAGCTCCGATATGTAAAAGTTGCACACACCTGTTAAATCTGAGAAGATTCAAAACAAAAAAATCAACAAACGCACTAAACACAAGCTCGAAGCTGTGGAGCACCGTCTTCAGACGATCCACATCAAAAGGCTTTTTCCGTGAGTTGGTTTGGGAAAACAAGAGAAAGACAGCGGATTTTACAGAAAAAACGAAAAAAATATCGATCAAACAGTGAAAATTTTGAAGAAAGCAAACAAAATCACTCACATAAATATGTAAATGAATTTTAATGCCTGCATTAAAACACCGGGGTAATATTCCAATAATGCCATTTTTACATGGATTTCAAATCAAGGGAACTTAACCTTAACCAATAAAATTAACTCTTGGGAAGAAAGAAGTAGCACGTATGTGTATTTCTGTGATCAAAGTGATGAAGATGTGGGATATACCAAGTGATGGGAAACAACATCAAGCTATCGATGATCGCTACACGTTCTAAATATTTGTGTCTCAATAGGGACTATCAACCAAATCAATAAAATATCCTCCCTTCCCGTTTTTCTTATTCAAATAATTTATTTTCGCCACAAACACCGAAGAACTCTTGAAACAAAGCTGACGAAAAAGAAGCTATGGCTGCATTCAGTGTGAATGAGAAACCATTGAGACTTTAATTACTAAATTTCAGCAAATACCATGTCCATCATCAAATGCACTCGCTACTCAAGGAGTAGGACTGTAGGAGTAGTCCTTGTTGGAAATTCAATTTCATTATATCATTGCAACATAAACTGAAATATTCTTTCTCTTTGTTATTATTATTAATTTTATCACGCATCAGTTGCATCCTGATATTTGGCCATTGAAAAAACAAAAGAATTCCTTCCGGTCATGTATCTCATGTATATGTATGTATGTTCGTGTTGTTCTATGTGAATGCGCCCTTTCGGGTGCATGCACCCAGAAAACTCAATTATGGCATCCATCCACCCTTCTTAACAAACACAAAAGACCCTGGTTGGTGTCGTAAACCGAGATGAGCTTTACATTCCCGTTTTTGCTCGGCAAGCCGGCCGGTGCGGTGGTGGTGGCGGACGGCGGCGATGCCGGTTGGTGGGGGTGGGACGACGAACTACGTATAAAACTAAATTACTCTGGAATTTGGACTCCGGACAACGACATGGCTTTCGTGAGTAGACAAAATAATGACGGATCTGATGCAGTGGGTAAGTTCTTCATACAATGGTATACTCAGAAAATGAAACAGTAAAATTAAGGTTCATTATACTTTATGTATCTTTATAGAAAGCGAAGGAGTGAGAGAGAGAGGGGGGAGGGGAAAGAGCTACAGCACAGCTAATGACCGACGACGACGGACAAACGTTTAGATTGGGATGGGCAATGATGATGCAGAAAATTAAATACTCTTACGACATTATGTCCATTTCAAAGCACGGTGATTAAAAACGGTGGTATTTGGGGATGTGAGGATTTAATCAATTTGCTATCGAGCATTCACGTTTACCTACGTAATGATAACAAAGAGTGATTTTTTTTCGAATACCTTCTTAGTGTTCTGTAAGACTCTACAAAATCCAATCTTTTTACTGCAATTGGTCATTCCTGTGAAATTTCAATGTGAATTTCATGAAGGACTTTCCACATAATATGTACCCATACATGTTACATCAAAGAAGGGAAGGAAAACATATGTCACACGGAAGACCGTTTCTTACAAGCTGTCAAAGGGTGCTTGAATATTATAAAATACGATTTCAAGTGCAAGTCAAATGCAAGAACGAACGAAATGTGTTCATTTTTCTGTCAGCAGAATGTGCATAAGTTTATTTCCTTTCATTTTGCACCTTTCAACGGTTCTAATCAAATCCATTCGATACCATTCCCGCATTCACAGTGCGACACACCTTGCTTTCATCTGCCAGCAACAAATATTTAACTTTAGGTTGCTTTAAAAGTAAGAACCACCCGTGGATCATTTTATAACTTCAAAATGTAAGAAAAAAAAAAAACCAAAATGTGTTTCTGAATTGTTGAAAGAATTTTGAGGTAAAAATGAGAAACAGTTTCTTTCTTACATGGTTTACCTATCCCCACACACATCACACAGTTCCTGTCTCAGGACTTAGGGATAAGGGGAAATGCTATTTACCATGTTTGTTGGTTGGAAAAAAATGACTGTGGTTAATGGAGTTGACCTCATACCGTTTGTTAGCAAGCTTATTTGTTCTTGAAATAATTTGAGAAATGCGTGCAATAAGTTTTCATAATGTTCTAGAAAATCTTTAGCTTCTAGTTAAAGTGGAGTGGAGTGAAGGCAAACGATCAGATTTGAAAACAAGCCCCATTACATTTTGTTCCTTTCCTACTGACTTGCGTGTGTGTGCTAAGTAGTTTGGCCATGGTCTATTAATGTCAAACCGGAAACTGGAGATTTCTTAACATCCGCAGAAAGAGTTGAGGATGGGGATGTGTTCAACCCTTTTGTGGCTATTGTCCGTAAATGAAGACCACCCCCAGTTTCTGGTTGGATTTTTGTAGCTGGTAGGGAGTAATTGTGTTTTTTCGTCCTTTGAGTATTTACCAGTTGATTTCGGCTCCATAAGGCGACAGACGGCCTGCCGACCTACTTAATTCGCCCACTGGTGTCGGTATTCGCATGATTTTCGTTGAAGGTATGCTCTTTAGTGCTGAATTTGTTTTATATCTCTTAAGACGTACTCAACATGTACTCAACAGCAACTAAAAGTAGCGTTGTCCTGATAATATTGTTTCACCTATGGAAACTTTCGAAATGTGTCTTACGTCTCTTAAAGATTTAAAAATAAAGACTTGGCTGAAATAAATTCTATCGTGAAAGAGCTTAAACAACGACAACGAAAACGAGAAAGACAGCGGGAACAGCAATGATATCGAAAACGACAACGACAGTGAACATGACAACGAGAACTATAGTCACTGCTACAACGACAACAACAACGACAACAACAACGACAACGACAACGACAACGACAACGACAACGACAACGACAACGACAACGACAACGACAACGACAACGACAACGACAACGACAACGACAACGACAACGACAACGACAACGACAACGACAACGACAACGACAAAAACAAATACAGTTAAAAAATACAATGCGAGCAGTTTCATGTACATCGTCACAAGAGGAAAAACAAAGTTAGGTAAAGCATTGTACATTGGGGTTGAGCGGCTCAAGTCTCAATCTATAAACTCTACTGCACGTCCGAATTCAGGCTCAAGGTAAAACTGGTGAACATTCTTGGCGAAGCGGGTGTTATGGTTAATTTGTTTCAAGGTAGGATTACAACTATTTTTTTGCAAGAGAAGCAATAAAAAAAAGGGTGAGTCGATGACGTTCAAGAGAGCCAATCAATCCTACAATTGAAATAAAGCTTCAAAACTCTTTTCTGAACCATATCAAACAGGAACAAGCTTCATTGAGAGAAACTTGACCAAACATGGGATTTAGACTCTAGTTTAGGGCAAATGTTGGCTTTATAAATTTGTAACCAGATCAGAAAGGATGAAAAATTTCCTCTATCGTTTTAAGAAACTTAAGCACTTTGCGGAATTTTTATCGACTTCAAAGATGTGTTCATTCCAACGATGATCATCTTCTACGCACATACTAAGTTCATCGCTTACGCACATACCATTTGTTGATGCAGGAACCATTCATGGATGATTGTAATTGCCTGTATGCTTTTAATTCAGAGGTTTGTGGTTCGAATACCAAAAGAGGCAAAGATGTTTTTCCACGGGTGTCGCCTTTTGTGAGGACTTTCCAGTCCTCCGTTAGTAAATTAATTGCCATAAAAAGCGGTCTCCCGAATAGCCGTTCGGAACCAGCAAAAAAATGTAGGTACCCTCAATTCCTTCATAAGGCGTGGTTATGAGAAATGCGCTAGGCCTTAGGGTTCCTCGCTCTGTTGCACCATCCAATTTATTTTATTTTATTTATTTTAGAAGCATCAGACAGAAAGTTTTTTGTGAAAATAAGGAAGAGAGTCGTAGAAAAAACGTAGCCCTGTGGCGAACCAGCATTTGTAAAGTATCAAACTTGAAACCATCCAATACAACGTGTATTAAACGGTCAGAAAGGAAGTTTTTGATACCAATGTAGAAGAGACTAATCAATACCAAATGTACGCATTTTCGATAAGAGAGATTGATGCCAAGATCCACGATTACAAAAAATAGAATTTCTTTTCATTGTCTTATTAAACTCCATAATTTATCACAAATAGTGTTCCATGATTTCAGGTTGATCCAAGTGATAGTGTCGGAGATACATTTTTCAGAAGTCACAAACTCAAGGTCAGCTAGTCTTAGCTTTCAAGACTTTAATCCCGTTTTTCACGGTAGATCATCGGAAAAAAGCTGAAGCCGGATAAGAAACGGTCAAAGCATACTTTTGGTGAATGGGCTAGAAGTCAGATTGCTATTGACTTAATTTTCACGTAATTTCGTGTGGGACCTGCGATATGTCATCCAAAATCTTGCCATTTAACCGCGCTAGGCCATTTTTTGGATCGTAAAGTCGCTATAGTCAGAGAGAATAAGCGGATTGGAAAACAAAATTCGCCGCAACACAACCCCAAAACTGGATTTAAGATCGGATTCTATCCAAGACAGTTGCGGTGGCCATATGCCAAAATTTTTTTAAATACAGAGTAAATTTTTTGGGAATGAACAAAATTTAAGTTAGTTTTATTTCAGTCTGCAACTCGGTCTCCCAAATATTAACCGACAACTGGGTAACTTAATATGGAATAGCTTGTCATAGCACAACTCCTATAAGATTATTCCAAGTCGAAACGATTGAAACACACCAGCGACCTAACCCACGGTGTTAGTTTTTTTTAGTAGTTCAATCAGCTGACTTAAAATACTACAAAATTATCACAGCTAACAGACTAGAAATACGCCACCCCTTTAGGCTGAATCAAAAACACAGTCTAATACGTTTTCATAAGTATAAGAAATCACCCCTTAAGATGTCACGCTTTCATTCCGTAGCACTCTTGTATAGTGTCTGTATACAATAGGCATGGCTCTTCTGCCGTTTCGAAACTTGGACATTTGGATGTTTTCCAATGAATGTCAAAACCATAGGTCGTCCAAAAGTCTACTCCATTGCTTACAAGACAAAGCAAATTCGAGTATCTCTCTCAATACTTGCCTGTTGTAAGTTGATTAAATTAGAAATTGTGCACCCAACCAAATTGTTATCTTGTGCCCTTTTCGTTTCTCTTCCAAGAGCTCAATAAATTTTAATGACTTAACATCTGAAAATTCAATTTTATTGAACTTTGTTGATAATAGAGTCATTACTTGTTAAGGGTAATTTGAGATTGAGATACCATGCCGAAGAGTGAACGCTTTATTCGATTATCATCAGTTTTGTGTAAAGGGTGACTATAGAGTGCACTATGCACAAGCACCCCAAGAAACTCCATTAATTATTTCGATAAATTTAGTGGCACGTCATTTGTTTAAAAAAAATATATATAATTTTACTATGGAGGCTTGTGTGTCTCTGGGAAGATGAGGAGGATGACGATGATGATGATTGTGAATTCTGACGCACACAAAACAGATAAAGAACGATGATAAAAACTAAACAAACAAAACACAAGGAAATGACAACAAATTGACCCAATAACTCATACCAAGCAGATGGCTTCCTGTATCTGCTTCATATGGACATTGGACATTGGACATGCGGATGTCATGTTCAGCATGTTGCCACCTTAATCTCTTCTCTACATAGGGAGAACCACGACTCAGATGTGTATCTTCTGTTCTGTGCCACCACATCGGCTTTGTCATTCAATGCTGAGATAGTACAGGTTAAAGACTGGTCGTGCATCGTGCTACCGGCAACGCAACCTGGTTATTTGATCTCCGTTATGAAACCTCCTTCGCCATGGCCATCGTGATGACGACGATGGTGTTTGGTTTAGTCGTGTGTTCTTTTAGAAAAGGGCAGACAGATACTTTACCCGATATACTTATACTTACTGTGTCGTTTTTTGTTTGGAAATGCACACATTGAATAATCGCCAGACAGTTCGCGAACCATATAAAGAAAAAAAGAAACACAGAACATCAAAAGGGCGCACCTTGACACTTGCCTGCCATACCATACTGGCAGCCTTTTGAATGTGCATTTGCATGCAAACAAAATAGGCGTACGTACATAAAAAAAAGAATAAGCAGCTTTATAGACACCTTCAAAGTAAATGAAAATAACGATGGGGGACATTTATCCTCGACCTGATCCTTTTAAGCTTTAAGGACATTAAATTTTGCATGAAATTTAAGGAATGAGAGAACGTTTTGATGATGACATGGGATTGGCATATGGGTTTCAATCATTCTGCATCCTTTCCATCAAATGAACGAACCAAAAGTTTAAAATGAGCCAAATGCTCGGGCCTCTGGAGCTCTTTGATGCTCAGAAGTTGTAATGCGAAGGCAAATTCTTTACACATGATTATTGTCCTGTCACATTCATCCAAACCAAATGGGTAATTTGACCACTCTAGCGTAGGATTCTAATAGGTACTTGGGCAACTTGTGGCAAGGTATGAGTGTCACGCAGAGCTCATGACATACGAGCGTTCAAATGAACGCCCAACAAACTTTATTCGTTGACGTAGACAACATTATGTTGATGTCTCATAGACTCCGTTTTGTTTGGGAAAAGGGAATATTTAGTTTCGAGAGCATTTTATGCATTGGGTGCAATGGCGTGTCCATTTGGACTATCCTACAAGCATATTCATCCAGACTTTATTGTAGGTATCACACATGACGCAAGAGTTTGGTCCATTTGTTGTATGGCCCAGGTACGAATGAATCTGAGGAAAAAACGTTTTAGTGGCATTCATTGCCCAAAGGCATAGCAAACATTATTCGCACAGGTGGTGAACAGTTTTAGTATTTACATGGACACGACTGTGTCCTGAGCAGCAAAACGGCAAAATGAGAACGGAATTGAAAGCTGAGCGGCAGTCATTTTTTTTCTCAATATTCTTCTAATTTTGCGGCTCAGACATGCCCTAAGGCGTTCTCTTCTTTATTTAGGCATTTGGTTTTCGAATGATTGAATTTTACTCATCAGCATTTATCATCCCATGCAAAGATGCCATCAAGGTGAGAAATCAATAAACTAATCATAGTCAACCGATTTGGTTTTACATACAAAGAGCAGGGGCTGGAAAGCAGAAAGCTACAGATTTACAAGTCAAGAGCCATTTGTAGGATTATGTCCATTACACTCGTAAAAGAGCAAGCAAACTTGCATTTTTCTTACACTTGTAATAGTTCACAAGTATTACAAGTACTTGTAGTTTTGTGTTGCAGGCCCCAGGACGAGAAATGAAGATAACAAAAAGGAGAAGACGAAACTTGAGGTGGTAGCAAAACTATTAAGTAGACTTGTGACTTGTGACAAAAAAAACGGAACCCTGAGCCTCGATACAAAATTATATTCTTTTCCAAAATTGTGGGACCAAAACTTTATTTTTGACTCTTAGAGATTTTGAAACGAAAAGTTGACTGGTTTTTCCAACTTATTCACCTTTCATAAAATATTTCCATGAAATGGGTGTGGTGAGCTTCGACGGGTTTCGCAATTGACGCGCCTGCAGAAATATGAGTAAGAACATGAAACTGTTTTTACTTAAGCATAATACAACAACAACCCACAATTCTGAACACACAAGAACAACGTTCACGGCAAGTAAATATTGAAACATTTTTTTGTCAATTGTCAGTGTTAATTATTGACACTCACTATTTAACATTTTAGAAGCCCTATAATAACTGACAATTAAATGTATGCCGCCATTTTTAATTGATAAAAAGTTAATGAGACCAACACATAAGATGAAAATGAAAACACTGAAGAAAACAAAATGGTTTATTTTCACTGAAGTCATCGACGAGCACTAAAACAATCAATACTCATAAAACAATTACTTGCTTAGTATGACAACATCCACAAATGGAAATTTTTCACGGTGCAATACACTTGCATTATTTGACGAAAACCGCTGTGAATACCTACGCAGGAAAATCAAAGTGAGACAATTTATTTTGTTCATATTCGTCTTTAGTTTTCAGTGTTCGCGGTTCGCGTATTAAATTTGAATATAAACAGTGATTTTAATAGAGAGAAAAATAAAGTATTTGTGGTTCAATTAAGGAATGTGTTATGCGACCTTTTGAATATTAATAAAGCTGTCTTCAAAAAAAATGAATCAAAAGGAAAAAGGCCGACTAAATTGACTGCTTCTGACTGAAGTCGAATAAGAAGAAACGAAAGGATCTACCGTTTTCACTCTTTAATTAAACAATTTTTAGAGCAGTAACTTGACGGCAGATCTCAAACGCACAAGACACTTGCTAACGATAAGTAGATTGAACATTGGCTCACAGGTAGACATGTCATAAGACTCGGGTCGGAATTCCATTAAACGACGAGGAAGAGGAAAAGGCAATCCCACTCCTTTTCTGTTAAAGTCAAGCACTCTCCCTAAAAAGAAAATTGCATTTAGATGATTAGCAATTAATTTGATCTTGAGCGAACAAATACTTTCATTTGCACTTTAAACATGGAAATTTGTTCAAATAATTACAAATTGTGTAACAAACAACATTCTTCACACTTCTTGTACAGGGTCACTAGTTAAACTGGGCCGGCCCAGGCTGAAAGTCGATATATCTGATTGATTTATGCCTGTTTTTGTCGTATCTCAGAAATTATGTAGTCAACACCTTAAATAAAAGGCTGTACTCATTCAAATCAGAGCAAGCATTTGAAGTAAAATAAAAAAATAAATAAATAAATAGGGTGGCGCAACAGATCGAGGAGCCCCTGAACCTAGCGCATTCCTCACAACCATGCCTTGTGAGGGAATGGAGGGGACACAATTTTCTGCCGGTTCCGAACGGCTAATCGAGAAAGCGCTTTTCATGGCAATGAATACTAACGGAGGACTTGCCAGTTCCTCGCGAAAGGCGATACCCGTGGAAAAAACATTTTTGCCTCTGTTGGGATTTGAACTCGAACCATATTTGGAACACAGATCCGGGTCATATTAAAGGTACCCAAAATGCATCAAGAAATAAAAAGTTTTTCATAAATAACTTTCGAAGAAATACAAGCTTTGTAAGATGCGACAAAAGCTCAGGACGAAAAGGTTTGATTCAGAAAAGAAGCAAAAATTATGTTGAAGGGGGTCTATCTCCCTCTGTTTAGGCGGGAAGGAAAATTTTACAGAAAATTTACTTAATTAAAAAAAAATTTCAAATCAAGTAATAGACATACTACTACATGCTATAATGTTTTTGAAAGCTAATACTTTGTTCTTTAACCAGCGTTTTAGTTTAAGCGAACGTAGTGAATAGTTTTTGAGTAATCAATTCTCAAAGCCAAAATTTAAAAAAAAAAACATCAATTTTTTTTTCAAATAAAATTTTTATAGAATTTTGCTTTTTGAAGGTCACTTTTTCTTTAAATAATTAATGAAATTATTTATTTTCTCTACGCATACTTTCAAAGTTTAAGGAGAACACTCGCACAGAAAACTTCTTCAAGGAAATCCTCGCACGAATCCTTCTGTAAATAAATAAAGCATACTCGGAATTGCAATGTAGCTTGATGGAACATTGTTTAACATGAAGAATAATCCTAGCTATCAGGCTTAACATCATAAGATATTTAACTTCAAAAAATAGTTTGAGTCATACCAACTCTTTGATCAAGATCACAAAATCCATCATATTATCAAAAATGGATTATGGCCTCATCATTTATGGCAAATGCGCAAAATCTCACATCCAACCAATTCAATCATCCTATCACACTGCAATCAGAACTAGCCTCAAAGCCTTCAAAATCAGCCCAATAAAGAATATCCTCGCAGAAGGAGGTTTTTCATCAATCGAGGAAAGAAAAGAAATCCTTACTTCAAGACTTGTATGCAAAATTCTTGACTCGTATGACTCCTCGATTCAGCCAAAATCCTACAACGGTCCAAGACACCATAAAAGCCACCAGCTCTCTGTATAACTCTAATGTTTGCGAGAAAAATTGGCCTTGAACCTAAAATAAAGAAAAAAGATTTTAACAATCACCCTCCTTGGCTATTTCTAAGGGAATCTATTAATAATGACCTAGCTTGATATAAAAAAGTTTCTACTCTTAATGTTGTATATCGTCAAAATTTTAACAAATTATTGAGCCCCTTCATTGAAAACAATTGGAGTATTCTACTCACTGACGGCTCTAAGTGTGAGGAAGGTACTTCTTTCGCTATTGTTGACTCTAACAATAATCTTCTCTCAGCAGAAAAACTATCTTCATTTTTCTCAATCTTCTCTGCCGAAGCCTTAGCCATTCTCAATGAACACTAACAACCGATCGAACTTCATTTGTAAAATTAGAGACAACGTCATCAAACTTGGAGAACGACCCAAGATTTTTTGGGTGCCAGGGCACATCGGCGTAAAGGGAAACGAACACGCAGACCGAGAAGTCAAATTTACTGCTAAAAACAACAATTAAGCTATCTCTAAATATCAGCCCACAAAACAAGATGTCTCGAAACTGACTAGCTCATATTTGAATAATCGGAAACTAGTAGTTTGGCCCCAATATCACCACCACTACTCCTCCATCAACCATAATCGCAACCCAGCTGTCTATCCAACCACTTACCTAGGAATTATGAACAAATGCTTCATCAGATTGAGAATTAGACACACACGCACAGCCATCTACTTAACAATGACCCACCACCCACAGGAACTTAAAAAACCTCCTTTACGTTCCTTCCGAACATAACATAAAAAATGTATTCAAAATCTCGAAAACATTTAACATACATAATATTATTTAACATTTGTTCTTTTTTAAACTCAGCTAAAAGCCCTGGTAGCTACCAGCTTTTAAGTATTGTTTTGTACATTCATGTGTATTTCAATAAATAATAATAATAATAATAATATTAATTTTCAGCCAAACACAGAAAAAACATTCTCAGTTTTTGAGAAACCAAAAAACTCAACTCAATTGCAATTTTATTTAGAAACATTTTCGTTTTTATTGGTTTTTTTTTTGGAAAGTAATTTTATTTACTTTATATTTAAATAAAGAAAATAAATTTATTCTTTTTTATTTCAATTTGGACTCAAGATTACTCAAAAATCATTCACTAAATTAATTTAAACTAAAATGTTGATTAAAGATCAAAAGATTGTCTTTTTAAAAATAGTATCCTTATGGACAGACACGGCTTGGTTGTTTTCAATATTTTTTTTTTAATTAAGTCATTTTTTAAAAATTAGCCTCTACTTTTTAAATGGAGGGAGATAGACTCCCCCCTTCCCCCTTTCATACGAATTTCTCCCTGACATGACCCAACCTATCCGTCTTGAGCTTTTGTCGCAGCGTATGCAAAACACCCTGTGTAAATCGCACATTGAAATAACTTTTGTTCATAACTTTTGTTTTTGATAAATTTAGCTTATGATTACTCTAAAAGATATTGTATCTTACAGTTGTTAAGCATTCACGACTAAAAACTGAAAAAAAAAAAAATATGTCAAGCAATAATGGTTGTAATCAGTTTTCAAATCGGAAAGTCAGGATACAAAAATTAACAGAATCAAATTGTGAGCCTCGTAACAAGCTTTCCTCCAAAAACATTTGCATCTCATTACAATCCACACACAGATTTGAAATTAAAACTCGATTATCATCTAAAAACTTCTCTTCAATTCTCCTTAGCCTTTATATACCATTTTGATTTGATAGACCCTGAAACGGGCGCCAATTATATGTATAAAAAAAGGCACAACAAAAAACCTTTGTACTTCATAATGATACCTCAAACCGTTCCATTCAATTACTCTCTTCTACAAAACATACCCAACAAAATGAATGAGTTATGTTTCAGAACATTTGAAAATGCGCAAGTCACAGGCTATAAGTCCATGACCATCCATAACTAATTGCTTCCTCAATGGAGACGTAACAACAAACTAATCAGCTATTTAAGTTTGTCACGTTCACAAAACCTCTGTTTGCTGACCAAACGACAAAGTTACATTCAAAATACCTTCTAGCCTCTCTAACCAACATTTAGATCTAGTAAACAAAGGCCACAAATTAATAATTGATGATTCACGGTTATTATTCGCGTGACTTACTTATACCATGTTTCCGGCAAACAACATTATCATAATTGCAATGATAAATAAAAACACTTAAATCAAAAAATATCGGCTATTTCCAATTTCTCTTCATCAACGTATTTATTATTATTAACAATATTCCTAAAATACATCCTCAACAATAACAATAACATTTTAATAACTACCTGAGCTCAAAACACAATGGGATTAAATGTAAACAAATCAAAACCACACCATAGCATAACAACCCACTTCTATTTTCATAATATGTTTATAATTGGGTCAATGTACCTGGTGTACTGTTATAGAGGAAGTGCATTTCACTCAACCGCATTGTGCATAGGAACAATTTGAAATTTAGAGAGACCACTTGGTGTCAAAACTCGAGTACCCTTAAGTACTTTTGTATTCTTGAAGAGGCTATAAATAAATTCCTATAAAATTAGTGTAGATTGTCGGTTTCTCTCTGTTGTACGTCACTCTGTGAGTTTTGCGAGATTTTTCTTTTTAATTTTTATTTGTTAGAATTCTTTTTCGTTTTGCAGTGATTGCCAGGGAATTGCAAAAACGTAAACCCATTTGCTTTTATAAACGCAAATTTCAAACAGGCACTTTGGTGTATACGGCGAATTGGATCTTCTGCACCTACTCTGACAGCTGGTAAAATAAACAACCTGTTTTTCGTGCCCCTCATCAATTCGCCTTGCGAAGAGAAAGAGAACTTCTCCGCAAGAGCAACAGTGGGAGTAAATTAGAGAAATGTTATTTAACAGAGTTCTGAATTGAATTCGCTTCGCTGTAAGTCGGATTTAATGTTACCAAACAACTGTTAACGAATGTTCATGTGGTAGTACGCTTCAGTTTTCATAGATGGCGGGCACGACGCTTTATGCTCTTTGAAGGACAGCGAATGCTTATGAAATTTGATTTCTTTGACATTTTGTCGCTGCCGGCCTTTAGATTGATAAGGAAATTCACTTTTCGCCAATCAAACTCATCAAAATGTGTAAAGTCTTTGCACAAGACCTTCGATCACACCGAAAAGCTGCTTCTTGCAATTTCATAAGTCCGTAACAAAGTTATCCAGCTCCAAGCTAAACCGGACTTCCGTTTCCAATTTGACTTCGATGAACCATAAATTTTGAAAAGTTTCACAGTCATGTACGTCTTCTACTCGACTATGGAATAAAATAAATGTTTAAATATTTTCTACCCTTTCTTCACAAAGCAGCTATGCTCTACATTGTTGATACAATAAATCTGAAAAGAAATCTTATTCACTATTCACTGTTAAAAATCAACAAGGGATAAATATATTCGCCTTCGCCATTGTTTTCTTTTTTTGCTTTTCTTTAACGTTGACTGGTCCCTATTCCTCAGACCGCTTTTGTGGCGCCACTCTCACTTTTCTCGTTCTAGGTAGTCGTTCTGTTATTCACTTTTTCGTCTGTTTACTTTTTCAACCTACATTACGGAATCGCAGCGGGGGTGCTCTCTCATTCGATTCTGTTATCTTATATTGCCTGGTGCCTGGCCTGGTCTGTTTATATCCATGGGAAGTCCACCAAATGGCACACGACAAAGAAGGCACTTTTCAGTTTCGCCCGTTATGTTTTCGCCCCACTGTTCTAGTGCTGCCTTTCCCGTTGTGTGTTGCATGAATTCGACTATCATGGCGGCAGAAGAAGTTGCCGCTCAGTCTTTAAAGCGGCGCGTCTGAGTTCATACACAAGGCACTATACAAATTTCTCATTGTTGCGGCGGCGGAACATTTTTTTTTAGGACGGATATTCTAAACACTATTGCAGTGTCGGTTTATTATTTTTGTAAGTGTTTTTTTTTCTTCTCTTCCCTCAAGAGTATGGAGAACTAGCAAGTCTCGGTTTCTAACTTTTTTTTCTTTTACTTTCTTCGAAAAGCATCCTTCGTGTGTTTGTGTGTGTAATTACAACTCGTGTTGTAGAAATCATCGAAATATCAATCAGTGTCACGAGTTGCTTTCGCTATTATTATTTTGTTCCTTGGTGCAAGAATCTCCCATATACTAGTGAATGAAAAGTAATATTTCCAGAAGAAACAATAATCTTCTAATCCATAACGAACACACAGACACGAAGAAGGTACAGAGCGGCGGAACTATTTGTAGTGGGGTGGCAATCGATCGATGGTATGCACTTACGAGGAAGTGCTTGTAACACTACAATACTGTGCAACACCACAAACGCGAGCTCACGGAATAAAGAGTTGTTGTTGCAGAGGGGGCGGAAAGTTCATGTCGAAAGAATTATTTTACCCATTTTCTATTGAAAAAGCGACTAATTGGAGATTTTAAATTAACGAAAGGCGTTGATTGATTTAATGTTGAGAAAGCAATTTCCATTCAGTGTGAGGTTTTAAGTTTGTTCTGTTAAGGAAAAAAAAGAATCTTTCTCCAGTTTGATTACTTCTTCTTTTCTTCTTGTGTTTGTGAAACGTGTTAGATGTAGCAAATGAAAACACCTGATTAAATATTTCTTTGAGAAAAGCATTTGCACAAAGGATGAAAGAATAAATTTGTGTATTTTGATAAAAGCTTCTGGGTTTATAAGAAGTGTGAAAAAAGTGTTGTGTTGTATTTCTTAATGGCTTACTAAGGGTTGTGAAAAGCAGGAATCTGATATTTAAAAATTTCATTCGGATAACTTTTTAATCTAAATGGTGAGTAAAATTTAAAAATGATTAAATAAAATAAAAAATGGCGCCCAATGCAAAGATCATTTTTGAATTTTTTTATTTTTTGAAATGTTATAACGAGGTACGCAAACCTTAAACAAAACAAGAGAGTAAATGTCAAAAGTTGAAGGCAGTGCCGTGAATTTCTTAATTTTTCGAGTAGTGCTGTAGTTGCTGGATACTGTGATAAACAATCGCATTTCAAGAGGAACACATTCTCAGTCTTCCTCTAGAAATTGGTAGAAAATACAAGTTTCTTCCATTTCATCACAAACTATGGCTAGGAGAAATGCACAAGGGCCCGGCTTCTATTGATGAGTTTGATGTACCAGTGCCAGTTTATTTATATATTTGGGTCTCATTTGTATATGTCTTCTTTTATAACAGTAAGTGCTTAACATATACGAATCAAATATTCAATGTCAAACCATTGAGTCAAAAAATTGGAAAAAATTAGTTAACTAACCCCAAATAATCATCTGGCACTTTACCTAGTTTTCGATATCCAGGGGCTAGATTCTGCAAGAGTAAATTTTTATTGTGTACACGAAAAGTTCCGCACACACTCTAATTTGGATTTCGCAATTGTGAAGGTGAGTTTTTTTTGACAGAAGACGTGTACTTCAAATTTACTCACGGTCTTTCAGAACGTGAGTTTTCAGAGGGCCGTGAGTGTGAGTTTTTTATACTCACTCCTGTGGAATCTAGCCTCAGGACAAAAGATTATAGAAACAAAAGGACATTATTGATCAGTACCACCCAGACATGTTGGAGTATATCATTACGTCAACATTAAGATCCCTAAAAGACAAAAAGTAAAGGCAGGGAACAAGTTGCGTATAAAACGCCAAAAATTGTTTTTTCTAATTACGAGTATCTCCATAACAAAGTGCATCTTCGACAAAACACGATATGAGGAGATTAATCAGCTTAATTTTGTAAATGTGGTACCTGTGACGTGATGGTAAGCATGTCTACCTGATAACCCAGAGGTTCGAGGTTCGAATCCCAGTTGAGGCAGAAATGTTTTTTATCGCCTTTCGCGAGGAATTGGCAAGTCCTCCGTTAGTAAATTCATTGCCATGAAAAGCGCTTTCTCAATTAACCGTTCGGAACCGGCAGAAAATTGTAGGTCCCCTCCATTCCCTCACAAGTCACAAGGCATTGTTGTGAGAAATGCACTAGGCCCAGAGGCTTCTCGCTCTGTTGCGCCACCCTATTTATTTTTACTTTTTTTTTAATGTTGTAAATGCATCATACAAAAATCGTAATGAATTCAGTAGCTTCAGTTGAAACTATTAATTGAATTGAGTCGATTCACCCTTGGGATGATCACTAAATCCCCGGTTGACCTTACTTTAACTATTTTTTTGCAAAACTCAAATTTTCACTGGAAGAAATTTAGGAACAAAACTGAAAAACTGTTTACAGCCTCAACGAAACTGAAGAAACTTTCTACTGTCTCAACGAAGGAAGTATTCTTTTAAAAAAATTTATTGTTTTCGAAATACAATCGATAACATAAATCAAGCTTTTCCAAAAATGGCCTGGGTTGTTCCTTTGAATCAAACGGACAATGATCAAGCTTACGTAATAAATTAGTAATTTGGTTTTTCTAACTAACGTTTTTAACACCAGTCAGTAAGTAAGGAAGTAAGTAAGTAAGTCCTTTTTTACTATTTCTTAAAATTCCTTACCACAAAAAAGAATCGAAAGGATCTAGCGCAATAGCAAGCTATTGACGTAACAAATATGTGTTCGGTTTTTCTAAAAGATCAATAAAAAATTAATAAACGCTGATCTAGTGTATAGCATTGGCGCTGGACGCCACTTATTAGATGCAGAAAGTATGAGATTTAAAGGTATTGTACTTTCATAGGTAAGGTAGTGGTAGGGTTGCTCAAAAAACATCGATACATCGAAAACATCGATGTTTACTATTCGATGTATCGAATAAATCCGATGTTTCGCACCCCTTCGATGTTTACCGATGTATCGATGTTTTTTTATTCGATACATCGAATGAAGCAAGTATTGAAAAGACTCATTCAAAGTGCCAAATCTACAGTTAAATTTATTTCATATCAGTGGGATGGTGTATTTCGTTCGATCCATATTGAATAAGGCAAGCATCGTACAATACACACTCACAACTCACAGTTACAGTACCTAACCAAATCGATTTCAGTTTTCTGTTTATAGCGGGGTTCAGACTATTAAATTTGTTTGTCAAATTTGTTGGATGAAAAGTTTGGCGGAAAAAACCCATTGCGTTCACACTCATCCAAATTGTTGTCCAACTTCATTCTGGTCTGAATTTCAACCACGAAGGACATAGCAGTAGCAGAGCAATTTAGGGATGAAATTTTAGAAAAGCAAGAAAAACAAAAGACAGTGTGTAGGAACTAAAGAGGTAAACTACCTGAAAACATCATAAATGTGCACAATACTATAATAAAACCTGCCCAACAAAAAAAAAAAAACATTTTTTCCTTGCGAGGTGCACTGCCTAAAACCCTAATAAAATTCATTATCAACCCAACAAAGAAAAAAAAATTTTGCCTTGCGAGGTGCACTACCTGACACCATCATAAATCCCTCTTTCAATTTACCTACCAACCGAACAAAGAAAAATATTCTTTCCGTGCGATGTGCATTACTTGAAAACATTTTTGAAATGAAATTTCTTCCAAGTTTGACGACTTGCGTTCACATTCATCCAACTTGTTGTCCAACTTTCAAAAATATCAAAAAAAATTGAAAACCATCCAACAAACTTGACAAGCCTGTTGATGAGCGGCCACATTATCAAATTTGTTTGACAAACTCGATGCTTGACAAACAAATTCGATAGCATGAAACCCCGCTTATGTTTAATTCATGTCATACATAAAATGCTCTGTTCTCCTTTACTTTATATATCGAGAGATAGACTACACGATTTGCAGCTGCACACGCGACGCGTACGCTTTGCTCAAAAAACATCGATACGTCGAAAACATCGATGTTTTTATGCGATGCATCGACAAACATCGATGTAAGGTTACGATGTATCACATCGAATAAAACATCGATGTTTTTTTTCCATGAGCATCCCTAGGTAGTGGTACTCAAAATTGGTAACTTTTCGTTCACTAACCGCTTTGGGTATCAGAATTCTGTTATGTTTAACGAAAAACTGAAGGATAGCGTTGACGATGTGTCTGTGTACGAAACGAAACAAATCAACATTACAAACTGCAGCACTATTTGCAAAGACCGTCGCCTGATACACCCACAAGACACACGATAAAACAATTGGCAAACAACAATAGCACACGGTTATCCGCACAGACGGCCATCCACTTACCCAAAACGGCTCTCAAATCGACTTGATTGCGGTGTTTTGAAAGGGAAAGGGTAGTTGTTTCTATGTACTTCCCATTAGCAGAGTTTTAAAACATGATTTCAATTTCAAGAAATTAATTTGGAAAACGTGGCATATGGAATACAGCTGATTTCACTTTAATAACGTCTCCAAGGTGTCGTAAATTAATCAAATTTGAAGCATTTGCAAATGAAATAACTACTTGGCATTTTGCATTTTCACTCCTAAAATTATTTGATTCTTGCAAGTTTGAAATTTCCATTTAACTTTCATAGTATCAACAATAGAGTAGTCGTTTACTATGGTGTCCGTAATGAAAAGTTAGTTATCTGCTTCTGATAAGGGTGTTTCGCGGTTCGAATGAAAACAGAAAATAAAAAATGTTTTTCAATAGTTATCGCCTTCGCGAGGAGTTCGCAAATCCTCCGATAGTTAATTCATTGCCATGAAAAGTGCTTTCGGGATCGGCAAAAAACTACTGGTTCCCTCATTCCTCTCATGGATGTTGTGTTTTTTTAAGCCAAAAGTCAGTGGTGTAAAAATTCCCCTTGTTAACAACAAAAAATCTTGTTGTTGTGTTGAAAAAGTCATATTAGAGACAGGATTTTTATACTGTGCGTCTAAAATTTTAAGCACCTATTGGAATGAAGAAGCTGTAGTAGAACGTTTTTTTCAACTCGAAACTGTCCCATCATTGGTTTAAAAAAATAAATACAACTCATTTTTACACAATTTCCTGTTTTTCTATAAAAAAAAAGTCCAACATTTTCTCCAGAATTTTTTTTTTTATTAAATATTAAAGTTATGAAAAAGTATTTTTTTTTTTATTTTTTAAAAGTTAACAAAGATTTTCACTTCAATTTTTAGTGCTTAATTCAGAATTAATAAAAGTAATGATTTAAGAAAAAGGAAGTCTTAAAAGTGTAAAATTGTATAAGAATTAGTAAAAAATTTACCTTTCTTCAAAATTTTGATTATGAAACTTGACTACTTACTAAGTTACCATTAGTGAATGTGAACAACTCGAAATTAAAAATTGATTGCAGAACAACGTATTAGCTGATTTTAAATAATTTCTTTCATTATTTTATGAAATTGATCCTTCCATTTAAACGGAAGGAATTTGACTACCCCCCCCCCCCTTCGCACACGAGTTCTTTTTTTGTTTCAATCCAATCTATCCGTCCTGGGCTTACGTCCCAAGCCCAAACAAAAGTGTGTTATATTTAACAACTTATGAGTTTTCATTTCTTACAGATTTTTAAAATATGTAACTGTTGAAATTAAAATTTTTATTCATTGTTTCAACGTTGCAAATGCATACCTACATTTTGTGGAGAACCAACGATAAAATTGGACTTTATCGCTTGATAGTTTCAATCACATAAATAATGATTTGTTTTCTAAATGGACATACAAGTAATGGTTGATAGGAGTGCACTACGAACTCGTTGCAATTAAAAAATGTTTCTAAATAAAGTTTTATTCAAATACTCATTTATGAAAATCTTTGCTGACACTTTCAAAGGAATCATTCATTCTTTTTCTGCCGAAAAAAGTTTGTTTACGTAATATTTGAAGTTTGTTGCTATTGAGCGTCAAAAACGTAAAAATGTTTTTATTTGTTTTCTATACAGAGTGTTTTGCATATGGTAGCCGAGTTTTATTGGGAATCTATATTCACTTATATTCACTTAAGCAAAACATCGCAAGACATCGCTCATGGAAAAACAAAAGCTCCTGAGTGAATATAAGTGAATAGCGTAAGTGAAGTGGACAAAAATAACTCACTTGCAGAAGTAAACAACAGGGATGGTTGGTAAATGGAGTTTAAATGAAAGTGAACTGGGTAGGTGAATATAAGGCGTGTTTTTTTTCACAAGGATGTTATGTACATAACATGATATCCAAAAAGAAACGCTTCGTTTTTTTTTTATTTGTGGGTTGGTGTTCTCGATCAGTTGTCAAACCAATAAAAGGCAACAAATGAATTTTTTTTGGCAAATTCACACAAAAACGCAAAAACTGTTTGTTAAAAACCTTAAGCAATTGTATAGAGTGGAAAATAAAAATGATTTGTAGTGAAATTAATGCAGGTAAACAATTTTTTTGCCTGTTTTTTTTGTTAGTTTAGAAACGTCAAAAATAGGTTCGTTCACAAAGGTAACAAGGAATTTCTCTTGACTCTGTTTACATGCTGGGGTTGAATTTATATGAGATTGTGATTTAGATAGAATTAGCTTTGAAAAAAATGCTAACATTCACACAAAAACGTGAAAAGAAATATGCAAAAAGTGCTTTCAGTCAATAATTAGAGCTATTACGTTGTTTTATGTATCTTAATATACATTTACAAATCTAACTCTTGAAATCAATGAAATTCTAAAAATATGCAACTAAATTGCGGAGTGTAAGAGTGGGCATACGATTTTATTCAGTTACACATTTGTGAACAGACCCTTTGCCACCCATTTTGTTTTTGTTCGAGATACATGAAAGTCTCTAGACGCACCAACATTGAAAAATGAAAAGTCGAAAAACTCATTCGATACTCGAATAAACGTCAAAAGTCTATCCCCGACCAAATCTTAACCATCGTTTTATCCATAACATTGGTTGTCGGGGATGTTGTTTTTGCTTTGCGTGTAAAATGATGTTATGTACATAACAGTCCTGTGAAAAAAACACGCCTATAGCCATACAAAGCGTTTTATTGAGACTCGCAAGTGAAGTGAATATAAGTGAATATAGAAACTCCCAATAAAACTAGGTTGGTGTGACAAAAGTTCAGGGCGGATAGGTTGGTCCAAGCAAAAAAAAAAAAATTGTATGCGAAGGGGATCTATTTTTCACTCCGTTTATGATAGGGAGCAATTTTATTTAAAAAAAAATTACTTATTTTTTTTAGAATAAAAGTATTAAAAATCAACAACGCCGTGCCGTTTACTACCACAAGCTAAAGTGATTTTAAAAGCCAATAGCTTGATATTTGTTAAAAATTAAAGTTCTAATTTGTTAATTGGTTAATTTCACGAACGATTTTTGAGTATTGAAGCGTCAAAGTAAAAATTTTGAAAAAAAAAATTTTTTCTAAACATTCTCTAAAACTTTAATTTAGTTATTTATTTGAATATTAATATCTAACACAGTAGAAGTACACTTTGCCTCATTAAGAATCACATTTTCTTTCAATAGAAATTAATGCTCCTATTAGTTTTAACTTAAACACCACAAAACCGAACGAGAAAAATTTCTTAGTTTTTGAGAAATAAAAAAAAAAGCTACTTTTCCAAAGAAAACGGTGGCTTTTCCGGACCAAGCACCTTTAATTTTTTTTCGATTTTCTCTCTGTGACTCAAAATTGATATTTGCATTGATTAAAGATAAAGTGACCCATAATAAAGTAAAATTTAAAACAAATTAATTTGAAAAAGAAAAATGGATTTTCTTATCAAAATTTTATTTATTTTCACAAAAACTATTCACCAAAGTAGCTTTAACTTAAAAGCCAATTAAGGGGTTAGGCTACCCTATAGGGTGAAAAATAGGCTTTTTGGGGACTTTTTTCAGCAAAACTACAAAATTAATCGAGATAACTGAAACGTGATTTTATTATTAATATCAATGACTGCTGACAATAATTTTTTTGAAGCGATTTATTAAAAAATGGCGGCTGCGCAGCGTTTTTGCGACGACGTCTTTCTTTTTTTTTTTTGAGGTCCACGGCTGGATTAACACCAGACCATGTAAGGTAATGTAATTTTTTTGAATAACAATAAGCAAATGGATTTTTTCGATTATATGTACTAGCTGCTATAGAAGTACGTAGGATTTTGCGATATATTAATTTTTGGCCAAATGGCTTCCTTCTAAAAAATTGTCATAAAATTGTTAATAACAAAAATGAACTACGCAATATAAAAAATACGTAATATAAAAAACAAGAATTGAAAAATATAATATTGAGATAAGCCCTGTTCACACTGTACAATCAGTTGGACAGACTTCGTTTGATGGAAGTTGGATGGTCTGATGTAGTTTTCGTTCACACTTATCAAGCTTGTCGTCCAGCTTTATGTCACATACCCTTCCACTCCCTCCATATTCTAGATTTTCTAGTTGGACAAGCGGTCGTATGAAGGGTTCACACTATCAAGCATTGGTCGTTCAAACCTAAGTCTGTCCAACTAAATGTACAGTGTGAACAGGGCTAAAACCGCGTTTAAGGCTTTGAGTAGTAGAAAATCGTGAATAATTTTACAATACTTTTAATCTGCGATCTGATCTAGTCTAGACTAGTCAGGAAATAAATATTTTCAATAACAACTGTCGTATACATGCTCTACTCCCCGAACGTACCTTGCCCCTTGCGCTCACAAAAGTAGCACGCTGCGGACCAGACAGCCTTGTACTTAAATTCGAAAAGTACAAAAAATTCGAGTACCTAAAAGCTTTTCTCGGCCATAATCTTTTCGGACATCATTTTTGAGGTCCTAAGAGACCATTTGCAATAAAAAAAAAAAAATCGATTTTTCGAAAATTCAACGGTGGCTTAAAGAACTAAGTATAAGCTTGCAAAAACACTATAGTATGTGGTAGTATGTACCTTTGCTGATTTCAAATAGTTTTTTTTTTAAATTGTCCCTCTC
Organism: Melanostoma mellinum; assembly: GCA_914767635.1. Classification (NCBI taxonomy): domain Eukaryota; kingdom Metazoa; phylum Arthropoda; class Insecta; order Diptera; family Syrphidae; genus Melanostoma; species Melanostoma mellinum. The sequence goes on along the minus strand of OU612060.1, from coordinate 19,219,236 downwards.
GAGATAGACCCTCCGTACATTTATTTTTTCTGTCTCGACCGAAACAATACATGTCGTGAGCTTTTGTCACACCCAAAACACCCTGTACAACAAATAGATTTCAAAAAGTAACTGATTTAAAATCTCTTTAAGAAGTTGTGGTTGTGTAAAGGTTAACATATATGTTTCTTTTCGTTAACGCTCATGTGCAAACTCAAGGCATATTTGAATTTTGCTTTTTTTCATTAATCAAATGCAACATAATCACCTGCCTTACAAGTCCTGCCTTACCAATTTTAATTGAACTGTATTTTCGAGTTACGATGAAATAACACTTTAACATTTTCTGTTTCAAACTTTTGGAACAAACCATAGACTGCCCGAACCAAACTCAAAAGCTCTACTTTCTTTAAAGTATACGTAGTTGTTAACAAAAAATGTATAATTACATAGAATAGTAAAAAATGCCTTGTTTCCATTAAAATATCAACTCATACTTTCAGCTGGACTGGACTGCGTAATGACTGCCTATTTAAAGTCAGCTGATACTATGACTATCCCAGTTTCCAGGTGAATGACGAAAAAACTTTACTAGATACTCTCTTAGTGAATGACTGCAACTATTGAAGCATTCCTTCACAAGTTCTTAATATGTTATAAGACATCAACTATAAGAGTTCGCTAGGTATTTCTTTACAATAATTTACCATCAAAGTGGCAAAGGTATACTTTGCTACAAGTACTAGGTGACCTATTTTTTAACCCTCCCAAAAGCCTCCCAACAAATCATTGATTCTATGCAAAATGAAAAAACACATACTCCAGAAAATACACACTCGCTTTGAGAGACGAGCACGAGTATAGGAAAGTTAAGGACCTGAAAATCAAATTCCAAAATCTTTTCTGTAAAAAAATAGTAAAAACTATTATTTCATACTTTTTTTATCTACCAATTGTATCTGAATCTTTTTTTAAGGAATGAGTTCTTATTGCCTTTTTATATACTTCAGTTATTATGAAAACAAGTCCCAACTTTTTTCATTTAATTTGAGCCACTTGCTTTCCTATCTAATCACTTATTAGCTTTTGTTGAAATAAATGTGTTCTCCTCTCCCCAAGTGGCATATTCATGTCATGACTGCAACCACATTAAACGAATCACCTTGTGTGTCGCGTTGTAGGTACGCCCCCTTACAAAAAATTATTCCAAAAACTTTCTTCCAAAACTATAATCGTATCATGGCTATCTACCTTTCCCACAAACAATCTAAACTTAAATCACGATTTAATGGATTTTTAAAGTTATTTTCGATTTTAAATCAGAAACTGTAAGCTACGTTCACTACATTCGCCTTCATTGAGATGCCATACAACTTTTCAAGTTGCCATGGGGCAAGTTTATTGATCTAGACGGCAGAAGAACAGATAAACTTACAGTAGTCGAATGAAGGTATGAGGAAGACACTCGTACACAGGTAATGTGTATTGATTTTATTTCACATTATTGAAGATGGAAGAGAAATGCCATCCATTTTGAAAAAGGAACTGATGCATTTTTGATGTCCTTTAAATTCGATCCGCTATATGGGGTCGATGGCATTACGAAGGACGTGTTGGCGATAGGTATAATGACCACGAGCGCACGTTTCTTACAGGTTAAATTATTTAAGAGAAAATTCGAAGGGGTTCCCTTGGAACATCAATTTATTGAATTACCATATCTGTGCTCAAAAGGCAAAGGCTCTTAAGTCGACTTAAGTGGTTTTAGCTGTTTATCCATTTCTTATATATTCTGCCCACAAACTATTTTTCTTTTTTACCCTTGTTGATTAATCTTTGAAAACAAGAAAGTTATGACCTTTTGTAAAATGGCTTAAGTTTAATTCGTAGGATTTTGCAAAAGGTAAAACAACTTAAGTAGAGGATGATTCGTCTTATGTATCAATTTATTTTGTTTATCATATAATAGGCAGAAATTATTTGGGTAAAATATCTTAAGTTCGATATGAATCAATAAAGTAAAATCGCTTATGTCGACTTAAGATATCTTATATTTTTAAGAATATCTAATATTTACATTTACATTTACATGAAACCTACTCCACACATAAATCTTTGCTCATTAAAGTAAAATAGCTTAAGTTGACTTAAAACTCAAATCAATTAAAAATACGAATTGGAAGAACATCTTAGGATACTTAGTATATGAAAAACTGAAAAAGTTGTTTTTGTAAAAGCACTTAAGTCAAAAAAACATTAAAAAAAGCATTAAATACTCCACTTATCAAAATCTAGTTTTACTATTTAAATAATTGTGTATATAAAGGCAAGACTACTGAAAACTGTTTCTTCACATCCTTCTTAATTTTTTTCAAACAAATACTGCAAGTTAAAAATCCACTTTCTGAAAAACTATGAAAATAGAGTTAAGAGCTTTTACCTTTTGAGCACAGATATAATCCATACTGACACTATACGAGAGAATCTCTCTTCTATTGACAGAATCGGATCATTGAGATTGAGGCCATGCTAATGAACCTCTTGAACAAACAACGTGTCTAACCGATAAATGTCTAAAAGTCTAAGATAATGAATGATGATTGACATTTTCATTTTCTGTGGAAAAAAATAGCACTTCTAGTTATTGTGGCGCCAATTTAACCTAATTAAGACAGTTGCTTCCAATTTCCTTTTCCAAACAACAATTCAAAGGGAAATTGCTATAAATCGGACTTTTTAATGTTTCCTCCCATTGCTGGTTTGATAGTCAATCGATACGATGATAAATAATCTTTCAACAGAGACAGAATCCCTCAGTGAAAAATATAAATTTCAACATAATCCACAAGAACACTCGAGTAATCAAAAAAGAAAGGTGAGGAGCAACAGAATGGAACATCTGCACTCAAATTTATCGCTGCGATTAAGTGATTAATTCCTCCTCCTCCTCGAGCCAAACAAATTGTGCAGGTGTTAATGGGCAAATTAAATAAACAGCATGTGCGGTGAGTGTTACAAAAAAACAAACCAACTCGAACGGGTGCATAGAGGAACAAAGAGAAAAAAATAGAAAGAAAAAAAAGGAATAAAAACATTTATTAGTATTATGCTGCACCATAACTGTCTGTATTGATGATGTCCTTAGAATGATAAATAAGTTTAAAACTGATATAATGAAGGTTCGGTTTTGTAAGGCATCGGGTGGTAGTGGTACCCGGATTAATGGTGCGTATCTTTTGTTGTCAGTTTCTGATAAATGGGGTCAGGTGCTGGTGTTCAAAAAGCGTTATGAAAGGACATTGTTAGCAAACGGGAAATGAAATGGAAAAAAGGTCAATATATTTCCATTTGCGGATGGATATTGACAGAGAATCGATTGAAATAGAGGAAAATAAAAATGTTGGATAGTTAAAGACTTTGATAAAGATTTTAGGACCAAATTTGATGAAAGGGTTTATTTCAGAGTGTGTGTTTTTTTAACTGACCGGATTTCTATCGAATTATTTTACGTAGCCTTCAGTTGGTGTATAGAATACCCAAGTCATGGTTTTTTTTTCGAAAACGAAAGGTTTTGACAAGTTTCCGGGAAAAATTTGTTGGTCATTTTGATTAGTGTCTAGGGCCTGCCGGTTACGTGATTATTTTTTAGACTACGCCGATAACGGCAAGGTTCGAGTCTTAGAAGCAATCAATTGCTTTTTCACGGTTATTGTTTTTCGCGGGTTATTAAGAGTGTATCTGAGAGCGATTACACTGCCTTGAAAAGCGCTTTCTTACTTAGCCAATTGGAATTGGCAAAATTTTGTAGGCCCCTTCCATTCCTCACTAAGCGATGGTTGAGATAAATCAGCTAGACCTTGGAACATAGCGAGCGCTGTTCTGCCACCTTATTTAATTTAATTTATAGCAAAACAAAATGGCTTACTTTATGTTAAGTCTACATTGGGTGAACCAGAAAACCTTTAGGTACCATCTTCCGCAACTAAAATCAAACTTAAGTTAGAAACTTTGTTATGGAACCTGATTATGATTACATATCAGTCGAGTGACTTCGAAAACTATGAATTAAACTTCAATGTCGGTCATCAAAATAATAACCTCATGCCAAGGGGGGTTGAACTAGTAGTTGTCATTATTTCTTACATCTGTTGTTTTCGATTATTTTTACATGTCAACCTCACCCACTCTCAAAATGACAGTGTCGTGTGTAGTTTACTCCCACAAATTTTGTTCGGGTGGTACTTTATGTTTGTATCGACATCAGCTATGATTAGTTACTCCAAGCGTTTCTGAGTTGTGCAGGAAACTTTGTTCGCATGTGTTTCCTTCTTTTTAAAAAATATATTCATACATAAAAAAGATAGATTCACAGTCGAATCGTGCTTAAAAGGCTTATTTTTTTTACTTTTAGTGTTCACGAATGTGAAGTTTTTTAAATAAAATTTTACATGTCATACGTGAAGAATCACCGTTTTGTTTCTGCATCACTTGTTTTACTTTCGAATAAAACTTTAAAAGCCAGCAACTTTCGCGAGCTACAAAAACAACCCATTTGTAATAGTTAGCGAAATTGCATGAAAAAAGCTTTTGACGATACCGTCGATGCAAAACGAATGAACGACAAACGTCAAAAAAAAAAAACGGAATCTGGGCCCGATAGCAAAAAAACCTCAGAGAATTTAGTTTTCCGACAGCATTCGAGGGATCATGCATTCCTGGATCACTTTCGAGGTAGTCAAAGGGGTGAGTAGAGCCAAGCAAAACTTGGTCACGCTACAGACACAAATACTTCTTCCCATCCCACAATTCTTCGTTTCGTAGCTTGTAGCCATTTGGAAAGACTTACGCGTAAATAATGAACGCATAGCCTTAGCCATATACAAAGGACCAGTTTCTTTGACTGACCCTTGACAGAGAGCACATTCAATTTAGTCCAGCAAAATTATGAAGGAGCTAAGGTTGGAGAGTAGTTAGGAGTTACACTACCATTTTCTTGTTAAAAAAGGATGCTCCCTACAGTTGTTAAATAAGGTTCAAATATTTTTGTATTTATAAAGGGTGTTTTTTAAGACCAGTGGTTTTCAATATGACAAAAATTCTTTTGGTCAGTGACAGCTACTTGATTTATGCACAATTTGGTTTGATATTTCATAAAATTAATTGACTTATGGATTATGGTGGGTATCTTATTTGTACTGATTAGTTGCGCAGACAAAATTCTATAAAAGAAGACCCGAAATGGTTCACCCGCCATCGCACGCAAAAATAGGAGCGCACCCATGCACTTAATGTAAGATTTTGAGATAGGATCTTCGTTTCCAACTCGTGCAAGGCGAACGACCATCAAGCGCTACGCACGTTAGGTGAATTAGCCCAAAACGAGATCCCACCAATTTCGAATTTTACGAAAATTTTGCTCAGCGATGAAGCTCACTTTTGATTAAATGTGTACGTTAATAAACAAAATTGTCGTCTTCAGAGTCATGATAATCAACGAGCTATTGTTGAGTCGCGCGCCGTTACATCCTCAAAAACTTACTGATTGGTATGCTCTTCCTTCAAAAATGAACCCGACAATTTTTCTGAATTGAAGGATATTGAGTTGGACGAACTTTGATTCCAACAACACGGCGCTACAAGCCAAACAGCATACGAAACTATCAATTTATTAAAGAAAACTTCTGGTGAGCGTATTACCTCGAATCGGGAGCTTGAGGCAAGGCTTCCAAGATCGGGCTATTAAACAACGCTACAAACAACGCTTTTCAGCGCAGATAAGCTCCAGACGTTTTGAAAGAGAATATTCGACGCGTTATAGGTTATAGCTGACATAGGGCCCAAAGTGCTGCAAAAAGTGGTCGAAAACTAGCCCGATAAGAACTAAAGGCTAAGGTACTCATTCTTTTGAGTTCAGGTATCTTATATCAAACGGTCGACAAAAGTGCGAAGCTGATGCTGTACTTTCTTACATGCGATTATAAGTCCTATAAGGCAGGTTTTGCAATCGTGAAAAAAAAAATCGAGATAACAATTAAATATGACATTTTTGACATTTTGTTTGCCTGCTCGTCCCATCGCTTAACTATCGCATATACCCAAAATTTTCGAAAGCATATTGTATGAAAACTTGAGTTTTCGTTGCAAATCTCTCATTTCCCCTAGACAACACGGGTTCCTCAAAGGCAGATCAACAACAACAAACCTCGTTGACTTTGTCTCATTTTCTCCTTTCAGCTTTGGAGAATGGAAAGGAGGTCGATGTAATTTCAACTGACTTTAGTAAAGCTTTCGATAAAATCTCTCACAAACTTATTCTTTTTGTTAAGATGGATTTCCTCTAATTTAGAAAACCGTTTTTACAGCGTTCGGTTCAGATCCGATTTATCCAGCCGCTTTCGAGCTACATCCGGTGTTCCCCAAGGCAGCTATTTAGACCCTCTCCTCTTCATTCTCAGTATTAACGACATTGAAATGATCATCAAACACTCCTCTATCTCTTTCTATGCGGACGATACTAAGTTTTACCCAGTTTGCCCAGTAAGTATGGGCAGTCACTCGTCCATTTTCCAAGCCGAAGTCTTTGACATTAACGAATGTTCGAAAATAATATGTTCATCGAACACAAAAAATAAAACAATATTCAATTTTTCAGACAGCCAAGCTGCACTAAAGGCGTTAAGCTCACCTGTTATAAGATCCAAACTAGTCCAAGAGACAGTCATGTCGCTCTCTGAACTAGCAAGGAAAAACACTGTAATCCTCCACTGGATCCCAGCACACAGAGGCTATGATGGTAACGAGAAGGCAGACATCTTAGCTAAAGACGGCGCATATAAACCATTCGTCGGTCCTGAACCCTTCTGCGGTGTAAATAAAAGCACCTTCAAACATACTGCCAAGAACATCCTACTAGAGGAATCAAATAAAGCTTGGAGTAACTCATCTGGCCAAATCTGTTCAAAATACTTTTTGCCAGAATATACCGAAAAAACATCAAAATTCGTACTGAACCTCAATAGGAAAACCCTAAAAATTTGCACTGGACTACTAACCGGTCACTGTTCCTTAAACAAACATCTTCACCAAATGAGGCTGGTAGCGCATCCCATCTGTAGACTATGCCTCGAAAATGAAGAAACATCTCTGCACATTATTACAGAATGTCCAGCACTTTTCCGCCTTAGAAAACAAATACTTGACTATGAGATCATCCCCTTAGATAAACTCAAACTCATTCACCCACAGAAGATTGCTAACTTCTGGTTCAATTCAGGAGCAGGAGAACTGCTCTGAAACCTCACATGGGCTGGCACAATAGGTTTCATTCAGACACCGCAGTGCCCGGAGCTGAGCAAGCTCTACCCGTCCCCCAAATCTAATCTAATCTATCTAATCTAAGTTTTACCGAGTCATTTCTTCTTCTGAAGACTCTTTCCACCCCCAACAGGATCTCGACAATTTTTCAATATGGTGCTCCAAAAACAGCTTGGAGCTAAATGTTTCCAAGTGCCAATCAATAACCTTCTCACGTAAACGCATCAAATCTACTCCCCGTCTCTATCTCCTATCAGGTGATCCGGGACCTTGGGATTATTTGCGACCGTGAGCTGAATTTCCTCAAACATATCGACGATATAATCCTTAAGGCAAACTCAGCACTTAATTTCGTAAAACGATGGTCCAAAGAATTTGCAGGCCCTTACACAACCCAATCCCTTTACATTTCATTTGTTCGTCCGCTTCTTGAATACGCTTGTCAAGTCTGGTCGCCTTTCCAACAAGTGCACATTGCCAGAATTGAGAGCATACAACGCCGTTTTCTCCGTTTTGCTCTTCGAGGTCTTAATTGGAGTAATCCCCTGATATTACCTCCTTATCAAGACCGAATCAAACTCCTAAACCTAAATACGCTGAAAGATCGAAAGAAAAATATTTGACGTTCTCTTCATTCGCCGAATCCTCACAGGTACCATTGACTGTCCAGTCCTTAACGAATCTATTTTTCTAAACACTAACCCTCGTAACACCCGGAATCCCCGTCTCTTCTGTCTTCCCACCCATATCGAACCTCTTACGGCTCCAATGAACCCATCTCGCGAATGCTGAGGAATGTCAACTCCCACTCTTCTTGTTTTGACTTCAATATGAGTACTACCTACCTAAAACTTCGTCTCCTAAGCCGTACAACTAGTTAGTAAGTCTTAGCTATTAAGTTTCTTAGTTTGTAAGTCAATAGATTGTATTATGGGGGTTTTGTCCCCACCAAAATTAAAAAAAAAAATGTCTGTCTGTCCGTAATGGATCTACAGCCTGAACTGCTTGATCGATTTTATTGTCTGTACCTGCCACATATAACCTTCATAATAACACTTATTTTTCTCGAAAACAGCTCAAACCATTCCGACAATTTTATATGAAAGATTGTTTCTTAAAGGTCTTTCTTATGATGCAAACATTTTTTTTTTTTTTGTTAAAAAGTATAAGAGCAGAAAAAATAAAAAACTGTTTTTTTAGAAAACGGCTCGAACGATTTTCATTAAATTTTCAGTGTTCATATGCATTAGCAACTGCAAAGCAAGGGTATTTTTTCGCTAGAAACCTCTGGAATATTAAATTTAATTTTTTTGATATTTTTTTGTTTGTTTATGAGTTAGTCTTATGTAATTTTGATACAAACTTTTTTCTATCATAACATGGCTTACGTTCCACAAAAAAAAAAAAACACCTCAACCTATTTCATTTGAAATGATGGCAATTTAATTTTGGCTGATCGCTGATGCATTGCTATTTGTTTTTTGTTCTAATAAAAGAGCTTCCTTTAATCACGAAAAAGTATTATCATGTCCACCGGAAACGATACAACAACTGCTGCTAAAACAAAAATAATCAAATATGTAATCAGATAAAATAACAAAGTTGCTTTATTATTGTCTTTTTATATTCGTTAGTTTTTAAACAATAAATGTTTCAACTGATGCGAAAAATTAAGTGCGCAACTTTGTTTTTTTTTTTAATTTTATTTTTATTTTAATTGAATATTTTATTCCGGACACAAATATTCTATGTGATTCTTTCGACAAACAACCAGTTATTTATTTTTAGAATCCATTCAAATATAAATTCCAATTCCACATTCATCGTGGCGTTACATTAATTGCATCAATTCAACACACATCCGTTGTTCACCTTTCCACTAGACATCCATTTTTTTATCCAACCCATGCCACCCACCTACACTCACTTTAAAAATCCCAAATAGTTTTTGTATCTATTTAAAAAAATATTTTTCTATTAATGGATTTTTTGTTTGTGGCTCTTTTATTTATAGATTGCGATTTAACCTAATTGTGAAGCATGACGAGAAGTCATCAACAAAACTCTATACGTCGATGCTGTTCAGTTTTCTATCGCTAAAAACCTAACCGCTTAGTAAAAAGTGTGTGTGTGTGTTGAGTACGAAAAAAGTGATAAAGGAACAACTAATCATCATGGCTCATTGGATGGATACGTTGTTGCTGTTCATGGTTTTCCTTCAAGGTAAGTGGTGTTTATGTTTTTTGTTTCTTTTTATGATCCACAAATTGATCTCGCTTAACGTTTCACGACATTCAATTAGCAACAGCTGCAAAGTGTTTAATGGGGAGGGGAACATGGGAGCCATTCCCAAGAATCTGATTCTTCTTGATGAACCCTCTGTTGTTAAGTCGCTCTGTTGCGGTTGAATCTTGTTTCTGACTATGTACAGCCCAACCAAATGAAAACCAAGTTCCCTTTGGCGCACAAGCCTTCCAACTTTATACGTAAAGGATAAAGAGCCAGGAAAAAATAAAAAAAAAATAAAAAATGAAAGAAACAAAATTAACCTCGGACAATTGCAGTCAGCGAAGTAATAAAAAATGTTGCAAGTGCTTAAGGAATTTTTCCTCATTTCCTTTTATGTTTCAGTGCTTATTTTTTAGTTCATTTTATTTTTTTCTAATGCACGCCTTGCCGACCCGGCACAGTAAACACAAACAGGCAGCATTTAGCTCCTTAATGCTAACGTGCCAGTCTATCCCAACGGACTAGCTGGATTATGTAAATGAAAATGGGAGCAAATGGTGGCACGGATGTGAGGTATGGTGATGGCGTTATTATATGGCGCTCGGATTGCCTGGTATTATGTTATGCGTGATATGAGTATTTATGTTTTGATACGGGAATAATGAGTCCCTGAGGCTTAATGAAAAACGAATGAGTGAACAGGGTCGGCGAGAATAAAGTAGCAATATTAGCATTCCGTTTCATTGAGGACTAGCTCGCATGTAACTCATACCTTAGAAAAAAGAAACAGACAGAGAAAGAGAGAGTGGGAGAATACTGAAGCAAAAAGAAGTTCATTGGTAATTTGCATAATTGGCTAAGTAGAATATTAGCACTCTCCAGGTGAAGTTGCAGATGGTTTGTTTGATCAATCGTTCGCGCCCTATTGGTTGGTAGTAATGAGGTAACACGCAAACAACATCAATCAACTGTGTTTTTCTTGACTCAAACGGATTGTCAGAATAAAGTGCGTAGATTTTCGTTCTGGTTGTTAAGAAAAAATTACGAACAACAAATTGATTTTAGCCCTTTTGCTTTTAGGTAATTAATGATGGTGAGTTCGGAATCGGAAGTCGTGACCTTTAAATTCAACACTTAGGTATATGTAGTTGAACCTACAGTGATTGGAAGGTTTAAGCCTTGCTTATTTTTGCTGACCTATTTTTCTGAATGCAAAAACGAATAGCAAATGAAAGTGGAACGCCCTGCCTGAGCAGAAAACTCTGTTCAAATGTTTGGTTCTTGTAAAATTAAATGATTTAAGATTATGGTCATTGGTATGTGGAGTGCGAACAGCATAGCACATAGCAATCTTTCTGAACCGAACGTCTTCATGGAAATCAATTTGTTGAGACCGCAAAGATTGGCTCCTGATTATGATTGAGCATTGCTGTATACATGACTAATGTAATGAGTGTTTAGGCACTCCACAACCAAATTGATGAGAATTAAAGACTTAAGTTGAAACAATCGAGGATTCCATTCACAAAAGAATATGAACCACTGTTTCGATTTTAATGAACGAATCGATGCCTTCATACGAACATCTCCGTCACAAGACGAAATATACCCATGTTTTGAACGGTAGACATGAGAACAATTGGAGTAGTTGGGTGTCAGAAATTTGCATCATTCAACAGCCCATTTCTGTCAAACATCACTGATAACTGATAACTCAAGAGGCACAACGTTAAAATCAAGACATAACTAATGATCCACTCAAGTCGCAACTTTCCACTCAACACTCAAATTGCGATATGATTTTCAGAAGGTCCCAGCAGGTCACAACGTTGTGCCTCATGACTTCTGCCCAGAACGAGCTGATAAGTCTGAAAGAACTTACACTCTTGAGATTTTTAAGATTGAAAAAACCGTAGTTTGAAACTATTCAAACTCCCAAGAAAAATCATATGAATCATGTGAATCATAGTGAATCATAGTGAATCATGAAATTTTGAAGGGCTTGGATAACGAAAGTTATGGTTGCAAGATGAGCAACCTTTTATTCAACATAGCCTCAGCCAAGCACTCTGAGCCAAAAGAAACGAAAATTCTCTCCATTTTGAAGACTTAAAGTGAATAAATTTGATAAGCATTCAAAGTGCTTGTCGCTAAACCCATGATTCTGTTTAAAAAATTCTATCAGAATCTCAGTCCTCAAAATTAAATAAATCGTTCATAAGTCAGTTGTTTACCACTCAATCATTCTTCACTCAATAATTCGCCACCTTATTATTTGTCGCTCAATCGCTTTTCACTCAACCACTTATCATTAAGTAGGTCAATTGTACGTGATTTCACCGTCACTGAACCTTATGCCATTACGACGTTCGTCACAAAATCGTTTGTTACTCAATTAGTCGATAATAATCATTCGTTCGTCATTCAATTCTTGGTAACTCTTATTTTATTTCATTTTTTGTTACTGAATCATTCGTCGTAAATCGCAGGTCGATCAATTTTATCTTACTCAAACGCCACTCAATTTTTCATATATCTTCTTACTCTCAATCGTTTGTCACTCAAATTTGCCTCGCTGGATCCTCCGTCACTCAAATGCACACCATTCCATCGTTCGTCACTCAATCGTTTATTACTAAAGAAATCGTTGATCATACCTTCAATTTTTGGTTATCGGTTCTCTATTCAATCTTTTGTCATTTTATTTTTCGCTCTCAGTCGTAAATTACTCAATTGTATGTCGCTCAATTTTGCATTACTTAAACGTCAAGTTCACTCAATTTTTCGTTCCTCAATTTTGCTACACTCAATTCTACCTCACCAGATTCTCTGTCACTCAAATGAACGCCACTCATTCAATCATTCCTTACTTATTCGGTTTATTAAACGTCAATCACTCAATCTTTCGTCATTAAATTTTTGTACACTCGATTTTGCTACAGCTACATGCTCCGTCGCTAAAATGTATGCCACTCAACTGCTCGCACACTATATCATCATAAAATCATTCAGCTAAATTTTGGTCATTCGTTCCTTACTCAATCGTTTGTCACTCAATCTCTCACTCAATCGGACACTTCCCAATCTTACGTTAATTTAACGTCAGTCACTCAAGCGTTTGTCTTTCAATTTTTCTACACTCAATTACTTACTCAGTTCTTTCGTCGCTCAATTTTTCTTCACTAAATAGCGCCCCGCTCAATTTTGTCTCACTAGGTCCCCCGTCAATCAAATGTACGACACTCAATCGTTCGTTAAATTTCGTTCGTCATAAAAGCATTCTTCGTTTAATCGTTCGTGTCGCTCAGAGCGTGTCTGAAGCCTGTGAAATAAAGTTTAGAAAGCTTTAGCCACGAATTTTTTCCTTAAGAAAAGGAGACATCCGGCACGGTATTTGAAGACATCCGTTCAGCCTATCGACTAAACACTGCTGCCCTAATGTCGCCAGAAAGTGTACTCACTCCCATTTTCGTCATAAATCGAGAGTATTCGATCAAACTAAATTGCGTATACGTATATGTCTTATATTGCAGAGAAGCCCTAACCAAATCAATACAAGTTTGTATGATAACAAAAGCGTTGCAGTGGTACTAAAAATGAGTTTTCTTTTTCTCGTACATGTGTACGATAGGTACTCAATTTTTTTTAGTTGATTTTTTCCTCTTGAGACTCCGACATGACTTACATACTTTTGTACGACGTACGTAGTAAAACTATTATTATAAACAACTTACTTGTGCGTTTTATTATCGCTTTAAGTTCATAAAAATTATGCAATACCTCCTTTTTTCTGTTGAGCATGGACCATAAAATAATAATATGTAAATATAGGTGCTTATCAAACTGCTGCCACCAACAATACGAGTAAACAATGTCTGCCTTTTTTTTGCGTCTCTATTCAATAAACTTTATGAACGAAATTGTTTTATTGATTCGCTTGTCGCAAGTAGCTTTATGTAAGTCAGCACATGGTCACCATAAGTTTCAGTTGCTGGATACACTCGAACATTTGCAGGAAGAGGGGAATTTAAATTGATTCATTCAAAAAGTGCCGCCCGTCGTCGTCGCCAGGCACACTGGACTCCTTCTTGAGTAATCGTACAAATGGTTCGGTGATAGTGTACGATTACGTTAATTATACGATACGAACTCATGGCATAAAATCATTCCGCTGCATCGCAAATTCCTGGCAACAAATTATAGATGAGAGCACTCAATTAAAAATGTTTTTTTCTTCAACGACTCTTGGGTATCTGTATCTATGAGCGCTGAGCGCTTATTAGAGTAATTGCGAATATTGGAGCAGTCGATTTTTAATGATACAACCACTACTCAAATTTTAAAGTTTTCTAACAAGATTAAAGAGTTTGATTTGTGATCTTGTGTGTAATTTGAAAAATCAAGCTTGTTAGGGAAATGCGTCCATGCATGCGAAGTAATCGCTTACAAGAGTAGGAAAAAACATTTAATGGTGTGATTTTTAATCAGGTGGTTGGCTAAGTAAGAAATATTTTTTAATAGAAAGTCTTGTAGGTAGGTAGAAAGTAGTCGATAGTTTATCTCAAAGCTCGAAGTCGAATCTTTATCAAATCAAATGGTGGACATTTCTTTAATCCAGTATGCATGTGTTCGCAGATTAAAAGAAAGGAACTGGTTTGAGTCTTAACTCTTAAGTTCGAAAAATGGAGTGACTGACCTGATTTCTTATCTCTGACCGTTGCGTTAAAAGTAAAGTATAGGACCAATTTTTGTTTATAAAAGTCGTGGTTACCTCTGGCGTAAGAGTAAGAATGTCTGCCTGTTACTTGGGAGTTTCTTGATCCAAATCTCAGAAATATCAGAAAAAAGTTAAAAAATACAATGGCAGAAGCTTAAAATACTCGAGCTTTGGCTGCAGCTTCATTGCCGTTACGTTACCAACGCTTTTAAGTCAATACATTTAAAACTCTTTCTTATATACGCAATAGCTACTGGTGTAACTGATACACGGCGAATGTCAGTATCCTTTCGGAGATAGAGGTACATAACGTAACGTTACATGAACTGAACGTATTATGACAAAATGTATCATGTATCACAGTCAAATGCTTTAGTTACGTTTTATAAAAAGACTTTTCTACCTTTATGATAAATTAAGCAAGTCGTAAGCAAATGGCTTTGTCTTCTATTACGTTATGTTTTCCCTACTTTAAGTTTGCATTTAATTTTAATTTCTGAAAGTTCTGAAAGCAAGAACGCAAATTTCTTTGAGTTCTGAAAGCAAGAACAAGTTCAAAGCACAAATGTAGCATGGCGTCCAGTTCTTGTATGTCATATTAGCTGTACGTACATAAGTGTATATCGTGCTGTTAACTTGCAAAATATTTAAAACTTTTCCGCACCAAAACGATAAACGTAAAATGGATCATTAACATGACTAAAACTTTGGGCCAGCTCTTGATATAGTTGAGATTTTTTAAGTTCAAATCCTTTTATAAATTTATAAGCAGCGAAAAAGGAAAATGTTCAACTAAGGGCCATTCATCGCCTGAAAAAACAATACGTTACGTTACAAGTCACGTAAAGTTCCTTTAACGTTAATTGCCCGCTACGTTTTTTCCTTTTTATTTTAAATTGTTGTATACAACCATATTGTGAAGGGCTTCACGAAATACTAAATATCATTTGTAAAGTGAGTCACGTTACGAGACCTTGCATGAAGAACGTAATGTCGAGTTCCAAGGTATATGACATGAAAAGTACCGGAAACAACTAGCATCGGTACAGAGGCGCGGTGCCTTGCGAATAGCGAGCGCGTACCGCACAGTGTCTGAACCAGCAATCCTTGTAGTTGCAGGTGTCGTACCAATTGACCTCCTCGCAACACAAAGACAATACATACATGAAAAGAAAGCAGAAATCGGCGTGGAAGCGGCGAGCGCGCAAGCGAAAGCAATCACACAGCAGAAGTGGCAAGCACGCTGGGAGTCCGAAAGCAGAGGACGCTGGACTGCTAGGCTGATCGGAGACATAAGCGAATGGAGTACCCGGAAACACGGTGAAGTGAACTACTACGTCACACAGTTCCTCACCGGACACGGGTATTTTAACGCTTTCCTGCACAAAATTGGAAAAAAAAGAAGTCCTTCGTGCCAGTACGGAGATTCGCTGACAGACGACGCTTATCATACAGTTTTCGAGTGTAGTAGATGGGAATTTAACCGTCAGGAAATAAATAGAGTTATCGGAGAGCTCAGCCCGAATAATATCATCCAGGAGATGCTGAGAGACGAGGAGAGTTAGAGGCGAATCAGCCTGTATCTGACGCAGATCCTGAAAACAAAGAAACAAGAAGAGGTAGCTGAGGAACAAGAACCTGCCACCTAGACACGGATCCCCCCTATGCGCAAGTGGTCCCGAGGGGAAGATCAGCGAGACACTTTTGGAGTTTTAGTCGGTATGCCAAGTTTACACCTTGGAGAGTCCGACACACGGGGAAGTATGGATACTTCCTTACGGTGCGGTGCGTAAAGCATTTCTCCAAAAGTAAATAAAAAAAAAAGGTATATGTACATTGTACATACATCAAATTACTGAAATATTTAACCTCAAGAGTTGTAAGGAAATTGTCATGTATTATTTTGAAGCCTATGTAGAGTCTCAAAAAGATATTTAAATCAGACAAGACATTCTTGACGCATATTACCCTCATAGGAATGGTTGAGGGAATTATTTGAAGGGAGGTTAATTTTTGAAGTGCGATATCTTCCTTTCGGTGACTTTATAAGAAAAAAATATGAGGATGAAATTATGAAATTGTAACATATACAACTCCCACTCACGCCTTCTTTTTCGCTTATACATCTCATCGTCTAAAGAAGTTTATTTCGGCACTCAAGGTTTGATCTGTGGTATGTGGAGCATACTCTGTATAGCAAATACGGACAGCTAGACTTGAATGCAAGGAATTTTTAAGTTTTTCCTCAGAAACATTTTAAGAACTTCAAACGTTAAAGTGGAAATTAGTTTATTTGGATACTTTAACGATGCAACAAACTTTCAAATCAAATTAAGTACTGAGCATAAGCTCAAGATAGTGAACTTTGTTCAAAGTTTAACTATCTTCTCTATTCAGCAACTCCTGTACTTCTAACTAAGACACGTCATTGGGAAACATAAAAACGAAAAACTCCCAACACCAATTAACTTTGCCAGTAATGAAATACAACTCGAAGATTTCCCAGTTTGTGTCGGTGGCTTTAAGTGAAAAAGAAGACATACAATGATTGAGTCATAAAGTAGCCAATGAAATACAATCTACCTCCTACCTTCATATACTAATCCTAGTCGGTCATGTAGTTTAACCTAAGCGAACAACACCTTTAAAATCTCACTTTGTATTTTGCACACCACCAACAGCACCCCGCAGTCAGGTGTGGTAGGCCATTAAAAAGTCTTAAAATATGAAGTTGCACTCATCGGCTGTTCTCGTCGGAGCGAAGTGGTTTCATAAAATAAACCATAAACATTACCGATAAATCATCAACGAACCGCGTCGAATGTTAAGGATATTTAAGCTTTAAATAGTGGAACACAAATTCATGCTTCCCCAGGGTAGTAAAATAAAAAATTTCACAAAATTGTCAAAATGAAATAAAAATGTCAACATTTTTTAAAGGCTCTTTAAATGTCATTTGGTTTGAATGGTTCTCCTTCTTTTTTTCAACAGAGGGAGTTAAATGCAAAACTCCTTGATGGTATGCACTTACTGATATAACTAGTTGAGGTAAGGTAATAAATAGATGTGGGAGCTGTGAGCTGTGTGAAATGTGCAATGTGGTGCATACGAAGAGCACTAAAAGGTATAAAAGTGAAGTGGACGTTAACACTATCAGATGTGCTGGTCATGCACTGTGCACGTTGCAATTGAATGAGGTTGTTAAAGTTAATAACGTTGCCACCACAAAAGATGTCCGGCGAGCACTCTAACTCGACTGTTGGTTTACGATAAGGAGTAGGAGGCAAAAGATAACGACTATGTGCTCAACAAAGCTCAGAAATGCTTTCTGAAACTTAAAATACCATTTGACTCTTGAAATGCCTTAGCAGCGCAAAATTAAGCTGCTATTTAGGAGCAGTGACTTAAGTACACAGGACCTAATTTATTAACGTAGATTGTGGGTACTTAACGTTGGTTTAGTTAGTTTCTGCAAACAGGAATGTTTGGATGGTTGGTATAGGCTTTTTTCTTCTACTTCAGACATACTTTGCAGTAAAACTTTTAAGAATTTACTAATTTTGGTTCAGCTAATTGAAAAAATTTTTTTTAATAAAACAGTGAAGAGAATTTTTTTTTCTAGTCGTGAAATCTATGGACAAAACGGTATATGAAAGCTGTTTTGACGCATTTGTTTTAGAAACATGAGCGGTTAAAGAGTTTTTTTTACTTTATTTTTTAATTTACGAAGTTTGGTTCAAAGACCGTAACCGTTTGTAAGCAAAAATTATTTCACTTCACGGATGATATTTGAGAATAGACTTTATTTCTCTGGCTTGATTCTACACATATATTGAAATGAATGAACTTTTCTAAATTAGGTTACAGACTCTCATTTCTTAAACGGCATTCCAAAACTGTCATTTCTGAATATTTCATTTAATGCTACACTAAACACCACTTAAAGATGAAGGCTAAAATAGTGGCACCTGGAGATTATTGCAGAGTTTAAAGTATGAGTGCTCTGTTCTTTGAAAACCTGGCGTTGTATAGCGATTCTCTGACTGTTTTTGAATTCAACACATTAAGAACCGACTTTTTTCTCGCTTCACCGTAAAGGAGATTATATCGTTGTGGCATGTTTTCAGCCGGGCGTTTGTGTCTTCCTTATCTTTTTGACTTTGAAGTAAGGAAATTTGATCATTGTGGCTTGTTTCCGCCGAGCGATCGAATACTCCTTACCTTTAAGACATTTAGTCTCCGTGAAGGAAATCTAATCGTTGTGGCTTGTCCTCAGCCGGGTGTTTGGATTCTTATTATTTTAAGACGTTGCGTTTCCGTGAAGGAATTCGTTGTGGCTGTAGCGTGTTTTCAGCCGGGCGTTTGAATTCTCCTTAGTTAGTTTTCGTTGACACTGCGTGGCCGTAAAGTCCGTGTAGAAAATTTAATCGTTGTGGCTTGTGTCCAGCCGGGCGTTTGGACTTTCCTTGCTTTGTCTTTGCCGGTTTTCCGACTCCGTAAAGGAAATTTAATCGTTGTGGCTTGTTTTCTAGACGGGCGTTTAGACTTTCCATGGTTAGACATCGCGTCTCCGTAAAGGGAGCTTTCATCGTGAATCGTGATACGCAATCGCAGACATTTCTCTACGAAATCCGCCGCCGCCGACAGAGTGTTCTACCCCTAGTAAGCGCAGGCACTTTGTACGAAGTCCGCCGCCGCCGATAAATTGCTCTGCCTTTCACGCAACGCAGACCTTTGCTACAAAATCCGCTGCTGCTGATAGAGCGCCCTGCCTAACGCAGATCTAGATAGGAGTCCTACGCCGCTGAACAGAGGAAATAACTGCCGTAGTATACAACCGGGTCCCCAGAGGAACCATCGCCACTACACCAGTAAAAATCGATACCAGCTATTCTGTGGATCAGCACCAGCAATAGACCTTATTCAAGAACTCATAAAACTTGCTTTCTTGTAAAACTGAATAAAAAATTTGTAAATTTGTAAACTTAATCCTGAGAAAAGATATTGAAATAAATTTAGAGTTAATTAAAATCAAACCGACCATTTCGCGTATCATTTTGAGAAGTTGGACCGCCGAAACCCAAGTCTTACGAAGCTTCCTTCGGTAGACCCTAGACACCCTGACTCATAACCCAGCTTTTGAAAAAGAAGCATCACAGTATTTACTATATTAAAAAGTTTAAGTACAGTCCTTTAAACAAGTGAGCACGAGCATAATGTAACGTTTTTAAAACTATCCCTGTTTTCAAGTACCTACTTCTCTCAACTAATTCTGTGAGCGTGTTATTAAAATGAGAAAAGCGTTCGGGTTTAAAGCAGAAAGTAGTTTGAGTGTAGGCTGTAAATTTTACGATTTTCCTAAACAAAGTTCATTATAAATTCTTTTCTAAAAGCAACCCGGGCTTGTGGAGATACCGCGCTTTAACAAATGTCCCTCTTTTGATATTAATCTGACAATTATTAATTACTGTGAACTTTTCATTAAAATTAAAGGAGTGAATGTGGTTTCAAATGTTCGTGTGCTTAAACAAACCTCAATTTGAGGACTGAGAGCGCACTTTGTTTTATAAAGGACGAGGGAATTCACGCTAACTCTGTTTCGTAATCAGCTTCAGCTCTCTAACCAGAATCACCACAGGCAACATATTTCTCAGAAATAAACTGTAGTTATAGGCCCAATTGTAAATATCTGGTCAAAGTTCGTGGAATTAACCTATCTGTTTGTGTAATTCAATTTTCAGTCAGTTTTATGTTGCAACACTTTATGCGGGAAAACTACTCTGAAGCTGACTCATTGTTTTACAAATTAAATAAATTCCTGATGTGTGATTTCCGTAACCCTGATCAAAACTATATCTTTCACAGAAACTCCTATTTCGACAAAGAGTAACGAAACTCGGTGTCTGTGCCAGCGCTTGTGTGTGATGAAAAATATATTCGTTCTAAATAAAATCAATTTGTTCAAAGTCATTCCGGTTTGGTTTCCATATGTTTACATATATAAAATCTCTGCACTTACAAACTGCTACTTGTATTTCGAAATGCTTCATATCTCATTTGCATTTACAATTTCAATTCATCAGAGAGAACGAAATTCAAACCTAAATCCCAATCCATCCTCCCTCTCGTGCTCCTCCCATGTTATCTTTCTGTATTTTCGATGCAAAGTCCAAAGGTATATTCAATGAAATCGGGAAAAACTTAAACGATTGGAAGAGAATCTAAATAATTCATTCACAATTTTTGTTTCACTTTGACAATCGTTAGTTTGTAAGTTTGTTTAACACCAGTAGTGCTGGTCTTAACAAGATCCCAGATTTAGATATACGACCTGGGAGATGTAAAAGATATTTTGATAAATGACAAT
This sequence comes from Melanostoma mellinum, assembly GCA_914767635.1. Classification (NCBI taxonomy): domain Eukaryota; kingdom Metazoa; phylum Arthropoda; class Insecta; order Diptera; family Syrphidae; genus Melanostoma; species Melanostoma mellinum. The sequence continues at coordinate 19,198,630 of OU612060.1, read as the reverse complement.
GTCAATTGAATAAGAAGGGCTTGGGAGATACAATTGATAAACACTTTCTTGTTTCTGGTTGGACGTGATTTTCTTTTGGGCTGGAAGCATTTTTTAGTTTTGTTTTTATTAGAGAAATTGAATAATGCACGATTCTATGGTCTGGGGAAAGTTTAAACGGTTTTAGAAAAGAGATTTTATCGAAATTTTAAGATTTATTGCTTATATGCAGGAAGGCGGAAGTGTGGCGTCAGTTTAGTGGGAATGGCCATAGAAAGGATTTTTTTGTCATCGATCAGGTCTTTCATCATTTTTGAAAAATATTATATTTTATTAGGTCCTAAACGTGATGCGGGCAGTAATCTTTTGCAACGCGGATAAATCTTCGCAGTTTTAGTTAACAGATTACGATTCATCTGTAAACGGAAAAAATAGAAGAAGACCTCTACTCCACTTCGAATATCGGCACTAAAAATTTATGAAAATGTTGAGGCTGGCTATATTTTTAATTGTTTTTTTAACTACCGCAATGAAAATAAAATAATGAATTATCTGCTTACTTTTAACACCGAGTCAAACAAATGTTTGTGGAAGACAGAGAAGAACTTCGGATTCTATTTCAATAAGCCATAAACTCACATTTTAAACTGTCACAACTTTTCCTTCCTTTTCCTTATCCTTACATAGTATAAAAAAATTCGGTTTTTTTTTTTTTTAATAGGTAGAAAGATTGATCTGAAAGTAAGGTTTATATGTATATACTCCATCCCCATAATTCCGGGCGAATGGCAAGGGGAACTTAAACCAGGATCCAGAACTACTGAGCCTTACCAGCTTTACTTAGATTGACATTACAGTTCGAGGTGAACCTGGGTCTCAACCAAGATCCTTCGAAAACGAATTTAATTTCTGGCGAGCTCTCTCCAGTTTTGCACTCTAAAGGGCCAACTATAATACACTTAGCCGAGCTTAGGCTATTGTCAAAAACCAGACGAAAAGTTTCCGAAAGTTTTCGTTAAACAAAAAGCAACTATAATTTCTGGCTACGTAACATGTAAACATGCGTTGAGATAAAAAAAAAAAAAATAAAAAAAAAAGGTGTAAGCTCGGCAAAGGGCATTATAGTTGGCCCTTAAATCGGTTTATGTCTTTTTCTACCACTTGATTGCGCCACCTAAAAAAAAGTTTTCCCTTTCTGCGATTTCCTGCGATGTGATTTCGAAAGCCCATCGAGCCGAATGTTGATGTCAATCCGCTCTAGGCTAAGCCATCGTAGCCTCGCGATGCGTACCTGCTCTTCAAGCTATGCCTATGTCGCGGTACAGCTCATGCAGCCCGTCTTTGCATCTTTTTCTAAACACATTGTTTTCGCATACAGAAGCAAAGATCATTTGAAGTACTTTTTTTCGAAACGAACAAGGGTTTCCTCATGCGTTTTCAATAAGGTCCACGCTATCGCTCCGTAATTCAGGGCCGAATCACTGCACACGTGTTCGAGCAATACGTGACTGTATTATTTGAGTTTGGCATTAATTCTCACCTTATCGAGCACTTTAGTGCCATAACTTGACATTCTTAGATCAGCAGACTGAAAATCTGCAATTCAAAGCTTTTTTTGAAAGAAAAGTGGAACAAACTCACTCGATCACTAATGCGGCTATTTGGCCCTAGGACTGGGATGATTAAGGTCCGCTCATATAAAGAAATTGGAAGATATCATGACAGGAATGAGGCTGGGAAGTTTTACCAAAAGATAAAAAGATCTTGCCACGCTGGCAATGCCCGAACTCAAGCCTGTAAAGACCAGCAGGTAAACATAGTCACAGTCTCTACTGACGATCTGGAAAGATTACTTCTGCAGACTACTTAACGGCAATGAACACAAATTTCGCTCTCAGGCAGATGAACCCATTCAGCTTGAACGATGATCAAGAATGCCGTTCTCCCGACCTAGAAGAAGTTAAGCTTGCCATATGCAAACTTAAATCAAATAACACTGCAGGTGCAGATGGCTTTGATGCCGAAATTTTAAAAGGCAGTTGAAGATCAGTTGGAAAGGAGCTTCCACCAGCTGAACTGCATGATATGGTCGGAAGAAAGCATGCCCGATGAATGAAACCTCAAAGGAGACCCTCACAATTGCGCCAATTACTTCTTAAAGTCGCTCATAAGATCTTGTCTGCTTTAATATGTGAACGTCTGAAACCCCACTTCAACAACTTAATAGATCCTTATCAATGTGGTTTTAGACCAAAGAATTCCACAGTAGACCAAATTATCACATTACGGCAGATCTTGGAAAAAACCCGAGAATATAATATCGATATTCACCATCTTTTCATCGATTTCAAGGCCGCATATGACAGAATTCACAGAGGCGAACTGTACAGAGCCATGTCTAGTTTCGGCATCAATGCAAAACTCGTACGACTATGCAGGATGACTTTGGAGAATTCACGCTGCTCCGTCAAGGTCGGTAAAGAACTCACCGAGACCTTTGATATCGAAAAAGGCTTTACTTAACATCATTCTTAAAAAAATTGTACAAAACTCGAACGTCAACACCAGAGTAACAATCTCTCAAAAGTCTGTACAATTACTCGCTAAGGCAGACGATATTGACATAATGGGAAGAAGGAAGCAAGATGTCAAAAGTAAGATGTGCGATGTGAGTGAGATGTGCTTTTGAGAGCATTGAAGAGGCAAAAATGGGTTTAATGGACAATGGAAGAAAAATAAGCCATACGCTTCAGAGAACATCGACGTATTAGACAAAACGTCACAATAGACAGACATAGCTTCGAGGTAGTACAGGTTTCGTCTACCTACGATCTCATATAGGTATAAAAAACTACTGAGTCAATGAATGAACTGGGAACAAAAATGGTCGAAAACCTGAGAAATGACAAAGGCTGTATTTCCTTTCCATATTCGATCGGGAACGGAAACAGAAACGAGAACATTACTGGATCGATAACAAAAATTCTTTCATCTTTAGAATGCTGCATTGTCCCTGAATAGCACAGACTATATTTCATCTAATTTACTCAATTCGATTAGGGTAGCGCACGAACCCAGGGCGTGATGTTTAGCATGTCTGATGGTTGTCAACGCAGAGGTTAGTGGTTTCCCAACAAAGGCACAAATGTTTTTCGTTTGATAATAGTCCCCCGATAGAAAATTCATTGTCATGAAAAGCGCTTTCTCGATTAGTCGTTCGAGACCGGATCAAAATTGTAGGTCCCTCCATTCCCTTACAAGGCATGGTTGTGAAAAATGCGCTAGGCCCTGGGGTTCCTCTTTCTGTTGCGTTCTTTATTTATTTATTTTAAGGGCGCGAGCAACGCCGGACAGGTCAGCCACAAAACAACTGCAAACGAAAACATATTGGCCCCCATCACAAGGCCCAACGTAGCAATTTCGGACTACGAATATCAAAATGGAAGCATCACAGGTGCTTTTGTAGTAAATGTTTTGCCACAAAATGTGTTGCTCTTAATAAAATGATTAACAAGTTATAAATATCTGTTGCCAAGCGTTCGTTACGAAGATGTTTTTAGTCATTTCCATTTGACATGCGTAGTCCGAAATTGCTACGACGGGCCTTGTGATAGGGGTGATTTTTTGTTACTTTTCCGAATTTAAGACTCTGCGGGCATTTTCGTTTGAAATGCTCTAAAAAAGTTAATATTAATTTTAAATTAAGAAAATACTGATCCAAATTTCAAACAACTGGCTCACTTTGAGTTCAAATTGTTTGTAGTTCGAAATTGATCAAATAATTTAATTCTCATTCAAACCGAAACTCTATCTAATATGTCGTGGGTTCTCTAGAAAAGAAAACCTGCACTGTTTAAATTTTTAGCACGATTTTAATTATTTAATTTTTCAAAAACTTTTTCAATCATCACATGTTTTTATGTTAGCAACCGCTTTTAAATCATTCAGAGGCAGTATTTGCATTTGGCATCGATAATTCGGTCGAACAGTGTGGCTGCTCATTTGCAAATACATTATAATAATTTGTGTTCACTGTTCAGTGCCAAGTGCTTGATTAATTTAATAACTTTCAAATGAAAGTAGGTATGAGTTGTTAAATATAACACCAACCGAACATGCACCGAATGTCAATGAAAAGTTGTATGTTTTTTAAATAAACATTTTGATGGCACAGTTCTGTTTGTGAAGGTCATCGTGGTGTTAGCTTTGAAAATTAATTATGATTTTGAATTCAATTTAATTGAATTTAATTTTTCTGTGGGAACGTGATTCTGCATGAGAAAACTTTCAAAATATGAAATGGAACTAATCATAAAAAAAAGGTGAAAATTTTATTTCTTTTGAATTAAATTATTCAAGTATTTTTGAAATTGTTTACTTTTTCCTCCTCATACAGCATCCAACAAAATCCACCCTCTCATCTGATGCTCCTATCGCTAGCAAAGTTTTGCATAAACACTTCTTTGTTCGACTGAAACTTTCAGCTAATAACACAAAACAACACATATCAAAGTAAATCCATCAACTTCAGCTAAAGCTTGCGTCATCACATCGATGCAAACAAACAAAATCCATCGACAGTCGAGCACCGACGAAACGAGGCGCATGCAACCAAAGGAGATTGAGTAATTTTCATCTCATCTCGAGTGTTCAAGACAAGAGTGAATAGTTCAATCCATTAAATCAAATTGATCACAAAGGATCAGTATGAAGCTGAGAGAAAAAAAAAAATGGAAAAAAAAAACTGCACAAAGAGTAAAGGATTACACAACCTTGCAACAGTTTTTCCATCTTCTTCCGTTCAATCGAATACCGGTAGGAGTGAGTGTGTTAAAAGAAGGAAGTGTTAGACGCCTGCACCAGTCACTTCTCATCCACTTCACTAAATGGTAGCCTCTTGAAGCTTTAGAACAACCATCTATTCTGATGATATCCTTTTCTCCTTTCTGTGAGCTCCGATCCATTTGTCAAACGCGAGAGGAAAATAATATTGGATAATATTGGTAGGTTTGGATGACAGAGGTGATAGCTAGTATCTGGAGGACAGGAAATCAGAAGGATTAAAAGCTACTTGTATGCTGGTACTTATGGCGCATAGGAGACATAACTTAAAAGTGTTTCGGAGACAAAATATAAAAAAAATAAAAAACAAGCGCAGTAAATTGCTTGGATCAAAAGGCATTCCTTTATGTGCTACTTTGCTCAGGGTGAAGTAGATCCTTTTTAAGCTTAAGTGGTAACGAAATTCCTTTTCTTTTTACTTTTTCTTTTTTTACTGTATCCTGAGGTTTCACTTGCAGGGTATGTTTATCTTTTGCTTCCGTTCTTTGATGCCTCTTTGATGGTTTTATTCTTTTTTGCTACTTGCAAAGTGTGCGCAGATTTAATGGTTTTGAATTTTAAAATTTCTGATACACCGAAATGTATCAAGACGTAATGAGAAGAATACATTGAAGGATTTATGACAACGCCCTAAAGTGACAGTGAAATCTTCTTGAAGAGGGAACACGTCATTCGAATTTTTTATTTATTTCAATTTGGGCCTTGTTTTAGGTTTGTTTAATTTTTTATAAGGACTGGTTTTGACAGACAATTAGAAAAACAGGTCAGTTTTTACGATGCGATTTCCACTTGTAGGGGAGCTGATTTATGAAGACTTTATGGATTTTTTGGAAGTGTAGACGGCCTTGAAAGTGTGTTTTTATGACAGTTGCGTTGGTGGTGTGAAGTAAGGTATTTGCAGTCCTCTTAAGTCAAAACGTAGCCAGCAGTTTGTCCGGTGAATAAAAGAAACTTATGCATTCAAGTAAACATTTCTTAAGGTTAGAGTAGACTTCCATCATTACGGGTTCCTTCCCCATCGTTAAAAATTCATTTGTTTGATTTGGGGTGTTCTTGTTACTTCTTTAGCTGTCCTAGGGTATATTGAGGGTGCATATATTGTAGGTGCAGCCAAGCAGCTCGGTTGGTAGTTAAGACTAACTCTAATGTGTAACTCAATGATTGCAGGATATGGAGTGAGTGAAGTGTGTTCACCCAATGAAACACAGTGAACTTACTGCAAAGGTAGGTATTTTTAACGTTCGTTTTTATTAGATTGTGTGAGTTTATAGGCAAGAGCCAACTCCAAAGAAGTGAACGAGTTTAAAAGAGTAGATTTTGGTAGCCTTTAACGACACCGGCATGTAGGTACATGCTAAACGCAGGGCTATTATTTCTCCAACCCAGAGAGGCTATGGGTATACTGACGGAAGTAGGATGAAACAACATTTGTAGTGGAACAATAACGATGCGTTGAGCTCATGCACCGATAAGCATACGTTAATAAAAACTTGCAGTGCTTTCCTTAGCAGTGGTGATGCCAACAACACAAACTACGCGGAGAATGGCATCATGGATCAGTACCAGTTCACCTGACAAAACGCTGCCTTAAAGAATTCCATGAAATTTAATGCATAGACAGTTTTTTGCTTTCCGTAGTCCGAAATTTAATGGAAAGAAGCTTAAAATTCATAGAAGGGTATTGAAAAATTTACTTCGAAAATGTTATTTTTTCTCACACGAAGAAAAAGAAGTCACTTCGGAACAAATTTGAGAACACGAGAGAAATCAGAAATGTAGGTACCTATATCTTTTGTCACTACCTATTCGAAGACAATTCTGAAAGGTCATAATGTGTTTATATAACGTTTCGTTACATCTACTTCGTGATTTTCTGTCACGGAAACTTGAAAAAGGACACGTCTGTGTCGCACGAACTTGCGATTCTATGCTAGGTAAATAATATCAAAGCGTTGATGCTGATTGTTAGGTTCCGCGCTCTTCATAACACATTTGGTGGTAAAGGGTTGCCAAGTACGCATCAATTATGTAAATTGAGTGAAATTGCAAAAAACAAAGATTTTATAGGTTTCTATCGAAAATCTATAAAAAGCGTTTTGTAATACATATAAACACTAAAAATTTAGATAAAATCGTCAAAGCAGTTTTTGTGAAAACTTCTTCTTTTTCCAAATTACGTATGATTAACGTGACCATTTATTTTTTTTTTGTCAAAGCGGGACATCTTCGGAAATATGTAATAACAAAAAGTTACAAGTGTCTTACAAGGTTTTTTATTATTGTTATTATTTTTAAATAGTCAAAGCAAATAAGTAGTGGCGTGAATTCTAGTTTGTATTTTTATATTTATCGGCTGAACAAATTTGTTTTAAAATGTGGGGTCATGTTTTTAGAAAAGCGTGAAGCTTAGTACATGACTTATTTATATTTATCTTCGTTATCAAAGTTGCTTTCATAACTGAGACACTCTACTGTGTTTTATCACTTGTCCAAATCTTGTTCATTCCAGGCAGACACATAACGTACTCAATAATCGTAAAAAATTTGTTGAAGTTAGATTATTGGCACGAAAGTGCTGGAACAAATCGACCCTACGATTTTCAGTTGAAACATTTTCGGTATTCCAGCCAGAAATGTTTACATCTGTCACAAAGTTTAAAATAAGTGAAAACTCGTCAAAGACTTTCGCATCTTGGCTGCTGCTAATAAATCCTTGTGTGATTGGTAAATCAACCATTTTCTCTACCTCTTCCCACGTAGGCACTTTTGTTAAATTTACCCATTCAAACACTTCTAGTTCTGTGTTAAATTTGCACCACTGGCACTGGTCCAAGTATTCCTTCCTTGTTTTATAAAACTCAGCCGCCGCCGTAGTTTTCTTTTTCTGGCTAACTGCTCCTTTTTCTTCTGCCCTTTCTTGTTGTTTTACCATCAGGCTACGGACCATGTGAGGAAGGAAAATCGTATTCGCTTTTAGTGTAAGCTGTTAGGTTATCTCGGAGACGATTAATTTCCTTGGCAGACTCTAAAGCCGATACATTTGGCGCTGCGATTTTAAAAACAACTTCATGAAAGGTCGCTGCTTGTGCTTGACAAAAATATAACCACCATTCTGAGCTGGGATTATCGAAAAACGTCTTTAAAATATTTGGGCATTTTTCGATACTCAGAAAATAGTTTTTCAAAGGCTGAAACATTTTGACAACTCTCTCAAGCGCGGGCATTAACGCAAGCCACTTTGTTTTACTATAGCCCAGCAGCTTGTGATACTCTGTCTCAGTAGAAATACAAAATTCTTCAAAGCTTCTACTCGATCGCTGTAGAAATGAGGGAATTTTTACTATAATGCATTCGAATACAGGAAGACAATCAGCGGCAGTTTTGATCGCGTTGTGGACTATGTGGGCTCCACATCTAATCCCAATAATCTGTCTGCCGAGTGATTGGTTCAACTTTGAGTAAATATTATTATTTCCTCTCCATTTCTTTCCCCCCGAAGTTGCAGCTCGTGTTATCTCCACAAGACGCAACAATTTTTTTATTTAAGTCATTAAAAGACAATACTTCCTTTAATACAATAATAATACAATAAGTACAATAATATCAGATGTTTCGACTGGCTGCTCCCGAAACTCTAAAACCTTAACTTTCACGCCTTCCTATGGTAAAAAATAGCGAATTAAGACTGGGAATAATTTGATTGAACCATGATTTGACTCGGTTTTCTTACAAATATTAAGCATTGAGGAGCTTGAAGCAACGACTTGATCGGTAAGTCTATGTTTTTCTGATTTAAAATGTTTTTCTATATCACTCTAAAATCCAACACTAAAATCTGTTCGACAATTTTTCACATGTAATGTCTGCGGTGTCATATATATATATATTTTTTTTAAATGGATACTTCAGTTGCAGACTAACATTAAAGGAACACTTGCGTTTAGGCAGTATTGTTTTGTTACAAAACACTATACTAGAACTAAAACAAAACTATCGATAACTAATTAACAAGATGGCAATCTCTGGCCATTGCGGCATTTGTCCACAAGCTGCTCACACACAACTTCACGAAAATTATTTACACAACTTTAATTTCGCTTTGTCCTTCACTAGTTGAGCTAGTGACAAAACCGGATTTGTCAGCTTTGACCACAACTTCAGATGCCACCAAACCTTCAGATTTCACCTCGCTAAAAAAGGGATTTTGGAAATATATTTTTGTTTTCCACTTAAAAATTGTTTTTAATTTTAACCTCGAGTATTTTGCTAGCAAGCATTCCGAGTTAATAGCAATATACAAAAGAATGAAAATGTTTTTGCTTATATTTTATCGAATCAAGAGAAACTCAACCCTCACAAAAATTGCAATTTCAGCGGGGGACAGCGGGATAGACTGCTTGAAAGCGGTAAGTCCCGCCCAAAGCGGGACGTATGGTCACATTACGTATGATGGATGTCGAAGGAATCACAGCTCTCCCAACAAACTGCTAGTGATCCGCTCGTGGAGTACTCCACGTTGAACTAATAATGCGTCGGTCGGTAATATTTTAGATTTTAGATTGATCCACGTTTGAAGCAAAGCAAATGTAGATTTCGTTTCATTTGTCTGTACTCGAAGTGTTTTGGTCTTTCTTTTGCGATCGTGTCTGACCGTTGTATGACAGAGTTCTATAAATTTCGCTTTTCTACATGATAATTCCAATTCAACGGGTAGTGCTTCACTTTTTTTAAGATGATATTTTCGACGTGAAGGCTTCAACCGATCATGGTACTTCAATTTTAGTTCAGCTCTTGTTAGTTTACTATTTACCAAAAAGAAGTTCTCATTCGCTAATGAAACATTACCAGTTCCTGCTACACTCAATGAAAGCCATTATGTATATGATAGTAAGCATTGTTTTAAATACTTAAGCCATACAATTTGTGTTCATTTTGCTTCATTTCCATTGATTTATTCAACCCATGGGTGGATGGTGGCTTGTGCTCGGTTTCACAGAGTATTATCAATCAGTTCATTACAACAGTTTGGACACAGCTTAAGTTTTTATGCACTATTGTGCACTTAATATTTACTCTCATGACTAACAAGATATCAAGCATTTCAAAGCTGACGACTCACTTTGGTCTCTAACTGAGCTAGACCCATAAATTTTGTATTTTTATTCCTCTAAGGTGACTAATACTCAGATACTAAGCAAACAGCTGCAAAGATTTTGTTCCCCATGTTCCTGAAATCCTATAATTCACGCCCTTAGAATAAAAGTGACCCAAATTAAAGCATTTTCAAAATATTAATTTCAAAAATTTCGAAATCTTTTGCTTTGAAATAAATAAAGGCTCAGTACTCTCTCATTTTAAGATAAAACATTGGTTCCGCTTTGAGTTATGAGAAAAATATAAAAAGGAGACCTATACTGCCCGACTTTACCCTACACATGAAAGAGATTAAAAACTATACATACTTAGAAATAATTGAAACTTAGATACTAACCTTTGCTGATCTGGTCTTTTAAATTAAAAGCGCTTCTGCCAATAGTTAACGGCGTACTGAAAAATTAGTGATTGCTCCTGCCTACGCTTGGAAAACGAACCAAGTTTTATTGAGCGGAGCGGTCGCCAATATGGATCTTATGCTATGGAGATTATGTATATCCGTTCAATACTTCATGTGCGGTTACGAGTTCATGAATATTTTAGTTCGGCTTTAAGTTTCTAGTCATCGGCAATATTGTTTCAATAAATTCCCAGTTCCCAGACCTTTCTTCTTTCTTTCTTTAGGTGGATTAACTAGAGCGTGGTGCTCCTAGGCCTTGTCCAATATGCCCCTCCAGCCGGCTCGATCTCTAGCCTGCCGTGGTCTACCTTGGCTTCTGACTCCCTCTGGTTTGGGGTTGACTTTACGCGCTGGAGCGTTAATGTCCATTCGCTCTATATGGTCCAGCCTTCTTACTCCTTGGACTCTACTTTTTCTGGCTAAGCTTATGTCGCTGTACAGCTCGTATAGTTCGACGTTGTATCTTCTTCGCCAAACGTTGTCTTCTCGATTAACACAAACAGGACCATAAATCGTACGCAGAACTTTTCTCTCGAAGACTCCAAGTGATTTTTCATCCGATTGGGAGAGGGTCCATGTTTCTGCACCATATAGCAAGGCCGGGATGATGAGTGTTTTGTATAGTGTCTCCTCGGTTCTTCTCGATAGGAGGGCTTTATTCCTCAATTGCTTATTTAACCCAAAAAACAGCGATTAGAAGAGTTAGTCTGCGTTTGATTTCAGCGCTGATGTTGTTGGTTGAGTTTACAGCAGTGCCCAGGTAGACAAATTCACTGACTACCTCGAAGTTATACCTGTCAATGGTGACATTTTGACCAAGTCGGTGGTGTGATTGGACTTTTGTTTGAGAGCATATACTTCGTCTTTTCCTCGTTTATTTTCAGCCCCAGTTGGCTTGCTGCTGACTCCATAGTAGTGAATGCACCAGTTACTGCTCGCTTTGTTCTCCTATCACGTCTATGTCGTCTGCAAACCCAAGTAATTGTGTTGATTTATTAAAAATGGTGCCCGATGTACTGGCATGGGTGCTACGTATTACATTTTCAAGCACAATGTTATTAAACAGCTGCATGACAGTGCGTCGCCGTCGCGTCGCCTTGTCTAAGCCCTCTGGTGGTTTCGAAGGTTTCAGTAGAGTTTCTACCAACTTTGAAGGAACAGCTAGCGTTCTCCAACGTCATCCTGTTCCCAGACCATTGTAATTGAAATGCGTTCACGCTGATTATCTCCAACATAATGGGCACTTGTAAACTGAATCAACAGGTCAAAGAAACTTTTTTGGAGACTTGTAGACAAGGCAAATGGGACACACAAATGATAGCCTTTTCCAACTCAATTTAGATGTTTGCTCTTACTTATTTTCGAAGCAGAGGCTAAAAGGATATTTAAACTCCCCTCTCTTGACGTAAAGCAAAAAATAAAAAAAGCAAAAAAGTCACCACATAATTGTTACAAAGCTTTTAGAAAAAAAACTCAAAGAAATACTAACCAAACACTTAAATCTATTCACAAGTACTTAATTGCTTGAATTCGCCCCCATTGCACAATTTCCATAAATTTCAATAGATTGATGTGCTTTATGGTTGTTATGTGGTCGATTCCATCAATTGTAATTAATGAGTTTCTTTTTTTCTCAGTTTCATTTTATAGAATTCAACAAAACTATCCGCAGACAACGTGTCTGCGTACCGAATTCCATTCGAATACATTCATCTAAGTCAATCCATTTAGTGACCCTGATTTAATACAAAGTTATGTTATCGGTTGTTGAACAGCACACGGAAATTATTACACCGCAATCATGATTGTAAACCAAGTCCCAACCTTCCCCAATTCGCAATGAAATATCCAGTGACCTGGACCGGGATCCAATTTCAACACCAATTTGAGATAAAATTTATTTGCGGTCCAGCTACCTTGCTGCCCCCCAACTCGCCCCACAAGGCTCAATGTCCTGCAACGTACACAAAAAAGTGGCAAAAACCTTGCGCTACCCTTGCCAGTGGTTTAAATTCTGGTCCTCAGGGAAATTATATTTTGTAAAATTTTGCATTTTTCATTTTATGCAACATTGCGGCTGATGCTGCCTGGCGATGGCGGCAATGTTAAACATCAGCAGCTTCAGCACGCGTAACAAACCATTAGTAGCTCTATATTTGTTCTTCCAGTGGGTTTTTCTCCGTTTTGATGGAGAAACTCGGGGCTTCCTTAAAAATGTGTGTTTTTCTTCTTTTTTTTTGTCTGTCACAGAGAAAAGAAGAAAAAAAATATTCCCAAAAGAGTCGTTAAATTATTTAGTATATTTATTTTTTGTTTGAGGAAAGAAAAGGTTTTTCGAAAATGAAAACGTTTCTCCCCCTCCCCCGCCTACAGCCATTTTGTGTTGAAACCAGAAAAAGTCAAATGGAGTCGTTTGGCGACACTTTTTTTCGTGAAAGAATATTTAAATTCACTCATGTCTCGGGGTGAGTTAATTTATCCTGAAAAAGGACTAGGCAAACGAAAAGAAAATTTACCCTTTTCTATGAAGTAATGGAGTAACCCTTTTATTACAAACAAAGCAAAACAAACAAACAAACAAATATTTATCTGGTACATTTGATTCAAATCTGGCTGCCATCTTAGGTGTCCTTTTTTTTGCTTATTTTGAGTACAATAACACAGAGATTCATGTTTTATATCTCATTTTGTTAAGCTGTCCTTTTTGCTGGCGATGATGGCGTTGTGCGGGCGGTATATAAGTCTAACATTTTACAATTTTGCATAATTTAGCTGGTTGGGAAATGTTTTTCTATGAACTCTGATGGCATGTCATTTTTCTCCGTCGTTTTATGTTCAAATTAGGACTATTTAAGCTGGAAAGTGAACACAAAGCATTCTCGTATATTTATGTAACGAGTATATAAATATTTTCTTTTGCCAAATGTAGAAATAAGTAAATATCCTTTAAGCAAATGAACATACTCGTACACATAAAATGAAAGCGGAGATACAAATGAATTTTAATACACCCTCTCCTCTTTTTCCTTGCGGAAAGAGTCGGTTTTGCTGTGCTGTGATTTCACAGTTTCGCATGGCTCGCAGTGATTTGAAAATAGAAACGTTTTATATTTTCTGAAAGCATCGTATAGTGTGGATCGTCTAATAAAAATAAGATTTTCAAAACAATTGCTATGTGGTTATGCGCAACCCTATTCCAATGTGTAACCTTCTAGAAAATGTTTATGTCCGGAACAACTTACTATCTACGTAATCCCATCGTAAGCCTACCTATCAGGATAACAGATATTTTCATACTGAATTAAGAGGGGAAGTAAATTAAAGGTCAGGATAAATTTTCCCTCGTACACACGATAAGATCCACGATTGTTCCACTTCTAGAAAAAAAATTAAGTACCTTGTCGGTTGCCTCTCAAGGGCATAATCAACTTTGAATTTTTCAAAATGTTACACCCAAAAAGGTCAAGAAAGGAAGAATTGAATTTCATCAACCCACTAAGCTAGGCAGTAATTATTTTGAAATTAGTAAAAAAAAAGCTTTTGAAAAGGTTATCGGTACTTAGTGGTCTGCGCAGTGAGATGCAATGCAATAACATGATATTATGAATGATGAAGTGGGGTTCATGAATTAATCATCTTTTTCTGTGAAGCTATAAGAATAGAAATGGGTATGAGATAGTTTGAGCGGGTAATCAAAACAAGATACTTTGCTGTGGTTAAGAGGTGACCTTTTGGCATTTAGTTTTTATTCGCTTGAAGGTTCATATTTCCGTTGCTATTGTTGGTACACGAAGTTATTGTACTGCAAGATTGCAACAGAGACAAATTGTTTGTTTGTATGAAAAGAGATATGGAGCTCCCATTTTGCAGTTCAAAAAATTGTTTTTATCTCTGTGGGAAGTTGTGTGGTAGACTTTACAACAAGTGAACCCTTTATATTTCTTCCTTTTACTGTCTCCTTTATGTGGTGGCTTCAAAGTTCTGTCAGAGTACAAAGCAACCCTAGTCCTTCAGCTGGTGGTGTATTCCAAGGCATCTTGAAAAAGCAACCCCGGCTGGAGGCTCAAGCGGTAGAATGAGCGGTGATGAAAAACCAAAAAGTTTCTGGGCACTCTTTTATTTATGACCGATTGACAGCAGGTCGCTCCTGACGTATTACTTATGAAATGAGGTAGAGATATGGCTAGCCATTTGTAACGCATTCAACTTGATATCAGCCAACGTTTATAACAAAATCCACCAGAGCTTTGATGTCTTTCTGCACAAACGACCAGAAGTCCGTAACGGCTGAGAACCCTCCATAAAGTCCGAGTACCTTACCTTAGGTGTCTTACTTTATTAACGAAATGACTTCTTACAGGTTTATACCAATTCCAGAGTAGATAGCAACCCGTTTTCGTTATATTGCCAGTAGAAAAGCCAAAAGACTGTAATGAACTATTAGACTCTTACCCTCGCTAGCCTCTTACTTTAACAGAATCTAACATACCATCAGCCATTAGCTCCAGCATCAAAACCCCGAAATACACAACAATGACCTATTCTATCAGGTTTTCCACGCCAAAACTGATTTATCAAATTACAACTCACAGTCAGTTCACTCCAAAAGTAATTTTAGGCCCGATTAATGGAAGAAAATTCAGTTTAGTTCCGACAGTATTCGGAGAAAATACTCCTTGGAAAAGTGCCCGGATGGTCTTGCAGTGCTCTAGAAGAAGCGATATTGGTCCCAGAATAGTAAGTTAAATAGCGGCAAGTGCAAACTCACTGTTGAATTCAGTGTCCAGTGCTACGTAACTGTTGAACTTAATATTCAGTAACTACTTCACTGTTGAATTTAGATGCTCGTGCTACGTCAGAGCAGCAATTAATAGACTTATCATTTCAGGAATCACCGTACAAGACTAGAGTTGCGAGTTCATTGTAATCTAAAAGCCCTTTAGACGGTCAGTTCTCAATTCAGTTTTCAGTTCAGTTAGAAAAGTCTGTGTAAATAAACCTCAGTTCGATTTTCAGATGAGCATTTATTTAATTATGGAAAATCAAAATCAGAAAGATAACTGAGAACTGAACTGAGAACTTATGGGAATTCCATCAGTTTCAGTATTCAGTTTCAGTTAAACGCTTCAGTGTTTGACATTTACACATGAGTTTAGCTGAAAGCTTAACTGATACTGAAATGATTTTTTTTTTCTGATGTCTATACACTTAAAAATGAACTGATAACTGAACTGAAAACTGAACTGACAACTGATGAGATTCCCATCAGTTTTCTGTTCAGTTCTAAATTTTCTTTCTGATTTTGTGTTCTCAAATAAAAAAAACCCCAACTGAACATCGAACTGACGTCTATTTACACACTGAACTGAAATCTGAACTGATAACTGAGCTGAGAACTGACCGTCTAAAAGGGTCTTTAGAAATTTATTTCTTTTTTTAAAATGCTTTGTATAAATCAAGTCTAAAAGGGCTTTAAGAACTAAGACCTGAAGCCCAGACGTGTCAATAGAAGTGAACAATGAAACCGAGAAGCCACACAACAACAGTTCAAGTTTCAAAACTAAAACTTGGAGCTGCGTTCCCATGTGAGGGAATGGAGGGGACCTATAATTTTCTACCGATTTAGAAAGACTTATTGAAGGACTTGCCAATTCCTCGCAAAAGGATAAAGCGATCTTTTCCTGTTTTCTGATGGGATTCCAACCACGAACCTCCGGCCTAGCAGGTAGATATTACACCACGGGCACCAGCAAACCTTGGATTCTCAAAAAATAAAAAATAATTAGGGTGGCGCAACAGAGCGAGGAGCCCCAGGAACTTGCGCGTTTCTCACAACCATGCCTTGTGAGGGAATGGAGGGGACCTGCAATTTTTTGCCGGTTCCGAACGGCTAATCGAGAAAGCGCTTTTCGTGGCAATGAGTACTAACGGAGGAATTTCCAATTCCTCGCGAAAAGCCCGTGAAAAAACATTTTCGACTCTGCTGGGATTCGAACCACAAACCTCTGGATTAACAGGCGGACATGCTATCCATCGCACCACGGGTACCACTACTACTAAAAAGCTGTTATGATAAGAATGTTATTCGGTTGTAATCTTGACAGATTCAATCGTGGTTGGGAGACCTCACTGAAGATCAGACAGACCAAGTGCCTCTTCAGGACCTGAAAAAGCTGTTTGGATCCTATAATCTCACAATTTCATCAATCTCGTTTTTAGTTATGCCGTTATGGCCTTGAACTTAAACAAGACTCAATCAATTGGTCTTCCGACCGCATTCAGAGCGGTTTTGTATTTCTGTACAACTTTCGAAGAAGTTAGAGACTTAAGAAGAGTATTAAGCACAGCTTTGCAGTTACTGCAGGCGCAGGTACTTCTTCCAATACAACCACTTTACGTAAAGCAGGTTTTAGAAATTTTAATAGAATACGTCTCCCCTTGGAAACGGACGCGTATTTACCTAACGAGGTTTACAGACAGGATGCCATAGCACCAGCACCAAATTCCACATTGGATGTGGATCTATTCGTAAAGATTCGATAACATTCTTTTTCTGGTTCCTATATTCTGGAAATATAGGAACGAAAGAAAGTTGACGGCGTTCTTTTGACGGAATTTGAGCCTTGGGATCATCGTTTCGAACATGGTGTGAAGCTTTCGGGGTCTTGATGCTCGCAATGCCGAAAAGGGACGAAGAAGAAGGTTGTTCATTGCAAAGATTTGTTAAAAAAAAAACATCTTAAATCGATGAAAAATAAAAAAATCATTCTGAATGTGAAACCGGTACTAATGAACATTGCTTACCTTTATCTGAACCATAAGCCCAGGGCCACTGAGTACGTCGCTCCGTAACTCACTTTTCAATTTTCTTCTAATTTTGCCTCTATGCCGCTAAGTACGAGGCCTTGCTTTAAGGGTCCTACTTTCATGGAATTTATGTCAGCAAAATTTTACTCTTTGCAGTTACTCATTTACAAGAATCCGCAAAACCTTTAACAATGAAAGTCCAAGTGACAAAGTGCAAAGTTAAACTTCTGCAACTACGAACAAACTTTATTAATTCCTCCCAATTCTTAAGCAATCAATAAACAATCCTGCAGAAATGTTGATTAACTTATTGACTAACCAAAAAAAAACATCATTTCAATGAATAAGAAAAAATTCATCACTAGCCTAAAAACACATACCTAACAAGCAACCCGTCCAGTGTTTGAAATATTCCAAAAGATTTATTACACCCAATCGCATAAATCACTCGGGAACGTCTCAAAATGTTCTCAGTTCTTGCGAAAATAAATTCTACTCCTTCACTTACCAAATAACTCGCAACTACTCCAAAAGTACTTCATCAACTGATTTTTTTGGATTTGGAAATAAATAATCGCCATCGTCAGCTTTTAATGCAACACAAAAATGTTCAACAATTCCATGCCTAGAGAACTATTCAATTTGAGGAGGAGGTGGTTGTGGGCTGTGATGTTGGCAATAATTATTATTATTGGATAACACTCACTGCTCAAGAAACATAGCCATAAGCAATAAGCACATTTGATAATGAACGCTAATGAGAATCCATTCAGAGTGCCTCAATTATTTTGATTTATTTGCTTACACATGGTGTTTGCAAGGGTTCACTGAAGATGAGGATGCAGAGGAATGATTCTGTTTTTACGTATTTCCGTTCAAAGTGCGTCCATGTGTGTACATCGTTAAAAGTGGCTGAGATGGTATATTTGCCTAATCTTTGAATAGCTGAGATGGTATATTTCCTTAATCTTTGAATTGCCATACAGATCAGGGGTCAATAATAATAAATTGATTTTATTTGTATATTTGGCTTCATTAGAGGAGCTATTCATCAATTGATTGTTCTTAGAAAATCATCGGTTAAGTCTCGCTCGTGCTTCACTACTTGACCTTTTATGGGATGAACATTATGAATGGGAATAATGAGGAGATTGTTTGCTTATCGGTTCAATGAGATGAACCCCAGTTGGATGACTAAAACAATAATCTTGTACTTCAAATCGAAGACGACTACGGTGGATTTTTATACCTAACTAAAAGTAATAAATTTGTTTTCACTCAAAAAGGGCTCTTGAGTGGAATGAAAATAAGGAATCAAAACAAGAAGAAACACTTGCAATGATCCAAATGAGTTTGGCAGAGAACTCTGTTCCTTCTCGAAAAACATCTGGAATTTTATTTTATATGGTAAAAAAAATTTAAATTCCTTTTGGTCTGGTCTGTCTTGTGTCCCAGAAAAATGACATCAGGAGGCGACACGACGAAAACAGCGAACAGATGTCCACAAAAGCCTTGCAGCATTTGTCGTAATTGATTTCAATTGAAAAATACTTTGAATATTGCGACTGTTTTGTATGTTCGTTCACAACTGAACCTACAGTCGAACAAAATTTAAATGGAATTGTGTTTGTTCTAAAAAAATGGTCTGATTTGGTCTGCAATCCCTGAAATAGTAGCGTTGCCATAGATAAATAATTACTTGCCACTTTCCATCCAAAGAGAATAGAAAAGGTAAACGGGTATATTTTTCTCGTTCTACTTATACACCGAGTTGAACACAATTGAGGTTAGCTTATGAGCTACGTCGCCGTCGTGAATTGGAAGGGAATACTCTTATATCGAACATTCAGAGATCTAAACAGAAGGTACTCAGTAGGAGTAGCCATCATCAACACACAACGGTGGGAGCTATCACACCAAGAAACAACCACGAATTTGCCGACACACAATTCAACAGACCAACAGCAGTATCTGATTTGAATCCCATTCAAGTTGTAATTAATGACTTTCCCCTCTTACAAATGAATGACCTCAATCCCAAGCAAGTGCCAAGTTTCTGGGCAAAACAATAAAAAAAAAATGTTATAACGACAAGGAATAACCACAACAGTCTTGCAATTAAAATTTTTCCATATTCAAAAAGAATGCAATAAACTTTCGTATAGTCGAAATTCATGTCGCTCATGAGGCAAACTAAAAATAATTTTTAGCCTACATACTGAATCGTGTGTCAAATAAGAAATCAAAAAAAAAAAAAACTTCTGGAATTAAACACCCTATTCTAAATAACGTTTCCCTTTTCATGTTTCATTTTTTTCCCTTTCTTTTTTTATGATTTTATACGCACGGAAACATATATTTCATTGTTTTATGCTAAGGAATGTTGTTTCAACAACAGCCTTACGTCATTTCAATGGCATTTTGAGGACGTTTAGGAATACATATGTAGTTTCCCTTTTGTTTTGGCTACAAAACAAGCCTTGATATACTTAGAGTATCACCAAACCGGGTTAATGTTATTTATACAGTCTCGCCTTATATTCCATTCTGACGCGATGCGACGGGACGTGTACATATTGTCGAGGATCATTAAATGCGGATCATGCACACGATGTGGCATTCAATTTTCGTTTTTGAGAAAGAGTGCAGTGGATACAATCGGCGAACTTGATGGTTGTTTTGTTAAATTTGGAATAAGGAATTTGTGGAGCGCTCTTTGTTTTGGGGTGCGAACATGTTGAGGCCACTGCTCTGCCGAACGTGTCCCCAAAAAATGGGTCATCAGATGCATATTTGAAGGCAACAAGTGGCTAGCATGGTTAAATTGAACAAAGAATAAAATCAGGTATTGTTCTGGGAATAAGAAAGAGACTACGTTGACAACATCATCACATTTTTTAGGCAGTCATGTCTCGTTTGACTGAAGCAAATATCTTATCGATAATTTATGCGATTCAAAACATTTTAGGTCGGTGTGTACAAAATTGATGGTCAGTGATTAAAATTGTCTTTTTTTTTAAATTGAACTAAAACAATTTGCTCCAAGGGCCGGCAGTGTGCACACAAAAAAAGTCGCTTAAGGTTTCGAAAATCGAAATTCAAGATGATGTGAGATTGAATCTTTTGGCGATGCAATCTACGATAGAAAAATCGTCTGAAAAATTACGGAATCAGGGGCCAGACTTCGTTGGATGCGTTCAAGCTTGACAGACTCATCGTAAGGGTTCATTCTAAATCAAAATTTTTAAAAATATTTGAAAACCATCCAACAAGTTGGACAAGCGGTCGTCTGAGGGTTCACATTATCCAACTAATTGTACAGTGTGAACTCTTCTATTGTTAAACCGATTCAAGTCGGTAAAGGGCCATGTTGCTGAAAGCCACTTCTAGTTTTCGTTTGCTTTTACTATTTGGATATCAGTAAATCAGGCACATAGGCAGACAACAACCTTTTATGACGGGAAATCTCAATGCACGCTTTCTATAGAGCAAAAGAAGTATGATGTTCCAAAGACAAAGTTCGATTAAACATGTCTTCTCAATTTAGTTTTTTTTTTTTTTTTTTTTGACGTACATAAATTCAAACGGAGCATTTGAGTTTAATGTTGATTTTTCGTTATGTATCCGTGGCGTGAAGGTAGTTATGTTTGTCTGGTACCTACTTTGGAGTTCGAAGTTCGAATCGAACAATCATCCAATTGCTTTCGTACGGGTATCACCTTTCGTTAGGAAAATACTCCCAGAGTAGTAACATGAGCATGAGAAGCTCTTTCTAGCTTAGCCGTTTTGAATCAGCATACAATTGTAGATCCTTGAAATGGGTTACGCCTGACGTTGCAAGAGCTTTGCCCTATGTATTTTGATTTTATTTCTATGCCGCATAAGGTTTTTTTCATGAGGTAAACATGTTCGAATTGCTTTTACACTTTTCGAGCACATCAGATCATTATTTACTTTTCAACTGATTTCATGAGGTTAGGTTAGGTAGAATGGGCTGATAGTTGATTTTATTTCCTCCACACTTAGATCAATGTGATACCTTGCAGTATTGTAACGTCCTAAAAACCTATGAGTTTATGGTTGACCAATTTTTAACCATTTTGTGGCCTTAATGGAGTTCAACAGGCTGTTTCTTGGAGTGTCTGATAATTCTTCCAGTTCGTTGAAGAAGTAACTGCTTTTAGTGCCGCATTCCTTACTAACAAAATAGTCAGACATTTATCTGAATTCAAATTCAAAAGGATCTGATCCGACCACTCAGCAACTTGCAATAAATATTCCTTGGTTCTAGAAGTTGTATCCCCAACCATTTCAAGAAAATTCGAACATTATCGTTATTGAAAAAGGCAAAGAGAACTGGGCCTTAGACTGTTTCTTGTGGTACACCAGTATATGCTGAGAAGAAATCAGAGAGAGCATCATTATAGCTAGAACAGCCAGAGTTGTAGCTGTTAGGTATTTCGCAAGGAAGGAAATACCTTTCAAAAGGAAAAATTGTATAGTAACTTACTTAATTACTTAGGTGGGCATTCCAGTTCGGGGTGAACCTGAGCCTCAACCAACATATCTTACCAGTTTTGCACTCGGTTGAGGTCTTCTTTCACTTGATTGCGCCACCTAAGCCGAGGTCTTTCCTCGTATCGAAAACATTTCAATAATAAATTGTGCGGAACCGAGTCAAGCGCTTTAAAGAAATCGATCAATTTCTTGGAGTAAGCCAATGACTATTTTCACCAGTGTAGTGTTTAAAGTTGTGCTAAGATCTGAATCCACATGGATTGCGAAAGTAGCTGACAAAAGTTAAAAAAGAAATAAGAGAATTAAATATCCCAACTCTTTATCTTCTTAAAAGCTTTGGATACAAAAATTAAAGCAGATATTGGGTCTAATTTCAGCGGTCGTACTGTTGGTATAATAGTTAGCACCTCTGCCTTTACCATTGGAGGTTCGAATGCCAGGAACATCAAAGAAGTTTTTTAAGGAATTGAACATTTCTCCCACAATAGTTCCATGCAATGAAAAATGCTTTCTCAGTAAGGCGTTTGGAATCGGTAAAAAAATTGTAGGTCCCCTCCATTTGTCACAACGCATGTTTGAGAGAAACGCACTAGGCCCCAGGCGGCGATTGCAAGGAATTGACAATTTCTCCCACAGTAATTTCATGACTCGGACCTCCGCGCTCAGTAGCGCAACATTGTTTAATTATTCAATTATTCCCCCAGTTTTGTGCAGAACCTTTAAGCAACCGAGGGCAACGATGGAAGTTTTCCATAGTTAAGGATAGCAGAAGACGAAAGAAACTTAAAATATGACAGTATAAGACAAAAGAAGCATTTTGAAGCATTTTAATAAATATCGGACCGATTGCATTAAACCAAAACTCACTCAATGTCTCAACACATCCAATTCATTGACTCAAACGAAGCTTAACCTTACAAAGAAGTTAGTTCCAATAAAAGAGTTAATATCAAATTCTCAAGTTGGAAGGTCAACCTTAAATAAATTATACTTCTAATGAAACTTGGGAAAGAAGTACAAAATTACAATTTTGTATAACCAGCCCTGAATAAATGCCCTACATTTTCAATGCCAACCCTGAACCAGGTTAATAAATCTAATCTTAAAAGATGGCGTTCAATGAATTCACTCTAAGACTTCGGTTACACATTATTCTATCACCATTTGGATTGCAATACGAATTGCTTTCCTTTAATTGCCTTGCACTCTTTACAATTTTTTGCATTCTTTGCATTTTTTGCATCCTTGCATACTTTTGCATTCTTTTGCATGATTTTACATTCATTTGCAATGTGTTGCACTCTTTAGCTGTCTCTAAACTTAAAGCTCGGCTAAATATATGGAAAACATGTCACAAATTTTTGGAAATTGATTGGCTTCATTTGAGTGAAAAATCGGGTTTGTTCGTTCCAGATGAATGGAAGATGTGACATACGTAAATCAATCATTTCAATTTGAAAAACTTTTTGTGCAGTGACCTTAACCGTGAGCAATAATAAGATTCCCATGGCAATGAAGGACGCACATGTAAACTGCTTCCTTACGTTTTGATGGGTTTGAATATAGAAATGAAAAGAGAATGCAACAACAATCCTTAAGATATAGAAACCAGTTTGATTTCATTGGATTTATATTCCACCTAAAGATTCCCAAACAAGCTTTTCCCTCGTAGATAGTTAAAAAAAAAAAAAAAAAACACCCAACAGGAAAAGTTTGCACATCAGTCCTTAAAAGGCATAATTAATACACAAAACAAATAACTCAATTTAAAATGATTAATTGCTACGCATTTCTTGAATCATTATGCCTATACTTCTTGTTTGCAAAACAGAATGTTGAAAGTATAAAAAGAAAACGATACGACCGAACGAGACGTGCGTGCACATACAAAAAGATACGCATCCCGCGACTATAAAATAAACGTTCCAAAGATTTCATTCATCCGAATGGCGTGTACAATGTACATTACATACATAAATCCTTGAAATATGTTCTTCATGACTAGTAGAGTAATCGCGGAAGAGATCGGTCATAAATTAATTTTTGTTGTTGTTGTTTTATGTTTTGTTTTTGCTTTGGCTGTCAGAAGATAGAACGAGAGTATATACCCCCAGACAAGACGCTAAAAAAATAATGCCTTCTGTGTAAAAAAAAAAAAAATAAAACATAAAAAAATCAACATGAAAGGGTGACACACTCTTCATTGCATTACAATGTGATTTATGGATTAACACTTCAGACGAAAGCATCTGGAATGAAGAGGGTTTAATTGAGATCTGTCCGCCTATTATGGAAAAATCAAAGATATGTCATATTTATTTCTAGGAAGAAGATAAATGAATTTATTATTGTAATTTATGGCGATAGGATGATTTAATGTCATGGTCCTATGGGAAGCATTTATACTAGGCGAAGCGGAGAAGAGCTTTCTTTTTTGAAATGATTAGAATCAGCTGGGAGTATTTTGAGACATATTTTATTTAAATATGATTGACTATTTGAGCAACTTGAAGCATTGTTTTGTTAGGAAGTGATTCGAAGTTGATAGTTTGGAAAACTTTTGTGTGGTATTTTTAAAATATCTACGAGAGATTTTAGGATGGCAGAGATTTTTAGACGGCAGTTTGTTATTTTTTGGAACGACAGTGTGCTTCTCTTTTTTTATTATCTTTTAAGCTACAAAATTTTAGAATATTTTATGGTCAGGATTCTGTTAGAAATATATAGACTGACAGCTTTTGCCATACTTTGTCATAGTCAAGCCCAACCTAAGTTGCAACAAACAGCTTCATTCTAGTAAATATATTTTGACAGCGACCTCAAAACATTTGAGTTTGATAAAACAATTAAACTTCACCTCATGTCACTTAAGTAAGAGTCTTTCCACAATAAGCGAGATCTAAGGTCTTATAAGCCAAAGGTAGATAGCAATAACTTCATTGCCTTAGATTTTGCATGAAAAGCGTTTTTGTCAATTAGGCGTTCGGAACCGGCAGAAAATTGTAGGTCCCCTTCATTCTGCCACAAAGGCATGAATGTGAGAAATGTGCTAGGGTATGGGGTTCCTCGCTCCGTTGCGTCACTCTATACAGGGTGTTCCGTACTTCGTGTATTATCCTTTGGGGTGTGATTCTTGGTCACATTCTAAGAAAAAAAATGTTCTACAGTAAAGCTCAATTCTCAACTTTGACAACACTTTTTGACAATTTAAGAAAAGGCTAACTTTGGTGTACTATGACCTATGTTGTTATTTCTACAAAAAATTAAGACTATGATAAGGTCTCTACCATTAGTATTGACAGAGATATCGAATTTAACAAAGGTCATAGTACACCAAAGTCAGCCTTTTCTTAAACTGTCAAAAAGTGATGTCAAAGTTGAGAATTGAGCTCTACTGTAAAACATTTTTTTTCTTAGAATATGACCAACAATCACACCCCAAAGGATAATACACGAAGTACGGAACACCCTGTATATTTAGATGATTTGCTGATTAGTTAGCTTGGGGTTTGATGAGATTTTGTGAAAAAAAATTGCAAAATTTTATGAGCCGGAAAAATTAACACATTTGTAGGGTTTAATAAGCCACCGATCGTCTTGAGTCCAGCTCGATGGTGCCTTATCCACAAACCAACGGAAACTTAAGCCCCAGAATTACGCAAGCACTTGAAGAAATCTTCAAAAAGAGTTATCTGCTCTTTGTAAGCATTTGTTTCACTCTTAACGAAAACTATTCACTTGTTTAGCTGTTTGAAAGTGACTTTTGTTTAAAAAAAATCGCCAAAACTCCTTAGGGCACTTTGAATGCTGCGATCTAATGATTTTTTTTTTTTTTTTTTTTGAGAGTTTAAACCCGAACCTTTAAAAGAAACACTTTAAAAAATATTTCCAAGTGCGTTAACATACGTTTTGATTGCTGGAAATTTGGCGATTGCCAAAAATTTGATAACACTTATCTCAGCGACATCTGTTGATGGAAATAGAAAGACATTTAAAATACTGGAAGCGTGGCAGCTTGATGCTCCGAACGGGATATCTTTTAATAGAAATGGAACTGACTTCAAAAACATTTTCAGCGAAATCAACTACTTAAGATATCTTTAAGAAGCTATTTGAAATACCTTTTACCTAGTACACTAAGGGCCAGTTTGTTCAGAGCGGGTTAAATAAGCAATTTGGGTATCAAGTATTTTTCGTAATCCATGATTGAGAACCTGTGATCACCAAAGAGTGTTTGTTTACCTTTTTTATAGCTTGGTTAGCAAATCATGGGTTATTCAAAAATCGTTCCATTTTCCAGTCTATATGTCAAAACTTAATCAAGGAAATTATTGAAAATACATTCATTTTTTTATGATAGAGTCAGTTTTTTCGGTCGTCAAAACTATAGAGATTTGAATTTAATTTCATCCTGGCGACATCAATTTATTCAACAAGTTCTATGTTTTCTTCATGCACATCTGGTAGAATCACTTCATTAATAAATTTAAAGAAGAATTTACCCCATTTCAAATTCAGTGAAGATGCTTATTGAATTCCAAAAAAATATTTTATGTGAAATGTCAGCCTGACAATTTTTTATTTTGAAGGAATAGCTGTGATTTCAACAAAAATTAAGCCTGAACAAACTGAATTTCAGTTAATCGTTGTTTAAATGGAGCTAACCCAGAAAAATTGACTGGTTAGCAAAATCATTGATTAAAAGCTCTGATCAGAGATTCATTGATTATAAATTTCGTGAACAAACCGAATCCATGATTATCATCTGGAATAATCATTGATTAGAAATAATCAAGCTTGAACAAACCAGCCCTTATACTCACAGAAGTTTCAATTTCTGAAAATTTTGACAAATTGTTGTCAAATTGTTGCCAACACCTCATCCCAGCGACATCTGTTGATAGACCTAGAATAGACTTTAGAAAATTACAAGGGAAATTGACTCCTCAAGATATCTTTGAGAGGATATTGCGCTTCGTGGGATGGCTGCAAAAACATTTAGTTTTCTGTGTATTCACCTTCAATACCTCGGTATGCTTAATTTTTTAAACCAATAAGCAGATATATAAGAGTTTTACACGCTTAGTGAAGAAGGGAACCGAAGTTCAAGTGTAACGAAGATGGTCCAAGCAAAAAAGGCTTATATTCTAATCGAGGTTGCTTCAGCTAGCATTGCCGAGGTAAAAACTATTTCGAAAGTAACGATTATTATTTCCTTGTGGGTACGAGCCTTAGGAAGATAGAAGAGAATATAAAAGAAGTTCACGATGTTTAAAACTTCTGAAGACTGTATGGAAGGCTGGGCAATGCATTTCACATTCGTATGGTAGGGCTAAAACAGGAATCTTTGTATTTGACAGTACATCCGAAGTTGAGATCAAGGGTAAACTTATCGGCATTCCTAAAAGCGTGATTATTACAGTTGAATTCTTAAACGTGAGCAATACAACCGATTATCTTACTAGAGCACTCTATTCAATCGAATTGCGAATCATTCAAAAGATACTTTTGATATGACTTTATATGTCAATTTGACTGAAAGTAGATTTTGAATTCTTTCAACAGCTTTCTACAAAAACTAACGAATTTAATTCAAATCTTGTACTTACTCCAGCGTCCTCAAGAACTAAGGAGAAGAATCTGGGGCATTCGAACCCTTTTATTGCAGAATCGAGATGCATTTACCAGGCCCCAGAAATAAGTAAACAAATTTTAAAGTGAACATGCTTCTCATTTATGCTTTACGTCTTCAAAACAAAAAATATAAAGAGTTTCAAAGCAAACATTCATTAGCCAGCCGCCTTTGATCTATGACAGCAGTGTGTAACTATGAAGAGAGATCATCAACGCCACTTTGACGGTTGATTCGACAGATAAATGAATTTATTTCCAAGCAAATTGATAGCTTTAATGGCCTTAAACAGGAAACTTCACTTCTTATTAACAATTAAACTTACGAAAGATACCAGAAAATTAAGAGAAGAAAGATTCTGTCGGAGTTTGAAAGTAAACAGCAGTTGAAATTGAAACTCGTGGGCAAAAAGAAACAAAAATCTGAATATTTTTTATGCAGCTTTCTTATTCAGAAACGATGAACATACATAAAGGGAATGAACGATATTAATTTTCATTTCGTTGGAGTTTGCCAAAAATGAAAAGCTGTGAAACAAAAGGAAGAAGAAAAAAGTTCTAAGGAAACTTGGAAATGTGGGCCTGGATAAAGTTTTTGGAGATGAGAGTGTCGACTGACTGACTGA
The DNA here is from genome assembly GCA_914767635.1 of Melanostoma mellinum. Lineage (NCBI taxonomy): Eukaryota > Metazoa > Arthropoda > Insecta > Diptera > Syrphidae > Melanostoma > Melanostoma mellinum. The sequence continues at coordinate 19,170,673 of OU612060.1, read as the reverse complement.
CTCCGAAAAGTAAGTTAATATATCCCAATATTGAATTTGCCATATGCTTATTCGTCGGTATATCAACCTGTTCTTCTCCGGCAACCGTAGTTTCTCGGCGAACAATTATCTACCTCCTCCAACGCAACACTACACTCTCCACGATGCTTCCATCATGGATATTGAATCTGAATTATAAATAGTTTGACTATAACGATTTTCTTGATCGATTTTATGTTCATCATTGATGTCCTTCGTCCTCGTGCAATGGTGGAAAGGATTAATTTGCACAATATGGATGTGAATGTGCAATCACACCAATTTGTTGCAAGATACTGTTTCTTCTACACATTGTGTATGTCACAAAATTTCTCCTTGAACGCATTTCCATTCAAGGAAGGAATTAGCATGTGCACCTTGCTTCTACTGTTTTTTTATATCAGTCTTCATGAACTTTACTAACGAGGGTTGTTCCCTCTTTTTCTCAAATGTTCTTATCAAACGAAACAGGCTACCATAAGAGGAAGTAGGTATGAGTTATCAAATAGGCTCTTTTCTCAATAAGTTGATAAATGGAACATTCACCAAAACACCCAATTGATAATGAAAAGAGTAAGACGGTAGCTCCTTATTAGAATAATCGTGAGAACTACGTATGACTTCGACTTTTGACAAAGTATTTAGCTTTTAAATTGAAAAAAGCCAACCAAACAAATGTACGCTTATTGCCAGACCAAACAAACAACCCTTCATCACCCTCACACAGACAGATAATCCTGCATCAACATATGCGAATTTTTGTTTATCAGAACAATTTTGAATTTTTGAGATAAAATAAAGCATTTTAAATGGATTTTATACATGCCTCTACCTATACAAAAAATATTTTTCCGTTAGCAAAGAATCAATTGTTCAATAAATCACAGCCGTTGGGTTGTATGATCCTCTTTGCCGGATATAATTTTATTTTTACTCATAATTCCTGTCTTTATCTTTCTCTTACAAGCTTCTATAAAGCGATATTATGACATTTTTATGAAACATAAAAGGAATATTTTCATATTTAATGATATAATTCTAAAAATTTTCTCGGCAGGCTCCTCCTGATGGCGGAAAGGAAAGGGATATATTATGTCTATGTCTTCTGTATGGTAGATGTTGCTGTTTGCTAACCTTGCTCCTTACTCATTTTTTTGTTACAATTTCTGAAATTTTTTGCCAGAACGGAACGTGATATATGCAAACGAATCTCTCACATGAAATTGAATATCTTGAACGTTGAATATACCTACATTTTTTTCTCCTGTTCAAATTTGCAGCCGTATTTCATTCAGATTTGCAGCGAGCGTATAATTATATATGCAATGAGGAACATAAAGAAAAGTTGGAAAAGGATATACCTAATATTGTTGTGTGTAGAACGAAAATACCGCAACTTATTATCCTGCCATAAAAACCATTTAAGGTATAAATATTTCATTGTTTCAAAGGCGTCTGTGGCGCTTGCGATGTAGAAAGATGTGATGTGAGATGATCTTAACGGGTGCAAGGTTTGGCTGGGTGAACAAAATGAAGTGGGGCAGTTGCTAATGGGTTCTGCTAATGTTTGAAAGTATTTAAACTTTTCATCAAATTTTTTATGGAAATATCCAAGCTAATGAGACATAAAATTATGTTTCAACACAAGATTTTTTCTGCAATGGTTCAGTAATGGTGATTCAGTATCGTATTTCGGTGAAACTCGAACGAATTGAGTAAACAAACACGAGCACGAACAAGAACAAGAACAAGAACAAGAACAAGAACAAGAACAAGAACAAGAACAAGAACAAGAACAAGAACAAGAACAAGAACAAGAACAAGAACAAGAACAAGAACAAGACCAAGAACAAGAACAAGAACAAGAACAAGAACAAGAACAAGAACAAGAACAAGAACAAGAACAAGAACAAGAACAAGAACAAGAACAAGAACAAGAACAAGAACAAGAACAAGAACAAGAACAAGAACAAGAACAAGAACAAGAACAAGAACAAGAACAAGAACAAGAACAAGAACAAGAACAAGAACAAGAATAAGGCGAATTATACCCAACCTTGAAATTCCTAAAACAATTCGAAGTTTTTGTCCACTTTAAAGAGCACGCTTCAAGAAGAACAAAACAAGGCGAATTATAGCCAATCTTGGAATTCCTAAAACAAAACGAAGTTTTTGTCCACTTTAAAGAGCACGCTTCAAGAAGAACAAGAACAAGGCGAATTATAGCCAATCTTGGAATTCCTGAAACAAAACGAAGTTTTTGTCCACTTTAAAGAGCACGCTTCAAGAAGAACAAGAACAAGGCGAATTATAGCCAATCTTGGAATTCCTGAAACAAAACGAAGTTTTTGTCCACTTTAAAGAGCACGCTTCAAGAAGAACAAGAACAAGATGAATTATAGCCAATCTTAGAATTCCTAAAACAAGTCCACTTTAAAGAGTACGCTTCAAGAAGAACAAGAACAAGGGGAATTATAGCCAATCTTGGAATTCCTAAAACAAGTCGAAGTTTTTGTCCACTTTACAGAGCACGAACAAGGGAAGAACAAGAACAAGGGGAGTTATAGCCAATCTTGGAATTCCTTAAACAAGTCGAGGTTTTCGTACACTTTAAAGAGCACGCTTCAAGAAGAACAAGAACAAGGGGAATTATAGTCAATCTTGGAATTCCTGAAACAAAACGAATTTTTTGTCCACTTTAAAGAGCACGCTTCAAGAAGAACAAAACAAGGCGAATTATAGCCAATCTTGGAATTCCTAAAACAAGTCGAAGTTTTTGTCCACTTTAAAGAGTACGCTTCTCAGTTTAAGCTCAACTTTATTATTTCTACTGAACATATTTTTATATGGATAGATCCAGCGCTAATTGAGTTCTATTGACTAAGTTGCCTCAACCACCATCTCTTCTCTTTACATTCCAGCAGAATCTGGTTTAACCCACAAGAAAAATTCCTATAAACTACTTAGTAGTTGACAACTACTGGCTTAGGTATTTTATCAATTTTCATACTGTGCTAAGCATATCAGAGCAGAATGTTATTTCCAGCCATGCGCTGCATTGAAAATTCACAAGTACTGAAACCTTTGAGGAGAAACTAGGAATTTTTCCCTACCAAGCCTTTTACCTTTTGAAGGACAGTGTAAGTAATAGACATATTTCTTTTACGGTTCAATTTACAATATTGCGAACAATGTGACAGGTCGAAGTAAATTTAAGTGAATGTATAAAACGAAAGAGCACATTCTAAAGCACAATTCGTAAATCACTGATCTCATTCTACGAGAAACCCTGTAAATATACCATAGTGCCATTTTGAATGCAGACTAGATAACCTATTGAATAACCAAATTTAATGGTTGTGCAATAAATTCGTTTAAACTAATGACAAAATACTCCGAAGAAAACTTTAAACTTCTGATACTCAAAAGAATTATGTCCTGGTCTTAACTTATCTAACAAATCATTAACATTTTGAACAGTGCTTTAGCTCTTAGAAGACCAGGGTATTTATAACTTTTTTTATGACCATCAATAAATCACTTTAACATGTGTCTCGTGTGTGTATAAAGATTGGATGTTAAATAGATGACTCTGATGTTTAAATTGGTTTTTCGGAGATTCGTCACAAATAAGATGAAGATTTGGGAAACATGCTTGTAAGCTAAATGTCAATGGGAAGAAAATCTATTTTCGGGTGAGAGCTAAGGAAATCAAATTAAAGACTTGACCGTAATTTGATTTTGCATGTTGATAACTTAAGCACTTTTCAGCCCAAAATTATTGTATTGTTGTGTGGATATAGAAAGAGAATTTATTTTATTGAAGTTAGGATGTATGCATGAAAAGGATGACATTAAAATAATTATTTCCTTGAACATTTTTCATTTCAGGTAATGTTCAAATGCTTTTGGAAACCTACATAAATCTACTTATATTTGATACTGCGTGGTGAACAATTGTTCAGGTATGAAGAGTAGTATGCCTATTTTTTATGACTTATATTTGTGTCGGGAAGAAAATATTTTTCAAAACTTTTTGCTGGGGTTTAAGTTGAATGCATTCTCAGTTTACTTAAAAGTTTACATTGTCATTTCACTAGCAAGTCAAGTATGGAAAATCGAGGAACAACATCTTAAATGACAAGAATGAAGAGAAAAGGATTCTAATGGCATCCATGCGGTAGTCCAGCGATAAAGCATCGTCAGTTTGGGCTTTGTGGAAGGAAAAATGAGATCAGGGCCTGATAACATCTGATCCACTAATTATAAACCGAAAGGCCTTAGCCTTAACTCAAAATAGTTTTAAGCACATCCTTGACTAATTCATTCAAACTGCAACCCTGTTTTCAAGGAGAATCCTGATCTCGAACGAAACAACCTTTTCGAATTTATTTCGCAACGCTTTAATTTTTTGAAAGAAGACTTGCTACTCCCCTTGTTTACATGCCGACATGTTTGTGAGAAATTAAAAGTTTTTCAAAAACAGTAAAGTGAAAAGAGAGAAAGTGAGGAAGAGTCCGAAGCCTTCAAAAAATCCCTTAATTTTCTTTCTTTCGACGGAGAACATTTTATATATGGGTATAGTGGGAGGCTTGTGGTGATCGACTTTTTCCTTTAACCTTAAAAAAAAGTAAGAACTGCAAGAAAAGAAGACATTGAACTTAAGTTAAAAGAAAAAAAGTAAGTTGAAGTGAAAAGAACAAATGCTTGCATTTATGCTCCACAGCAAGAGCATACGAGAAAGTTTTTTGGAGTCATTAGAGTACATATGTATGTAGGTAAATAGAACGATTACGATAGTCAGATAGAACAGACGGGAACTTTTTTTGGTTGCGAGGCCTTATGATAAGAAAGAAGTCATAATGAGTCGTTAGCTTAAATCAGCCAAGTGTTCACGATGTCTTTCTGCTACGTGGAATCTCTGCAACTACGAATTTTATTCCACGAGAATCGCCTTTCTTGGGGAATCGAAAAGTCCTCACAGAGTAATTACATTGCCACAAAAAGCGCTTTCTCATAAAACCGTTCGGAATCGGGAAACATTCAAAGGTCCCCTCCATTCCACAAGGCTTTCCGATCTCTGTCGTGACATAAAAAACATTTTTCAATTTCGTACGAGTTATATACAATCTGTGAAACAGTGCGCAGCTGGTATGGTACTTTCTGACATGATGCGGAGCGACGCGACGGGTCGCCTGAACGAAGGTTTAGGCCTGAGCGTGGAGAAAATAGATGCAATTTTATGGGCCGCAAATTGGTTTAGTTGCAAGTAGTAGGAACCCGATAAAAAAAGCATTCGAGATACCAGTAACAAAAAAAAAAAAATTATGAACTTAAGAAAGGAAGAAATGATCTTGTAAAAGTTAAAACTATCTTCCTACACTGAGATACGAGACTGTTATTTTGGTGTCGTCAAAAGTAAGAATAAAAAGAAGTGCACCTAAATGACAACCTTCAGGGAGGTCGGAGAAAGCCTACAAAAAGCTGTTAAGTCCTAGACGACGAAAATTGTAATAATTTTTTTTCAACAAAAAAAAGTCTTGAGAACGAATTCATAGCAAAAAGCGATAGCGTAGAGCCTTAACCCTTTAATGCATGCATTTGCATACTGTACGATATATGGTACAGTCAAAATAATTAAGTTTACTGTTTGTTAGAAGACACCTAGCGACATCTGTCGACTGATAGAATGATCTTTTGTATCTACAAAATATTTACAAAAGCAATGGATTTTCATTTATTATTTTTGTACTTTATAATGTCTAGATATATAGAATCACATTTATTTTTTTGATATGATTCAAAAAACTCATGCATTGTAGGGTTAAGCTGTAGTTACAAAAAGCAAAATCAACAGATTATTTCCATTTTTCCAGTGTCGGTTTATTAGACATTCCCCCACTCACGGTAGGAATACTTTCTTCGGAGTGTAAGGATGATTAACTAAGTAAGTATTTATAATGGCGTACCCCACCACCGGCGAATCATTTCTGTGAAGCAGGTTAATATGAGAGTGGTGATTCTTTCGCGAAGACAATTCTCATGCCGTCGTTGAAGAAAAAGATGTGATTGAAATGTGAACTCCTTCTTATTAAGTTGAGTAATTAGTCTCTTTATAAATAAATAAATAAGGTGGCGCAACAGAGCGAGGAGCTTCAGGACCTTACTCACTTCTCACCATCATGCCTTGTGAGGGAATGGAGGGGACCTACAATTTTCTGCCGGTTCCAAACGGCTAATTGAGAAAGCGCTTTTCATGGCATTGAATTTACTAACGGAGGACTTGCCAATTCCTCGCGAAAGGCGATACCCGTAGAAAAACATTTTTTCCTTTGCTGGGATTCGAACCTCGAACCTCTGGTTTAGCAGGTGGACATGCTAACAATCACGCCACGGGTACCACGATTAGTCTTTTTAAGGGTTAAAATTATTTTATATGAGACCTTTTAGAAATAGTGCCGTGGCATAGCATTAAACATGTCTGCCTGTTACCAGGGAAGTTCGTGGTTGAAATCCCAAAAACCTCAAAAAAATGTATTTCACGGTTAACGCCTTTCGTGAGGAATGGGGAAGCCATCCGGGGGTAGTTACACACTGCCATGAAAATTCGATTTCCAACTTCGCCTTTTTATATCGGCATAAAATGTTAGGCCTTTGAAATTCGAAGGCCCCTTGGTTTCATCATCAAACTTCCCAGTTTCGATTCATTAGACTTCCCCCACCCACGGTGAGGGATTTTTCATTTAAGTGTCACGATGAATCACTTAGTAAGTAGAATTCCCTTACACCACATGCGTATCACATTTGAGTGAACCAAAAAACAGGGAGAGCGGTGATCCATTTGAGTTGTTCATTCTTATGGCACCGTTAAGAAAATGTTAAAATGCTGAGTAATTTTTCGTGAGCTCAAGAGCTTTAATTATTTTTATTAGAGAACCTTCAGAAAACTTACTAAATTAATGCTTATGCTGAGTATAAACAGACAGACGACAGACAGAGAGATAGATAGAGCTTTCCAACCCTACTTACTTTCTTGCCTCATGGGTCATGGCTGTTACTAGAAAGTAATAGTTTTACTGATGATTGCTAGCGTTTTAATTATTTGTTTTTACAAAAAACAAACATTTGAGTAGACTGTTTTGAATGAAAAAGAATCTCAACATGATTCAAACTTCGAATACCTGGGGTTTCTGAACAAAATCACTGAAATCACACGGCCGATGCCGTGTCGCATCGAGAAAAAATAAACATAGCTACTGTCATATTTATCTACCACAGTTTGATTAAAAGTAAAGTAATAGCTCACCCCTTAAGATATGTGATGGCTGGCAATCAAGTTGTTAAATGACTTTACCGTTAAGGAAGTCACTTCCCAGACAAAAAATAAAAATAAACCAAACTATTTTGGTTTTTACGAGATAGGTATTTACCTTGGCCTCCACACATCCCATATCATCCTCGACACCACACCACAGAAAAACTTCTCCTTGTCATATTTTTTCCGAATCATATTTACCAAAGTCCTTGGGGTGAACACTGAAAAAGAATCAGAGAGTAAAAAAAAAAATATAGTAAATTCATATTGTGGATATTGTGGATTGGAATGTAAGGCAGGCAGGTAGGGAATTTTACCACCTCTCAAACAGCCATTTCGTTAGCCACCGCAGATCTATGCGACATTTTTTGTCAAAAAAAAAAAAACACTGGAGAAAAAAATGATTTACAGCGAATGTTTATGACATTTTAAGTTAATTGAATTTCGTGGATACGAACGAACACTAGAGCACGTACTACACGCCACAGCAGTGTGGCGTTCCCATGACACTTACTTGTTGAAGATATTATTTACCTCGGGACTTCATATAATTCGTATATTGAATTTCATTCACAACACGAACACCCTCTTAGTAATTAGATTAAAAAATCCATCTACTCTATTGTAGTGGTCATCCGAAGTCAACGTGACATCTTTGTTCGGGGAAGTTTGGCTTTTTTTCGGTTGGCTATTGTTGTTGGCTGTTGAATGCTGGCGTATTAGCTAACCAGCTTGTCGTGTTTTGTAACGGGAAAGTTTTTCTTTTTTTTCTTTGTAGAGGGTTTGTGTTGTGGAAAGGAAAGCTTATTTGCCAACAACAGGAAAAAAAGGACGTTTTAGTGGATGTTCTTGAGTTAGGGACACGTAACATCGTTTGGTTATCACATTTTCTTTAAGTTTCCTGTGTAGAGAGCTCTACCTGAAGTTTTTAATAGATTGACCTACTTATGACATGAATTGGCAATAATTGAATTATTTACGTTCTTGTTTGCTCCATCGTATATTTTAGCTGTTTGTTAAAGAAAATAAACAAAAAAAATACGAGTATATTTGGTACTATGTCAAGCAACAGCTGAGTCCTGTTCGCATGCATCGTTGGGCATGAGTGTCACTTTGAGTACTTGATTCGGATTCTGAAATCAATAGGCGTAGGTGGTGACAGTGGTCTAATGATATTTGGAGTGTCGAACTAATCTGCGTGAAGTCGTGGATCGACTCGCAGACATACCTACATGTAAATAGTTTTTCCGATGGTATTACGAAGAATTGACAAGCACTTCAAAGTTAATAAGAGCATAGTTTCCTTTCTTTCCTGCTCATGAGCCTATTTTTGAAACAAGTCTCAAGAGTGGCACTCAAGGAAAATTCCGAGTCTGACGGATGTCTAACAAAAATCATGTGAGAGCCTCCAGAGTAATAGAGCTGCTTTAAACCAATTGGAGAATCTATCTAGGTTTCTGAGAACCTGCGAGAGGGCTCCTTTGACCCAGTTAAGGGTTGATCGAGAGATGGTTAGAGAGAGGGCGGGGATCAGTAGAATGAATTTCAAGAACAATTTAAGGCATGTTGAGTTCCAAAAGATTGGTAACATCAAACGGTGAATAGCTTAACACCTTCAAGAAGTTGAAGAGCTGAACGCATGTAAGGAGGCGAATAGCTAAGCACCTCTAAAATGGTGTATAGCTTGGCACCTTTAAGAATAGAAGCCTTTGAGAAGATGAAAGTGTGAGGTCGTTAATGTGTAGCTTTCTGTATACCATCAGAATATCTTTCGAGAGTTCGCTAGTTGGAAGACTGTCCGGAATTAGGTGAATACATTTTACGGAAAAGAGCGCTGCGGTTCAAATCAAATGAAAAATTCATAATGTGACATTGAATTCTAGCAGTTAGTCTGTGTTGCTGATATCCCCTCACCAGTGGTAAGGCAGTTTTAGCATTCTCTTAGAAAATGTTTAGTCTAAGACCAAAAGATCTTTCGAGAGCACGCCTGGAGGTACCGTACTGCTAGACAGCAACGTTCTATTTGTTACAGCTTTCCAGATGTTCGGAGAAAAGCCAAAAGACGCTGCCATGATAAGGAGCCTAAGTTACCAGCTCTCACCATGTCTGCTCCGAGTATCTGTAACCTCATTCGAGGAAAGAGGACAGTCAAAGAGGAAGTGTCCTCATCTTCTCCACAAGATTCACAGAGTGTGGTATCACTTAAGCCTAACACAAATTTAATGCTTGGCAAAAGAGAAGTGCCCGCTGAAAAATGTTGCAGTCTTCTTTTCAACGTTGGGGAGCATGCACTTGGTTTGTCTGCATCCAATGGAGACATGCCATCTACGGTTGTGCTCTTCACAGATCCAATCGTTGATTGAAGCCCTCACTGAGGACGCTGGCGACCTAGCGACGGTTCTGAGATCCTTGCCTAGCAAGTTCATCGGCGATCCCATATCCAGTTATGCCGTGATGGCCCGGAACCCAAATGAAACTCAAGGAATTTAATCTTCCGACCGCATTCATAGAGCTCTTCCATTCCTGGATTACTCTCGAAGTGGTTAGAGGGTTGAGAAGGGCCATAAGCACAGCTTGGCTGTCGCTGCAAACAAAGATACTTCTCCCCGTCCATCCATTGTTCGTTACGTGGCTCAAGGCCATTAGGATAGCATAAGCCTCCGCTCGGAAACCGGATTCGTATGATCCCAAAGATGAGTGCAGTCGTATGTCGTCGCTCTCCACAAAGGCAACAGCACCAGAACCCTCGTCGGTTTTGGAGCCATCTGTGAAGATACGATAACAGTTCTTTCCAGGCTCAGATTCTGGAGCGAACCAGTCCTGAACCGATGGAAAGTTGACTGAGTAATTTTGACGCAGTTGGAGTCTTGGGATCATCTTGTCAGACCGCATATCCATTAGACGTGAGTCAAAAGATATGCTGCTTGCGAGCTCCTCAAAGCTCCACTGCGAATTGTGCCATAGACCAAATCTCTTTAAAAGAGAAATGGTCTTGAGAGTACACCCCATGATGTAGGTATCAAGCGGAGGAAGACTCAGCATTACGTCGAGAGCAGCTTCCGGTGAGCTAGGGAAGGCTCCGTAACACCAAGGCAAATTGTTCTTTGAAGTTTGGCAAACGAGGCAATAAAGTATTTACGCTAAAGCTTATTCCACTAAACAACTGACGCATAGGAGATGATTGGTCTTATCTTAGCCGCATAGATCCAAAGGACCCTTTTCGGTGAAAGACTCTGTCTTGCGAAAGGCTCCTTTACATTGCCAGAAGACTGACAGTGCTTTAGTAGATTTAGACTCGGCGTGTTTAGACCAAAGAAGTTTGTTATCCAGGATCACTCCAAGATGTTTGACTTCATTTGAAAAGGGGATGTTGACACCTTTAAGCGTAAGTTGGGTCAGACCAGTCAATTTTCTACGTCTCGTGAAGAGTGCAACCTCGGTTTTAAGAGGATTGACGGAGAGACCGTTTCTGACACACCAGGTGTCAATCATATAAAACGCAGCCTGTGCTCGGGAACAGACAGCTTGGAGGTAGCCAAGAATTTTTGGAAGACTTTTAAGAATTAGCCGTTTTAAGAACCAGAGGGTTCTGGTTAAGATCAATTGCAAAACACTTAAGACATCTGAAGTATTCTCATTGAGATTCTGTTGAATTTTCGTCAAGGACCTACTCGAATTACAGTTGAAAACGAGGAAATGAGAACTTACTTGCCGATAAAAGTCCACCATCATCCATCACGTTAAAAGCTCGGCCTGTAACTCTGTGTTCTTTGTTACCTCAGGGGATTGCAGGCTAAACATTGAAAAAGTTTACAAAAAGCCAAATTTCAAAAACACGTATAAAAAAAAACCAACTCAGTTACGGTTACACGTCATATATTGATTCCAATGTTATTTTAATATCTCACGTGCGCATTCAGAAAGGACACGACAGACACACTGGTACCACCTATTGAAGGTATGATTGGTATTTCTTCCCCTGCTGCTCTCATATATCTCCTTTGTCAAATTACTTTTCCCAATTTCTTTTTGCACAGAACAAAAAAATAAAAAAACCAAGAGAATTATTAAAAGTTTCCCACAAAATACCAAGAACCCAACATTCTTCCCACTCACCCTCATAAAAAAATTTTTCAAAATAAATCTATTAAATTGGTTCGAAGGTATTTCTCTCATGTCTTTTATTCCTTAATCGAATTTCTAACGAAAAACGACTGGTAGATCATAAGCAGGATAAGTTAAATAAATTTTTCTGAAAGTCTTTAATGCAATTTGTTAGATGAACAAAAAATCAATTCGAATTGCTAGATATCTGTTTTAATAATGAGAGAACATTTGAATTATTCTCGAAGATAAATCCTTAAACATGACAAGTGCCGCACGACGAGTTTGGTCGTATGTGCGTGTGCTATTAATTTGCAAAATAAATTACGTTTGATTTAAAATTCCAACGCAACGACTTAAATGTGATTAGTTGTAGGTAAGGAGATTCATAGCAAAACGCAAGGGGTTCCACTAACAGCGTTTCCCAAATTAAATTTTTGTTTTAAATAAGAAGAGAAAATTCCCTTTTCGGATGAATCTAAAAGAGTTGAAAAAAAAAAAAAATGTCAGGCAGATAATGAGTAGAAAATTAAACAAAAGGGCAAAAGAATGAGAACGAGACTAGTGCATGATGTTTTTCATTACATATTTGCTAAAGGGCGTCAAACGACAAAACCACATCTAAGGAACTTTGCTTTACAAAACCCAAACCAGAAGAACACTTAAGAGGAGCTGAAGCGAAACCTCTCTCACAACACAACACAAACCACAACCAGAAATAAAATTAACAAAAGGAAAGAACATGCTGAAGGTTAGCCTGAATATAGTCGTGTTGCACAAAAGATGAGATGCAAAAAGTGGGTTCCTTCTTTATTTTGTCTATTTTCACACAATTGGTGGACAGGACGACGTGTGAATGTGCAATGCAAGCTAAGGTCACTGGGATAACTAACGGAGGTAAAAAGATTTGCATCAGAGTTTTTTCTTCTAGTGACAGACGGATTGTTTTGTTACACGATTTTTTTTTTTCAAGTTCAAAACACAAAAATGTTGAGTAATTAGAGTGATAAGATCGTATTTGGAACTTATATTGAAAGTTAATTCGGGCACAATAACTGGTGAAGTATTTCTTCGTAAAAAGGACATTTTGAAGATCAGGTTTGGATTTTCTGATCCTCTATAAATCCCAATCAAGAAAATGTTAATTTTTTTTAAAGTGGCCCATAATGTCAAAGAAAATTGTGTCATACGGTAACGAAAGGTTACAATTTTTCCTGCGAATCTCCTTGGATCTATGAAGTAAAAGAATATATTAAAACTTGATGTGGTGCAGCTGGTTCTCAGTGAAACTTATCATTAAACGCATTGGCACGTGGGGTCATAGAAAATTGTGTGTTACGGTAACGAAACGTTACAACTTTTCCTATGAATCTCCTTGGCTCTATGAAAATAAGAAGATATTCAAACTTGAAGGAATTGCATGTGGTGCAGCTGGTTCTCAGTGAAACTAGTCATTAAACGCATTGGCACATGGGGTCATAGAAAACTGTGTGTAACGGTAACGAAACGTTACAATTCATACTGTCAACCTCTTCGACTCCAGTAATAATACGAAAATAGGAAGGAATCGCATTTGGAGTGATTTATTCTCAGTGAAACTAATCACTTAACGCATTTTATTTCGAAACAATCATTGTTTTATTGCAAGAAGGAGGAACGAGTGAAACCTTCTACCTTCCTTAAATCGCTAAGTATTTCAATGAATTATGTACTATTGGAGAGGTATTCTTTAGGGGATGTGCACAACATAGTTTTTATGATATTAGGGGACGATAAGTTGAAGTACTGGAACTTGCAATTATTGATCACAGCAACGGAATTTTTTTTTTTTTTCAGTTCATGCAGAGTGAGTTCGACAGGAACTTCGAATCTGGAACCGAAAGTGAATAAGAGGGTATGGTTGGCAAAATCTGTCCCAGGCTTTTATTTTTGCTACAGCATCCCATACTTGCCATAACAGCTCATATTCGCTAGAACTATCCAGACTCGCTATAACAACTTTGAGTCGTTAAAACACTCAAAATTGCGAATGCTACGTTGCAAAGCGTCATTTAAAATAAAAATAAGAATACCAGTGTAGTTTGATTAGGGTACATCATTTAAGCGTCAACAGTGATTACTCAAAACGATAGCAACACTGTGGTGCCTTTAAGTCACCTTGTTACTCCAAGTGTATTTCTTTTTACTTAAAGCAGACCACAACATTTAGATGGCGAGGATTAGATCAATTCGGAGTGACTAAAAACACCACAAACACTGTTTTCGAAAATTTGACATGACTTTAGTATTCTAGACCTGGATTACACAAAGTTTAAGAGGACAGTTGTCTATTCCCGATTCTAGGTACTAAACGTTTTTAAGAACCTGAAAATGGTAAAATAACTGCTCTTCAATCGGTGAAAATGACGATAGACGGTTGGACGACAATCGTCCTTAAAGTTACAGAATCTAGGCCCTGACAAAACGCATCGTAAGCTTTTGATGTAAAGCTTACAGAAGCTAGGTTTACGATGCGAGTGAATTCCGTCTTTCCGTCGATCTTCAAGAAAGTGGTTTTTTTTTAAAGAAAAGGTGAAAGATGAGTAAATCCACCGACTGCACAGCAACGCGTATGTTCTTCTGAAGCATCAATGCTGCTGAAGTGCTGACATGACGTTAAACTAAAACTACTGACAACGACAAGAGAATTTATAATTCAAGAAACCTCTACCTTGCCACAGAGGTTTATAATAACGAGAACTTTGAAAAATGGTGCAGTAGGTAGGTACCATAGATAAGTGCGATGCTCCTACCTGTGCGGTGCGTAGGAACAAACAATGCGTTATTGTTCTGAAGACACAAAACGTGTCTCTACTCTTGTAGAGTAAAAAAAATAAAATAGAGCATATGCCTGGATCCAAGAGCATTTCTTCAAACATAAATATTCAAAGACAATCTTCCCCTTAAAAATATAACCCTCTGGGGTTTTCCTAGTTTAGGTATTTGCTTTGAAGCGTGCGTCTCTCGTCGTGTCGCTCGTCGGGGAGGATTGCTACGAACAAACAATTATTGTAAGGAATGCGTGCGGTGCTGGTGTCAATAATATTCAATTGGTGCCAATTTAAGGGCTGAAAGGTTAATATATGTGAATTGTATTGCCAACCCTCTTGCTGTGCAAGCGCAGCGGCGTGGTGTGTAAATTCTGTGATATAAGGGAAACAGAGGGGTTGGATGGGTTTTGTTGTCATAGTCGCTAAAGCGAAAAAGGGTTCATTTAGTGTGCAGTTATTTAGAAATTCATAAGCACGAAGAATGTTGATGATGGTATAGAAGAACTAGCAGAGCATAGCAGATGAAACCACTTGGAATGAAGTTGTGCGCCATGAAGAAGATTCTATACGTGACAATGTTTTGCTAAAGAAAACATTTCCTGTTTGCTAAAGTGTCCTCGGGTTGTTTATGAGCAAATATTTTCCGTTGCCATAAAATATCGTGACTATGCGAGAATATGGTGGGTGTGTGAAGTGGGTGCTATGGATGTATGTAATTTAGACTTCAAAGATTGCAAAAGGAAATGCGAATAGATACTCTTTATGCTTTACAGAGAGCTTAACTATCTTAGAAGAGGTGCATTGAACGGCTGAATTTTGTTATGTAAGTATAGAGTACCTATCTACTCCGACAGAGTTTAATGATGGGTTAGTAACAGGTTTTGTGGTGTTTTCTTAGTATTTATTCCTATAACACTGAAATTCTGGTGTTTGGTGACGCAGAGAAGCCCTTTCATGTAATAATTTCGTGGCCTATGTGAACCCTTCAATTATTTGTACGAATTTAGAAAATTCTGCTCGTCTTGAACGCACTACATAGCTCCTAGTTCATGTTCAGCAAATCTAGACAATTTTTTTTCTGTATTACTCACTCGGCTGCGAAAAGTCTTCGTTTAAACCAAGGTTTAGAAATATTTTTACTCAAGAGCTCTTTGCTTTTTAGCAAGTCAGGTTGACACACGTTTTATTCCTTAACTTCGTCTAAAGACAATCAATTACCACGTCAATCGAAACGTCGTCTTCTAAGGTGAGATAAAGTACTTTTCAACTTAAGTTAAAACAAACCCTAGTTAAACACCAATTCACGGGGATGTAGCTATGTTTTTTTTTTTTGTTTATAGACTTTATACAGTTTCACTGTTTTATAAAAAAGAAAAACTTACTCTTCTGTGGGAGGGTAAAACAATTTAAACCAGAGTTTCAATAAACCAAGGTTAAAAGTAAATGCTTCAGTAAATCTTCAAAAACAATGGAGCACTCAGACCTAAAAACCGGTCCATTGCACTACCAGATAGCAACCTTCTATTTGTTATAGCTTTCCAGATGTTCGGAGAAAACCCAAAAGACGCTGCCATGATAAGGAGCCTAAGTTACCAGCTCTCACCATATCTGCGCCGAGTATCTGTAACCTCATGCGAGAAAAAGCAGGACATTCACAGAGGAAGTGCTCTGCGGTGTCCTCATCTTCTCCACAAGACTCACAGAGTGTGGTGTCGCTTAAGCCTAACACGTTTAAATGCTTGGCAAAAGAGAAGTGCCCGCTGGCAACGCCAATAAGCTTTCTACAGTCTTTTCTGCTACGAGCTAGCAGCAGTCTTCTTACTAACGTTGGGGAGTATACGTTTGTTTTGTCTGAAGCCCTCACTGAGGACGCTGATGGCAGACCAAGCGACGGTTCAGGTCCTGAGAAAGTTGTCTGAGATCCTTGCCTAGCAAGTTCATCGGCGATTTCATTTCCAGTTATATCGTGATGGACTGGAACCCAAATGAGATTCAAGGAATTTAATCTTCCGATCGCATTCAGAGAGCTCTTGCATTCCTGGATCACTTTCGAAGTGGTAAGAGAGTTGAGAAGGGCCTTAAGCACAGCTTGGCTGTCGCTGCAAACAAAGATACTTCTCCCCGTCCATCCATTGCTCTTAACGTGGCTCAAGGTCATTGGGATAGCATAAGTCTCCGCCTCCTCCCGTTTTCCAAAAAGGGATGCGTATGAGCCCAAAGATGTGTGCAGTCGTATGTCGTCGTTCTCAACAGAAACACCATTACCAGAACCTTCGTCGGTTTTGGAGCCATCTGTGAAGATACGATAACAGTTTTTTCCAGGCTCAGATTCTGGAGCGAACCAGTCCTGAACCGAAGGAAAGTTGACTCAGTAATTTTGAAGCAGTTTGAAACTTGGGATTATCGTGTCAGACGGCATATCCATTAGACGTGAGTCAAAAGATATGCTGCTTACGAGTTCCTAAAAGCTCCAGCGCGAATTGTGCCAGAGACCACATCTCTTTAAACGAGAAATGGTCTTGCGAATACATTCCATGATGTAGGAACCAAGGGGAGGAAGATTCAGCAGTGCGTCGAGAGCAACTCCCGGGTCCCGGTGTGCTGGGAGCCTTCCCCGCAACACCAAGTCAAATTGTTAGACTGATGAGCCCATTGCCGTGCCGTACGATCCTCCATCTTATCATTAACAGCCGCCCAATTCGATTTGATCACGGTGTCTTAATGGGAACCGCCGTTTTCGGTTGACAAGGACCTTGTCTTGCTTAATTTAATATGCTCGCTTATTGAAAACTAAAAAAAAAATTTGCCTAAATTTGAGCTTGCATACTGTCAACCTGTTTTAGATCCTCTTGTCCCAAAAACTACATTAATTATTCCAAAAGTAAACAGTAAATTTTCATTTAATTTCAAAAACAACACTCTTTACTTTCCTGGATAGGTAAAAAAGTGAACAAAAAGAGAAACCGTTATTCACACAAATAGAAAGTTAGAAGATCCATCAAAACACTCGCTCACCCTCATCACACCCACCTAATTCAAATTTCATCCTTTTTTTCAACAATTTGAAAACTCTACAAAGCATCAGTGTATGCACGTGCTTTGTCCTGTTAGACATGATTGGAGCATAAATGAAACGTGACTCATTGATGTAGCCACTAATGCTACATGAACCCGAAAATGGGTTCGGTGAAAACTTTTGCCAATTCGCAATCATCATAAGATTAGACATGAATAAAAAAAAAAAAAAACTGGGAGAACAAAAAAAGTTTACAAATAAGAAAAGGTATTGAAAGAATTAGCTAACATTATGTTCACTAAAAAATTCAATTGACCGACAACTTTTAAGCAGCTGCTTATCCCCCTTTAGACTCTTTTTTTTAGAGAGAGGTCTATACATATTTTATCAATTATTTTTTAGGTCAATAAGAGAAGAACCCCTGACCGTGAAACGAATGGAAAGAGACTTTATTATCGACTCAAGGTTTTTGTTTTCCTGTTTTTGTTTGTTTTTGGGGAGAGATACATTTTTCGTCCCTTTAAGGAATGTCGGATCGATAAAAACCTATAGTATAGACAGAGTAAAGTGCATTTTAACGCTTCCATTGTTGAAGGAAACATCTGGTGTATGGCACAATAGACAAAATGCTGGGCCATATCAACAACCTGACAACTGGGCTGTGATATCGATTTACACGATGTGAGGGATTATGGTTTGTGCTCTATTTTGTTTTGTTTCTTTTACCAGAGAGTGTGAACAAAATGGGTCGTCTTTTCGTTATGCAAAGGCGCCATACTGTGCTACAGATAAGTGATCCTGTTAAAAGACAATTTATCTTGTAGAGTTTATCTCATGTCTTTCGACTTTGTTGTTGTTATTTAAATGAGTTGAAATATTTACGTTGATCAGAGGTCAGTTTGATGTGACGGCAAAAGATAAACACAATTTATTGAAAATTGTTTTCTTTTTTTTTCGAAGATAACAGACAAAATATTTTTGGTGTGTCTTCCAGGAACGAAAAATGACACCATGGTCTCGTCCAGAAATAGTATGGGAGATTATTCATTTTTGGCAAAGTGGGATGTGGTGTACCTAAAACCACTTCAACAAAGAAAGTAGGATAATTTCCTATTTTGTACTGGAGACCTAGAGAGGTCGCATTTTTTTCTGGCTTTGTGTAACATCTATTTTTATAACTGCAGTGGAAAAAGGCTGTGTGCAACTAAAAATCAACCAATTTTTTGTCACAAAACGTTCAAATTGAGGAGGCACTTACTGTTGAAATAAAGAAAACGTTTTTTTACAGTGCTTTTCTAAATTAGCCGTTCGGAACCGGCAGAAAATTGTAGGTCCCCTCCATTCCCTAACAAGGCATGGTGGTGAGAAATGCGCTAGGCCCAGGGGTTCCTGGCTCTGTTGCGCCACCCTATTTATTTATTTTATTTTTCGTATGCTGTGCCCGGTAATTGCCCTGAAGAAAAAGTTCGGCCTTGGAGTCAAAACTACATCGGCACGATCGGCTTAATTGTTAAGGTCATGTTCAAAGGCGGGACAAAAATATCAAAAAGGCAATATCAAACAACGCTATGACAGATTCGCAAAAAAAAAATCAAGGCAGACCAAAACTCTGATGCAAAAAATTTAGAGTACATCTGCATCTGTATTTGGTTGGCCTCAAAGACGGAAAAATTCTAGATCGGGAGGCCAGTCGATGCTTTTTGAAAGTAATGCGGCTACCTGACATCAGATCACTAATATTACGAGTAAGTTTAGTGGGAGATCTGTGAGCTAGTAAGAAGAAAATAAGAGCCAGAACAAGAAAGAAAAATGAAGAAGAGGTTTCGGTGACTCTTGTGAAATGATATGACGCAAGAGACAAGAGTCTAACGAGTTTCACTTCTCGATTGTTGCTCTCAGCACTTTTTGAGATTTAAACTGATGAACCTGCCTGACTAGGATTTAGCATGAACCCCTCTTTACCAACTCATCAGTGTTAAAGTTTCGTGCACCACTGTGGGATCCAGCATTTTAATCTTACTCTGAGTGTTATAAGAACTCTTAGCTCTTCACGAAATAGTTTTAAAAGCTGATTTGTTTCAAGAGAAGAAAGTGACATCAGCGTTTATGATTGCCAAATTTGCAATCTTCTTCAAATCTCAAAATCAGATAATTTCGTCACTGCCAGGACCTTAATCGAGAAAACGCAACTATTCTCATTCGGACTGCCTGAATGGGTTATTTCGAGAGTTTCTTGGAAGAATCGAGCATAAGCACCGTTCTACATTTCAGAACTGTGTGTATGTTGTAAGTTTCATGTTTGGTGGTTCGTTGCCTTGCCATTCGTTAGTTTTAACAAAACGGTGTCTATTGAACAGGCAAACAGTGTCGCGAGAATATTTCTGAAGAAACATCGCATGTCGCAGGGCAGAACCAGCTTTCAGTTTGACTTACAGCGTTTTAAGTTGCTGGACTGCCAAACCATTTTAACATTTCGGTTTATGCCAAGCAAAAGTAAGTGTGTAAAGAGCAGTTTCCAACCAATCCCCACTTTTTTTCGTCGTAACTGTGTAACTCTAACGGTATTTGTGTGTCGTACGTTTTTGTACGACGTGGCCCTGTAATAAGAAAATATTTGTTGAAATTACGTCGTACGAAAACGTTATGTTATCCTACGACCAAGTAAGTTAACCCTAAACGTTCACCAGAAGCCACACAATCCGAAACCCATACAAAATCCAATATACTGTCGCAAAAAAAAGTACGACCGGGCCTGTTAGGTGTCGCACGAAACTTCTGAGGAACTATGAGATGTTGCACGAAAACGTATGACACGGCAGTTAAAGTGCTAAATGTGAAAGAAACGTTGAAAAAAATCCAGCTAGTGGCTACTCAAAATGTCATGTTTAAATAGTAATGGTGGCTTTCGTAAAACATGAAAATTTTATTTTGGCACAGAATTCAATCAGCTATTGAATGAGCTTATTTTCGAACTTCTCGTAGCTCCGAATCCTTAAAAACATATTTGCTTATTTTGGTTATTTCGACATTAAGATACGATTTCAACTCTCAATATATTTCGTCTGTGAGGTCTTCTTCTTCTTCTTGCTTTTCGGCGTTGTGACCATTTCGAAAGAGCCACAGCTCTCACAGACTCTCACTGAACTGCTTTACATTAGTGAAAGTGATCCACCCGAGTAGTGCGCTTCGCCGTAAGGTGAAACCCGACTTTTCAATATACATATGTATATATCAAAAGCTTTCGAAAGAGTCAGATTCGAAGTCTAAAAAAATAGTTCAAAAGTGTTCGCTTTGTTAAGGATTGTAATTTTAGGAAGATAAAAAAGGCAAGATCGTTTGTGTGAGACGAGGTAAAATAAGCTTCAATATTGATACCCCTTAAAAGTTTTTTTGTCTGCCATTTGTGAATTATCATTTGTCATCTGACATTTGTCATACGTCACGTATAACTTGTCATCTGCCATCTGCTCTATGTAATATGTCAATTATTATGTGTTATATATGCATATGTTATATGTCATACATCATCCGTCATATGCCATATGCCATATGTCGTGCCGGTTGTCCTGATATATGACATATGTCATTTGTCACATGTTAAACGTCATATTTCATATTACATATGTCATGCCATATGTCATATTTCGAATGTTATATGTCATAATTCATATTTCATATTTCATATGTCGTAGTTCATATTTTATATGTCAGATGTCATACATTATGGGTCGTATGTCAAACTTCAAACGTCATACATCATATGTATGTCACATTTAATATGCAATATCTCATATGTCATATGTAATGTCATATTTCACATGTAATATGACATATATCACGTGTAACATGTATTTTATACTTATGTCATATTTCATCTGTCATCAGTCATTTAGGTAATACGTCACATTTCAGCTGTCATCTGCCATCTACCGTCGGTCATGTGTCACCAATCACCTGTCTGTTACGATTCCATGTCGTTATGAATTATTTCTTTGCCCTTTCTAAGATTTTTAGTGCCGTTTTAGCATTCAATTGTTTTTTCAGCGTATTGACTTTGCTAGGAGTCGGTATCAGGTGCATTTTCATCGCAACTTAGCAATTCGTTAGTCAACTCAGCAAAGCATTCCGTCGTTGAACAGATTGTAGGATTTGTTCAGTTGCGACAAAAATGCACCTCACACTGCCTGATTAATTTCATTTCCATGAAAAGCTCCACCATACCAACTTCCTAGTAAATACGTACGATGTCGGGGATCCACCACAACAACATTAAACCATGCCCAAGCCCAGCCAAGTGATTTTTTCAGAAAGCTAATCTTCCACACCTACACCAAGTTTTTTTTTTTTTAATCACTTGCGTATAAAATCATCAGACACACCGTTTCGCCTTTATATACCCCTCAGCTTCTTACAACATTAAATGTGAAAAAAGGTTCCACTCCACAACAGATAAAAAGTAAGCTTCAAAAAGGATTTAAAAACTCAGTGCTCCGTCATTTATGCACAGCCAAACGTGTACAAGTTTAAGTGCTGTGTTGCTCTTGCTCTTGATGTGTAATTACGTTAATGCATGTTTTTCCGCGCGCTAATTTTTAAAGTGGCTTCCTTAATGTGATGCCCTTACAATGTTATGCCAGAGAATCGAAACTCCGCACGAAGGTTGAGCATAAAAACAACAAAACAAAAAAAAGAAGAAGAGAAAAAAAAACAAAAATAAAACAAAACCCGGTTGCGGATAGAATATTCCATGACTGAACAGTGAACAGAACATGGAATGATTAAGCATTCGTCTGATTTAGCTTTACAAAAACAACGCCCACTACCAGCAGCTACCACCACATCATGAGTTGCCAGAATGACCTCATCCATCATTTTGTTGAATAATGTGAGAGCGAGGGCTTTCTTTTTCTGTGTGCGCGATTATACGGTGGCGTATCCTTGTTTAAAGGAAATTAAGTGGAGATGGTTTTTAAATACACTCGTTAAAGTTTTGAATGCCTACATTAAAAAAAAAAAAAAAAATGAAACAAAAACAAAATAAGTATGAAACATTTTTAACATTGCGGGTTTGTGTATATGATGTTCGGAGGTTCTTTGTGATGAAAGAAGGTGGCGCTGTTAAAAAAGAAGGGGATGTTGGAATATTATTTGTTTTCAATTGTGATTGAATTTTTTTTACTATTTTTCCAATCCACATATTGAAATAATTTTTAAGTAAAAGATTTAATTTATGCTTCCTAATTGGCATAATTGCCTTTACGCGGTCGTGGTGTCAATTACAATGATGACATCCATTATATCTAATTGGGTAGTATTAAATCTTAGATGGAGCGGTGTGGTTGGTTAATGCTTTCAATAAATAAAGTATTAATTTGACATCCGAAAATACTGTGGAAAATTGGGGTAATTAGATGGCATACCTTTGTAATAGCTTAAGCAAACTGTAATTATTACGCTGTTGATGAATTACAAAGGTCATTGGGGAAATTGTTATTAAAGTGTTATCGTTTTGCTTTTTCAATGAATTGTAACAAATTAATTCAAATTAGATCAAGCAGAGCACACCAAAAAAGGGTTAACTACTTTGGGTGCAATAAACTGAATTATAAAAAGGGTTCTTCCGGTAATATTTTATACTCCTCATGAATCGTGACAATTTTCATCTTAAAAAATTCATATTGGTTCACTAAATATGAAAGGCAAAACAAAATGGAACCATCAATGAGACCCTCTAATATGATGTTTCATTTCTAACAAGGAAAAGGGAAGGTGTTGCTACAAAACAGCATCGGTTACTTTGGTTAGCCCTGTGAATGTGTTCATAATTTTAATAAAAAAGGTGAAACTGCCATTTTCTGTAAACTGTGAATGGCAAAACCTTTGAGATAGACGAATATGGTGCAGTGGATTAAGGCCCGCAGTAATAAGACCCGTGGGTCTTAATTCCTCTTTGTTTTGGAAGTTAGGCCCACGGGGGTTATTTCCATGAAGAAATAGTAGTAAGAGCCGCGGGCCTTAGTTCCTTTTTCTGCGAACTCAAATATCATTTCGTAATGGAAAGAAGTCTCACCGTTTGCACACATTAACTTTTTTCAATGTGAATAAACTGGCACAGGGACGCAACTCCACTAGACATAAGTTCCCGCTCTGATTGTGGATTCTGACATATCATAGAGAAGCAGAAATCCATAAGCAACATCTTTAGAATAATGTGTCATATAGAATATATTTAGTGCGGTCAGTTCGCGAGAATTTCTTAAGTTCAACCAGAAGCCCTTATTACCCGGAGGCAACCAGAAGAAAGTAGCTAAGTGCGCACAAGGGCACAAGAAAGTGGACTGAGTTTCCATCATCCTATGTCACGAAGTGGGAGACAACGTGAGCTATGAGTTCATATCCATTGACAGCTGAAATAAGTGCCCAAATTTTGGAGCTTTGTTTTTCGATACCTCTAAATGTTGTTTGCTTCAAATAAAAAGAAGTTAGAATACACAATAATGTTCTTAATCCTTTCTAAGAAGGAAAACTAATTTTAAGATCCCAATCCCAAGTCTATCAGACTCATATAAATGCTGCTTAAAAGTGGCAACAAAAGACATGGGCCTAAATTCTTTTCTTTAGTGGGTCTTATTGCCTCTTCAAAGTGGAAACAAAACCCGTGAGTGTTATTTCCATTTTTTGAGCAATAAGGCCCACGGGTCTTATTGCCGCGGGGCTTATTGCACTGCACCGACGAATATAAGTTCGATTGTATGAAAGAGTCAACACATAAATGAATGAACATTTCGAGTGACTCAAGAATGAATAATAAATTTAATGAATAAATCCATAAACGTACAAATTAATGATATAATAAAAATCAGTTGAAGAATGAATGAGTAACCGAATGAATGAATCAGTACAGATGAATGGAATAATGAACGCACGAACAAAAGAATTAGAAAATAATTGCTCAAATGAATGTACAGATAAATTTATTTGTTGGCATTTATGCAAACAAATGAATAAATACATTAACGAATGAATGGCTTCGTTTATCAAATATACGGATAAATTCATTTATTTACTTTGATGTAAGTATATGATAATTAAACGAATGAATTAATGAATCAATACGAATAAAGTAAATGAACAACTGAGTGAATGAATGAATTTGAGAATGAATGAATTAATGAGTTAAGAATGAATGAATGAATGAACAATTGAAAGAATGAATAAGTGAATGAACGAATGAATAACTAAATAATTGAATGAATGCGTAAATGAGAAAGAATGAGTAAATTAATGATTGGATATATGGATTAGAGTAAACGCATACCCTCTCATTTCGTAAAAAACTCCCTGCCCTACTTACTACGGCAACTCGTGCCGACTTCGCACCGAAAAATGTTTTTGTACCTTTGTCGGTAAATGGCAACTTACCACATTTCGAACGGAAACCATAGTGGTTTCTGACAGTTTAAGGTTTTCCTTAAATAATCTCAAACTCAGTTTTTTAGTAATAACTACTGTTTTCAAGTGAAAAAGAATCAAAGCATCTAGTCAAAAAACCTCTAAAATAAGGGACACCCTAATATGGATGAATTCATCTATTCATATAAATAAGTGGATAAATAAACGAACGAATGAATGATTTAGTACGAATTTAGGAATGAGTAAATGGACCAACGTATGGTTAAAGAAATGAAAGAATTGATTAGTGCGTAAATTAATAGATTAGAAAACGAATGGATCAAAAAAGTAATTGTATAAATGAGTAAATAACTGAATATGTAAATAACAAAATTAATACAATATTTGAAATGAATAGTATAGAAAAAAATTATTTATTGACTTTTATGTAAAAAAAATGAATCAATGAACGAATGAATAAACGAATGGCTACGTTATTTATATACATAGATGAATTCATTCATTGACTTCAATGAAGATAAATGAACAAATGAATGAATGATTGAACTAATATGAATAACTAGCAAGTGAATGAATAAATGAATGATAGAGTAAATGAATAAATGAATGATTAAATTAGTACGAATGAAAGAATGAGAAGGTGAATGAAAGAATAAGTATATAATTATACTAATGAATGAAAGAATGAATGAATGAGTAACTATTTGAATAAGTGGGAAAATTAATATATGGACGGATTCATTATTGACTTTCATGTAAATAAATGAATAAATAAATGAATAAATTCGAAGCCCAACCTTCTACGTTATAGGCAACCCTGTTAACAGTTACATCACTTAAAAGAATAAAGACAAACGAAAGAAATTCACGACATTTAGAAAAACCATATCTATCTATCTATCTTCTATCTATCTATGCTTATAATAAAAACGTTACAGTTTGTCTGTTTGTGCACGCTAAACTCAGAAACGGCTTATCCTATCTAGACAGGGTTTTCGTAATATATTG
Source organism: Melanostoma mellinum (assembly GCA_914767635.1). Classification (NCBI taxonomy): domain Eukaryota; kingdom Metazoa; phylum Arthropoda; class Insecta; order Diptera; family Syrphidae; genus Melanostoma; species Melanostoma mellinum. The sequence continues at coordinate 19,144,989 of OU612060.1, read as the reverse complement.
TGGTAGGTTTCACTTAACATTTAATTTTTATTTCATGTCAATCTGTTGGTTAATAAAAAAAGTTATGCTAATTCTTGCGGACGAAGTCGCTGGCACACCTAGTTCTTAATAAAAGTGCTTTTTTGTCTTTGATCGAATTTGAAGTTAATAAATAAACTGAACACATTATCAGCCCATCCAATTATATCATTGTACGATTGGTATGTAGTTCTACTTTACCTCTTTGAAGTCCAAAACACAATTTGTAATTAAAGCTTTGAAACACTCGAATAGATCCATTGAATTTATCACTGCCAAAATTAAATTGCCTATAGTATCTTGCCGAACAAATGTTTGCATAAGACTTGTTATAGCCACTACGGTCACAGAGTAAACACATTGAGTAAATCAAAGATATTTTCGTTTGAAAACACCCACTTTTCTCTACAAATTGATATCCTTGAGACTTCAGTCTACCTTGATATTGCTAAATGAAAAGAGGCATGGACATGGACAGACCGAAAGGATTTAGCCACCACAAATGAAAGGAGTGATCTGGGCAAAATATAAGGAGTTACTAAACCATCACAACCACGTAAATTGGTTTCTGTTACACTATAATGAAAGTAAATCCCTCATTTTGGCATATGCAATCAACCAGCTTTCACTAAGTGCTGAATGATGTCGAAGGTAATACATTCATTCCATTCAAACCAATATAATACTAATAGACACATGCATCTCTCGTTCCATTGATAAGGCATTAGAATCTCAAGCAATCTGTCAACAAATGAATAATATTAAAAGATCCAACCATCACATCTCTTATATACCAACATCTCTAATTTATTAATTCAGTACCAACTTCTTCCTGTTCTCATATGGTTCGAATCGATGGCAATGTATGCTATGCCTGATCCAACCAAAGATGTGTATAATTCCAATGGCTGAAAATAATGGAATTTACCCATCATTCTACGCAGATAAAGCACAAAGAAAAACAGCACAAAAAAACAAAGACGAAGAAAAGACAAAAAAGAAAAAATACCCCCTCTTTCAACTTCAAGTCGAAATGACTTGAACATAATTTTCCAATTTATCAATTGAAATGTACGTACCAGTGATACGGACAGACAAAGAGTCAGAAAGAACCTTCCGTTTCACACCCTCGACAAGCATACCAGTTTTGAAATAATGTTCAACTACCGACCAGGATAAAACTCTGATGCTTTAGACATGATGAAGATTTATCTTGGCTTCGCTTATCTTATATATATGTGCGGAATACCATGTAACTAGATAGAACTCGCCAATGCAACGATGACTCTAATCCCCCATCTTGCGCTAAAGTGCACATAAGTATATTGCACACTAAATGTACATATATATATTTTTCCATCGGGTTATTTTATAACGTGTCATAAATTGTTCACTCAGGAACAAGAAAATTTTTCTTTTCTTAGGTGTTTTATGACAGTAACGACGCGACGCCGCCGCCGTTGGTTGAAAGAAAAAGATTACTAGGCCATAAGTTGGTGTCTTGTGTACTTGCTCACCGAAAATATGGTTTACAGGCTGAGGTGTTGAATGGTTTAGAAGACAATTCAAAATTGTATAATGTTTTGAGTTATTCATCAAACGGATCAATTTTCTTTTTACAAAACGATATTTATTTAAAAAAGAAGAGGACCAAAGTGGCACTCTTATGGCATGTCAAGACGCAAATTATAAAAATTACCTAGTCTCTAAATTGATTCACGACTTGAGAGTTTTTGGGGCTATCTACAATGTTTTGAGGTAAAAGTCAAACGAATCGATTTCCTTTTCTTCTTTTCTTCTTCTTTTCTTAAAAAAAAGAAGAAGACCAAAATCGCAACCTTATGGTACGCCAAGATACAAGGATGTGAATTGTACGCAGCATGGCAGTTTTTGGAACATCTAAAGAGCAATTTATAGATGAGGGCACCTGAACTCGAGAGTGTTTCGACACATGTTCATTATTTGAGTCAAAATATTACGAAGTACCCTTGAGAGCTAAGAAAAACTGAATGAACTTATGAAACTAGGTTGAAGACATGTATTCGATTTAAATTTCAGTAGGAGTGTGAAAAAAGTTAAATAGCAGATTTTTTTTTTTTAAATTGGACAAGAAGCTACTCTTCCCAAAGGGACAAAGAGAATAAAGCTCAAACCTAAAAAAAGAGTGCGAAGTACTTTTGTTTTAATTTTGTACCGGACTCGCTCTCTTTCTGGTACCCGTGGTATGATGGATAGTATATCCGTCTGTTAATCCAGAGGTTCGTGGTTCGAATCCCAACAGAAAAAAAGAGTTTTTTAAACGGGTAATGCCTTTCGCGAGAAATTGGCAAGTCCTCCGTTAGTAAATTCATTGCCATGAAAAGCGTTTTCTCAATTAGCCGTTTGGAAACGACAGAAAATTGTAGGTCTCTTCCATTCCCTTACAAGGCATTGTTGTGAGAAATGCGTTAGGCCCAGGGGTTCCTTGCTCTGTTGCGCTACCCTATTTATTTTAATTTTATTTCGCTCTCTCTCCCTCTCTCTTGATATTTGAAGCTTATAGAACAAAGCGAAAGGATACTGACTGTGACTTTGTTTGCTTTAGAAATGAGTTGAAAGCCACATGCCCAATAACAATTCAACTTGTATAAGGTTACGTTGTTTGAGTTCGACAAGCTTAAACATATTTAGAACTTTTTTAGAGCAAGCTTATGCAAATGAAGAATTTTCTGAAAAGCTGCTTTAGAACTGTTTCAGGTTTGACTCAGCTCTTCAAGTGGCCGGCTCCAGGTTCATTAAAGCTTCTATAAGGCTTCTAAAGCATTTTTCGGACGTACTCCACGAGCGGATCACTAGTGTGAAACAGTTTAGTGGGAGAGCTGTGATGCCTTCGAGATCACGATTTATCGTAACGCCGGAAAAGGCGTTCATCTCGATAAGCTGTATGAAGCTTACGTAAGCAAGTCAGGCATAGATTCTTTAACATTTTCAATGGCAGCTTCTTAGTGGCATTTGAAAAGGCCTTTCACAAGTTCAATCCAAATTTTCAATAACTGAGTTTCAGAAAATCTGCGAAAAGATTGCAAAGTAGCTTCTATAATGCTTCAACTTACATAAGACTAGTATAGGCACTTCAAAATCAATATACAAACACTTTAAGTGGGAAATAATTGTAAAGTCTTCGTCAAATGTGGACATTTTCCATTGGGCAAATACCTGCCCTTTGCGTAAGACGAACATAAGCCTTTTAAACTCAGGACAATGGAAGCAAAACTATTTCGCTTATTCAATTGTGAATATTAACACTCATTGATCACGTCAAAAAAAGAAAAAAAAAAAAAGAAGAAAAAATTACCATTCCTGGGTGGAAGATAATGCTCCTTACACAAAGCCACACCTATCTTGTTACAAATTAATTTACTTCTGTCTCCCTTAACAAGAAGCCAATTAAATGTCTCTGTTCGTGTTCCAAGTACCCCTCCTTTTCTCGATTCCATAACCTCACTTGTTGTATGGATGGAACTTTAGTCACAGAAATGTGTACGTATAAAAAGAATTCCCAAATGACATTCAGGTTGTTACCAACTAACAGACAAAAAAAAAGTAGAAAAAGACAAAAACGAACAGAAATAAGAATACTTGAGCTATGAATTCTAGTTCTAGAGAGTTGTATTCATAAAGGTTATAAGAAAAGTTAGATGTCCTTAAAAAAACAAGCCATTTGTGTGATTTTGTGAAGCACTGCTCCGAGTCTTATGTGCTGCGTAATGCAACTTGTTTTTGAAAAATTACAAAACACAAAAAAAAAATCCATGGGTGGTCTAAAAATACCAAAGGACTTTTCGTGTCCTTTAGCGCTTAAAGTTCCTTTTCAGTTCACATTATTGTTACATTGTTGCTTCAAATGGGGTTGGTTGGAATATAGTGTTCTTATCACGGCATCGTATTTCATAATTTCGGTAATAGAATATAATTTTGCTTCCTTAACAGCCGGAATGGGATCAGAATACCGGAACAATGCACTCACACTCCTATCAATTATCACATTAGCTGAGTGCTTTTTTTTAACAAATTGAAGCCAGACGGCGAGCATTGCCGCCAAGTTCTTATACAAAACTCATGTATGGTATCCTGAGGACATCAATTAAAATGCACATTGTTTTTTTTTTTTAATTCTTCTTTTTTTCTGCTGTTCACTTTGCTTGTCGAATGGGTTTGGGTGTGCAGTGTTGCAACTTTGAACTCCCACAACGTGCTATTCATCATCATTACCGTGCGAGGAGGGCGTACAAATATAACACACAGATATATGTATATATTTTTGAAAAAAAAAGGCAAATAAAAAGAAAACGAAATTAACGATAGAATGGAGAGCCAAAGAGGTCGTGTGCTATTTTATTTACTTGAACTTTAATGTGCTTCGAGTATGTCGACCGAAGAGAATACGAACCAACTGGGGTTTCTGTTTTAGAGGTGTGGATTTGGGGAGGACACATCCAGACTTTTCTATTCCACATGTGAGTTATTTTTTTATGAGAATATTGAACAGAAGTCAATGGTTTATGGTTTCCTTCTTTCTGTCCTTGGGGGAAGAGGAAATTAAATTAAACTTGGACAACGGGGAAAATGGTAATATTTCATTCAAAGGCATTTGGATATACTTTTCTTTACAATCGCTTATGCAGAAAAGGTTAAGGAATACTTATAAAAGTATCTGTATACTCTCTCAAGAGATCAGAGGCTTCATTTTTGTAGACTCAAAGGTGAATTAAATGAAGTAATTGAAGGAAAAAAAAGGGAAAATCAATACTGGTGCAGAATATCCAGAGAGGGATTTAAATTCGAAAACAATACAAAATCTACTCAATAAGCAAAAACTTGGACAAGAAAAAACTTGGTAGAAGAAAACTTAACAGAGTTAAAAGCAAGTTCTTCAGATAAATCGACTGAGTAGGGAATTTTCATATATAAATACTTTTTCAAGAAGCAATTTGTCTGTCTGTCTAAAGCTGATTTGATATGGCAACCAATTTCGTCATAACATAAAAAAACCCATAATTCTTAGTCAAACAGCTCTTTTTTTTAATGTTTTTTTTTTTTTAATTTAAAAGAAATATTATTGTTCAACTTCCTGATTAATGAAATTGGTCGATTTGCTATAAGGATTTCTAATGAAAGAAAAAATTCATCAACAAGATCGTTGAAGAGTATGTACCTGAACATCTTCGCTATCAAAGCAACCCTGCGGATGAAACCCTTTTAAATGCCTAAAAGGTATTGTACTTACATGAAATTTGTATTTTCAGAGAGGTGTCGTTGTGTAGATGTGCACAACATAATTTCTAGGTTCATTGATTAGATTTGAAGCAAGTTTTTTAATCAATAACTAGGCACTTAGCACAAAAAAGTCACTCACAGTCACCTGATTCTTCGCTTTGAAACATTATTTTCCAATGCCAGCTTATCTAAAAGTTAAAGCAAATAAAATTGAATGGCGCATCCAAGCGGAAAGCCCTGATGCTTAGGGCATGTTTCACAACTACACCTCGTAATGAATGGATGAAATCTATAATTTTTTGGAATCTCGCACGGCTAACCAAGAGAGCGCTTTTCATGGCAATTAAATTCATTTCGGAGGACTAGCAAATTTTTCGTGAAAGGCGATATCCGTAGGAAAACATTTCTTTTTTTCTGTTGGGATTCAAACATTGAACCTTCGAGCAATACACAGACAAGCTAACCGTTACGCCATTTATAATACGGTGGGGGTAGGGGGTTGGTAGGGTAGTTGGATTAAGGAATAGGATTGGGAAAGGTAGTGGGAAAGTAGAGGTAGAGGAAGAAGGATAGGATTAGAAAGGAATATGGGAAAGGAAAAGGAAAGGATAAAAGGAAAAGTGAAAAGAAAAGGAAGGAAACGGATATTGGAAAGGAAGGGAAAATGAAGTTACGTGACGAAGGGACCTGGCACGCTTGCGAGGCACGGCTCAGCTCGCCGGATCAGGGGGGGATCTTGCCCCTTCGCCAGACGGAAACCACATTACAAACCATTCCATTCATAGTTAGCAATCTTATGAATTGATGAAAGATTGACTTCGTGCTCCTCGAGTTTTTCCGATATGGTAGTCTAAAACAAGACATTGCAACATAAGCGCTCAAGATATGTACCAATGAGTAAAAGTTAGCACAGTCAAACATAAAGCAATCCTGTGGATGAAACCTTTTTAATTGCTTCGAAGAAAATCTATTGGCGTGAATGTTGTGCTCTTGCAAAAGTTACGTGAAGACAAAGTACATAACATGACTGTGCAAAAGAATGTACCTTTCTGACTTAACTAATGTTGGTGGAAAAACTTATTCAAAATTGTATGAGGTGCAGATTTTATATTATCAAAAAAGAAGGACCACAAGTATTATGAGCTTATTCCCTGACTTTCTTGTCTGAAAGCTAGACGCGATCCCCAAGGAAAAATCAACGAAATCTGAGGTCGAATTACCGCATCAGTGATCGAGAAGTGAGTTCTATTTTTCCTTCAAAATTCGGTCTTTATTACACAACACAACATTAGTCTGCCGTTCATATATGGACTCTAATTAGCTCAAATGCTGATGAGAGAATGTCAAATGATGGTACTAAAGTGCTCGATAACGCGAGAAAAAGTACCAAAAACAAACGATTTAGTCCCATATTACTCGACCACGTGTGCAATGATTCGGCCCCTGCATTTGGCTTGCCTCAGACATGGAACTAGACAAAAATGAGAAGTTTGCCGACGCATTCTAAGGTCAACGCAGCTTACCCCACGAGCTGATCACTAGAGTGAAGCAGTTAAGTGGGATTTCAAGATCTCTATGGCCTGAAAAAGAAGAAAAATAAGAAAATTACAATCGAATATGGATAATGCACAATGTATGGATGAAACCCTTTCAATCGACTTAAGTGTTGTGTATTAGCATGAACGTTATATTGTTGGAAAGATACGTAGGAGAGGATGTGCACAACATAATTTTCTTGTGGGCAAAGGCCCTGTCAACCGAAAAGAGTCGGTTCCCACCGTAGTTAAATCAGAACGAGCGTTGTCAGTGTCAAGATGGTGGAGTGTCCTGTATTATTGCGTGCTGTTCTCTCTTCTCTTTTGAAATGTATGTAGCGGTATTATAAATAAATAAATAAATAGCGTGGCGCAACAGAGCGAGAAGCCTTAGGGCCTAGCGCGTTTCTCACAACCATGTCTAGTGAGGTAATGGAGGGGACCTACAATTTTTGCCGGTACCGAACGGCTAATCGAGAAAACGCTTTTCATGATAATGAGTACCTACTAACGGAGGACTTGCCAATTCCTCGCGAAAGGCGATACCCGTGAAAAAACATTTTTGCCTCTGTTGGGATTCGAACCACGAACCTCTGGATTAACAGACATGCTATCCATCACACCACGGGTACCACGGTAGCGGTATTCCCGGTAGAAAAAATTTATCTGCACATTAGGCGTATGACGATTAAACAAATTGATTGTAAATTTGAAAGCTAATAGTATAATAGTACAAAAATTAGATAATTAGAGCCAAAATAATAAAGAACCACAATTTTCTGATTTGATTATGAACGGTCACACGTAACTTGGTCTATTTCCACAACTGATGACCTATTACTGAAATTGTTGTATAGTCAACAAATTATGCACAAAGATTCACCAGAAAAAAGTTCTATTCGACTTTCTTTCTGGTTATGTGCTATGTTTTCATTTTTGAATACCGAATATGATTTTGCCATACAACACATCCAACTTTTTTTCAATACTGGCGAGGTTATGTTGTTTTTCGCTTACTCAAATTGCCATTTTGCTTATTGTGGCTAGAAAAGTTTCCTTGAAAATAATTAAACACATGTTTCATTTCAAACTTGTTGTTACAACATAACTCCAAAATAGTATTATGAATTAATCGAAATTCCCTGTATATCCTATTCTAATCCAAATTTATACAAACAAAACTCTGGTGCTATACTTAAAATTGAACGCTCACAAAATTACCTTTGTTGTAACATCTGATGTTTATGTTAACATTTATTGTGGCAGTTGTTTCCAATTTTGGCCGAGAGGAAAAACTTTGTCTTTCTCTACTATCGAGCTATTTTTTTTTCTTTTTTTTTTGTATCTTTTATCTTTTATATCAAACTTTTACTATGTATGCTAAATACGGAAAGGGAAATTATCCGAAACGATGTTGTTGTTTGGGGTGCCAAAAGATTGGCATGGACAATGTGATTGCAAATTTTCAAAGCATGTAAACATTGACTTTGCAGACCCATGTTATAGGTAAGTGTGGTAATGTAATGAAATTAAATTGGCCGGTATAATCGGGGATATACATTTTGTGTTGGTTGATTGGAGGAGGATGGGGGCTAGTTGATAAAATTTATTTTTGGTATGACCGATTTAGTGATGAAATAATTTGAAAGTTGAGATTTGCTTTTATTGTGTGAATTTGAGGCTGCATGTGCATAGTTTTTAGTTTAAAAATAATTTTAAATTGCATTTTTCCTTAACATTATACCCTCAGAAAAAAGTTCATGCTCTTTCATGGGTGATTTATTAAGAGATGGGTTTTTTGGTTTTTGACATAAATGAAGAATTTTTATATTATTCTGAACAATGAATGCGATTAATGCTTTAGTGCTCTCCAATCGGAAAGAATTTTATTCTCACTGAAGTAAAGGTCTCTTTTGTGCGAACATTTTCTGAAAGCTGGATTGAAACTTGGTTTTATTGATTTTTAATGCTAGTAGGGGTCTGGGTGAATGTAAATAAATAGAATGGTTACCCTTACCACTGGTAAGGCAATAGATTTAAATCAAGTTGAAAAACTATTCAATATAAGCTTTTCATGAGCTCAAGAGAAAACGGAAAAAATAGAGACAGCCAATCTTTATTTAAAAGGATTTATTTTCTCAGTTTCATAAGACCAGACCTCACAGACGTTACCATTTAATATTCAACCCAAGCTGTTTTACCTACGTCATAAAAGTTCTCTGCGTTCAGTTCCTACCGAAACAAGGACGAGAACGATACCAACTCATTCTTAAGTTTACAATGGCAGTGCTCCCTTGTGGACTTTCCGAGCTTGGTATATTTTCACCTTGGCTTTTGGACTAATTCTGAAACTAATTTTTTGAGGACACGTTATGAGTTTTTCGCTGACTTTGTTCCGCATTTCGAGCTAGCGGGCGACGTTTTTTTAGAGCTACGAATAAACTACTTTTCTGAAGGACAAACATCTGAGTCATCAAAAATGAAACATTTTCGCCTATCAAGAGCGGAATAACGTTCTATTTTCCATGTCTTATTCTTCTTTTTGTTCATCTATAGAACTGGTTTTTAAATCCTTGTTCGAATTGTTTTTACTCTCTTTCGTTTCATCTTAAGGTTATTTGCAGTCTTTGACTTCCGCTTCAGATAACAAACATCTTTTTCTCTTTCACAACGTTGTTGGGTTCTGCAACTACCCTAACAACTTCTTTTCACTAGCATCTCTGCTCTAGCCATTGAATAACAATCAACACGTAGATGGCAGCTGGGCAGTGATTCTTAGTTCCTTTTGCTTCTCACCACTGGTGGGGAGGATAGTTGAAAACCAAACTAAGTCATGAATATTATTAAAAAAAATAATTTAGTAGCTTTTTTCCATTTACTGGAGCTTCACAATTCATATCAATTTCCGCGAAACTGTCTTCTGCTACTTAAAGCTTTGAAAACCAAAACATTAAAAATTTGCTAACTTGGTGTTGTTGTTGACGCCTCTTTCACCTTCGTGTAATCACGGTTGTCAGTTGGGAACTTAAAAAATACTTGGCGTAATTAAGAATGATGAATAAAAAATAAATAGGTTGGAGCAGTGCTTTTCTCACAACCATAATTTGCAAGGGAATGGAGTGGACCTACAATTTTCTGCCGGTTCCGAATGGCTAATCGAGAAAGCGCTTTTCATGGCAATGAGTTTACTAACGGAGGACTTGCCAATTCCTCGCAAAAGGCGATAACCGTGGAAAGACTTTTTTGCCTGTGTTGGGATTCGAACCACGAAGCACGAACCTATGGGTTAACAGCAAACATGATAACACTGGTACCACGAGTATCTTAGCTCAATAAATAAATAGATACGGTGGCACAACAGAGCACAGGAAGCCCTGGAAATGCTCTTCTTTCAACAATAAATCAATGGGGAATTGAAGGGACGTAGAAGTCTTTTGCTGATTCCGAAGGGCTACCAGAAAACCTACCAGTTCCTCGTAAAAAGCGATATCAGTGTTGAATGTTTCTGGGATTCAAACCTCGAACTTCCACGTTCGCTTTAGGGGAGTAACATTCCCCAATTTGTCCTTAGTGCGGATTCTCTCAAGCAGTCGCCTGCTTCGTAAGCGCCTAGTAAATCAGGTAAATATTTTCCCTCAGTTTTCGCCTCATCATATGGATACCCGTGTCTTTAAAAAGTCCTTTGGTTTTCTTGGAGGAATCTTTCCTTTTACAAAGAACTCTTTCAATTTACAGGCGAAATACCTTTTTTCTTTGCAAAAGAACGAGCTCCTTTTATCCTAGTGTGAACAAGACGTGGGAGCTAACGAAAGTTGGTTTTAGCTTAAACTCATTTCTAGAAGCAGAAGAAGATTTAGTGTAAGAGTGGTTGACGATCTATGTCTTCCCTGAATGGATCGATCTCACATCAGCATCACGATTCTTTCCATTCTCTTCTGCTTGTTCATTAAAGACAAATCGTGTTAACCTTTAATTTGCAAGAATAAGTTATGTTAAATTCGTCAATATCACCACAAAAATTAACTATCTACCACCAAGACTTAAAAAAAAACCTGAAACACCTAAATCACCTTGTCGATGTTATTTCCATTGTCGCAAAGTACAAGTAGGTACCCATCCATCTATCAATCCGTTTCTTCAAACGTATCTTGTTCAACACATATTAAAGCAAATAATGTCAAAAGGACGAACAAAGTACATACAGTACGGACTCGGTTTGCGCAACCCTCGATTCGTGCAACTCCTCGATTTTCGCAACACTAAAATCGTAACACGTCTTGACTCTATAAGTGCAACTTTTCAAAATAGCTACCTCGATAAGTGCAACTTTATGTGTTTATTTATACGCTTTTAATATTCACGCTCTTCTTTTGACTCTTTATTCCTGCCGTTATTTTACAGTTTGTTTGCCTGAACAATAATTCTTGAAAGAACATGAATAAGAACATAAAATGCATCTGTGTTTATTTGAGTGGGTTGCGATTTCGTTAGTGTTAAGAGGCATTCAGACTATCAAATTTGTTTGTTAAATTTGTTGGATGAAAATATTGACGGAAAATACCCATAGCGTTCACACTGATCAAACAAATCGTCAAACTCTATTCTGATTTGAATTTTAACCATGAAGGACATAGTAGGCGCAGCGTTTATTAGGGATGAAATTCTAAAAATGCCAGAAAAACAAAAGAAAACGTGTTAGTACTAAAGAGGTGCCACGTGCACTCCCTGAATTCATCGTAAATTCCAATTTCAATGCACCCAGCACAAAAAAAAAATATTCCTTACGTGCCATGTGCACTACTTGAAATTACTTGTTGTCCAACTTACAAAAATATCAAAAAATTTTGAAATACATCCAACAAATTTGACAAGCCACTTGATGGAGATTTCACACTAACAAATTTGCTTGACAAACTAGATGCTTGACAACACAATTGGATAGTCTGAACGCATTTTTTACTAAAAATTCATACAGAAAATATGACCCAGTAGTGCAACAACCTCGGTTACTGCAACTCACGGAATTTCTATTAGTTGCGTTAATCGAGTCCGTACTGTATACCAATCAATGTAGTTGAGTGTGAAATTTGTCCAAAGAATGGAACAACTACTCGTGCCTATACAAAACGTTTTGGCATGTTTCACTTAATCCTTATCGCACCATCTCGAAATCAATAAGCTGATTGGTAAGTACCCAAACACACTTAAATCAGTCGTCCACTTTGTTCAAGTCTCCTATCTCTCTCTTTTTTATCGGATTAATGTATGACCCTCTTTATTATTGACACACTACTCCAATTCTCTTATCGAGTGTATGTATCAACAGCTAACACACATGAAAAACGATTGTGTTTGGGTTTTGCGGTCTCTTCGGTAAACAATTTCCTCTAGCACTTAACTCACCATTAAGCAATTGCTTGACAAATCATTTTTAATGTGGAAATTATCCTTCAATCACTCATCAATCAACCAACATCAGTCAATATTCAATTTCCCTTGGCCTCGCATCTCTCGAGTGTCACGTTTACGTAATATTACTTTCGCATCTAAAACAATTTCCCTGCCATTCAATTCTCTTTGGGACCACCACCACCTACTACTCTACGCATAACCACCCGCTGCTTGCTGCCATTGTGCCATCGTACCATCATCAACGACTTATAGAATATATATCCCATCTTATCACACCATCAGACATTACGTCTATTAAAATGTCGATGACAGAGAAAAACACCAAGAGGCAGTTTCTTTTCTATGTTGGTTGGTAGTAGGTACGAACTAAGCCCTCAGAGAGTGTGTATTGTTTACCTCGAGCAAAGTTGTAAACACATCTTCGAAAGTAGTTGTTGATAACGGTAATCTCAGTTTGGGATGACGACGATGTGAAATTAATTCAGTCAATACCTATCCAGGACAAAGATAAAAAAAAAAAAAAAAAACTAAAACACTCACTCTAGAGTGGAAAGCACTAGTTAATCTTGTGGCACTATGTTACACCTAAATCGTAAGTCCTTCAAGCCAGGAAGATCGTGAAAATGTATACCGTATACACTATACACAGAAGACAAAAATCCTCAATACCACTGCAGTTCCTTGCGCTAAACTAGATGTGTAGTATGTAGCTTTCGAATTTTGTAACACCTACACCGTCGCTCGTCGTGTCGGTTGTCGTCTCAGGGACAGGGTGAAAATTTCAAAACTTTTCGTCCTTCTCTCCTAGGAGTCATTAGAGGAGCAAATAAACCCAACACAAAAAAGAAGAAAAACAGAATAAAAATTAGATGAAAGAACCAACAAAAATAGAGGATGAACACGATAGAGGCATCAACTGACAGTACCAGTGCCAGTGTCACTGCCTGCCTACTGGCACAGATGAAAACTTTTCAAGAGCACAGAGAGATGATGTCAAGTACACAATAAACCCCCGTAAGAACTTTCTTGCCTATTGTTGTGCGGTTGAGCTTTTGTGTTGGGTATTCCTTTAAGGTTGAATCGTGTTTTCTTCTTCATTTTTTTTCCTTTCTATAGTTATTCCATTTTGTGTGACAGCAAAAATACAACAAAATAAGAATTCTGCTCCATCAAAAAGAGCAAGACTATACCTACGTGGTGGTGTACATGTACAATAGTTATATTAATCTTCGAATCTTGTAGTCTTATAGAAAGACTATATGATTTATCTGATAGCTACAACGGATGCATCTGGGGATGTTGGGAGGACAGAGACAAAAGATAAATTAAACAATTTCCATGAATAACGAGACAATCCACTTTGTGTAAATTTGTGTAATCCGTTCGTTTGCGATGGTACTGCCACTTCACTGTTACTCTTACTCCACTGACTGGCTTGAAGTCTTAATCTTCCGGCATCAACTAATCCTTTGATGCTCCTCCTATCCTATCTGTTTTTCTGCTGCTTGAGTTGGCCTGCTAGAAGGTTAGTGTAGTTGTGATACAGTTTCATCTTGCTCTAAGTATTGTCTTTAGTGTTTATTGTGCTTTTGAATTCTAAGAAAGTTTTAGAGTTAAGAGGTTGCATTAGTGGTAAGTTGCTTCAGTTTGGATTTGTAATCCGTAGTTATGATGTATACCTACAACAATCACAGACAATACTTCCTCCTGTTCATGGCTTCATTGGATCTCTTGAGTGAAATTTATATTTTACTGCGAAAACCAGAATCAAACGGAGCAAAGATTATCCAGGTTTATGTTTGGATTTGGGCTTCGATTTCAGTATGTCTTACTTGCTTCTTCCCTTTTGATTGAATCTTGTCTCATTAAATTTGTAACACTAGACAATGTGAAACTTTGATAGCATGAAGTAGAAGGTCAATGTCCTATTAACTTTTTAGATTTGGCGTTTTGTCAAAAGCGAATGATTTGAACATTCAACAACTTGTGGTCTTCAGAAGTTTGAATCTTACGTCTAGTAGGGGAGAATTTTAACTTTTGCTATCAATAATATTGATAACTCAGTTTTGACACTCTGGCTAGGCTCTAAGGGAGTTACGCCTTTGTCATTTGATTAGTATTAAGATGCGTATCATTCCTAACTACGCGAAGTTTTTTTTTAAGTTCCCAAATAACAACCGTGATAACACGAAGCTGAGAAAGGGGGCCAAAAACAACACCAATATAGCAAATGTTTAATACAAGTACTTGGTTAGGTTTTCAACTATCCCCTACCAGTGGTGGGAACCAAACTGAATTTTAAATAGCAAAAGAAAGTTTCGTGGAGATTTATATGAACTGTGAATCTCCTGTAAATGGAAAGAAAAAAAAAAAAAATAGGGTGGTGCAACACTTTGTCATGATGTTGATGTTTACATTAATTTAATTTTTTTTTTAAATCAAATTAATTTTTAATTCAATTTAAATTTAATTTTTGTGGGGAAAATCCCATTTAATCGACTTAATACAAGCCAATTCTTAATCTAACTTAAAAACTAAGAAACTAATAGCTAACGTTAACGAGGAGTATGATTTAAAAGATGGAGTTCTAGGCAAGGGGTTTTGAGGTTGAAATCAAAACAGTTCTTTCTAACTCCAATCAACATTACTCTGCATTCGGGGGATAGGTTCATTTGACCCATATGACGTTCGATGACGGCGCGCGTAGGAAAAAGAGGCGATGATTTCGTCTACTGCGAAGACTAGTGTAAGTAAGATAGAGTTGTAAAGAGTTGGGCAGCCAACGGTTCCAGAAAAGACACGGCGAATGAAGAGAATGTCGAATTTTCTCTAACTTCAAAGTACTCATGCTGAGAAGCTTGATGCGATCTTGGTAAGGAGTACGAATCAAGGGATTATTCCAAAGAAGACCTCTCACAGCAAATCGAAGAAAACTGAGCTGAACATTTTCTATTCTAGAAATGTAAACTTCTTGGAAAATCGACCAGACTTGGATAAGCGTATTCAAGGAGAAGGCGAACAAAAGCGAGCGAATACACAGATCGGGTTATGTAAGGGTCGGAGAATTCGTTTGGCCATCGCTTAATGAAATCAAGTGCAGATCTGGCTTCATCTGCACTTAAACATCATCAATTTCTGAGATGAAATTGAGTTCTTGGTTGCAAATGATTCCGAGATCACGAATCTTCTCAACTGGTGAAATGGTTTGGTTGTGAGGAAGATAGCAACGGAGGAGAAGTTCGATGCGCTTACGAGAGAAGGTAATAGATTGAAACTTGGAAACAGTTCCAAGCAGTTTTTAGAGCACCAGACAGAAAAGTTGTCGAGATCCTATTGAAAGTAAATAGAATCAGCAGGTGAAGAAATGATTTTCTAAAACTGCGTATCATCTACGTACACTGAAATAAGGGAATGGTGAATAATTAATTCGATATCGTTAATAATTAGAAGGAAAAGAAGAGGACCTAAATGACTACCTTGGGGGACACCGGAGGTAGCTAAAAAATGGCTATAGGGAAGATCTAAAACGAAAAAGGTTTTCCAAATAAGAAGAAATCCATTTCAATAAAATGGGTTCGAAGTAAAAAAAGGGTCGATAGTTTAAAAATAATTAGACTATGCTGAATTTTATCAAAGGCTTTAATAAAATCTTTTGAACGATTTTTTTTCCAAGGCAGAAAGCGTGAATGAGATGAATTCACATGGTTGTTGATCTGCCTTTGAAGATGCCACATTTTCGAGTGGATATGACAGAATTGCAATGAAATCTCAAAATTTCAGAAGAATATGCTTTTCATGGCAATGAAACTACTTAAGGAGGACTTGCCAATTCGTCGCAAAAGGCGATAACCGTGGAAAAACATTTTTGTCTCTGTTGGAATTCGAGCCACGAACCTCTGGGTTAACAGTCAGATATGCTAACCTTTACGCCACGGGTACCATCTTTGTTAAACTGTTAAAATTTAGGAGAATTTGATCTAAAAAAAATTGGTCAAATCGTAAAAAGCCAGTCATAACCATCAACATCATGACAAAGTGTTTTTATACTTCCATTCGTTTTTCACTGGCCGCAAATATGCCAGTTATTAAATTTTAGTGTATTCAAATCAATTTGCACCCACTGTTTAAAATGTTTGTATTCTCTCGAAACATTGGCTGGTTATGCAGTCCTTTATTTTAAGTCAAGGTGTGTACTCAAAGAACTCGCATCTAGCTGGATCCGTTTTAAAAACTATTTGTTTTCATTTCCATGTTATCATAACATCAATGCAGCATGTGTATGTGTATATTTTTCACATGAATGCAAATCTAAAATTTATCATCATTCTACCGCGGCCGAGTGATTTTTTATGAGCCTTGCGATTGAGCTTTATCTGCCCGCGTTGTTGATTGTATTTTAATGTACGAATATTCGCTCCAGCGTGAACAACTTTAATAATTTTGTTTGTGGAGTGTGATGTCAATCGACACAATTCAGAGTGTTAAGCTTAATTTAATCAAAAACTACCAATAAATTTTCAAATGATTTAAGCATTCGTTTTTGTGAAAGCATGTTCGTGAGAAATGTGTGTTTAAACTTAAAACGAGCTAAATATTTGATTGAAAACAAATTTCAAATGACACTAGAACCTAATATAGATGTTCATTTTCTTTCCTGAGGTCGAAAGGCATAGAGTAGCTTGAAGTACCCGCTAAGGGGTCCGTAAGTTAGCTAAGCTTATATTTAATCATGTAAGTAGATAAATGAATACAAAAATTATTCTCATTTCATTAGTTTGGTTGGAAAATTTGAAATTATATGGCAAGTAAGATTGGGTTCGACTGTGAAACCATTGGTCAAGAAATAAACTTAATTGAGGGTCTGACTCAATTTTTTATCGTTTTCAAAAGCCGTTTCTTCGGAAATAGTTTTTGCTTAATTTGAGACAGGGTTTAGTTAAACTAGAGTTTAAATTATAGCGTGAAAACTCAAAGCTTCTGTCAGAGGGTTTAGCTAACTTGAAGTTTAAACTGTAGTTTAAAAAGGTTTTAGCTTCTATCACATAAATTTACTAAATTTAAGACAGGGTTTAGTTAAACTTCAGTTGAAATTGTAGTTTAAAAAAGTTATAGCTTCTGTCAGAGCAGAGGGTGTCTTTGGTTCTCGAGTTAGCGTACTTCCTACTTAGTTAAAGGCAGGGTTTAGTTAACCAGTAGTTTAAACTGCAGTTTAAAAAGGTTTAAGCTTCTATGAGAGTGTTTCTTTTGTTCTCGACATCGAGTTCCGTCATGATCTCGACTATCAGTTTGCTACATTGAGTAAAAAAAAGAATCAAAATCGAAGAAAACGAGAACTTTTTTTTTTCAACTTTAATCGTGAATTACTTCTGAAGAAAGAACTTTGTAAGAAAATGTGAAAAGACCTTTTTTTAAGAAAATTTAATTTTTCTTTAAAAACATATTTGCAATTATTTACATTTTAATTTGTACGTGACTCAACTCACGCCAAAATAAAAGAGCAAAATCAAAAAAACATATCATTTTTCAAAGTTTGATTACTCGGAAACGGTTTGTCTGACGAAAATTTTTAAAATGACCTTTTTTGAAGGAAATTTAATTTTTTACAGAAATATTTGTCGTTGTTGGACTCAAAATAATTGAACAGTTCAAACGCTCAAGTAAATTTCGGTCTAACAAATATAAGACACGACCTCTAAATAATTTTTTTTGAGCTCAAACTTTTTTGGAGTTTTTTTTAACTATCCCAAACAATATTTTCAATATGGTTCTTGAAACAAAAAATGGGCCTAGTCTAATGGGCGTATAATCGTGTAGATTGTGGTTCCAAATTTTAAGGACCAATCTGGAATCTGCCAACACCAATTTATTCTTGGGCCTAATGCCTGCAAATAAAAACAAAAAGATAGATTTTCAAAAACTCTACAAGCTTTGCCATATGAGGACAATAACCGTTTTACCCACCGATTCTTAGAACTAACCATTAAATTTAGGTCCTAAACCTCCTTTTACAATTTCATTTCATCAAAAATTTCCACAACAAAGCTCGACAAAGGACACCCTCTATTGTCTACCACTTTTCTCACACACAAATGTTTACATTTCCTGTCCCATTTGTATTTATTAATGTAAACACCTTGTGATTAAGCTGAAAACCCATAGACGGTTTATTGCGCCCTCAAAGGATTGATAGTACACATAGAGCGACGCGACGTTCCAGGCAAGTAAGTTCAATTTCCTTTAACTTGTATGTGTGTTTGCATAGGACAGAGTTTGGTTAACAGTGCGGGATGACAATGAGCAAGGTGGTGGCAAATTCGCAATCCACTACGACTTCACTTCAATAGAAATGGTGGCAATCAATGGAAATGTCGGGCAAATAAATGTGAGCACTGCCAATAAATTTCCGATTGTTTGCACAAAGTGTTATTTGGAGCTAAGTTGGCGATTGAGAGACGAGAAAGAGAGAGAGAGACACTTGCGACTATGTACTCTGCTCTACTCGCTGTTAGAAAAACCCAAGGGTCTGACACATGTAAACAAATATAGGTCCACCCTTAGAACCGCATTTATGGGTAGAACGGAAATGAAGCTTTATGTGTGTGCTGTAGTCGATTTGGAGTCCCTTTATGGGAGCCGATCCAATCCAATGAACAAGATTAATCTTCTAGACAGATTTAGTGGTAAGTTGAGGGCGCAAATAAGCATTAATAACTACGCCACAGTTAATTTAATTGTTTGCACAGGGTGTAGTGAGAATTAGGTGCGATCCCAATTGGTGAGTCGTCGGTATAATCCTAATAAATTGCTAAATGTCTTAGAGAATCTTGGAGGATGTGGGCACAAGAGTTTTTGTTTGATGTCAAAACTATTGAAAGCAAAATCTACATCACATGTGCCTCGGGATAGGTTAAAATGAGCAAACACAACATGCATAACATGTGAACGGAAACACACACCCTGTATGTTTTGTACATGCATCATTTGTGTTGCGAAACCGGAAGGTGACAAGGAAGGCGTAGGCAAGGTATATTGAGGTCAGATAGGCAGGTATATGTATACCTTTTATATCGTGAGTACAAATTACGGTCCTGAATACACCATACCTAAAACCAACCACAAACAATTGGAATTGGTTAATTTATTGCAACATGCCGGCTTTGAGTTTTCAAACAGAGGTATATTCATGGGAAGGTTAAAGGTGTATGAGACCGGGCTTATGGTATCAAACCGTGCCAGTTGCCGCAAATTATGGAGTAGCACACATAAAAACGCCAACGACAATGACTCCGGAATGCGATAAAAAAGTGCTCAACAGTGCGCAATTAATGCGGGTGCGATTAAAAGCGCTAACAAGGTTATACAGAAAATATAAATGTTGTAAAAGCTTAAGGACCTGGTTTCATGGCTTTGCAGGCGCAAATGAGGCACATTAAATACATTTTTATGCGCTCAAAAGAAAGTATCAAAAAAAAAAAGAAGAAAAACATTGGCTTCAGATTAGAAGGGATGAAAGATGGGCATGGAATTATGGGATTTTAATTACTTTCCGGAAGACGCTTACAGTGCTCATGATGGTTATGGGTTTCATTTATAATTTTGTTTTTCGAACGGCAAGCGATTTGATAAAAAAAAAAAAAAAATACGAGAATAAAATGATGAAGTGTGTGAAAGGAACATTGATTCATGTTGAGGTCGGAGTCGATAGCAATAAAAATGTCGAATACAAAGTTATTATAATTGCGAACGAAATAAAAGAGAAGACAAATCAATCAAAGTATTTTATGACCCCTTCTTTAGAAATTGCTTATAAATTTGTTTTTTTAGGGAACGGCCTCGTACTAAGCAGCAAAACGGCAAAATTAGAACAGAATTGACGCTTAAGCAACATCGCTCAGCTTTGAATTCAATTCCGCCGCTCCGTGCGATGCCGTGCTTAGGCGAAAATCACCTTCATTCTTTTCTGAACGCTACTGTGAGAGTATTGTTGGTGCCTGATGTAAGCTTTTTCTAATTGCTTCATGCGTTTCAAGGACTTACAATTTTAGGTCGATTACGTATAGCAAATTTACCTTGGCAGTGTATGTTGATCTCGGAGGACCTGCCAATACCTCGCGAAAGGCGATATCCGTGAAAAACAATTTTTTCATTCCTTGATGTTTCTGGGATTCGAACCACGAACCAACCACGTAAAAGGCGGACATGCTGACCATTAAGCCACGGGCACCACAACTTATTACCATTAGAGAACCTTTAACTTCTTAGGGCACGGCCACGTTGAACACGAAATTGTATCGTCCAACACAGAGTTTGGTTACTGTTAGAGCGAATTGATTGCCCATACAGCATATGGGTTTCTCTGTCAAATAAGAATCTACATCTATTTTCAATCTTGCAATGCACAAAAGCGTTGAAAAGCCCAAGAAGCTGGAATTACACGTACTTACACGTACTACACGAACCCATTTTAGCAGCTTCAGATCAAAAGCTTACGAATATTTCACGGACACCTCGATCTGTTCTCAGTATGATTCCTTCCAGCATCCGTGCCTTTGCAGTAGTTATCACCATTTCGTCTTTACTTCTATTTTGCAGCTTTTACCATATTTTGAAATACTCTCTTCCTAACTTATCACTGCCCTAGCTTCATCATTCCAAAACCACATAACTCTAGCTAAACGGTAACTTTTGCTTCTTATCTAACTGCAGCAGACAATATACGAGGTAGCAATGACCTGTGACAGATAATCCGATTGCTACAGTCTGCCTGCTTACAAATTCGCCGGCCTTTGAATGCTATTCCCTACGTATAGACAAAAAGCATATAAAAAAATCTCATCCCAAACAAAATATCTCTTACTCATCTTCTATTTCCGTTTTTTTTTCTTACACAGATTACACATACAGTTTGCGACTGGTCGAAGTACGGATACCAAACTACGTGGTAAGAGGATCTGATGCGCAACTTGAATGCCTGTATGACTTGGATGGTGATGTGCTTTACTCGGTAAAGTGGTACAAGGATGGCAATGAGTTCTATCGATATGTACCAAGAGATATGCCACCGTCCCAGACTTTCCTGTTGCCAGGTGTAATGGTTGATGTAAGTACCTACATACCTATCTACCTCATACATCCTCAACTCAGGAAGGAAAATCCATTTTGTTGGTAGTTTGGTTGGTCGATGAGTCGTAATCGTAATGGATTTTCCATCCTTGACGCGAATTCTGTTTTTTTTTCCCCCACACATTTATATCCAATTTCTCCTCTGGGCTGGGTACACAATGTTCGATCAATACACATTCCCACCTCTATCTTCACATCCTTTTATTTTTAATTGGTGATTGATTGCAAATTCCTTTATACATTCTATACGCTTAATTTAATTGATTACAACAACTCAATCATCGTGAATTTATAAAAATTAAAATTGAAATGCATGAATGATGTGCAAAAGCCCACACATCATTGAATGTAGAAGAACTTACCTTACAAAGTAGGTAAGCGTCATGTTTCACTGACTTACGAAGCAAGTATTTTCTTTTCTTTGTATTTCATGAACAGTTACCCAACTCTACGGATGCGATAGTAACGTTAAAGAACGTCAACTTGTCAACGACAGGTCGTTTCCGCTGTGAAGTCTCAGGGGAGGCGCCTTCATTCCAAACTGTCACTGAGCATGGAGATCTCGTGGTTGTATGTAAGTGAACGAATTTTTGTATTTTTTTTTTTTTTTACTTTTTTGGTTTTTATTCTTTACATTATCCATCAGGTATTGACTTCCTGTTTCTGTCATTAATCATTAACACTTAATAGAATTCTGTCAATGTTGTGGGATAAACAGCAGATACTTTTGCCAGCATCCTGTGCTTTGTAAGTGTTCGGTCAAATGGCATTGAAACTCTCTATACTACCTACACTTTATAGGTACTTTAACATAGAAAGTGTGTAGGAAACTGGTCAAGAACAATCTGATGATTGAATTTGTCACAATCCATTGACTTGTTCGATCCAAATACTTTACCAGAATCCAATTTTTTATACCAAGCGGGAGGAGTGAAGGAATGCGATAGCAAATCCATATTCAATTTTTCAGATAACTTAAATTTTTATTTGATGTAAATCTCTTATCAAACTTTAATGAATACAGGATGGGGAAAAGTACCCCAATATAATTATTTTCCGGTCAACTATTCCAAATCCATGCGCATTTGTAGTATACATCCTCAATTAAAAATTTAGAAACTCAAGTGGCTTCTGTGTTCCACTCAAATGCTCATAGCGTATATGATTTGCCTATTGTGTGCTCCCTTTGGTTGGAATCCCTACGGTCAAACAATAAATGATTTCCTGTATTTTTCAACATTCAGAAATCCCTTTGAGCATGAGTTTGTTTCTCTGTACTGTAGGGACTATAGTAATGGAAAAGAAAACTAAAAATAGAGGAAAAAAAACGTATTTCGCGATTCTAAACAAACAGTCGCCCTCAGCCAACATGAAATAAAAAAATGTGCATGCATGCATATTACAAGCCCCCTAACTCCTTGCTCCCTCTGTAACCTACCCTTGTCGTCATTTTGTCGGCTTTACCCTTAACTACAGCCGATTCTGTGTATGCTTTTGTATTTTACCACTGGGCATAAAAACAGTTTGCTCCCTTTTGGCTTTTGAGTTAGCAGCATTCGATGCTTGTGGGCACGTCCTTTAGGTCCCTCTTTCTTTTTTCACCCCTCTTTTTTTGCAATAGGCAACGACAATTATTTTTAAATTTTAAGTTTGGTCTGGGGAAGGAAAATCCTTCAAGCTGTGTTCTCTTTAAAAAAAATTTTTGTTTATTTTTTTGTTTTTGTTTACAATTTGGAAATTTTATTTAGATTTACTGTGACTCTATCGTTTGAATTAGATCTCCCGGACAAAGGACCTGTTATGACTGGTGGTAGACCGCGATATCAAATTGGGGATTGGGTTCGAATAAATTGCACGTCAGGACGTTCCAGGCCGTCAGTGCAGTTGACATGGTATGTCAATGGTGAACAAGCTGAACCCTCAATGGTTAGAGGATATGAGAAAATAGTTTCCGGCCGAGAGGCATTGGAGACCTCAATACTCGGGTTGCAGTTTCGAGTAGAACAGCATCACTTTAGAAATGGTGATATGAAACTGAAGGTAATTAAAGAAATTGACAGATTTTAATATTTTTTTAAATTTGTTGGCAGAAAATTATATTTATACAAATAAGCGTATATGAAACCACTAGATTAAGGTAAGATTTTGTGGAGTGGGTAATCAGGTCTCAGCTAATGAGAACATCCAAGGGTGTTAAGTCAGAACAGGATAGTTGCAATAACTTTCAGGCATCCTCAAAAACTCAGAAAAATCTCAACCTATGCTTTCGTCATGGATAGAGACAACCTCAAGGACAAATAACAACAAAACTTTTTACAGTTTAAAACTTCTCTTAAATAAAAGTCTCGATTTGGTAAAAGTTTCTTCCTACCACTGGTGGGGGGACATCTTTGTCAGAAATTCTGCAAGATAAAAGAACTACAGAAATAAGTAATAAGCACAAAAATTAGTTCGTTTTAGAAATCAAACAATGCTTTATTTTGTTGTAAGTTCGAGTGCAATTTTCCTCCTATTGCTACCTCACGAAACAATTTTTTGTGGATTTTACAAGAACTTCTCAAAACCGAAGTCATGCTGGCACGTATTTGTTGGACTAAATAGAAGGAGATACAGTCTAATGACTTAGCTAAGAGCGCCATCACTTTATAGAAGCCACATATAGTAAGCTTCAAAGCACACAAAGTATTGTAGTGGCCAGAATGTTGGACTTTTACGTGAAAGGTCGGATTCCATTCCCAGTTGTATCCAAAATGCTTTTTCACGGGTATCACGCTCCACGAGGAATTGGCGAATTCTCCGAAAAAATTCTGCAATAAAAAGTAAACCTTTCAAAACCAGCAGAAAATTGTAGGCTCCTCCATTTCCTTTACGAATTTATTGAGAGAAATTTGATGCCACAAAAATCTAATTCATTCTCTTAAACGTGGACATATATTTGGAGCTTGTGAAGAAAAGGAAGAAAACCACGTAGCGTCAATACTGGAGGCATAATTTAATTGCAAGAAAGACGTACAGAAGGGTTTAGGTATGTTTTGCCTGATCAATGGACACTCAACAATCCAATGGAAAACTTAACTTAGATTATGTAGGAATCGTTGACCTAAATACAAACTCTTAACCAAAGCTAATAGCAATTTGTACCTTCAAGTGCCATTAAACGTAATTGGAAATTGAATAGTGTTTGTTTCTAAGGATTTACCGAAGTTGGTGCTAATGATCTATAATGAGAAAACATAGTGTACTGATTATGTAAGCTGGCATTGCATGTACATAAGACAGGAGTGGAATGTAGCCGAAAATGTAGGAATTAGTACAGGAAGAAACCTGTGCATCTATTTCCATGGGCAACGTAAAGCCCATAGAGAAAACCCTTTTCTTCATTTAATAATGATAGCTGCTCAATATACCTACCAAATGCTCATAGAGATGAACTTAAACTAGGCGAAAGTATGGCTATCATAACAAACGATCCATTAGTTATCGGATTACTTGACGTTCAATTTATTTCTCTTTTTCCAAAAAATTTAAACAAATCTTTACAATTTCTGTTTTAAAAATTAAATTCAAAATAATATTGTTGGTGTGCCTCAGGGTTCTGTTTTCTCACCGAGACTTTTTTCGTATTCATCAAATGGATTGACTTTTCCACTTTAGCAACGACAAAATCTTTTGCTTTTGATTTTAAATTTTCAACCTTTTCTAAAACATGATTTTTCGGTACAGGAAAGTCAAGAGGTAAGACAATTGCCTCGGTTGCAATGTATAAAATTGACATTCTGCAAAGCTCTCAAGGCTTAATTTACGTGATACATTGGTTAAAGTCAAATTAGAGCTACTTTAAAGCATCAAGCGAAAAATGAATCGTCAACATTAAACACATAAGAAAATAAAATGAAGTAAGCGTGTTACCTATCCGAATACAAACATTCTAAGGGTGTCGCAACAGCGGGAAGCCTTGGGGTCTAGCGCATTTCTCACAACCATGCCTTGCCAGGGAATGGAAGGGACCTACAACTTTCTGCTGATTAGTTAAAGTTGATAGAACAGGCGCTTTTCATGGCAATGAATTTACCATCGGAGGACTTGCCAATTCCTCGAGAAAAGCGATGCCTGTGGAAAAAATTGTTTGCTCTCTGTTGGGATTGGAACTATGAACTTCCCGCGTAATTGACATACATGCAAACCATTACGCCACGGGCAAAACCAACAGTAAAGTTAAGGAACTATTACATATGGTTTGTAATAAATACACGAATTTTATGCTTTCGTGTTTTATAAATACACAAACAAAACTGTAGACTTTAGTGAAAAATTAAAACAGCATACAATTGTTAAAACAAAAATCACCAATTTCTCATTTCAGTGCGTCGCTCGTTTATCAACAATCTACTGGCGCAGCAATGAAGAATCAGTTGAAGGCGATCGTCCCCAAAAAGCACCCGTACTCGAATCACGTGAAACTGTCTATGCAAGCAACTCACGAGCCGATCCAGTCCAAGGTATGTCATTCCGGGAATTATTTGTAACAAAACTTTTATCGTTTTTCATTCAACCAAATGCAGCCAGTAGTAGAACGGACACCAAATGCTTGCCAAATGTAGTTCTTATACTCACATTAGTAACATGTGCGCTTAGCTTAACACCATATCAACGAATTCATAAAC
The DNA here is from genome assembly GCA_914767635.1 of Melanostoma mellinum. Taxonomy (NCBI): domain Eukaryota; kingdom Metazoa; phylum Arthropoda; class Insecta; order Diptera; family Syrphidae; genus Melanostoma; species Melanostoma mellinum. The sequence continues at coordinate 19,118,981 of OU612060.1, read as the reverse complement.
CCTTCACCACAACGCTCTCTAAAAGATAGCTCCATTAAGTCTCTCTCATTAAAGTGCACAAAATCACTCAAAAAATATTTTTTTTAAGTTAATTTCCAAAATATATAAAAACTGATCACTCCTTATAAATCTAAGTGTAATTTTTAAGACTTTTTCTCTTAATCTGTATGATAAACAAATATAGTAATTGATCAACAATCAAAATTAAAACAAAACAAAAATATAAAAAAAATGTTGCTAAAAATAAACGATACCAAATATGCATTTGTAAAATAAGTTTAAAAATAAAATGAAGTCTAAAAACAAAAATTTAACTAAAATTGTGCAAAATTTGCTAGGTATTGTATATTGTCAATCTTTTACTAAAAATGAGTGCACATAATTGTTTGTGTCTTTAAATGATTATGAAAAGGGTTTTCATTTCAATATTCCTCGACCATCATCGGTGGTTCGAAAGTTGTGAATTGAAAACCCAACATCGTCTGTATAGATTAGAAAAAAAGAAAATTCAAATTTAAATGTTGTACGCTCTCATGTTACCTCTTTGTATAAATGTATAAAGTAAATCTACTCAATATTCAAGTAGAGCTTAAGGTAAAAAACATAAAAGAAGAAATTAAAACAAATATATAAGAGATGAAAAAAGAAGGGAAAATTATACGAGTATATCTGAGAAATTATATAGATTTGATCTCTAAAAGTTTAACACTAAGATTAGATAGTAAAACAAAATTTTAAAAATTTAAAACAGAATTGCAATCAAAATTTTCGTTTTCCAATTCAGTTAATCAAATCAAAGCGTTTTCCTATGATTTTTGTTTGAATCACTTCAAAATTGGCGATTTTATTTTAAACTTCAAAAGAACCGTATAACATATCAAGCGCAATTTAGTTCATTCTTCTCGATTATTTCGACGCAGGGCTTACAACTTAGAATTAAATTTTGGAAAAGCAATGCCGCCTTTTGTCTTCCTGAAGCTAGAAATATTCGGCACTGTAAAAGAAACGCTGCTTGAGATCACAAATTATGCTTTCAAAGTCCTGTTTGCACTTAGAACTGTTTAAAACTTGCTCAAACTGATTTTAAGAAATTTTCATAGAAAACAATAAAAAAAAGCGTGGTTACTCATCCGTTTATGTACAGAAGAGCTATTCCACTCCTCCTTCTTACTTTTCCGAAAAAGGACTATGTTCATTGTGATCTAGAAAGGATCAAGGCTCTCCCACTTGTCTGCTTCGCACATTGTGGAGTAAAATCGCCGTCGGCCGTCTTATAAATAAAAGCATTCCACAAACTACCTTACCTTCCACACCTCCTCATTTTTTTTTTTTTTTTTACGAAAGAAAATGTGCATTGTCATTTAAAAGGGATCAAGGTTCCACCACTTGACTGCGTCGCACTGCTTCGGCAAGTTGAACATATTGAATCAAAAACAACAAAAGCAGTGTCCGTCACGCCAGGAATCTAGGTTCGTTTTGTCGCAACTCAGCAATCCTATATTCAGCTTAGTAATGCACTTTAACAGTGAACACAAAAACCAAATCAGTACTCAGGTAAAACTGCTCACCTTGATTTGCATTTGTATTCAGAAAAGAAACCTAGCGCACTCCTCTCAGTCACACTTTGAAGGAAATGAAAGGTGCCTACGATTTTTTTTATCGATTCCGAACGGCTAACTGAGAAAGCACTTTTCATGCCATGAAATTAATACCGGATAAATGGCCAGGTGTACGCGAAAGACGATACCCGTGGAAAAAATATTTTCTTTACCTTGATATTTCTGGGATTCAAAAATCGCCATTGTGACGAACAAGTTTGACGAGTATTTCCGTCGTGATGGGCTCCCGATAAGTACAACAGACAATACCGCAAGGAACATGGCTTTGAGTCAAGTCTAATGGATATTCTGGTGGTTCAATCTGTGTAAACATTTACTTTAATTTTGACCAAGTTCAAAACTGTTTTTTATCAAAATCTGAACTAGGAAGAGAGTTCTTATGAATCTTCATGGATGAATGATATTTCTTCACCAACCGATGATATTTCTGATGGAGATGCTTTTATGGAGAGCGATAACAAAAGACTGCATCCTTACTGATGGATCATGAGAGCCATAACGAGAAAGATCGAGGTTGGAATACCAATAGGTCCATTGTCATACCATAGACATTATGCGAGGGAGTACCTCACTTAACAAAACCATTTGGAACTTTTAATAAAGCGAAGGAGATGCAGGGGATCTGTGTTCGCCAGATCGCTTGGATCATCAAGAAAATATTTCCCTAGATGCCGTTTTCTTTTAAAAAAGAGTGCAGGACATGAGCAGAGGAGGTGTGGGATTGTCTCCTCCGCTGGAACACGCTACAATGGTTTGGAAGGCGGAACGAGAGACTTAAGTTAAGTCGGTTTGAGTACACCCCGCAGCCAACCCCTTCCTCGGTTTTTGAACAATCTGTATAGAAATGAATTGAATCATCTCTCAAAAATTCTTCGTCTTCCCAGGTCGTTCTCGGTGGGATTGAGACTTGGAACTTATTATCAAAAACCAATTGGGGGAAGGTGTAGTCGGAGTGGCAAGGCATTGATCCGAATAAATTCAGGATTGTAGGATGTTATTAACGGTTCATTGGGAGATAGCTCTCATACGAATGGCTGTACTGGCGGCCATTTGTTTGCTGAAGATATCTAGCGGTGTAAGGTGAAAGAGTGTATTTAGGGCAGCTGAGGGTGTTTATCTCAGTGCTCCGCTTATATATAGAGAGGCTGTTCGTCGGACCTTGCTTGACTCCGCCTTGTGGTGTTCCTCTACAGACAGATCTCTTTGCAGAGAAGTTTCCTAGAGTAGCGTTGATTCTCCTGCTTTTTAGCATTAGATATGTCAGCTCTACTATGGAACCACTACGGCCAGAGTGAATTCTTGGTGATGGAGGGAATATTCTATAGTACGAGCCAAGGTGAGACCAAGCTTAGAAAGCTCTTTTCGTGGCAGTGTAATCGGAGGACTTGCCACTTCCGGTAAAAAACAATAAAATTAAAATTAAATAAATAGATAAATAAGTTGGTGCAACAGAGTGAGGAGCCCCAAGGCTTCGCGCATTTCTCATAACCATGCCTCGGGATAGAATGGAGGGGACCTGCAATATTCTGCTGGTTCCGAACGGCTAATCCAGAAAGCGCACTTCATGGCAATGTAATTGCTCTCGGATGACTTGCCAATTCCTCGCGAAAGGCGATACAAGTGGAAAAACATTTTTGGATTCTGTTGGGGTTAGAACCACGAATCTCTGGGTTAACAGGCGCATATGAAAACCATCACGCCACGGGTACCATCCTCACCCTGTTGCGTACCAATATAGGTTTGATTGGTTGAAATGGAAAAACGATGTGCTAAATTGATGCCTAGAAACAGTAGACTCAGTCTAAAATCCACAACTTTTCATTTAAAGTTTCCAGCATTTTATATTCACAAGTTATTTTCGGGTTTTCAAAATATTAAATTGGAAATTCCTCCATTTGCTCTTCTCCTCATCCAACCCTTGTATAAATCAATCAATGAAAAGCAGCAGTTGGTCAAAACAAACTCACCATTTTTCGACATAAAAGTACCAAACTCCCACGAGGATAATTTACTGTGCGAATATTAATCGATACGCTTAAAAAATATTTATCATTACCGAGATCCCGAATGGAACGGGATTGCTGCATGCGAAGGATTACTTTACGTTTGTGCGGTATTTCATTACTTTGAAATTTTAAAATATTTCAAAAGAAATTTAATGCTAAGCAACCGCGTAGAGAAAATAAACAAACAAAAGCCAAAACAAAAAAGGAAGAACAAAAAGGAACAAAAGAGGATAGAGCATCCGTTGAATTTCCGACCATGATTGTTTTTCCTGGCAGAGGCAGCAGTGTTTTTCTTTGCTGTCCGTATATTTTTTGTTCACCTTATACATTTTCTGTCAATTTGGTTTTTGTTTCTTGTTTTCTTTTTCTTTTTTTTGTAATTTTTTGTTGCCAACGTAAACCTTTTCTTTTATATTTTCTGTTTTGTTATCTTTACTCCTCCTGTTGGTGGTCCTCCGATTTATTTACATGTTCGCAATTAAATATGCCAAGGGATTTTTCTTTGAAATCAAACAAAATAAGAGTCCTCCTTTCGATGAAATTATATTCGATATCCTTCTTCTCTTTATTTTACTTTCAAGTTTAACTGTACATTTCATGGACACTCGTCCAAGCTTTGCGTTTGTGTCTGAAATAACTGCTCATAGATAAATAATTTCAATCGTATAGCTTACAATCAATCGTATTTTTCCAATTGGAAACTCTTTTTTTTTTTAGTTGTCATCTCTTTTAATTTACTTTGTTTTGTTGAACGCACTGCAGGCAAACAGCTTCCAATAAAGCAAAGGCTTTCAAAGCGCTTAAAAATGTAAATATTTTGTAAATAAAATACAAACAACTCTCAAAAATATAAAATTTATTTCCAATCAAATAAAAAAGCCAAAAAAATAAAATAAAACAAAAAACAGCTTAATTGAAATGCATTTATATTTTTTATTAAGTAAAACTATCTATTGTATATTTAATTTAGAACTGATTAATGAAAGTTTATTTCGAATACGAAAACATTAGCCATGTACGAAGTGTATGATTATTTCCATTGTAAATAAATTTTATTCTTATATTAAATATAGCTTAAAAAATACATGTAGAAGTAAATGATAAATAAAAATTTAAAATAAATGAATTGATGACTTAAATGGAAATTGTTTGAAGAATAAACATTTATTGAAATCGAAAGAAAATGATTTTAAACAAAACTTATGCCATAAAATTAAAATAAGATTAAATAAAATGTTTGATTAATGAATTTTTGGTTCGTACTTTTATTCGGCCTCTTTGTGTTTCTGTGGTAAACTAAGTCATCGAAATTGTAAGTAACCACAAACACCATACGATTAATGAAGCAAGTATTTTGGGTGAGTATTAAATTGAGTAAAATTAGAACCTAGTCATTTGAGTCAAAACCAAAGAAGACGAAGAAGAACAATGAGAGAGAGCTTGTACGATTTGTTTGTGAACCTAATTCTTTTTTAGAATATCCTAGTCTGACGATATTTCTGCGGGGGCCCGGCCGCCTAGTCTTCTTTCAAGATGGGTAAGCTGTTTTCATTAGATGATCTGACTCACAACAGGCCTATTTTCTAGTAACATGGTACACATCTGCCAAAAGATGCCATGGTGTGTAAATGAACCACATGTGCCAGTCTAAGTTTTAGTAGTGCTAGCTAGCGAGGCATAGCCATATCGCCATGGAACTCAAGGTCGATTCCGTAGAGTGGATTATCATTGGATCCCACAGTGTCATACTGCATCATAGCATTAGACTAAAACTAGTCGACCGACACTTCCTGCTTCTAAGTGATGTCAATGGAATTCTTCCTGTCCATGACTTTTATAATAATCGCTGCATTTGTAAACATCTGTTGACAAGGAATTGCGAGCTCCAAGCTTTTCAGAGTTCTAACAGTATTCTGAAAGTAGCATTTGCTATGCCCCTTCTCCTGCTTACACCAAATTTCATTGCCGTTTTCAAACGATATTATGCTTCCCAAATAAGGAAAACTATGGGGCTAACGGAGCTCTGTGTGGTGAGAGCGAACAATCGTTTTCGGCGTTTGTCCGGACAGTTTTTAAATTCACTATCAATGTCGTTGATATAACCAAGATATTTCACGTAAAAATGTATGTTTCATAACATTACCCTCCAACTTAACAACGCTCCTTCCAATTGTCTACATTCCTGCATCTTCCTCTTTTTCGCCGGCAAGGAAATCATGATCTTGGAAGGATCACAACTTCTCAACTAATCTGCTTTAGATTGTGATTTGAAGTTAAAGAAGGTCTTAATAATGTTCGAGAACTTCAGTCGTGTTCAAAACTAGGAGGCTTGCCAAAGCTTCCAGAGCTCAAAGCGCCCCACCCAGGGTGAAGTTCTCGAACATTATTAAGACCTTCTTTAACTTCAAATCACAATCTAAAGCAGATTAGTTGAGAAGTTGTGGGCGCTTTGAGCTCTGGAAGCTTTGGCAAGCCTCCTAGTTTTGAACACGACTGAAGTTCTCGAACATTATTAAGACCTTCTTTAACTTCAAATCACAATTTAATACTACTTTGCCTTGTTTCATTTTGGAAACAGAACTGATTTTCATCTGAACTGAATTACAACTGAACTGCAGTACTAAGGTAGCTAAGCTAAGATTCAACTGAACTAGGGCTACACTGAACTAAAGTTCAACTGAAACACGGTTCAGCTCAACAGAACTTCAACTGAACTGAATTTGAACTGAACTGATGTTCAATTGAACTCAGATTCAACTGAACTGAAGTCCAACTGAACTAAGTTTCAACTGGACTGAGGTTCTACTGAACTTAGTTTCAGCTGAACTGAGTTTTAACTGAACTGAGGGGTTCAACTGAACTACGATTCAACTGAATCAAGTTCCCCTTAACTGAGACTCAACTGAATTGGGGGTCAACTGAACTGAAGTTAAACTGAAATAAGGTGCAAATGAACTGAAGTATATCTGAACTGAATTGAACTGAAGTTCAACTGAATAGAAGTTCACCAAAACTAAAACTTAACAAAATCTTAGCTGAAATAAATGTGAATTATAAACTGATACTCAGTTCAGCTAATGTTCACCTGAACTGTGGTTCAACTGAATGATGTTCCACTTAACCGAGACTCAACTGAATTGAGGTTCAACAGAAATGAAGTTCAACTGAACTAAAACTGAACCAACTCGATTGTTGAGCTGAAGTCAAAATATAAAGAAAAGTCTAAACTTCCGTTGTGAAACTGGCCACAAACATTTCAAAAGAAAGTAATCCTTGATAGCAAAAAACTTTCCTCACACTGGTCTACCGTTTCTTAGGCTTATAGCGTCGTACATCACGAAGCTCCTTTTTGAATGTCCGTTCAGTGGGACTGGAATTTAAGTTCAGTTTCCCTCCCAGCTAAAGCTGAAGCAGTTTAAACTTTAAATGAAACATACTGCTTAATTGTCCTACGGTATTCATCCGCAGTTGAATGCTTAAAATTACCAAAAGACTTCGCTATTAAACTGAGATGAGACCAAGCCTGTAAGTATTTTGTCAGCAACGAATACAGCTGCATTCGTATGCAGAGGAAACACGTGTCTATTATGACTTTCCAATAATAAATGGGTTCCTCTAGTTTTTGGGAAAACGAAGACGTTGTCTGTCTGTGAATTTTACATGCAGAAGAAACACGTGTCTTTTAAGAGTAACCATTGCGCTGGGGTTAGCATTTATGCCTGATTAGTGGGAGTTCGAGACTTAATAGTTTTTCAACATGAAAAATGAATTCTTACTCAGTCGTTCGAAATCGGCATAAGATTGTACGTTCTTAAAATGCATAAGCCAATTTTTCCACAGCTTTGTTGTGCTCCATTATTAACTGTCTTATCTATGCCTTTATAAGATGTTCAATGCCAGGCAGATAAGAATAAGCCATTGTCAGTCGAGCCATTCGTTTGTGCATTTTATTGGATGAAAAACAACTTTCATACTTCACTCTATAAACTCGCCGCCACACTTGGTCACTATGAAAAGCTTCTAAGAAAAGAATCTCTTAGGTTTCAGTGGAGTTGTCAAACTTCTACGCCCAATCCCTCGTTTTTACATTTGATTTTCTAGATAACAGCCATAAACTGTGTTAAGAGTTAGCAAAAGGTTTTTTGTAAACTCTCCTTTAACCCAACTTCTAATTTCTCTGATCCCTTTGTCTTTTCTGTTGGTGTGATTTCAAAAATTCGAGTTCTATGACTTCTCTAAGTGAATCGAAAAGGGTCTTCATGTTCCAAAAGACGATATTTTTTCGTAATCGTGGTTACCGATTAGTGATGGTATTTTATCTGTTACCAGCAACTCATTGCTTGCATAGTTATGAAAATGAAATTCACGTTAACCAATTTAATTAGCTTTCTAATGACAGCAATCAAGCAATTCATAACAATTAAGCAAAGAAGACAACAAACAAACAATCTCCATTTTCAAAAAATATTTGTGCAAAGCTTAGAATAGCTTCATAAAAACAAGGCCAAAGGCACAAGTATGTCCCTAACATAAAATCCCTATTTATTTATACAAGCTGAAGATTTCCCTAAAGGTCACTTGTTCGAAGCACTCGTGCCACTTAGTTTAAGTTAAATTTTTAACAACCTTGTAAGTTTATTGGTATAACATCCGACGTTCGTGTGAACCCATCGGCCACATATAGGAAAGTGGTAAGCATCTTCTTAGCATGCACCATTTTCAGGTGAGCTCGCATATACGAACAGAAGTCCCTCAAGAGATAATCAATGGATAAAATTTAGCATGTATCACACGTGCTACGAGGACTATTCACGTCCCAGATCTATTCTACATTCTGGAGAGTGGAAAACAAAAAAAAAAAAAATTACGATGCAAGAGAAGCATTTCTACAAGAGGAGTTGCTTTCGATTGGTATGGCTTCTAAGTCTATTGGGCAATCCACTTTTTCGTGTCTCCTGACACGTACCTATACATGTGAGTGCATGTTATCTCCACCAGCACCTTTTTCAAATCCCTCCCCACAACAACGGCTTGCACCCATTCCTTTTCGGTTTAGGCGAACACACTATGTGACCAAGAAGTCGTAGACAATTTACGATTCTATTGACTTTAAAGGACAAATGCTTTGATCAGAGGTGGATTTGTCACTAGATGTTCCTGCTGTCTCTTAAAAAAGTGGTGCTTTCATCAACAAGCTTTGATGTAGAAACGAACATATCTTTTCTTTTGTTTATGGCAATCCATTTATCTACTAGATGGACTGCGTTCAGGGCTCGTGAAAACAAACTTAGGACCTGTTTGCAATACACCCCCTCCTCTTGTGGCCTAGCGTGGAAAGAACAATGGAATTTATTCTCAGGGACATGACGCCAATAGACGGGCACACGGACACACAGGATGCAAAGGAAACGAACAAACACAATTGAGAAAGAGATATTCAAAGTTTTATCCTGAATTACAATTTGATTGCTCGGCCAAGAGAACAAGAAACAGGTCGTGTAGGGTTGGTCGTTTACCATTGTTGTTGTTGTTGGTACTTTAGCATCCTCCGAAGAATGTCTACTTGCGCACGTCACTTCAATGAAATTCACGTAGTTTTCGTCGTTGTAGTCTAAGGACAGACCAACTTCCGGTTTTTATCTTCCATGGAATAAATTGGAGTCCATATTCTTTTTTGGCTCGACCTGTTTTTCCACTTCAATTTCATGTATGTCTATGGGTGGGCGGCAATGATAAACTCTTCTTCGTTTTCTCTTCGTCTTTTTAAGGAAATGGAGTGATTTTCTTTTACTATTTTTCTTCTTTTTTTTTATTAAATTAAGTGAATTGCACAAAAGGCAAAGGCGGAAAAAACAGGAGACGAAAATGCACTCTTTTCGTGGGACTAAATCGCTGATAAAAGTTTTCAACATTCACCCCAAAGGAAAGAAAGCGCACATATATATAAGTTCGGCAATTCATTGCACTTGAGACAACGACGACGATGGATAAATACCCGAGATCCTTAATTTTTATAGTCAGAAAGTTCTTCTATGGGTATAGAGAGGCGCAGGCATTTTTTAAACCCCTTTTTTGTGCAGGTCCTCTTTTTTGGAGCCTTAAGGGACATTCATTCGGCGACGGAGGTAGCGAAGTGGAAAATTAAGTATAATTTCTAGGAAAGTTGTCTTAAACGTGGGCCCCTTTGTTGTCAAATGACAGAGACAAACGATAGTTTAATGCAGTTCAGGTGAATTCGGGAATTTTGCATTTTCCTACACTGAAGGGACTAGTCCCGCTTTGTTCGAAAAAAGTATCACAGTGGATTTCTTTTCCCTTTTTAAGCGGTTTTAGACTATGCAGGTTGCCATGTATTGAACAAAAAGAAAATTATGCGTGGCAAACGTAAATCAGTCCTGTACTAACTAACGATCACTGTAGAGGTGGAGTTACTCTAGATCAGTGAACAGTAACAAGAGCGTCATCGATATGAATCAATCAATGCTGTTCCCTTGACGTAATTCAACACTGAGAAAAATTAGTGGCTGGTTCAGAAACGAACACTGTAGCAACAAATGAAATGAATGAGATGAATGAAATTTTAATTTTTTGGTGGGGGCAAAACCCCCATATATTAGGCTTAATACAAGCTATTAACTTACAAACTAAGAAACTTAATAGCTAAGACTTAAATTAACTAGTAGGATGGTTTAGAAGACGAAGTATTAGGCAGGGAGTACTCATATTAAAGTCAAAACAAGAACAGTGAGAATTGACATTCCTCAGCATTCAGGAGATGGGTTCTTTGGAGCCGTAAAAGGTTCGATGGTTGGGAAGATAGAAGAGACAGGGATTCCAAATGTTTCGAGGGCTAGGGGCTGGACAGTCAATGGTGCCTGTAAAGATTCGATGCATGAAGAGAATGTCAAATATTCCTCTTCGATCTTATATGAGAAGGTTATTGATTGGCACTTGGAAACATTTAGCTCCAGGCAGTTTTGGAGCACCATATTCAAAAAATGTCGAGATCCTGTTGGAGGTAGGAAGAGTCTTTAGAAGAAGAAATGACCCGGTAAAACTTAGTATCGTCCGCATAGAGACAGATAGAGGAGTGTTTGATGATCATTTCAATGTCGTTAATACTGAGAATGAAGAGGAGAGGGCCTAAATGGCTGCCTTGGGGAACACCGGATGTAGCTAAGAAGTGGCTGGATAAGGCGGATCTGAACCGAACGCTTTAAAAACGGTTTTCTAAATAAGAAGAAATCCATCTCAACAGAATGGGTTCAAAGCCGAGGGTGGAAAGCTTAAAAAGAATAAGTTTGTGGGAGATTTTATCGAAAGCTTTACTACAGTCAGTTGAAATTACATCAACATCCATTCCATTCTCCAAGGCTGAGAGGGAAAATGAGACAAAGTCAACGTGGTTTGTTGTTGTTGACCTGCCTTTGAGGAACCGTGTTGTCTAGGGGAGATGAGAGATTTGCAACGAAAACTTAAGTTTTCATTCAATATGCTTTCGAAAACTGGATATAAGCGATAGTTTAGCGATGGGACGATAATTTTTCACGTCGCACTTAGGACCTTTTTTGTGTATAGGGGTTATAAACGCCGTTTTCCAAGCTTGGGGTAAAACTCCAAGGGATATGGACAAGTTAAAGATTTTTGAGAGGGGAAAGGAAAAAGTGGCGGAGCATTTCTTAAGAAATATGTCAGGTATACCATCGGGGCCAGGAATATACTCATCATTTGGATGATTTAACTTTTCTTCAATAAGAAAGGAGTCAAAGAAACGTGGAATTAAATGGAACCTCATTGTGTGCGAAAATAATCGCATTACTAAGTTTCGATGTTTTTCGGTTGAAAAATTTATACTTCTGAGCTTGTGCGTAGGTAATTGTGTTTAATAAGAGGCTGTTTTCACATTCATTTAAGATATATGAAAACTGAATGCTCAGAGTAAGGGTGAAAAGGAAAGTTGAAATTGAGTATAACTCCTTTTTGTACCAAGCAACTAGATTTTGTTTTCCAACACTTTGTGGTTTTTGCGTCTGGAATGTTGGGCATTTTGCAATTCCCAACTAGGTTGCCTTTAACGAATCTTCAGTCTCCAATCAAAGCTTTCTGAAAAAATTTCTTAAAATGCATTTCTTCTATTTCAGAATGCTGACGCAAAATGTGAAAATCATCTCAAAACTAAGGCTATCTGTTTCCGACAGCATCCCTAAAAAATGAAAACTTACTACCGCAACAAAAATTAATTTACCTTTGCCTCGACCGGCCGGTAAGACTATTTCACTTTATTTTCTTTCACTCACACATTTCCTTAATTTCTACGATGACATCCACCACACCTCTCAGGTCGTGATTCAAGAACCATAGCCTTTCTCAAAACTGTTGACAGCTAGATTAAGGTATTACCACCTTTTTTTCTCCATTTGAGAATTCTCCCCTTTTAAGCTCCTTGGACTTTAAGATGATAAATTTACAAAAACCTCAAGACAAAATGTCCTTGTGCGGTTGTTGACAGACAAGGACATCTTGTGGGGTTGAAGAAGACACAACATTACTATTTCTAGGAAAAAAAAAAGAATTATAATATAAAATTTTGTTGTAAACGCTATTTGACTGAGGTAATGGTATGAAGTTTCTACAAGGTTCTTCTCCTTCTTCTATGTCCCTTGTGATGAAAAAGAAAATTGAAACATTTAAAGTATGTTCTTTAATGTCCCAATTACTTTCACAATGAAGATGAGTTAGCTTTGACTGAAAGGCGCAAGCAAAAGAAAAGAAGAAGAAAAAAAAATGTAAGAAAAAAATAAAGAATACAACAAAGGATATGCAAACAAAACTTTAACTGTTCCAGAGGCAATTTGTTGTATATAATCCTCTTCTGGGGCTGTCATAACAACTTATCATTCGCAAGAACGACCTCTTTCATGAAACCTTATGTTTACACCGGTCGTTTGTGTTTGGGAAAAGAAATGTTCATAGATTTTATCAACGTATAAGCTTTTTACAAGTTAATTAATTACATGTCAGCATATGGGTTGCGGCATTCAACAAATATTTTATATGGTGGTATGGGATGGCCAAAGTAAAAATGTTCTGAGGCACGAACAAAGGGAAAGTTTTTACGCATGCTTCACCCTTAGCCGGTTTATCCTTCAATCAATCTGTTGAACTTAAATTGTATCAACTTACAGTTTTATTAAATTTGAGAGGGTTCTGGGTTAAACTGATGATTTGCGTATACAATTCATTTTTATTCGAAATACATTCTGTAATTTATATGGTAGTTGATGACAACGGAGCCATCATGGATAAAGAATCAAACCTATAAAAAAAAAAAAAAAAACAAAGGATTTTGCATTCTTAGAAACAGTTATTGAGCCATAACTGCCTTATAACCTAGTAGAAGAACTTTCGGCATTGGGTGAAGAATAAATTCATGAATAGATGTTTTTATATGTAGACTAAATGTAAAAAGAAAAAAACTTTGAACACGAACCTGCCTTTTGACCAGAACTGGAGCCATTGACTTCAATGGCTGGTGCATCTTGGGCTGAAGTGAAACCACCAAATAAAATTAAACTTATTTCTACGAAAAATATAAAAACAAAGGAACTATTAGCTCCGATGAAAAACTAACTGACAGACCAACAAATTTTTCAAATGTCTAGGGATAAACGGATTGTTGACAAGGCAGTATGTTGACCTGATATTGAACACATTGGGTGAACGATACATTTGTATTGTGCGTAAGGGTTTGGAAATAGAGTCTATATTACGAATTACGAAACGCGATACAAAAAACATAACTCAAAATAACGACAGTCACGAAAAAGAACGATTGTAAATTAGTAGAATTGATCCATTAAAAAGTTTCAGAACGATAAGAAAAACGACTGCCAAAAGCAGTGGTAAAATACATTGAGTATCGTAAAACATCTTCGCAAAGTTACGATATCGAAGGGTTTTTGAGATTATTGTTATTTGTAATACGTCCCTCAAATGCGGAGCACCCGAAAAACGATAGCCATCACGACATAGACCGATTACGAATTTAGTAATCGGTCCACGAAAATGTCAGAACGATGACAAAATGATCAAAAAAAGCGATCGTAAATGACAGCGAGTTGCGTAAAGTATTTTGGCAACGTAACAACAACGAGTCATTTTTTGTAAGTATGGTTATTCGCAATACATCCCTGGGCCCGCATTACGAGCTACAAAACGCCGACTTAAAATAACGGTAGCCACGACATAGTCAGATTACGATTCAAGGAATCGATCAATGAAAATGTCAGAACGATGACAAAACGATCGAAAAAGCGATAATAAATGACAGCGAGTATCGTAAACCGTATTGGCAACGTAACGATAACGAAAGATTTTTTGTGAATATCGTAAAAAAAAAATTTTCAATAAACAAATCTCCGTTCTTCTAGGTTTGCGTCTATTGACTCATGGTAAAAAGCCTTTAAAAATCCCAAAATGTTCAAATAGTTCTCGGTGTACATTTGATGGGGAAGTTGGATGGGGATCTCAAGGATCCATTGTGCTCCCCGGATAACAGTAGATAGGGAGGTAGAAGAGAGGTGTGGCAGAGGACTGGCCTTGTGACTGGGTTATTGGAGTTGGAAACCCCCACTGAACTATTTGGACCTCTGGATGGTTAGAGAGTCGGCCTGATTGCTGAAGAAGTATTCTCCGAGGGCTTTTTTCAAGTGTGGGCCAAGCTAGAACACTCACACCTCTTCTGCCTTTTCTCTCCTCTTAAACATCCCCTACATAAGTCGGATGTGCTAATGCCCATTCTCATCATGTGGGTACTCAATGGGTTGTGACCGGTCAGAATGCCAATCCACAGGGAGAGTCGAAGCCTGCTGTTTTTTGATTGGAAGTATCTGGCCATTGGTTTCTGGAAACCCAGCATGTTTCTAAAGATGGCCACCTGTCATTGGCGGTTTTAGAAAATTTTGTTGGATTCCAATTTTCTCTTGTTCTAGTGGCCTGAGAACTGAGGGGTTCGTTTCACTGTATTCGAGTGCTTCCCGATGTTAGCCAACTATCCATAATTTCGTTTCCTGTCATGTCACGATGTTCTTGAACCTAAATTAAATTTACGATGTTCGTTGAGCTGAGCAGTCTTAATTTGCTGCGAAAGCTTTCTACTAATTTGGATTTTCCTGGCTGTCTATGAAGAAATGAAGATGCCAGTATTTTTGTCAAGTTTTGCGCAGGTGTTTTGCACAGAATGCAAGTACTTCTGCTTGCAGACTGCAAAAGTCGTGGAGCTTTTTTGACTCCCTCATTGGAGGGTAGTCTGAGAAAATGCCTGACCCTACCCCCTCGTTCGTTTTGGAACCGTCTGTGAAGACGGAGAAGTGATTTTCTTTTATAGACCTGCTTTCGACCCAGCATTCTCTTGTCGGAATGACTGTTAGGGCTAGTGGATTGAAATCATTATACGGGGGTGTAGTCTGTTTGAATGCCTGTATCAGTATGGTTCATAATGTTTTTGATAGGCCAATTTTCCAATTATTTCATTGTTTGAGTCGCAGTACGCTTTTGGTCCCTGGCCGGCGCACGCCGTCTCTTTATTACATAAAGGTCTAGGGGAGCTAGAGACAGGAAAGTTTACAGAGTTGACGTTAGTGTCATTCTCATGGCACTAGTTGAGCCAATGCAATGCAAGCCTTTTGAATTTTGGACATGGTCTTAATGTTTGACGGCTTCTCTAAAGATGGCTACTAAACCAAACAGGCGTATGTGATAATTGGTCTAATTTTAGCTGTGTACACTGTACATGTACATCCAGTGAATTATTTCGGGACCAGGTCCCCATTTTTTTCCCAAAAATTTTAATGCAAGTGTAGAATGCGATTTATGTTTTCTTTTTCTTTCTTTTTGATTTTCTTTCCAGTTCAGTTTACGATCAAGTGATATTCCGAGATAATTTGCCGTGCCAGATATGTTTATTGTTTTACCGTTTATGGTGAGTGGAAGGTTTCTGAAATGATACGTTTTCTCGTAAACAGAAAAAACGTGAGAGGAGTCCAAGAGCCTTGCCCATTTCTCACAACCATGCCTTGTAAGTTGTGAGGGAATGGAGGGGACCTACAATTTTCTGCCGGTTGCGAACAGCTAAACGAGAAAGCTCTTTTCATAGCAATGAATTTACTATCCAGGGGGAGGACCAGCCAATTTCTCGCGAAAAGCAATACCCCGTGAAAAAACAATTTTGTTTATATTGGGATTCGATCCACGAACCTCTGGGTTAACAGGCAGTCATGAAAACTATCACGCCACGGGTATCATAGTTAGTTACATTGATTGTCGATAATTTGCCCAGTATTTCGAAAACAAAATATTTTTCTCTCTTTCTTAAATCCATCAAATAGATCCCAAACACAAATCGAGTTAGCAATAAATTGTTGATATAATAGGTTTGTATCTTTACTCACCCGCGGAATCCCACGGGATCCTGCGGGATCCCGAAACGTGTATCTTTACTTTTATTTGACGTAAAAGTGGCAGAGCTTTTGCTTTTTTGTCACTTCCCTCCAGTAAGAATTCACCCGAACAATTTGCTCGTGCACTTTCATGCTTGTCAAATCGGCTGTTTGTGAAATCAGCTGATCGAAACATTTCGAATGAATTCAAATTTATATTTGAAATTAAATGAAAAATGGAAAGCATAATCTTTCTTTGTTGGTTTGAAAATTCAAAATAATGTTAATTATGCATTGCAATATTGCTTTGCGCTCATTTTAACACGTTTCTGAAACAAAATTGTGTGTATGTCTTTTTATTATCACTACTTAGAGTGCATGATAAATGTCATTCAGCAAGAAGCATCCCAAAGGCGTATCTTTACTTTTCATTTTCGGATGGAGATTACAAAAACAACAGTAAAAAGCTCGAGCCCAAACTTTTTCCCGGGCTTTTTCTCAAACTTTAGTAAAGAAACAGACCTAATTTGTCGTACACTAATGTCTATTCTGACGCATCAATGTTCAAATAAACTCAAAAACAAAAACTTTCGTTAACAAGATATGTAGAAAGATACTCTGTCGCAAACCCCCTTTCGAAATGCTCCTTTGATAAGTGATTTTCAAGTCATGAACTACGTTGATTTGACTCCTTTTTGAGGCTATATAAGATCGTTGTTGGATAAAAGAACAAAATTTGCTATCAAGGGCAAAACATCTTTCTTTGAGTTAACCTAAAAAATGAATGACCATCGCCACCAACATACTCAAGTTTGAATATGCAGCACCTGTCGAGAAAGATAGTCTGGTTTTTAAGGACAGTGGAACTATTGCTAGGGATGAGAACAGTTCCAGATACAGAAAATATCTATAAAGAAGACTCTCGACAAATTTCAGATGAATCGGTCCAGTAGAATGCGAGAAATTGTGGGTATGGTCACCTATACTAACTCCCCACTACATCATATTTTATTTTATTTTGAACTTTTTAAATTTTTTTCACGTATTCTTTAAATGTTAAAAAAAACTAAAAACAAACGAATAGTTAAAATATTGATTGGTTATTTTTACCACATTTCCAAAATCACCAGAAATTCAAGCCTCTTTACCAGAATACATCCATAATCAGAGAAACTATTATCATTTGAACTAAATTTAAACTGCCCGAGAGCACATGCCATTCCATGATATTGCCTATAGTGCCTCGTTCATACACCCCACCTATTTGAGAATAGTATTGAAAAACGTATTTAAATATTATTGGGATGAGTTTTTAAATATCATTGCAAACATTCTCCTTTTCGACTTGTTATTGAGTACAACGATAACGAATTGAAACAAAATTAACTGAAGGTTACTATATACCGTACAGCACAGAAGTTCAATACTGTTGCTTTATCAGGTTCAACTGTTTACAAAAACAAGTGAAAATACCAATGAGATTATCAGGAAAATCCTGCGAGAAAATTCTACGTGTGAATGATTTTGTGTACTTTTTTAATTGACGTATTTAAGAGATTACCCACGGGAATACTCGACAGTTTAAAATTTATTAAATTGAATTGAATATGCGAATGAATAATATTGAACAATTTTACGGCAGTAATGTACTTATCAGTGGTAAATAAAAATAATAATCTTTATTCGTTATGGGTTATCAGTTCGACAAAAAAAATTGCAGGATATTGCAATTTATTTCAGCGACCAAAGCTTTTTTTTTGGTTGATGATGATTTATCAAAAGTTGAACGAATATCCTTGAAAAGCGATTGTTTTAAATCGTTTTGCGAAACAAATGGCCATCAGGAATTCCACTTTCATACCGAACGATATGCACGCAAATGAATTAGAACTTTCTAGTAAGCGATTTGTTGCGGCAATAAATCCACTCACGAGAATCCAATTTGCTCGACTGCTGCTAGTGGGCCTTATCTATGCCAAGCCCCTTTCTATCGTGAAAGCTTGCTTCCCAAAAGGCTAATCTGTTTCTTATGTTTGCACAATTCATTCATTTTTGCAATTCTATTGTGTATACCCGTGCATGAGTATCATGAAAACTACTAACTAATACCAGTGACTCTAGAACTTTGACTGTGGGACTTTAATGAAGTTCAACAACGATAACAATAATAATTAAATTAAGCTATGTTCATATAGGAGGATTAAAAGTTGGGGGAAGATTTGCATTTTGCATACCTGAAGTTGTTTGGATTGCTTTAATTTATTTGAATTTCGATCAGTTGTTTTCATTAGTATTCAATTATAGTCTTAGCATTGAATAAAGAAATATTTTCAAGTTAAAAGCGGAATATTTATGTTGATGATGGATGAGTGAAACGTGGTGAATTAAATTAATTTAAGAATTAAAGGGGCTGTTGTCTGCTTCATAAAAGTGACGAATTGAAACGTATTCACATTTCAATTTCAAGAAATATTGAGTATGTGAGAGAGTACTTGAAAACTTAGAATCTCATGAAAATCAAAGTTTTTTAAATTTGAAAACAAATTGTGTGGTCAGGATTGGGTATTCAAATCAAAGTTATTTCAAAAGTCAAAGAAGGTTATTGCCATTATAAAAACACACAGAAAATACTTTCAAAATCTTTCCTTTCATTTGCCCTTCAATCCCACTATTTTATTTCTTTGTTAGATATTTTGCCCCCCTCGCCCAACCCGTGGCAAGGGACTAGATTAATAAAAATTACCAAAACCAACTGAAAATTATGAGCGTTTTGTTTATTCTCTGATCAGCTTTTCAATCCCATCGATTCGTTTCTTTTCTGTAGATTGTACACCCCCCCCCCCCCCCCACTAAGTCAGTTCAGTGTTATAAACTGAGTGTCGTGGGGTGCACACCACTGTTTAAGCTCTCTAATCTCTTTAAATATGAAGTGTTTCACTTGTTCTGAAAAAATCGCTAAAAACTGCAATCGAAATATTCACTGTGTCGATTGTAAAGGAACATTTCATTTTGAGTGTGTAAACATTCTTCAACAAGATGTTGATTTTATGAAAGCAAATGGAAAGGATTATCGTTGTGACAAGTGCAATATACTCCGACGTCGATCTCTTTACGTGCCAACACCACCACATTCTGAACAGCAACAACGTTCTAATGATGAACCAGCTAGCTTGTATTGCAATAGCAACAAAATCAACGACAGCAGCATAGCAGCAACAACTTCGAATGAAAAACCAGAGCAATACACACTACAAATGATTTATCGTAAGATTGCAAGCTTAGAAGAAACTAACAAGGAATAATATTTCTCTTGATCACTGTGAAAAGTTTGTTTTTGATTTTGACATTACTGATCATGTTATGACTGGTCTTATTGTAAGCAAACCTGTAAGATCACATAGTACGTTTCATAATATTTATCCCCCGGAAACCAAGCGAACTATAGTTGACTTTGCCAAACTAAGACGATGCTTAGTTTTTGAATTTTGGGATAACGTCTTCATAGAAAGCAATGTTTCGAAATCTTTTGATGTGTTCATTGCAACTCTTAAGAAACATATAAATAGCTGCACATACTCGGTAAGAAAAAAGAAAAAATCAAGAAACTAAAACCTTGGATTAATCACAGCTTGTTAGTTAAGATTAGCCTGAAAAACAAACTGAAATTTAAAAGCTTTAAGCATCCTAATAATAGATACCTAACTAACTAAAGAGGGAAATTCCAAACTGTCGGGACAATTTTTATAAAAGTCAATTTGTTTCTGCTAAAGGTGACTTAAAACGAGAATGGCGTGTAGTCAACGGTATTTTAAATAAAGGTACCACCAATAAAAGACCTACGGAGCTACGAGTTGACGACTTAGTCATTTCTGATAAGTACGAGATTGCTAACTATTTTAATCATTACTTTGTTACGATAGCAAACGCTTCAAGACCACTACATCAATCGCAAAGTTGCACCCATCGGTCTCTAAATGAACCATTCCTCAGGCACAGTTTTTTCTTCGAACCTATTACACCATCGGAGTTGTTGCAGTCTATAAAATCGCTAAAAAACTCTAACTCATGTGGAATTGACGGAATTTCTAGTGACCTTTTAAAAAATATTGCTTGGTTTATAGTTGACACTTTAGCTAACATTTTTAATCTCAGTATAACCTCTGGTATATTTCCTGCAGCTCTTAAGTGCGCAGATGTTATTCCGTTGTTGAAAAAAGGGGCCACTAATAATGTATCTAACTACAGACCTATCTCGCTGCTCTCATCTCTTAGCAAAGTCTTTGAAAAAGTTGTAAAATCTAGAATGTTAAAGTTTCTGGAAAAAAATGTTTTTTTTAGTGAAATACAGTTTGGTTTTCGATCGGGTAGATCGACAGAAGATGCTCTTCTAGATTTTTCTTCCGAAATATATTCTAATTTAGATATGAAAAAGAACACTGCAGCCTTATTTGTCGACATTACGAAAGCTTTTGACATGGTGGACCATGAGATATTGTTGACAAAATTAGAACATGCTGGCTTTCGCGGTTTTATGATCGATTGGTTTCGTTCGTATCTAAAAAACAGATCTCAAAAAGTAAAAGTAGACAACATCAGAAGTGAATCACAGTTTAATAATTTGGGTGTTCCCCAGGGCTCAGTGCTAGGACCTACTCTTTTCCTAATATATATAAATTCTTTATTTAAGTTAAGATTCAAAGGTGCTTTGACTGCTTTTGCTGATGATGTTGGGTGCGTCTACGGATCAAGTAGTCGTTTGGATCTTCTTAGTGATATAAATTGGGACTTAGATTTATTAAGACTGTGGTTTGCCGATCATAAATTAGTAATTAGTTCTAAAACAAAAATTATGTTTTTTAGCCTCTCTTCTCAATCGAGTCCTGATGTAAATATTTGTTTTCATGCACCTGAATGCCAGAAATTCAGATTATATAATTGCTTATGTAGTTCAACGAATAGCTTCTGTTTTAATATTGACTGCAGTGAAAAATGTTTTGAGGTGGAAGTAGTGAACCAATTTAAATATCTTGGCTTAATAATGGATGCAAAAATGTCCTTCCTGCACCACACTGATTCGCTGAAAAAGTATTTTAGATCGACTGTGAGAAACTTTTATTACCTTCAAAAAGTTTGTTCTAAGAAACTGTTGAGCATTATCTATAATGGTATTTTCCAGTCTAAGTTGCAGTATGGTGTTACATGTTGGGGTGGTACTCATTTAAACAAAATTGAGCCATTATTAATACTTCAGAAGCGTATCATAAGGATAATGTGTAACAAACATCGTTTACATCCTAGTTTACCTCTTTTCAAGTATCTGAACATTCTTCCCTTACGGCATTTATACTGTTTCAAAGTGTTAAAAGTTTTTTTCTTTAGATCTGGTAATTTTAACTCTAGATTTCTTGACAGTCACAACTTGCGAATAAATTCAATGAACTTGGTTCCGATTCCCAGATACCGCACCAGAGCATTGCGTAATTTTTACAGTGTAGCATCTTGTCGTATTTTCAACAAATTACCCCGTAATCTCAGAACAACAAATGTCTTTAGAAAAATTGAAAAAGATATAAGAAACTGGCTATTAGATTTTCAACCAAAGGAACTTGAATGCTTACTAAATGCTCAAACATAAATACAAAAAAAAACATGTATGTAGTAAAATTGAATTTTGTATAAGGCTATGTGTATATGAACTGTTATATTATCATTATGAAGGTTACCTATTACTCATTGTACCTACCTCTGCTTGCAGTTTTTATTTTCAAGGGTCAAGTTTTTCTTATCAAAGGTCACCCCACCCATATAAGATACATATGTATTTTTAAATTGAAGTGACATTAACACTGTTTTGTATAAATATAAATGTCACTAAATTTATTTTAATTTAAATTTCTGAAGTGTATATAATTGCTTTATTTAATTAATTGTTATAAACAAATTATATTGAATTCAAAATAAATTAAATCTACTAACTAACTAGTGGCAAGGGATTAGAATAATAAAATCGACCTTTTCAATCCAAGAACAAAGCTACTGAGGCACTAGAAAACCACCTCCGCCCGAGTTTACATCAAACTAGTTTCCCACGACAGGAAAAAAAGTTTACAAGCGTTAGTAAAAAGACGTGGTAAAAGACCGTAGGAAAATTTCACGAACAAGAAGAAAATTAAGTCCTTTCCTTTGAATAGCACAAGCTTTCGTAGTTTCACCTTCAACACATTTGCTTGAAAATAGTATCGCAAGAAGAAGCTTTCATACCACAGAAGCTCTTAACGACTTGACAAGGATTCAACGAAATGCAAAACACAAATTAGCCACAAAGTTACTCCTACACTTGTTTGCTAGTTCTCGATAAGTTCAATGGCAGAGTTAAATACAGAGATGGCTTGGTCAGTATGAAAACTGAAATTTTTTTTCCACTGTCCAAGAATGTAGGGGATGATTGCAAAAGTTTGTGAACAGAATGTCGTAGTTTTCAATTCTTAACAGACAATATATTGTTTCTTCTGCTTCCTCACCACACAACGAATTGATTGATATCAATCAGAAAGAATATTGCAAAATGAGAACAAAGAACAATAAACAAAAGAGGTCCAAGTAAACAATCTGGAGGTAGTCCAGAAAAATTTTAAATAAATTAAAAGACAATACGCAAACAGCCTTTTAAGATGTGAACGATTACCAAAGTTTAATCAAATCGACTTCAAAATGTCAGGACTGAAGACGGCTTCTTATCTTGGATTACTTAAGATGTTTTACGTTATTAGAGGAAGCAATACTCATGTTTACGTGAGCGTTTGCGTCAAACTCATCACTTTTTTACGTCTTGTGAAAAGGACAACCTTGGCTTTAGGAGACGGACAAAGAAACCATTTCTAGCACACCAGCCCACAATGATATTAAGCGAAAGTCTGGAACAAAAGGCTCGAAGATTGAATTGACGTTATCAGCACATGTCTGGGCATGAATATGGAATCCACTTCCACTTCCTGCAAAGTGGACTATAGCACGCACCTCAGAAGAAGTGGTAGTCAATATTCTTTTTTAATCGGCACTGCCTTAATCCGCAAGCCTAATGATTCTCTCATCCCAATGAATCTCTTATTTCCACAAAAATATTGTAAGAAATCAAAATAAGCCCTGAAACGGTCTTGAACGAGTGATTTACTTTAAGGAGGAACTTAAGATTAGGAGGAACTTAAGATTATCCTCTTCTCAGACATTTTTAAGGCTTCGAAAGTCCTAAAGAGTAGCTATTCACCAGTAACTACTCATATCAGAACGATTACCTTTTAGCCAGCTGAGCGAGCACACTTGAATGGAACCTGAATCTCGATCTTGAAAATCCAAAAATAATTCATTGTATTTTGTTAGGGTTGTTTTGAAACCGAATACCTACCCATGCGAGTTTTACTGCAAATTTACCAATAAATTGGAGGAGGTGTAACCAACAAGCCACAAAAAGCATTATCTTTGTTATCACAGAAGATTCCACACAAATCCTTTTGTGCTAAGTAAGACTCCAACCCTCAATAAAAAATCAAGTTCAATGGAAGGTTATAGAGAAATCTCTCAACAACGTTTATAAATAAGCTCTATTGTTTTCCTATGACAAATAACATTATATTTGTCTTTCCATTATACAAAATCCACTCGAAAATGTATTAAATTACCCAAAGAAAATTGCATTCATAGTCCTCCCATTCCGTGTAGCTTCCTATACTACTCGTGCTTGAAAACCGCTTTGCGTCCATTGCTATAGTAGTACTTCTGTGTCATAGCTCGACGGCAGTTTTATTGATGCAATAAACTTCCGTTGCTCCGACAAATATCCGCCTTAATTCCTTCTCATGCTTTCATATCTCTATATGTATATATGGAGAAGTTTCGAAAATCAAGTTGACTACTTTGCAGGTGGCACTCATAAAAACAGAAAATCTCCTCTAAATCACTCTTGTTCGTCGTCGTCGTCGTCGTCGTCGTCCACCAGATCGCCTGGTGTCCGTCCAATTCATAGAATCTACCAACCAAATAATACATATACACAGATCAGGACATGAGTATATGTATACCTATATGCAAGGATGTGTGAAGGAATGTGTGCGGATATCAGGACGAAATTGGCAGCATAAACCTGAGAAATGTGTCAGCATAACAGGTGAAGGCGGATACGTTGCCATAATAATATCTGACAATAAATTTTGATAACCTCTTGAAGGAAGAAAAATTACATTTCACCCACCTGACTTGACATACACATATTTGTATATATTCTTATATCCTCCCATATACAACCCACATTCATTTTGTCTTTGATTTTGTTGTTCCTTCCTTTAGTTCTGACTCTCTTAGCAAAGAAAAACAAAGTGAGGATTAGCAATTGAAGAAATTGGAATCCAAAATCTCAATCTCCATTTGAGGACACAAATAAACTACTTCAATTACCCACAGCAATGACCGACCAAGTCACAGGAATAACAGGGATGCATTAGAATTATATATTTACGATAATGTTCAAGATAATACTGTCGCAAATAAAAAATGAATTGCACTTTGGCTTTTTTAATATAGTGGAGCATAGACTGTGGTAAAAGAAACTCTAGTAGTTCCTGAGTCTATAAGCGCATGAGGGAAGTTTGTGTTAACTAAATAAGATTTCCTTAAATTATCTTAGGTAAATTTAAGATAAATCAGCAGGGCAATTAGCATATTTATATACCATATTGTAATAGAAGAAAATTCACACAACTCTCACAGAACTTTTACTCCTTCAATGGATGTAACTCCAGCTCAGAACAGAGTTCCTTACTTATCAGAATCTCATTGCAATTTGTATAACAGTTGTTCTTTTTGAATATTCCCGATCTCGAAAAAGAGCGATTTATTGCCAGCTTTTTGCATAAATAAAAAAAGCAGAACCAACTAAGTCCTGTCTCATCAACAAACAAGGTCTTGGGCATTCAATTGCCCCCACCCGAGGTAGGGAATACTTTCGCAACGGGAACATATACAGGGTGATTTGCATAAGGTGTGACAAAAAGATAGGGTGTGTAGGTTGGACCTAGACAAGCAAAAAATCGTATGGGAGGGGGGGGGGTCCATTTTCCCCCGTTTAGGCGGGAGGGGCAATTTAAGAAAAAAATCACAAAAAATGGGAAAAAAATTATTTAAAAATAACGGTTACTACAGAGTCGTGCTATAGCATTTTGAAAAGCCAAAAACTTATACATTAATTTAAATTTAAAAATAAGTTGTTCAAATAAATGGTTTTTGAAATATTGATTTTTTAAAACCACTTTTTTCCAAATTTTACGTAATTAAGTAGTATTTTCCTGGCTTATTTTCAATGCTCTTATTTATTTTTGATCAAACACAAAAAACCGGATGTCAAAATAACCTGTAGTTTTTTTTCGTTTTTTGATTCGTATAGGTTCGTTTTAATCGACTGCCCCACCCGAGGTAGGAAATATTTGAGCTATGGGAACATATAATATGCTTATTTATTTGATAAGAGCTGCTTCAACCAGTCAAAATATTATTCTATTCAGCGAGAGTTTGTAGTTGATTTGAGAATAAAACAGTAAAGATCTGAAGTATGACTTTGTTTGAATGGATTTTCCCCACCGGCGGTAGGGAATCTTTTCGCTATGGGAGCATATGTATCTTAAATTGATAAAAGCTGCTTCAACCAGTCAGAATTTATTCTATCCAGCATAAGTGTGCTGCTTTGAATAAAACAGCAAATATCTAAGGTCCGATTTTGATACAATCGACTTCCCCCACCCGCGGTAAGTAATCTTTTAGCTGTGGAAAAATATGCATATCCAATTGCAACATGAGTGTCTAGTTGCTTTCAAAATGAAACAACAAAGGTCTTATGTACAATTTTGCTTTAATCGAGTTTCCCCACCAGCGGTAATAATCGTTTTGCTGCAGAAAAATATTCAATTGATAAATGTTGATTCAAAAAGCCCAATATTTTTCTATTTAACATGGGTGTTTAGTTGCTCTTAAAATGAAAACACAGACTTAACGTATGGTTTCGTAGCGATAAGGGATCTTTTTTTTGCGCAAAAACCTGAACATAATTATGTTTATTTGATAAAAGTTGCTTTAAGTAGTCCAATAGTACTCTTTCCAGCATGAGTGCGTCAATGCTTCAAAATGAAACAACAAAGATTTTAAGAATTGTTTCGTATCAATCGACTTCCCCCAACCGCGGTAGGGAATATTTTTTGTAAGTGAAAAATATGAAAATTTATTAGTAGTATTCTATCCAGCATGAGTTTCTAGTTCGTTTGTTTCAAAATGAGACTTCCTCCACCCGAGATAAGGAGTCCATTTTAATAATAAGAGTATGTGAGAAAAATATGTAATAGAAAAAGTGTTTTCTCAAGTTATTGTGCCTTAACCAACCAAATTTAAGGATGGTTTTCAAGCAACCCTTTCATTTGAATTGAAATTAAATTTTGTTTACGAACTAGAACTTCAAACAACCACCTTCAAGCTGAGCACTACCTTCTCCAAGGCCCTTATGTCCTTACGAACTGAGGCCCCGAGCTAGTTCTTGTAAGGCACTGAAAAAGTCTTCATACTACGCCTAAGGCCCCGGCATCCAAAAATAAAGTCTGAGTCATTTTTCAGTGTTCACTTATTTGACTTGAAAAATTAATTGCAAACTATATACATAATATCAGTTTCACTTAATTGAAATGCTTCCAAACTCAACCATTTTCGCCGGAACTGAGAGCATCTTTTCTGACCGCAAACTTCTGGTTCAAAGAGACCGACAACAGACAATTATGACATCCGTTCTCGGTCATGTTGTATTTGAAAAAAATATACTGCTGTCGCTTTGGGGCACCTTAGTAGACATCTTTGGACCATCAAAATCGACTTGAACTTGTTGTTTCTTTGCGTTTGCCTGGTTTTTTCCGTTTTTAGCAAAGCGAAAGAAATCATTTTATGCATCTTGTCTCTGCTTCGTGTGACGATGACGAGCATGAAGACTCATAATTAGATTTGAACGTGACCAAAGAACAAATGGAATTGGGAGGAATTTTTCCCTCTTTTTTCCTTATCACGACATCATAATAATTCCACAACCATACATACAAGTCTCGTTTTTCTTATGTGACTGTCAAAGAACCTATGACGGCACCAGCAAAACGTCATAAATAGAAAACGATATGGGGGGACACAATCAAATGAAAGAGAACAGAACAAAAAGCAGTAAAGTCGAGGGCGGACAATTCGAGACTGTCTCTGTGGTGCGTATAGCTCCATTGTGCTCCAATTTGGGCGCCAGAAATAACAATGCCAAATAAACACCAGCACCATATAAAGTAGGGGACTATGCGATGGTTGCTATAATCAAACCTTGTATTATTATTACTTTCTTATAATATGTGGTTACGTCTTATGCATTGTCGTCGGGTATTAATTTTTCTTGGCTTTTATTTTGTGAGAAATTCTGCTGATTGTTTCACATAAAAACGTTAACAGACGTTGTTTTTGTTACTTTCTTTTGTTCTTTGTCGGGTGTAGGTTACTTATTGCGTATATTCATTGTTCCCATCAGGATTCTTGGCTTTGAGTCAGACAATTGTTGTTTCACTTATATGTATGTATGGGCTTAGGGCTCAAAGTCTATAAAGTAATACCAACACACTCGCATATTATGTTGATGATAAAAGCAAAAGAGTGAACGCTAATAATTAAAATCGACTTTGAGTGACACCGTGACACTCACAAAAATATTAAAACAAACGAAATCAATAAATGCCTGACATGAATGATATCAACTTGTCCTCATTATTCTTGTAATACCACCAGCACCACCTACATATTTCATAAAGAAGAATCACCTGATGTCAAATTAAATTTTGTCTCTGCGATAGGGAGTTTTTGAAGTAAAAAGGGATCATTAGACGATTTACAGATGGTTGAGGTAGAAGCAGTCATTGAAAAATTTGTAAATATTATAATACCATAATGTTGATGTCTAGAATTGAAAACTGTAATTAGACATCACGGAAGTACAAAAGTTCAGTACAATCAAGTGAGTATGGAAGACTGACTCAAGGTATTGACTGAATTATTAAACCAATAATTAGTGTGTAAAGATGAGGTAGAAGAAAAATTGTTTCTAAGGCAAAAGAAATTTTCCCAATGAACTAAAAAGGAGACAATCTACTATTCTTGATTGTAGTCATTTTCAGATAAATGTATCCGACCTTCAATTTGATTTTAAGAACAACTAAGCGAGTAAGCGATTTTCATGACAGTGCGATAAATTTTGGGGGACTTGCCAATGCCTCACGACGGTGAAAGAAGTGGAAAGCAGTTTAATGTTTATAGGGACTCAAAATCCAAACTTCCACGTGACATGTTAGCCACTCCGTCACGGGTACCGTGAAATAATAAGAACGGTGCCTTCAACTTAATCCAAAACTGGTACTCAGCTGACTTGTCCATTGTTAGACTCTTCAAGCAAGAAATTTGAATCGAACGATACTGCCCCAGAAGCAACCAATGCCAGTAAAACTCTTTCACCCTGTGTGGCGCCAAAATTTAAGATGATAAGTACTTTTGGGTGCTTTCAGAAAAAAAACTTCTGTCCAAACAATGTTTTCTCCATTTCCTTTTCACGTATAAAATGCCACCGAAAGAGGAAGCAGAGGAATCAGCTAGCCAGGTGACAAGAAGCTTGCAAGGAAACCAGCAGCCATTGACCCAGTTAATTTAGGTTCCGGTTCTGCCAAGCTACCTTCCGCAAAGAATGCAGCAGTTAAGCCAGCGGCCACAGCTCCAAAGAAGCGTTTAGCTTAGAAGAATCCAGCAGCATCTGGTGCAGTCAAAAAGTTCCAAGTAAGAGGCCTACAGTCGAAGCAAAGAAGCCGAAAGGAACTGCCAAAAACTGCCGCAGCAGTTTATCTTTTTATCACAGAATGTGTGAAGCAAAACTACACAAAATCGGTAAAAGATGGTTCGTCAAATGTCCTGGGCTTTGTCACGCAGACTTCAAGCACCGTCAGTTTTTCCAAAGAAGTCCTTCTTCCCTAGTCTTGCGTTAAAGTCACTAAAACTAACTTTAAGTCTTGTCTAGAAGAAGCTCTTAGAACGAAAATTTAGAATTTGAGCTTATTTTTTGTCGTTGGGCAGCGGACCAACCAGAAGCATAGTTGTCGAACAGAGCTCTGACATGACTTGTCTTAAGGACCTCGTGGCCACCAGGAAAGCATTAGAAAAAGTACAAAGCCTTGCGTGCATATGCATATCAAGAACCATGAGAAGCTGTCCAACCGCGGCTTTGAAAGTATTGCTTAACCTGACACCTATGATGCATCTGGTAATAAGAAGCATTCCAAATGCAACGATAGCTAGATTTGCCAAAGAGACTCGGTGTGTCCTGAAATCTAACGAAAAGAGTATAATATCGAATGAGTTATCACTCATTGACTTCCCTCGGGATAGGAACACCAAAGGAATTCAAATTCGATAAGCTTTTCAACGTTAAGCTAAGTAACCAACATGGCAAAGTGAGTAAGAGACCTACTTAAATAAGACCCATGCCAGAAAATGGTATACAGATAGCTCAAAAACAACCGAGGAAACTAGAGGAGGAATTTTTGGGGAAAGTGCAAAAATTTCAGTACCAATGGGAAGAATGTCCAGCATATTCCAAGCAGAAGTCTATGCAATACCCAAATGCGCGGAATTAAACATTGACAGAAAATATAAAAACAAACACATGGCAATAATGACGGACAGTCAAGCTGTGATTAAGGCCATAAGATCCTAGACAATCTCTTCAAAACTTGTCAGTGAATGCATTGACGAATTGAACAAACTAGACAGTAACAACATTACAATCTACTGGTTACCAGGACATGTAGGAATTAAAGGCAATGAACAGGCAGACGAAATTGCAAAGACAGGAACCGGATCACCTCTCATAGGACCGGAACCTTGTTATGGAGTAATAGAAAGCCACATTAAGAAAGAAATCAAAAAGTCAGAGGAAGACAACAGAGTTAAACACTGAAAAGACCACCCCAAAATGCGTCAAGCCAAGCTTTTACTTAGGCTTTTCAAAACGAAACGTTACAAAGACACAATAAAACTACGTAAAAAGACTGCAAGAATGTTAGCCGGGTTCCTGCAGAGGAAGAAAGCTCCTTACTAGGCAGAAAGAGCAATGACCAATGCAGATACTGCAACAGGAAGACTCTCCTGACCACCTCTTTGCTGACTGCAAAACTCTAATACATCAAAGGAAAAAGTGCCTAGGATCCTAATAGAGGGAGCTAAAACTCCTAAGCGTAACCCAAATAATAAGCTTTAAAATTAAGGAATACCTCTTAAGAAGTATAAGGTCAAGGTGCAATACAAAACCCCAAATATTCATTCATTCATTCAAGGACGTCGTTAATCGATATTGGCCTGGAGACTTTATCTCTAAGTCTACCTCTAACGAGAAGTTCTCACGAAGACTCAATTTTATTGCCTGTACCTGAAAAAACTTCACAACTCAAAATTCGCTCAAATTCCGGTAGCACCTCGATATTTCCAACTGAAACTACTGCAATAAGCTCATTGACATATATTAACTCTTTTTCTCCATTGGAAAAGACTGACCGCTTTCGTTCTAAACGACCAAACACGAACAAACACGAATTACACGATTTCTTTCTCAAAAAGGTCTCAAATGATGAAACTACGAACAAGAAGCACGCGACTCCCTCTTACTCCCTTGAATGGCTCGTGTGAGCTCGTTTTGGGTGCATAATTGCAGATAGACACGACCTTGCATTGGTCTTGAACATGAAAATTAATATTTCAATCCGACGGGAACGTTATTCTTCGGAGCACGTACTTTTTTCCTTGGTTGGATAGTTAATCTCATGTCCAAAATCCTTTATTATTAGGACGAGGCCTTTTAGAAACTGGTTGGACACAAGTGGCCGGTCCTTTTAGTTTTATGCAAAAACTTCAGGACTGTGCTTAGCTCAACGACCATTATCCACTTCCTCAATTTTAATTCTATGCCCGATTGAAAAAAAAACATCAAAGACCTTTGATTCTACGCTTTTCTTGATTCAAAATTCACTCATTGTCAGACTTTGAGAAACGTCAGTAAAAACACATTTAACACTCTCTTTTCTAGAGGAACAATAAATCAATAAAATGTCGCAGACGCTTATTTATCTACTTTTTTTTTCTTTTGCAAATCTGCAATGGTGCAATCTAATTAATGCATAGAACAAAAAAACATGGTGGTAAAAAATTTACGAAAACACATAGCGTGTTGCATGTCATACACCACCATGACTCAACTCTCATATACGTAAAAATAAAATAAAATACGAAAATTAAGCTGGGCCATTCATGCCGCCATCGGCATCGTCGCCGCCGGCGCGGCGCTGCTTTAGCCAAAATTGACTCACATAAGCAGCCACATGGATGGATCCTGGCAATAATTTCAAAATCCAATTATCCTACACAATGACCATAAGTATCACTATCACGCCCCGGCATTCACACATTAAAAACGATTACTCAGTATTAGTGTCTTGTTTGGTGGAGTAGAGTAAGTCGGTTAGGTGCTGTGCTTCTCTTGCGCGCGCCAATGACTGCTCCCTAACCGCGGCGTCGTTTTTAATTAATTAAAATGCAAATCGGCTAATTGTAACGACCATAGCTCTATGGTGCCATTTTTGTAGGTAGACTGATGGTGGTTATGTGCGCAGTTGGATTTCGCTAATAAGTAAACTTTACATCTCTGACATTAACCGAATAACCCTCATTAATCACGTTTGCACTTCTACGGATAAAGGTGATTCAGGATCTCGCCCAAATCAGAAACTATGGCTTCATTCTTTTCAGTAGCATAAAGAAATGTCACAGTTAATAAGAATTAACTCGCGTGCAGTGAAAGAGGCAGCTCGTTATTTCGTTGGAAGAAGATATTTTTATTTTGAAGGAAAAAAAATGCAAACAACCTCACGGTCAGTGGTGAGTGCTCCTCTCTTACGCAGTTCACTGGAGGCAACACAGATTTTGATGTCAAACTTTCACGGTGTCAGCGTAAGATTGGCACCAGACTGTTTTCTTTGCCATCAGACAAAATAAGCATCACAGGCTTCAAACAAAGCCCATAGTTTCACACAGCAGAAAACCTTGTTTTGCATAGAACTAAAGTAAACTAGGATGCGTCTGCATGTAGGTCACAGCCTCGGAGACCGGAGACTCATAGGCCCCCAATTATATGGATTTTTGGCGTATACAATGAAGTATAGTTGCAAAATTGCTTTGCAACCACTGATGAACAATAAATTGCTATTTCTCAATGCGGTTGGTGTCCATCAAACAATCGAAAATTAAGATAAATGTTGCAGACCGACGGCCATCCATTTATTTGCATAGGTCAGTATAAAATCGAGCATCATATCCTAATCCCGAGTAGACTTTACGTTGGCCTGATGTGCGTCTGGATTCATATCAGCACAAAAACAAACGAGCCAGCGAGTGAGCGAATGCGCCGGCCGCGTCGCTTCGGTCGGTTGAAAATCAATTTTAGAACTGACCACATGCCACATTAAAACTGTCAGACATTTATCAAGTTCCTAAAGGCCGAAAATTCCCCCATGACCAGAAGGATCAATTCCCCCTTGGGCCTAAGTGCGGTCGATAACGAAGTCCTGAGTCACTTTAACGATGTTACTAGCAAGCCCGCACTCTATATGCTCGTATAGAGAAAGAATTTTTCTTGCGATAGTGCTGCTGCCCAATGCCCCGAGCCCCCACTCCACGTATAGCAGCAAAATTTTTGTTTAAAAAAAGTATCTTCCTTTGCATTGTTGTTGTGACTTATGGCGTGTCATTGGTCAAGCGTTCGACTCTGGTGCTTCTCCTATACCGCCTATCCTTTTGATATCAAGAGAATAGAACTACCTACCTTTTGTGGTGCATGTGAGTGCAAAATTTATGACAAAGTTACACACCACCAGCTGACGGTTAAATGGAAATTTGCAAAACCCTTTTTTTGTGGTGCACACCACTTTTTTAGAGTACCTTACCTACTCATGGCATAGCACAAGGCACACAAGGCCCTCTACGTCATGTCCACATCCACAGTCCATACAAATATGGCAAAAGGAGGGTGATTTTTAACGCCTGGCATGTCCTAGATTTTTCGATCTACCGCAACAGTTTTTATTTTCACTCCCCCGAACCTAACCGAAGCGGACGGTATGAGATGTAGAATGAGAATGCAGATGGCAATGGCTGGCAAGACAAAGGTGGAAAGGCCCTCTCAGACTCACCAACACACCAAAACGAAGTATAGATACAAAAAATTACCTTTCTAGAGTGCGGTTGGTATGGGGGAGAAATATGGGAGGCGACAGGAGACGCCTACAAGAGTTGCACCTGTTCACCGGTTTAGCAGTGACCTCAGTTGTGGTTTCGAAGTCCTAGCCATGATTTTGGATTGTGGGGTTTAGTTAAATTGTATAGCAGTGTATAGCTAAAGCCGCAGGTGTAACCACCTTGAAGGGTGGCCCAACACCAAAACACAGATGGGTAGATTTGTTTTCGGTGGACATGAGTAATGCTTATTGCGTTGGCGTTGGTAGCGAGAGTTTTTGCGTTCACTTTATCTAAATCCATTAAAAAAAAGGAGCTAAGCTAAGTAAAAGTGACACGGTGTAGTCAGGTATTTTTTCTTCTTAATGGCGTGTCTCCATGGGCTTTCATGAATCATTTGCAAATTGTTGACTAAGAAATGTTTTGAATGATGACGATTGGAAACAGAATATGGTTTGAATTTGACTGCAATAAGCACGTTAGCATAAAACATAAATGAATTGAAGGCGACGCTACTCGACGAGGCGAAGAAGAAATGAGTTACGTTTGAGTTTTTTGTTGGTTGCAGATGAAGTCAGCTAAAAGTATGCGAGACTTATAACGTGAGATAATCTCTAATAAAAGCTGAGTTCGTAGAAGAAAAATGTGAATTTGATCATTTAAGTGTTCAAAATTCGTTAGCAACTTTAAAGCATGACAAATTGATCATCTGCACCAAACAATTATTTCACTTCAACCCCATCTTTTTACCATTTTTTTTTTCTCCACATTTTTGAACCGTGATGTAGTCGTTAGAAAGAACTGTTAAATTGTTTTTCAACGAGTATTACCCTGCATTGCATTGTCAAGTCCTCCGAAAATAATTACACTGTCCTACTGTCGTGAGAGGGTTTGCTAACTTAGGCGCTCGGAATCGGCAAAATGATAAGCTTCATTCTGTTACTCAAACTAGGTATGGTTGAGAAAAATTCGACAAACCATGGTGCTTTATGAGTTGTTGGAAATGTATGCCAGATGAAACTGAGAACCAAATGTTCGACTGAATTTTGGTTCTGTGGATACGATGGGCTTCCTTTAAGAAAAAGTAGAAACATCAAAAAAAAATTAGCACATATTTGCACTTACTAGAGATTTGGCATCTTGAATAAACTAAGGTTTGAGGAATTTTTTTTCTCGAAACGTTTTTAAAGTCGTAGCCATGGCGTTATGAATAGCATGTTTACCTGTAACGTGGAAGTTCGATGTTTGAGTCACAGAATCACAAAAAGTGTTGTGAGAGTAATTAAACTGACGTGAAGGGTGCTTTCTAGGAAATGGCCAATTTAAATCGTCATTAAATTGTTGGTATTCAACTCTGAGGCTCTCGCAGCATTGTTGCACTACTCTATTTTGATTTTTAAAAGTGTCTTAAAAAAAAAACTTAGGAGGGTATCTCTTCTCTAAATTGTAAAATGAGTATAAAACTGAGTTTAAGATTTGGTATTCTACATCGGAAAAGATTCAAAAATGAATCGCTTTCGGACCAAACTTGAGTTTCAGAACTTGAGGCACTTAAACTCACCCAAAAAAGACACGTGGATTGCGTAAGGTGACGTGGGGTGTTCAGAGAAAACTGAAGATGCATTGGATTCCAGCGGTAACATTTCTAGGCAAAGGTTTTCTGCTAAATAAAAACGTATTCCAATTGAAAGGTGAAGCTGGGACGATGCCATGGTAAGGTTTCGAGGAGGATGACAGAAAGCGAGCGGACAGAAAATTCGCTTAGTAGCGAAGTTGGTGGGCTTGTGGATGTCACTCAAATATAAGGTCGGAATCTACTGATCAGGTTAAGAATGCCAAAACAATATTTATTTCATTTTTAACAACATTTTTTGACAAGAATTAACCAACTCGACCCCATGTGCATCGCGGGTTTTTGGAACACGCAATCGAACAAAATTTGAAAAGGAGGAGACCTCGTCATAGGTGACGAAAGCTTTGATCAACTTCGTATTCCTCTTCGGCATTGAGAGAAAATCTTATAAATAAAAAAATAAAAATAAATAGGGTGGCGCAACAGAGCGAGGAGCCCCTGGGCCTAGCGCATTTCTCACAACCATGCCTTGGGAGGGAATGGAATGGAAGGGACCTACAATTTTCTGCCGGTTCCGAACGGCTAATTGAGAAAGCGCTTTTCATGGCAATGAATACTAACGGAGGACTTGCCAATTCCTCGCGAAAGGCGATACCCGTGGAAAAAACATTTTTGCCTCTGTTGGGATTCGAACTCGAACCTCTGGATTAACAGGCGGACATGCTATCCATCACACCACATTATTATACACATTTAAAATTTTCACTTAAATCAAATAAGACCGCCAGCGCCGGTTCAGAATGCCTAACTATTCAAGACAGCTGGTGATCAGTTGGAAAGGTGCATGCACCAGCTGATCTGCATGATGTGGTCGAAAGAGATCATGAATGAAACCTCAGTATCATATAACAGATCCTAAAACAGGTATTTTTTTTTGTTGGAGGTTTTTAAACTACCAGCTGGAGCACTCAGACCTAAATAACGGTCCATTGTACTACCAGTTAGCAACCTTCTATTTGTTACAGCTTTCCAGATGTTCGGAAGAAAGCCAAAAGACGCTGCCATGATAAGGAGCCTAAGTTACCAGCTCTCACCATGTCAGCGCCGAGTATCTGTAACCTCATGCGAGAGAAAGCAGGACATTCACAGAGGAAGTGCTCTGCTCACATCGCTCTGTCCTCATCGACTCCACAAGATTCACAGAGTGTGGTATCACTTAAACTTACCACATTTAAATGCTTGGCAAAAGAGAAGTGCCCGCCGGCAACGCCAATAAGCTTTCTACAGTCTTTTCTGCTACGAGTTAGCAAAAATGTTGAAGTCTTCTTACTAACGTTGGGGAACATACGCTTGCTTTGTCTGCATCCAATGGAGGCATGCCATCTACGGTTGTGCTCTTCACAGATCCAATCTTTGATTCAAGCCCTCACTGACGACGTTGGCAGACCTAGCGACGGTTCAGGTCCTGAGAAAGCTGTCTGAGGTCGCTGCCTAGCAAGTTCATCGGCGATCTCATTTCCAGTTATGCCGTGAGGGCCCGGAACCCAAATGAGACTCAAGGAATTCAATCTTCCGACCGCATTCAGAGAGCTCTTGCATTCCTGGATCACTTTCGAAGTGGTAAGAGGATTGAAAAGGGCCTTAAGCACAGCTTGGCTGTCGCTGCAAACAAAGATACTTCTCCCCGTCCATCCATTGTTCGTTATGTGGCTCAAGCCATTAGGATAGCATAAGCCTCTGCTTGGAAAACGGATGAATATGATCCCAAAGATGAGTGCAGTCGTATGTCGTCATTCTCAACAAAGACACCAGCACCAGAACCCTCGTCGGTTTTGGAGCCATCTGTGAAGATACGATAACAGTTCTCTCCAAGTTCAGATTCTGGAGCGAACCAGTCCTGAACCGAAGTAAAGTTGACTGACTAAAACAGGCATACCTTCACAATTGCTTATAGGACCATAACGTCCCATATAAGATCCTGTCAGTTGTAATAATGTGAACGTCTGGAACCCCACGTTAACAATTTGATAGGTTCTATCAATGCGGTTTTAGACCAGAAAAGTTCACAATCGATCACATTTTCACATTGCGGCAGGTCTTGGAAGAAACCCGAGATTATAATATATAAAATATCAGCGAGAAGTATTGGGCCTTAAAATCCGACCAAAAGTGAAAAAAAAAAAATATACGCGGTCTTAAAAGCGTGGACCTTTTATCGAAAGTGGGTGAGGAAACTTTTGATCGTTTCCAAAAAAAGGTACAAGGGATCTCTGGTCCCGTATATGAAAACAATGTGTGAAGAAGAAGATACAACAACGAGCTGAATGAATTTTATCGCGACATGGGCAATTGGGCATAGCTAGAAGGGTACGCATCGCGAGGCTTTGATGGCAGGGCCATGTAGAGCGGAAGGACCTAAACGCTCCGGCACGAGGAGTCTTCGAAAGCACATAACAGATTCTTTGAAAGCAAATCACGGAAGGGGAAGACTTCGTCTCAGGTGGCGCAATTTAGAGGAAGAAGGAGAAGATCTAAGCCGACTTAGAGTCCAAAACTGAAACTGGAAAGAGCTCGCCCAAAATCGAAATCGTTATCTAAAGATGTTGGTTGAGGCTCAAGTTCATCCCGAACTGTAATGTTCACCTAAGTAAAGTAAATAAGAAGACCTCGTCTTAGGTGACGCCAGCAATTGATAATTTTCTTACATTTCAGAGTTGGGAGAAAATCTTACCTCATTTAGAAAAATTTCAAAGTATAGAAATCAACCCAAAGAATACCTCAAGACAACCACATTGGACCCTTTCTTTTCAAGTTCTCTATAAATTCGTTCTCTTATAAATTTCTTAAATGTCTTAGGGTCTTACAACATAAATCTTCTTCTTCTTCATTTTTTTGGCGTTACGAACATTTTGATCTCAAAGGGAATAAAGCTCTCCGACTAAATTGTTTCACACTAGTAATCAACTAGTGAGATACGATGCGTTGATCTTAGAATGCTTCGGCAAACCTCCCGGGATTGGATTGTTCCATGTCTGACCCCAACCAATTGCATATTCCCTTGCATTTATCTGTATCAGGAGTGATTTTGTCTGCCTGTCCATTTCGTGATTGTGTCTGAACGTTGTATGATACTTTTGAACGGGAACTGAGTCGATCGTGCTTATTTAATAATGCATAACGCTACCTACTTCTTCCTAATTGACTGGTATAATAAAAAACCACCTCAGGTTGAGAGCTCAAGCATCCAGCAATATACATAATTTTAATTAATGTCCTACGGTGAAAAGTTTCTTAAAAATGTAAGAAAAAAGATTCAAAAGAGTCAACTAAAAATTATATAGAAGGCAAGTCAAATAGGTATAAGTGGGTGACTACTTTCGTTTTTTAATTAAAATCGTTTGCCCGGAAAGCACGCTCGAAAGACCTCATTTTTCAAGTAAACATAATCATAATTTTTAACTTGCTGACATGCAGGAAATCAGAAAAAGAAATCAAGGAAAAAACAAAACACAGAAACCTTAGCTCTATGCCATGAGAAATAAAACTTCCTTCATTTAAAACTTTTGTTTTCAAATACTAATTAAAAATACAGAAAAAAACACAACACAACACAAGCAGAAAAAAGTATACAAATCAAACCATTTTAGTATACCTCAGCTTACACTTATTTAATATTCACGCGTTCGGGTCACCACAATTTTTATGGTTTCGTTTTGTCGAAAAAGAAAAATCACTGCGGGCAAAAGGAAGTCAAAAGTTTTCTGTTTGTAAAACAAATTCCAGGATTACATCTTTGTATTGCTCTTTGACCGGACGCATTTTTCACTTTCAAAAAAGTGACATTTTTGTTATTGTGACAGCTAAAAACAAAAACGAAAACAACATAAATTACAAAGCACCGGTAAATAGCAAAGGTTTCGCAAGAGAACGACTAACTACCACTTTATAGGTGGTAGATATTAAAAACGTCTACTACCCTAGGAGTGGATATTCAAAAACCCAACAAATGGAAAAACCAAAAAAACATACCCGGGCCAAAGTTCCTCTACTCTCCAATAAAAATTGAGTTGAAATGCTGGAATTTTTCGAAACATGTAATCACGTTGAATTATTTTTATTATTTTGCTGAAAATGGGTTTTCGCTTTTAAACAACAATTTCCAATTGCAACATTCACAATAACCTTTGCTGCTTAACTTCAAATGTATTCGTTTTTTGGTTTCTGCTGTGAGATATTATTTTTCACTATTTTGTTATGAATCCACTGTTGACCCCGACCTGAACGAAATTTCATTTAAATTTTATAAAGCGATTGGGTTATTAATTTCTGTTTCCAATGAAAACACTTTATACCTGTTGTATTGGCCTTTGCTATAACCTATGTAAGCATGCGATATTATTTGTCAATGATTTCCGAAGAAGGTCACTGAAGCTCTTCAAACAATTAAATTTACCGAATGAAATTCAACGGAAACGGAAAATTAAAAGTCATTGTAATAAGAAGAACTTCTTAGTAAAAATAAAACATTTTATCCTGCCCGTTCAAGGAAAATACCAAACTAACCTTAAAAAGGTTTGTGACGAATTGGAAAGTTTTCCGAGAGCAGCAGTGCTCAGAATCGACGTAGAATTGTAGGTCTTCAAGTGTGTTAATCTTCGAGGTCACCCGAGCTACGCCATTTATTTGTTTATTTAAAAACCACCTAAGTGCAACGAAATAAAAGTGAATGCTATTTTTGTGATTTCTGCTACAACTTTTCGTAGCAAAAGTGCAAATTATGTCAAAAAATATGTTGTGCACTTCTTCTCGATAATACCTCTCCACCAACACAACATTTATGCAAATATATTCCATATAAGGCAAGTAAAAGGGTTTCATTAGTGTGTTCTTCAGATATCTCTAATAATCACAAGAAACAGAATTAGATACATTTGTTCTGAGATTCGAGGAAGGTCATACCAATTAAATTTCTCTGCTCACATATTTACATTATAATCTATTTCCACATATTATCTTGGATATTCTTTGAGTTAAAAACTTCCACAGCAATATAATTTCCAATGCATTCACCCTGAAGTAATAGCATCTCTTTATCTAGCGTCAGACGATATCCTGAGACACCCAAAGGGAGGATATGTCACACAATAACTTCCCTTTTGGATTGTATTAGTGTTTGCTTATCGCTTTTTAGCAAGACATAAAACGAATTACAGTTACAATAATAATTGAAGGACATATTCACATATGGACAATTTGCTTATCTCTCTATAAGAAAGGACAATTGCAGGAAATTAGATTAGAATCAGAGAGTCCCGACCAACCAAAATGCAGACAGAATGGCATGCAAAAGCAAAGGGGGCTTTGAAGAAGACAAAGGAATAAGAGCAAACTGATGTTGTTTCAAAGTTCAACCATACATGAGTATGAATACAATTGGGAGTAACCCAATCATTTTCTATTGTATACCTTGTATTATTAGTGGAAAGCTTTTCTATGTCCTGTCGCAAACAGTTTGTTGGTAAGGCTTGGAAGGATGAACATGAGATAAACATAATTTACTATAATTGATTTTCGGATTTAGTTAAGTGAATGGAATCATAAGGGTTGTGGTTGACAGGTAGAATTTCATGCATGTTGGCGGAGTTACAATTTATTTCTGTGAATTGTAGCTTTTTAAGATTTCATAGATATGCTAGATACAGAGAGAGATCCAAGAAAGAGACAGAGTGAGGGAAAAGCACACAAAGAAGGAGGGGGAGGGAGAGTGTATGAGAAAGAGATAGAGAGAGAGAGAGAGAGATAGATAGATAGATAGATAGATAGATAGATAGATAGATAGAGAGAGAGAGAGAGAGAGAGGATAGAAATACCGAAAGACAGTCAGAGAGGAAACATAGAAAGAACGATAAAATGGAATAAAACAGTAGACGATTGGCCTTAAACGATAGACGAAAGACGAAAGACGATAGACGATAGAAGGTAGACGATAGACAAAAGACGACAGACGATAGACGAATGGCAAACGAGGCAGCAAGAACCACAAGGTCGTAACCGAGTCGGCAAGGTCGTAATAGAAACTGCATCGAAATAGCGGATACAGGTCTTGAAAACTATAGAAAGGTCGTAAAAGCGGCCACAAATCTCGATAACGAAGAAAGGTCGTAATAACTACAACAATGACGTAATTAAATCAGCAAGATCTTATCAGAGTGACTGCAAGGTCTTCACACAGACCGAAAACTCAAACCAGAGACGGAAACTTCGTAAAATAGACTAAACAGCGGCCGCAAGGCCTTGATATCAACATCAAAGTCGTAATAGTAACGTAAACTCTGGGTCCTCATAATACAGACCGCAAAGTCTTAAAAAAGAACAAAGCCGTACTAAAACAACAAAGTCTCAATAGGGACCCCAAGGTCTTAGCAGCAGCCACAAGTCGTAATAGAAAACTCAAAAACGCAATGATGATCGCAAGGTCGTTAAACAGACGATAGGCCGTATTTGCCACAGCAAAAGTTTCAATCACAACCATAAGATCGTAACCGTAGTAGCGTCTCAGTACCAACCTCAAGGTTTTAATTGCGACCGCAAGGTTGCAAAAGTTTTTTGAAGTTCGTAATTTTAAACACAAGATCACCATTGACGCCGCTAGTTTAAAACAGCGGCTAAAAACTCGTAATAGAAACCGTTAAATCGTAATTGCGACTGGGAACTGACTGGGTCGTAATAACCATCGCACGCAAAAGCGACCACAGAGTCCTAATACACCGGAAGGTGTATTCGCAACAAAGACAGTCGTAGCCATGACCGAAACATTCATAATCGAGATCTTGAAGCCGTATTGCAACTGCGACAGTGACAATCACTAAATCTTAAAAGCGATAGCGACAGTCGTTAAGGGTTCAAGACAGTCGTAATTACAGCTACGGCAGTGTTAATCGCAAGTTCTACATCCTTGGTCACATTCGCAATCACAAGCTTCACTGTGATAATCACAATCTCGAAATTGACAAAGTCAAAATTCTAAAAACGACATTATCGTAATGTTGACAGCGACAGTCACTACAAGACCTCAATAATCATTTTTTCGACGAAAGCAAGTCGTAATCACAACCACAGGCCATTACAGCAGCGAATAGTCCTGTCGATGAAACACGTCCTTATAATACGTGAAAGAAATACAACAGCCAATCAAAATTTCGGAATATTAATTACAAGACAAAGTTTACGTGGTACAATTTACCATCAAAAGGAATCAAAAATCGACTTTGCTTCAATTTACAAACCCACTGCCTTCTAGTGAGTGATGTTCCCAAGACTCACTCCACAATAACAATAAAGTTACTAATGCCCAAGCGAATGCCCCCGAAAAGCTATCAATTAGCACTTAAGCGCTCTTAATAATAGTAATGAAATCGAAATGAAACCTTCACACATCAGAGAAAAAACGATCCGCATAATGAAAAGCGTAGGCAGAGGCACAGCCGCACACCACGCAGCTACTAAAATCCTCTGAAGATTGTGCTTGGACTTCAGTGTGTGTGATTCGAAGACACGATACAAACCCTTAAGCACTCACATGCGTCCGTCACATCATCCGCTTGCACTTTTCAACACAAATGCCACATCATAGAAATTAGGGTCGAAAA
Organism: Melanostoma mellinum; assembly: GCA_914767635.1. Classification (NCBI taxonomy): domain Eukaryota; kingdom Metazoa; phylum Arthropoda; class Insecta; order Diptera; family Syrphidae; genus Melanostoma; species Melanostoma mellinum. Next base: position 19,076,324 of record OU612060.1, on the reverse strand, counting down.
AGAAAAACAAAAAACAAAATTCAATATCCACTCAAGCCCAAAGCCAATGCATTGGACTTATTGACCGCAACAAAACTAATGGCTAGCACAACTAAAGAACCAGTCCATCCTCCTAGAGCTAGTGTGCGATGATAGAAGTGGACGATAGTACGGCAAACGATAAAAACGATAGCCGACATTGGATAAAGAATAAACTATAGACGATTGACGAAAGACGAAAGAAGATAGATGATAGATAATAGACGATGGAAGATAGACGATAGTACGGTAAACGATATAGACGATAGACGATATAGGATAAAAAATAGACTAAAGACGAAAGATGATAGACGATAGACGATAGACCATAGACCATAGCACAGAAAAAAAAAATGAATAAATAGGATGGCGCAACAGAGCGAGGAGCCCCTGGGCCTAGCGCATTTCTCACAACCATGCCTTGGGAGGGAATGGAAGGGACCTACGGTTTTCTGCCGGTTCCGAACGGCTAATTGAGAAAGCGCTTTTCAGGGCAACGAATACTAACGGAGGACTTGCCAATTCCTCGTGAAATGCGATACCCGTGGAAAAAACATTTTTGCCTCTGTTGGGATCCGAACTCGAACCTCTGGATTAACAGGCGGACATGCTATCCATCACACCACGGGTATAGTACAGCAAACGATAGGCAATAGCAAAGACGATGGACGATGTAGAATAAAAAAACAGACAAAAGACGATAGAAGATAGACGATGATGATAGACGATAGTACGGTAAACGACAGTAAGGTAAACGATAGACAAAAGATTTTTTTTTGATAGACGATAAAGGATAAACGATAGACGATAGATGATGATTATGGTACCGTAAACGATAGGCAATAGATCGTAGAGCATAGATGATAAGATTGATTGATAGTAGACTATTGATTTAGGATAGGCAATAGACAATAGATAGAGGACAGAGCATAGAGGATAGAGAATAAAAGATAGATAACAGAGAAAAGAAGATGGACTAGAGACGATCTTAATCACATTTTAGTTCTTTTTTCTTCATTCTGAATTCTTAAAGCTCGATTCTGATCAAAAAGCAAAAGAAACACAGCTCACTTTGAGTATTGAGTGGAAAGTTGTCACTTGCTTAGAACGTTGGAACTTGCGAAATATCAGTGATGTTGTGCAGGATCGATCTTCCTATTTCAATGTGAAGGCCCACATACTTTATTTTTTTTGTTCAATCCCCACTTCTCCTTTCATTAAAATCATGCAAATTGGGATCCTATCACGGGTTTAAAAATAAAAAAATAAATAGGGTGGCGCAACAGAGCGAGAAGCCCTTCGGCCCAGCGCATTTCTCACAACCATATCCTGTGAGGGAATGGAGGGGATCTACCGGTTCCGAACGGCTAATTGAGAAAGCGCTTTTCATGGCTATGATTTTACTAACGGAGGACTTGCCAATTCCTCGAGAAAGGCGATACCCGTGGAAAAACATTGTTGCCTCTGCTGGATTTGAACCTCGATCCTCTGGGCTAGCATGGGGACATACTTACCATCACGCCACGGATACCACCCTATCACAGGTTTGAGTTCAGAAAATCATGTAGTAAGTTTTGACTGATCGGTTTTTAGTTTCCAAACTCAGCAATTTGTATAAACCCAAAGTGCAACATCTTGATATGACAGGAGTTGTTTCATAAGGCCTGAGAAACTAAAAAACACAACTTTAGTTTCTGAAAAATATACTGAAAGCCGAGAAACCAATCAAAAATTGCCTTCAGCAATACTCCCGCCATAATGAGAACAAATTCATCTCTTTAACGGAGCGAAGCTTTAGAACTTAACAAAAAGAACGAAAGAAAACACCCATGCTGCTGTTAAAACCAATAACTTAAAAAGCCCTGAAAATCTACTTTGCTGTTCATCACCACAAACTCTTTTTAAAATACACAATGTTTTTCCAATGAATTTCTTGATGGAAGTTTTTCAAAAGAAATTCTCCAGACTCGATACAAAAAATGCATTTTCTATCACAACGATCTTCTGAAAAATCTAAAAGGAAACATGAAAAATATTTTAAATTTTTCACTTCCCCACAAAAACACTGACAGTAAGCGTTTCTTCCATAATATTTACAAAAAAAAACAAAGAGTTAAACTATAAAGAAAACAAACACTTCTTAACTTATGTTTTCATCTGCTGCAGATGGGTTTTTGCCTTCATTTTTCCTATTTCCTCTTATAAACTCTTCAATTTCCAATTACGACACCACTATTGGCTGATGGTGTGCTGCTTACCCTTTTTTTTTTCTTGGGAACAAAGTTGCTTTTGCTATTGACAGAAGTCAAGTTCGTAAGAATATTATTTTCTTTCGGATTTTGTAGCTGATGTTGCTGTTATGAAAGAAGAACACAGAACTTTGATAGTCAGATAGATGGTAATTCCTTCCAAGAAATCATTAAGGATTCTTGTTATGGTAGGTAACTACCCAGTGAAATAGAATTATTGGTTTTTGTATTAAATTCTGATTTCACGCTTACCTAGGTATTTGAAAGGAATCAATTCTTAGTTGGAAATCACATAAAGAGATTTTTTTTAAGCTGGTCTCATTCTACTCGTACTTCCTTTTTCATCTTGAAAAAGATTGTCAAGTTTGAAATAATAACCTGGTCGATGTCGAGAGGATATCCGTTGATGGAACTAGCTTGTCGCATTGAACGATCCACCTTTACAATTGGACACTACCCGGTGTACTTTTTTCATTATTGAGTGAAAAGAAGGAGAAAAGTAAATCAAAGAATAACCTGAATAGCTTTTCCTTCTTTTTTCTTGGAATTAACGATGAACAAGTTGAATAGACTTTTGTCAAGGACTTAAATTTGCAACTGAAGCAAAAGCAGACGACTCTATTCACAACCATTTTACAATGATCTTGAAATTCGGTTGACCTCATGGTAGAACTTGAATGCTCGTTTTGGTGTCAAGACTCTCAACCTAAAAGGTAATTTTAAATTTCTAAAAGTAATTCTGAATCATTTTTTGAAAGCTCTTTTCAGTTCACCCTGCTAAGGCGAAGGCGTCGAACTTCATGGGCTGCACATGCAAAAGAAGATCACTTATCTTCTATTGTTCAATGCATTGAGTATCTTGCACTCATGTACCCAGAAAACCCACACAGCAACACAAGTTCGCATAGCAAATTGAAGTCACATGGTGGGACTACAACACTTTACAAAGAATTTTTTTGTCGACATCGTCGATTGCGAAAATAGGTGGAATGACTGAAAGAAGAGATATAAGATGCAAGAACAGCCCACACAACACCCTACTCAGTGCAATGACGATGGTGGTGCATTGAAGTATACTCAACGATGACGATGAAGTCGGCCTTGTAGAAAGTGAAATATTTTTCCAATCAATAGCGAAACGAGAAGAATAAGGAACCAACAACGAAGAAAATATTGTTAAGGATATTTTCATTGTTTTTGCATGGAAATTGAAAATTGATTTTATTGCTTTATTCTTCGTTTGTATGGAAGAATCGAATAACGATGAGGGTTAAAAGGACAAAAGGAGAAAAAAATTATAGGTATCCTTTGTGATTCATAATTCGATGACTACAAATGATGTTGTTGTTCGTTGATGGTGTTACATCGTCAAATGAATTGAGTTACAGAAAGTATTGCTATCCGTATGCTTTGAGTTTCATTCAAACATTCCTTTTGATAGACTCACCGTAGTGAGCCCTATCAAGTTCTATGGATGAAGAAGGTAGGGTAGTATGTCAGCAGATATGTGTTATAAGAAAGTTGATTTTTTCGTGTTCTCATTATCGCCTTACAGTTGAGATATATTCAGGACACGAGCGAGCGCAGTTTAAAATTTGAGAATTGTACATTCACTTGCTTCGAAATCTGTTAATTTGGGAATGCTCTGAGATGTTTTAACTTGGCAACTGACACTACTAGGTGTAAGAACTTAAAATACAAGTACTATGAACTTCAGACTCCCTTGAGAGTCTCAGGTTCCAGATTTCAATCGGCCCTAAAACCGAACACTAAGGTTCGATGAAGAATGAAGAAAGGCAAACGCAGCCACACAAAAACGACAAATATTGCTTTCGACCAGCACTACGAAATTTACAAGAAGAAAAGAAGGGAAGAACTCCGAATTCCCGAAAAGAAAAAGAAGCAACATGAGAAGCGCTCGTTTCAGGAAACTGAAAGAAGTCAGACAAGAATGAGATTGAGAAGTTTTATCAAACGGTAAAAAGATCTTGCCAGGATGGCAAAGCCCGAACTCAAGCCTGTAAAGACCAACAGAAAAACATAGTGATAGAATCGCATTCGCTACTGAGGATCCGGAAAAATCACTTCTGCAATCTACTCAGAGGCGATGAAGACACTATTTACACTGTCAGCCAGAATAACCCATTCCACTTGGATGAGGATCAAGAATACTGGCTTCCCGACCTAGAAGAAGTTAAGCTTGCCACATGCAAACTTAAATCAAATAAAACTACAGGTGCAGATGGCCTTGACTCCGAGCTTTTCAAGGCAGCTGGAAATCTGTTGGAAATTAGCATGCACCACCTGATCTCCATTATATGGTCGATAGAAAACATGCCCGATGAATGAAACCTCATTATCGTATGCCCGATTCTTAAAAAAGGGAGACCCTTACAACTGCGTCAAGTGAAGAGGCATAAGCCTCTTAGCTTCACTTATGAAATTTTGTTTGCTATATCTAACATGATGTGAATGTCTTAATCAAAAATTTGGAAGGTCCTTATTATTGTGTTCTTAGACCAGAAAAGTTCACTTTAGACCAAATTTTCACATTACGGCAGATCTTGGAAAAAACCCGAGAACATAATATCGATATTCACCATCTCTTTATCGATTTCAAGGCCGCATATGACTGTATTCACAGAGACGAGCTGTACAGAGCCATATCTAGTTCCGGTATCCCTGCAATACTCGTACGACTATGCAGGATGACGCTGGAGAATTCACGCTGCTCCGTCAAGGTTGGTAAAGAACTCACCGAGACCTTTGATGTCGAAAAAAGCTTTAGGCAAGGCGAAAACTTTCATGCGATATCTTTGACATCACACTTGAACAGATTGAACAAAACTCAAACTTCCTTTGCAAGCATTGAAACAGAAGGAGCAAAAATGGGTTTGATGGTCAATGAGAGCAAAACGAAGTATATGCTGTCCTCAAACAGGAACACAGAACATCAACGAATTGGACAAAATATCATAACAGAGAGACATAACCTCGAGGTAGTACAGGACTTCGTCTACCTAGGATCCGCTATAGACACGGACAACAACATCAGTGCGGAGATCAAACGGAGAATACCTCTTGCCAACCGTTGCTTCTTTGGGTTGAGAAGGCAATTGAGATACAAAACCCTCTCCAGAAAAACCAAGGTAGCCCTTTATAGGACCTTGATCATCCCAGGCCTGCTTTACATCGATGTGGGAAAGTTGACCTTAGCGCATGAAGAAACTTTTGGTCGTTCCGAAAGAAAAGCACTTCAAATGATCTTTGATTCTGTGCAAAAGAAGATACAACAACTGTATAAGCTGTGCTGCGACATGAGCTAGAAGAGTATAGGTACGCATCTCGAGGCTACTATGGCTGGGCCATGTAGAGCGGATGGACATCAATGCTTCGACTCGACGGGTTTTCGACATTACATTGAAATCGCGGAAGAGAAACCTCGTGATAGGTGGCGCAATCGAGTGGAACAATGCCTCAATCGGCTTAGAATGCGCTCGAAATCAAAGTTATTGGCAATTAGTTGAACCCCCGAACTGTAGTGCACACAGAAGGAGGTAAGGAAGTGAGTACATATAGTTAATTGAATTGTAGACATCAAATCGTTGTTTGTAAGCAAATTCTAGCTTGATAGTAAAGAGGAATTGAAGTAAACTATCGTGTAATAGGTCAACGAAAAAGGTTGTACCGGGTACCGCTTTTAGTGATTATGATAGCGATGTGATCAAATGCATACTCGGAAATGGTTTAGCATGATTCACAACCAACAACTCATTTGCATCTTAGGCAGACTGTTTTCCCAGTCTGAAAATCTAAGTTCGAAAAAATGAAAATCTGGGGCCAGATTCTATAAAAAGCAAAACGAAAGCGATCAAACGTTTTCATAAGCGAAGATATTGTAAATTGTTCGCACACACGAAAACGTTTGTTCGCTTTTTACATACAGAATGTCACCCACCCCTGACTTGTCATCTAAAATCATATGAAAATCTTGTAAGCTTTTGACCAGTTAGAATGACGAAAACCAAAAGTATTTTTGGAAATCCCGGTGCATTGGACGTGAGCAATACTAAGCAGGGAAATGGTCAAGTGTCTGATGAAGGAAAGCCGTCGGAAAGTTATCGTTTCAAACACTTCTTTTAATTAGGTACACGTTCATTTAAAAACTACACATCAACAAGTGTTAATCATTGACGAACTTCTGCCGCTCAGATTAAAATTTTGTTTTAATTTTGCCACTTTGCCGTTCAGTGTGTGTTCCTTGAAAATGAATCATTTCTTTAAAAGCTAACCCGACTAATAAATAATCAATACAAGTACGTTTTTGGAAGGCAAGGATAAGGAATATGTAAAGGGTTTTCCAATAGGTATATGATATGATTTTGGAGTGTCGTTTCGGCCATTTGTAGTATGTCATGATCTCTCATTTGTTTTTATTGCATTCAGAAGTGTTTACATTTTACTATTGGACCACCGTAAACGTCGTGAACTTTCTGGAGAAACTTGAAGTCGTTAACGATTTTTTCAAGAAAATCATATTTTCCGAAGAGGCTTACTTTTATTTGACTACTGCGTTAAATAAACAAAACTGGCGATGAAAACCCACAAAATATTCATGAAAAACCATTACATTCACCTAAATTGACAGTTTGGTGCGGTTTTTGGGCTGGTGGAATTATTGGTCCATACTTCTTTCAAAATGAAGCTGGGAACACCATTGCTGTCAATGGAGAGTGATAAAGATCAATGATAACCAACTTCTTAAGGCCGAAAATGGAAGAAATTGATTTTGAAAACATTTGGTTTACAAGACGGGGCTACGTGTCACACAGCAAATGCAACAATTGAATTATTGCGAGAAAAATTTAGAGATTCGATTATTTCAAGAAATGGTGATATTGAATGGCCTCTAAGAAGTCGTGATTTAACACCCTTAGACTACTTTTTGTAGGGTTATTTGAAGTCATTGGTCTTTCAAAATACACCAGATTCTCTTCCAGCTTTACAAGTCAATATTGAAGGTGCCATTCATAAAATACGACTTGATTTAGAGGAAAAAGTGCTCGACAATTGGGTTCATCGAATTTGTTGCTGCAGAAGAAGTCGTGGTGGCCATTTGATTGACGTTTTATTCAAAACTTAATTGTATTGATTGAATGGCATATTAAACAAAAAATATTTGAGTTTCCTTAACAAAAAGTGTGTTTTTCAAAAAAGAAATCATATCACTCTTATTGGAAAACCCTTTATAAGAAACTTAAAAGAACGAAGAGGACAATAAAGAGACATACATAATTGGAATGCAATTTTCTCAATGATTTTTCTTTGTTTTGTTTTCCCAAAAAAAGGCGAGCAAATTTGTAACAACTCTTGGTGCAGTTGCTTAACACTTTGCGTTTCTAGTACCTATTAAACTTCAGCTTAAAAAACACGAATATGAGCAAGGAGCTGAATTAAGTAATTAAATAAGCATCTTTAATATAACTTTGAAAAACAAGTTAATAGACAACGTATCATTAACTAGGTTTCAAGTCTTGTCAACCCAAGTTATCAAAAAGCACATCCGCTTTAGGGTGCAAGTAGTTCAATGTAGACATCAGCTCTATTTAAACTTGAGGAACACAAAATCACAAAAAGGACCTAAGGCAGTCAGTGAAATAGAAAAAGGGAAAATATACTTCACAATTCACAAAGAAATAAATTGATGTAAAAGCAGAGAGCTGTCCTGCGTCGTACATTGTGGCGCATCAAAGAACATCTTCCCTTGATCATAAGAAAATTATTTACACTAAGAAAAAAGCTTGTTTTTTACTACCGTCCTTTTTAAATTGTATATTCCTTGCGAGCAAACTAAACTCTATCAAAGGTTTCAAGTAAATGCATTTTGTATCCTGTTTTTTTTTTTAATAATGCGTTGAGTGCATTAGCAGATTTAATTGGTTCAACACTCAATTTAATTTTCAACACTCAAATTGATATTTCAACAAATCAACGTTGAATCTACGAGAATTGAGATATCGTGGATTTTATCATTGCTGGTTACAAATTTATTGTTAAATTTTTTTTCAATAGCACATTTCAAGCCAGTTTCTCACTAAGTCTAACTATCTATTTTTTCGGCTTTTGATTAGTCAGAAGTCAATTTTATCAAACGAAAAACTGAACCAGATTGTCTGCAAATCTGAATGCGATGAACGCTCCAATACTAAAAACAAAACCCCACATAAAAGAAGACAGTAGAAATAAAAGTAAAAATAAGTAAGAAATAAAAATAAGGTTCAAGATAATAAGTAGTAAATAACTCACCAGATGTTCATGGTTCATCTTCTTTGGCATTTACAAAAGCTCCCCTCTTCGGAAAATAGCATCAAAAGAAAATCGAAGTAGAAGAAGGGTAGGTTGGAACACATACATACGTAGCTATGCACAATTTTAACAAAACTCACAAACTGCGAATTGCTTTTCTTAGCAATTTGAGAACACAAACACTTTTTGAAAATAAATTAATTTCATTACCAACAAATAACACTGAGATATTTTTACAAAAACCGACGATTTTTTCACGAAAACTATTTACTTGCTATTTCTTTTATTTTCCTTTATTTAAGATCACTAAAACCAACACTTTCACTTTTTCCCGAGGATCCACTACTAGACTAAACACTAAGCACTGACACTGACCACTGACACCGATTGACTGAAATTGGAGATTGCAGTGGACTGAATTTTGTGAAGGTCAAGTTCAGGTGTGAAGAAGAAAGGTCTGTTGGCAATAGACAGGGATGCTACATTTGACCGAGCTTTAAATGAAAATATCTTTTTTTAAGAATACGCTTAGGCTTTGATCACATGAGACTTTTATCAATTGATTTTTGGTTTCTGCTTATATGTTTCAATTAGGTACATACATATGTACATTGACCGTCTTATTTTGTTGGTTTGTATTGTTGTGCGAATTTGTTCTACAAGAAATTACAAGAAACAAAAAAAGCTATTGACAGGAAATCAGTTTATTACACTGCATTACAAAATTACACATTTCGAATGATGAATGAAGTACAATTATTTAATACATTTCTTTTGAGGTTTTTGTCTCGATGGATCTGAATTTGAGCTTAGAATTTACCTCGCTTAAACATGTAAAAAAGTTTACTCGAAAACAATGCATCGCTTTTCCGATGATTGGTTACTCGTTGAATTCAAATCTGGTCTTAAAATTGCTCTATTAAATCAAAATACTGAGATTATTAGCTTCAAAAGTCGTAATGCAAGGTAATGTATTATTTTAAAGCTTAGGTACAGTCTCTAAAGTCGAAATTGCATTGGAATCAGAAATCACATTTTTAAAAGTTTCTAGTGTGCTGAATTCAAATTCAGTCAGAGAATCAAACTACAACGCTAGGTTTTCCAATAAATAAAAAGCATTGATTACTGATGTGGTAGAGCAATTCTGTGACTGAATTTGAATTCGGCACATAGAAAATCTTCAAAAATGTGTTTTCTGTTTCAATTTTCCCTCTTGAGAGTGGACCTAGGCTTCATTACGTGACCGTGTATTGCAACTTTTGAAGCTAAATATCTAAGAAATTTGATGTTAAAGAACCATTTTGAAACCAGATTCGGATTATGTGAGTACCAAATCGTCGGAAAATCAATGGTTTGCTTTTGGGTTGACCTTTTTTTCTCAAAAATAACAAAAAATTGATTTCTTTGATCTTGAATGCTTGATATCGCAGAAACACGAGTTATTCAGTGAATTCTAAGCTTAAAGCCTTGCGCAAAACAACGCGGTGAGTGCGTGCGATGCAATTGCGTTAAGTCAAATCTCTATGCATTAAGTCAAACGTAAATAACATTACATAGAGATTTGACTTAACACAATCGCATCGCATGCACTCACCGCGTTGGTTTGCGCAAGGCTTTAAACTTAGAATTCACTGAATAACTCGCGTTTCGGGCTGATTGAATTGATTTTGTAATCTTTAGTTGTTGGAACAATAAACAAAGACTTTTTGAAAAAAGGCTACATTTTACATTCGTCTGGTATGCAAACAAACAAAATTGCCGCATATGGAGCCCTGTTAACCTACAAGTGCTGTGCTCAAGGGAAGATGTTAGTGGCCTATTTTTCTTCAAAGATGACAATGGAAAAATGGTTAAAGTCTATTAGAAGCGAAATGAGTAAGTCGATTTTATTTTAAAGGGTCCACCAACTCACGTTTTTTTTCAACTAGTGCTTATTTCGTGAATGGTAACACCTAGCTCATGTGTGATTTGACAGCTATGTAATTAGTTTTATCCTTCCGCTGAACGAATGTGGTTTTGTATACGCTTGTACAACGCCGCGAAATATTGCGACATTATTTTGAGGATCCGATGCCAATTTTGCCAAGAAAATCATCTTTCAGATGAAGCTCATTTTGATGTTGGCAGGTATGTAAACAAGCAAAATTGTCGCATTTGGGGCACAGAAAACCCGCACGTATACATAAAAAACGAGTCACTATGTTTTGAGCGGATTTTGGTCCAGAGGCATTCTTCGAAAGTGAGCAAGGAATGGCCGTTACAGTCAATGGCGATCGTCATGGGGCCAGGGGCCATGTTGAACGAATTTTTGTTCACAAAAATTGAAAAGGAGGATATAAGCAACCTTTCGTTTCAAGAGGACGGTGCTACGTGCCACACAGCCGGAGCTCGATGTTTTGCACCCAATTTTTGAAAAAATTGAAGATCATCACTTGGTTGACATGTGATTCCATCAAGTCAGGGCACAGTTAAACAGCACCTCCAGTTAGGCCTTTATAGCGTTAGAAGATCCCTGATTGCGTAATTTGACCATGGTTATGCGACTTGACACCTTTCCATTTTTCTGTGGTGCTACTCCAAAGACTATACAGTGCCAGAACTCTAGAAGCAAAGGAAACCGCCAGAAAAGTGTGAAAAACGATTAAAAATTATCTCAAAGAAATCACAATCTTCTTTCTGATTTTTACAAGTAAAAGCATAGTCCAAACTTTGTGTGTTTATTTAGCACTACTCCTTGCTCTGTTGCGCTACCCTTTGTAAGTATGCTAAGGTCAATAGAACTTGTTGTCCTAATTAAATTGTTTGTTCGTTCCTTGTAAGTTAATTTACCTAATTCGCCTTACTCTGCAGTTTTACCATCAGGAAATGGCAAGACATCAGCCTACAATACAATTTATCAAACCTCTGTCCGAGTTTTCAATGTGACACAGGCGACTTGCATGTGGCCAACAAATGGCCATCAACCAATTTTTTACTAGTTTTTTTTTTCACGTTTGTAAAAAAATTAGAGTTCGTTTTCGTATAGTTCTTTTTCAGTTGGATCAGTTTTTGTTTTCTTTCGATAGCTCATTTTATTTAGTTTAAGTTCACGGTTATGATGTGCAACCTTTTCAATTTCAAATCAAAGAAAAAATTATTTTTTAGAAAAGTTGTGATGTTGTGCAATGCAATAAGAAGAAAAAAATGTCCACTTGATGACATTTTCGCTAAAACTTAGTTGCACGATAAACTTTGAATGTGCTTCAGGCATTGTGTGTGATCGGGAATAATTTATTCTTTATAACACCCCTGCCTGACTGCAAGTATATCATTTTCACATCAATAAGTCTAGTCTAGTCTCTCTCTATCTCTAGTCGTGGTTCGTGGAACGTGAAAGTGCAAGTGCAAGTGTAGATTCTCGTCTTCAATGATCGATTTTCGAAAGAAATTGAAATGTTTTTATTTTTTTAAAAGTCTTAAAGTCCGAATAACGCAAAAGTCTTTGAAGTTGGCGATAATAATCAATAGGGTTATTCTCATAAAATTGTGTTCATAATTCAAATAAGCTTGTGAGATCAAAGTTCTTTTGCAGTGAAAAAATGGCCGCTTTTCCTTCTTTTTTGTTCTAATAAATGAGCTGGCTAGGGCTATTAGTGTGTTAGTTTCCAAATTATATTATTTAAAAAAAATGTTAAAATTCCTTAATTGCTTTGTAGTTCGTGAGTTTTGTGAAAATTATGTGTGATTTTGAAGAGAAGATCTTTATTGAATGCAAAATTAACTGAGTACTCGGTAAGTTATTTCTCCATCAATTCATTTTCTTGTAAAAAAAAACTATGTTCTCTTTGTTTACCAATATCCAATATATAAGAATCTTGCCAGTGTTTTATCAATTTGTATGTGAGTGTGTAGGAAAAAGAAACATTGGAAGAAAACACTGAATGCAAATAAAGTCCTTTCGTGCACCTACTTGTAAATTTACGAATTCTGAAAAGCTTTGATCATCCTAATCTTGATGGAGCTTAATATGAAAAAATGTCTGCCACAAATAGTTGTCCCTTAAAATATAAAAATAAATAAAAATATCCAACAAGCACATAAAGGACACTACAAAGACAAAAGCCACGTAGAACAAAAAAAAATCGTAAACCCTAATGAAGCCACTTAGTTACCCAAAGAGAAAAATATTTCCTTTATTTTCTGGGCTTTCCTTTCGTCCAGCGTATTTAGATTTATTTCTTTTTTTTTTTATTTGCTGTTTAATGCCAAGAAATATTTTGTAGAATGAAAATAATTTTTAGCCATCGGCAAAATGCGATTTTCGCGGTCTTCATAGCTAAGATGTCTATGTGGATAATAAGATTGTAAGTAAGGAATGCTTCTTAGCCTTGATGAAGGATCGACTAATAAGGCAAACTGGCTTTCCGAGAGTATTGAAAAGAATGAAATGAGAAAACAGATTTCTGTTGTTATCTATTTGGGTGTGGGTTTTCTTTTGACTTCTGAAAGAAGTTAAAGTTTCAATTTAAATATAAATTCCAATTAATTTGGTAATTTCGTAAATGAACATAAAACTTTGAAAAGCCGGGTGTCAAATTGAAGCTTTATGACCTCGAGCTTTTTAAATATTATTGTTTTTTATTGTGTGGTTTGATTGGTTGAATAAATGAAGAATTGTAGCTAGAAAATATCACGAAAATTGGGTGAAGACTTCTCCTTTTATAACAAACCTAGGAAAAGAGGTTGTTCTTTGTTAGTTTGTGTAGGTTTTGTTTATGTTCGGTGATTTCTCTCTCAATTTGGAGCGATTTCAAAATTTGTTTCAAAGGGACTTAACCTAAAGGCCTCGACCCATAGAATCCGGTGCGTCCGTTCGCTGCCGGATTCACCTGACAGCTCACAGCTGTGAGTTTTGCGGACACAACGGATAGGGGTGACCCATAGAATCCGTTGCGGTGTTTTGACAGATAAATTTAGTCAAAAAGGGGGCGTTCAAGAATCGTGGTCGGATAGCTTGTTGTTGTTTACGTGTGGGAAATTGAAAAAAATAAGTTATAATCGTCTAGCAATGATATTTTGAATGTTTTTCTGTTTTCAAAAGTCGAATTTTAATATTTCACAGCTGTTGTCTGCAGCAAAAAAAAGGTATCCAAGATACGGCTATCCGAGATAGGCTATCCGATAGGTTCTTGAACGCGCCCATTGTCACTTTTTCCATATACAAGAAAACTTCAAATTGGTTGTGACTGCGCATGTCTCTCTTTTGCCGGACGCAAAAAGTTAAAAGTTGGGCTACTTTTTGCGTTGCGTCCGTTGCATCCGATGCTTATGGGTCACCTCTCATAAGATCGTGTGTATTTAATCGAGCTGTCAGGTGAATCCGGCAGCGAACGGACGCAACGGATTCTATGGGTCGGGCTCTTAACTGCGTTCATCTAAAAGATTTCATAAAAATGGCGAGCACAGGTGATTTCGCATATGAAACAACCCCATTTGACAAATTTGTTGTGGTTTTTTGTTAACTTCACGCTATTTACAATCGTTTCTGTGATATAATCTAGCCTTGAACGCTTAATCCTTACGTTGTAAAGTGTATCTATATACTATCACCGAAAAACTAATTGAATGACATATTTAACTTGCTCATCGTATAGATTGAGTCATCCAACTAGTCGTTGAGTGAAATATTCAGTCTTCGAGTTCGAAATATGTAATTCAATGAGTCCCTAATTGATTCATTCATTGCTAATTCAATGAATTGTTTTATGTTTCATTCAATATATCGTTCGATGAATCGTCCAGAAAGTCAACTCATCAAACAAGTCACTTAAGGCTCCATCAAATAAATCACTATCCAAGTCATTCAAGGTCTCATACAACCAATCGTTCAAACATTCCTTTTAATGAATCATTTAATAAGTCGTTCAAAAATTAAAATTAAAATTTCATGCAATGAATCAGTCAAAAACTCATTCAATGAATCATTCCAAAAGAAATTTATTGAGTCATTCAAAAGCCCCTTCAATGAATCATTCACAAATTTATTCAATGAATCAGAAAACTAATCACTCAATAATTTATTCAATGAGTCGTTCAATGATTATTATAATGAATGATTTATCGAATAGTGAAATCGGTCATCCGATGATTGATTCAGTCAAAATCACTCAATTTAATGAGTAACCCAATAAGTCATTCAAAGGCTCATCAAACGAATTATTTAATGACATCTAACAATGACCCATCGAAAGAATCGTTCAATGATTCATCAAAAGAGTCATTGTATGACTCGTGCAGTAAATTATCAATAATTCCTCCAATGATTCATCCAATAAGTTATCATCCAACTCAATATCTAATCAAATAAGTCATTCAATGTCTCGTCGAGTTGTTTTTGTTTATCGACTTTGATTCGAATCATTCAAAAATTCATTCAATGAATCATTTATTGAATCATTCAAAAATCCATTCAAAAATTCATCCAATCAGTCGTTCATCGATTAATACAATAAATGATTTGTAAAATAGTGAAATCAATCATTCGATTATAGATTCCATCAAAATCACCCAAATGAGTGAGTAATGCAACTAGTCATTCGAAGACCATCGAAAGAATCGTTCAATGATTCATCAAACGAGTCCTTATATGATTCTTGCAATGAATTATTCAATAGTTCCTCTAAAGATTTATTCAATAAGTTATCATCCAACTCAATTGTAAAGCTAATAAGTCATTCAATGACTCGTCGAGCTGTATTAGAATTATTTGATCTGTCATCTAATGAGTCGTTCAGTGAGTATTTCTTTGACTTTCCCAATCGAATGATTTATTCAACATGCTATTGGTTCATACAATGGCTTATTCAATGATTCGTTCAAAGATAAAAGCATTAAGTTATTATTGAAATGCTCGTCGATTGTAATGAACTGCTAATGATACGTTAAATATAAACTTTTACTCATTGCGTTTTCAAGTATTCAGTTTGTTCTGTTTGCAGACAATCTCTAGGTCTCAAAATTCTTTACCTTTGTCATGATAAACTTCATTAATTGTTGAATGAGGTGACCTCATTAGTTTTTCATTATATGACAGACCTTTTTGGCAAACGAATTGCTCAGGTAATTTAGGGTCGCTTTCATGACAGCGTTTCCTTGATTTTTACTTAAAATTCAATTTTAGGAGCTTAAATTTATTTTTTCAATACCGCCTTGCCGCTCTTCGGTTCACAATGGAAATTTTGTTAACGAGGCTTAGGTTTGTATTCTTGAATCTAGTTTTCATATAACCTTGTTGATAAAGTAATTTGTAACCATTTAAGTTTGCAACTAAGCTCCTCTACTAACAGCCAATTTACCAAATTTCGTTATGCAAACAAGGTCTCGAAAAAGCACTTGGTTTTTTCTCTGACTCTAACCTACCCTACCATTATGCACCTTAATTTTCCTGTCACTAGACATATCTATCTCCAAAACCAGTGAGACTTGAAACCATAAATCAAATCGCTTCCTACACAAAATGATTGCTCTACCGCATAACAGCAATCACATCATCAATTTTCATTTTACGAAGTACACTGCCAAAATGTAATACTGGCATCTAAAGTGGCAGCATCATGAAAGCATCCTCTTATATTTCCTCAAAAAATAAATAGAATATAATAATATTGTCTTGATCCTTTGTCGAATTTTCCATCCGTGCCTGCACACTCAATTGTCTGAACTTATTGCATACTTAAACTGGACAACTATTAATCTTTCTCCTGTTGCAAGCAGAATGCACAGTCGTCGAGGAATAGAGAAAACCTACTTTCCGTCCGGACTGTGTACATCTTCAACAAAAAAAAAAAAAATATAAAAAAGAAGGAAAGTAAAATCATCCTTGCTATAGTTTTTCTTCCAAGCGCTTTGCTTTTTGCCACTGTGCTATTGATGTGATATTCTGGGAGGTCCACAAGTAATTTTCCTACTCTGGCAGTCTACTGAAGTGATTTTAAAACCTTCATATATCATACGTCTTCATACAGAATGTGTTTCTGAGGGATTTCTTTCTCTACTCCGAACAATGGTTTTCTTCGTTTTCCTCTTCCAAAGGGACGAACCAGATACCAGACCACTAAAAAGCTCTTCCTTTATTGTGTATCTTCTTGTGGTTTGCTCTCCTCTTAATTTTCTGCCATGGATATAATGTACACATGTAGGTTACCAAATAATTTCTTTTTTTGTTGTCATGATCATCTGGATATGGTTTTATTTTTCTTCTTGGTTTTTGATCAAAGGTAGGTAAGGTATGTCAGTTCGAGGAAAGATATGCTTTGTATAGAAAGTTGAAAGTTTTTGCTATCTCCTTTTGTATAAAAATACCTTATTAGCTCATCTGTCAGAAGCTCCACGATTCCTTGAAAAATTAAGCACGTAACGAGGACTCACTTTTTTAAACTTCTCATTCTGATAACTTCGCATATAAAGTGCATTTCGTTCCCTAAGGATGGAAGACATCATCTTAAATATTCAAAAAATGAAAAAGTGAAACGAAAAACAGTTTTCGCTTACTTGCTCTTCCAAGTAATTCGAGAAAGCCCTGCAATGGAGGTGAATATTGCCGTAACTATCTGCGTACTATGGGGAAAAAATCTTCTGCCATGTTGCAACCCTTAGAACAGGAAAAAGATTCTTATTTTGAATAGTTAGTGTTTTTGAAGAGAATGTCGGTGCCTCCTTTTTATGCATTTGGAGTTTTATTTTTGGAGAGTTAGCTACTTCTGGCAGTAATTTGAGGATACTTTACTCCAGCAGCAAAATGGCTATTGATAAAGTTGTTATAATGCTTCCTTGTAAAGCATTAATGTTAAAGTAACTGTTGACAAAAAAGGAAGGAAGACCTTCTTCTGATAAGAGGGAAAATAAGAAGTAGAGTTTTAAAGACAAGAAATATCTAGAATCCATTTAGTTTCACGATACTAACGTCTTAGAGAGAATAGTGAAAGTTGCCAACACTACTTCCATACACCTGTACTTTTTACAATCCTTTTGAAACAAAGAACCGCATTCAGTGACAGCAAAATCAGAGAGTTTTAAAATTTCCTTTTGTATGCGATTCTGAAACAATTTCCACGAGAAGCCTTTTAAAAAGCGAAAATTGTCGTTCATTTTTCTCAATTTGTTGCATTTTCTCTCCTTTCCGATTGTTGCAAAGTATAGCTGGAGACAATTTTGTTTCGTGTAAATTTTATTGGTTTGCAAATATTGATGGCGGTAAAATATATCGAGTGTGCTTTTTCCATGCATTAGTTTTTGCAAAACCCCATCCATTACATTGTAAGCTCTGCTTTATAAAAATGAGTTGTCGTTGTCTGGAGAATGCTACGTTGTCATTCTTGTACCGTTCGTATATCCTTCGTGAAGGAGACGGTTGCAGCATGAATGGGATTTTGCTGGGTTAACTTTCATATAACTATGCTTACATTGGAGCTTTTTTTGGAAGATTGTATGGAATACATGTCCTTACGATGGTTTCTGGTGGTGTCAATAAGGAAATTGTGTGCCCTTACATTCTACACTCTACACACTGTATACACACTTTTTTGTTACATTGCCGGATTTATGTGGTTGTGGGGCCTTTCGTATTGATATTATTTTTGACATAATATTTGATTGCGTTAAAAGGAAAATATTTTTCTTTGGGAAGTAAGTAATGATTATCATGTCTATTCAAAAATGAAAAGGCAATTTAAGTTTTGCAGTCCCGTCAATATCTGGTCGCTATTCTTGTGCAAATTGAAGTTAAAATTCGAAATATATGTTGAGTATGGTTAGGTTAGGTGGAAGTGGCTGTCAGCCAATGAGTACGTTGCCTGACACACGTAGGCCGCAAAGGCCCATTGTGATACCACAGGGATCAGCAAGTTAATCACCTACTGATCTTAGAAACCCGATGTAAGATTAACGATTACTTAAATTGAAATTTAGCGTTACCAAGAGTTTCAAAATATATGTTACTCTTCCTTTATTGAAAAAAAAAAAGAAGAAAGTTTAAATCGGCTTGCTTTGAAAACACTGATTTCCAATTCAACTTAAGATTCCTTACCACAGGTGGGCGAAAGCTTTACATATGTGCTAGTTGCAAGTAGCTCATTTTCAATGCAGATCTGAAATTTAATGGTTGATTTGGAGAATGGCTTCGACACATTTTGGGTGCTATTCTATCAAAAATCATAATGATTTGGAATGAGTAGATTACGTTCGACGAATGGAAAGATTCGTGAAAGAATTTAAGTAATTGTTGGGGTCACTATAAGTTCTCTGAGACTGAAAATTTTTCAACGTCCCACAGATTTAGAGAAATTTACGAATTAACTTCTTTTGGCGGAAAGCGCAGAAGTTTTGTGGTCGAAGATCCACATCTTATTTCCTTATTCTGTTTATATTTTTTTTTTAAGGAGAGTTCGAAATATTTTTTCCCCTTCCTCAAAGGAGTAGTTGAGAGAATGTTTAGTTGATTAATTAAAAAAAAAACTGCATCACATATTCAAATCATTTTTGTGTTTAAATCTTTTTAGTGATCGCCAAAGTGGTGCAAACCGTTTACTGTCTCTTTATATATATATATTTTTTTTTAAATACAAAATGTATTGCACGTTTTGGATAAGGATTTTAACAAAACCGGTAGTCATTGAAAAAACACTTCTTGTTGGAAGGAAATTGTATCATTTATCTGATAGACCGGCTGTCATTCCTGAAAGTTTCTATTTTCGGTGTTGTTTATGACACTTAAAGATTCTTCTAGCTCTTTTTCAGTTTCGTCCAATGACCTTGAGTTCATCAAACTACCAGTTTGGTTGATGTCCAAAACTATTCATTGTAACGTTCGTTTTAAAAGAATCTTCAATATGAGTTGGATCTTTATTTTAGCGCCTGCCGGTGGTAATTCACTAGCGCAAGCTCTTGTGACACAAATGAATTGTTGCAAGCAAAACACGGCTTTATTAAATGAAACTTCAATTCGACAAACATTTTTATTAGTATAGTTGCCAGCTTTACAGCTTATGCAAGTCCTCCAATAGTAAATTCATTGCCATGAGAAGTTCTTTATTCACAAGCTTGTGATTGAAGCAGATAAAATTGCAAAATGTTATTTTACAGGTCTTCAAAATTCCGGTTGCACATGTATCAAAAATCACTTGTAATTTAGAACTATTTCTTCACAATTTTGTTACAAGTGGTACTAAAACCATCAGTCAATACAAGCAAGGCATTGTTGAAATATTTTTCGGTGCTGATCTGCCAATGTTGTGTCTGAAATACATTTTTGTTATAAAAGTAAAGAGGAAACAGAATTGTGAGAAAACTCTCAAGTTAACGTTGATTTGTTAATTATTCTCGCAAAGTGAACAGATTATGTAGATCTTTTTTTCTATTGATAAGAAAATTCACATATTGGTTTTATTGTAATAAGTTTTTTACTAGTAAATTAGTGCTCAAATTTTGTGTTGCCTAAAGGAAATTTTACGCAAATTTCCTTAAGTAATATAGAACTGCAAAATTGTAAAGAACAACGTTTGATGAAACGAAATAATAATAAAAACAATTACAAACATTTTTAAAAACCACTTCTAATTACAAAGTTGAATGGTGGGCCATTACTGACTTGTAGATTTGCAGTGCCCACATCTAATCACATTCATTTGTAATAATTATTTGAGAAGGCAAAATTTAAAAATGGATTGAATAATCCCCAACTATCTTTTCTGGGAGATACCAAAGCTGTTTTAGATAAAAGAAACGTAAAGATTGATATTGACTCACAAGGCCCGTCGTAAAATTTTTGGACTATGGATGCCGAACAGGATGGCATCACAGACGACCTCGTAATGAATGTTTTTCCACGAACTCTGTTCCTATTAATGAAATTATTTACATTCTTTTAAATATCTGTTGAAAAGCATTCATTACGAAAATGTTTTCAGTTTATTCTTTTTTGTATTCGCAGACAGAAATTGCTAAGGCGAGACGGGCCTTGTGATAGGGCTGATTATTAAAATTCTTCTCTAGCTGAATGAAGTTCATTCCCAAGAGCTAAAGATATTTCAAAATAGTACTTGACAGAAACACAAACGATGAGCAAACAAGTATTATATACTCATTTCCCTTCTTAAAACCCTTAGATTCAACATAAAGAATTAATGTTGCCATCGATCAACCACAGAGAAGCCCAATAGAAGCTTGTAAGAACGTCTGCAAAGCTTAAGCTAGCATGACGAAGTAAGCAGAATCGCTTCGAGTAAAGTGCAAAAATTAGTGCTTAGTTAGTGCTAATTTAGTGCCAAAAACTTAAATTTAGTGCTCTCATAGATTCGTGAAAAATGAGAAAACTGCTAGCATGTAATTAAGCTAGCAGTGTATTCCTTATTAGCCTATATTAACGCGGTATAAGACTAAAGCAATGTATAGATAAATTAGTGCTCAATTAGTGCTAACAGCAAATTCTTTATCACATACTGCCAGCACTAATTGAGCACAAAATTCTCTATACATTGCTTTAGTCTTATACCGCGTTAATATAAGGGAATGAGGAATACACTGCTAGCTTAATTACATGCTAGCAGTTTTCTCATTTTTCACGAATCTATGAGAGCACTAAATTTAAGTTTTTGGCACTAAATTAGTACCAAATAAGCACTAATTTTTGCACTTCACTCGAAGCGATTCTGCTCACTTTGTCATGCTAGCCTTACAGACGTCTTGTAAGATGGGTTTTTATCAGGAACACCGCCAAAGAGGATTATATCTGGATTTATAGTTGTTATAGTGAGGTTGAATTGCTTAAATTTAATTGGATCTAAGACAAAAAGTTTTTGCTTCCTTTCATTGTTTTGAAACATCAGAAATTCCAATTTCAAAACCTAATTAATGAATCAAAGTACAGTCTTTTGTCCAACTATTCTACTGGACGAACACAGCTCCTTCCGTCGTCCTTATGATGCATAACATTTTTCCACTCGCTTACATGAAATCTGGGAGAGTGGATTCGTGAAAAGTAACGAAAATTTAAAGAAGATAAGAAAGACCAGAAGGCAGTTGACTGAAAATCTAAAGTGAGCGTTTTTCTGGGGAAGTGAACTCTTGATTTTTCCACGGTTAAGAAAATCGACTATATTTTGCAATGTAAAGGCTTTTTTCGACTTGGTCGTTCATTTTCTCTAAGTCAGTGTTCAAACTTTCAATATCGGCCAAGTGATCGTTGCTTTATACACAGATTCGAATTCATTGGTAGAATCCAACCAAACTGCATAAGTTGAATAACATTTCCGTCTTTGAATAGTCTAAAAGCAAAAGTGAACATCATTCGCCATAATTCGGTTCCTTTTGAATAGTTAATCTTCCAACCTTCAATCGCTTGGGTGCGTATATGAACTAAGATACATCCAAGATTAATGTACAATCTTAAACGTGTTTAACACGATCTTACACAAAACATTTAAATGGTAAAAAGGGATAGTACTATTTTTTTGGTTTGTTTGCTTTTTGAGATTTTTAAAAGGAACAAACAGATCGTGTGATTCGTGTTTGTTCGTTCAAAACGAAATGGCTCAGTCATTTGTGATGAAAAAGGTTTTGTATTTGTCAATATAAAATTCAAACAATGTTCCAAAATAAAAGCCTTTTTATTTTGGCACACTTAAGGGCCAAAACTAATAACACTGCACTATGAGATTTTCAACTTGAACGACTACAATAACTTCATTTTAGATTGAGAAATAGGAAACCTTTTTTATCATAAATGGCTATGTTATTTCGGTTTACATAAACCAACGACGATGTGTTTTTTCTCCACTAATAACTCTGTTGAAATCGTGTAACACAACTAACACGACCCGTACAGTGGGTGTACTGTACATTATATCACTTCCTACAGACTGAAAAACTGACTATCTGAAAACTTGTGCAGAAATTCATCATATCGAAACTGTAATTTTACTAAAACATGTTTAAGTTAAAATTTTTCTACTAGTACAACTTTTTATTGCTGTTTTTTTTCTCCAGTGCATTTGCTTTTATTCTCTTCTTAATTTCCATTTTCAGAAGGAGCCTTCAAGTTGCATAGTCAACTGCTCACTCAACTATGTTGAATAAATTTACTAACCTCAATAAATCAAAATAAATACTTTACAAATACCGCGACCCTTTCAATTTCTAGTCCAGCACTGGTTCAACCAATAGTTTGTCTGCACTGCAGTAGTAGACTTCGTTTTATAGTGTCATCCATGAGGATAGTGGCAACATCAGTTTGCATATCCTTACTTACATCCCGGGAATACTCATAAAGGCATAGACTTCATAAAGTATTTTCCACAGTCCTAAGAAAAAGGATAACAGTTGACTGTATTAAGTGTTGTTTGAGAAGTTTGTTCGCTCACAAAAAAGTCAAAGGGTTAGTTGTCAGTACATTCTTAGTAGTGTTTCGTTATCGTTAACATGTGAGACAATATAATAAAAATTGAAATGCAGTTGCTTCTGAAGTATGAATCCATCGATTTTTTTTTTAAAGAATTTAAGATTTGACATTCAATGTTTATATTAAATTGTCGCTTGTCTCGGACAGCCAAAAACATTAAAATTTTTCATAATTTTAGAGTTTGAATCTGTATAAGATATTTATTAAAAAAAAAAAATACTAAAAAATACAAAATATAAACAAGGAGTGTATTTCTAGCTTCAATTTAAGTTCGCTTCGTTTCTAAGTGAAAAAGAGTGGATAAGTCTCCGACACACCTTCTTTGAACCCACTTTTAATTTTTTTCTGTTGATGTGTACGGAAATCCTTTTTTAATAAAGTGACATTACCTATGACTGCGTCCTTAGAAGGCTATGGCAGCATCTAACTGATGAGTTCTGTCTTACATGAGAAAGGGGTTTCAAGAAGTTTAACTCGATTGAATACTAATTTGAGTTTGATTCTGTCTCTCCACCTAAATATTCTGTTTGATAGCACCCCCAACGCCAACGTTCGTTAGATTTGAAGAACTTGCATAGACAACTGTGTTGTTTGTTTTTTTTTTTATTATCTGACCATTTCGACTTTTTTGGGCCACAAACCTTGTGAGTGCTCCAGCTTCATAACAAAATCTGTTTATCATTATCAAACTGTGACCTACATTTGCATCCTTAACATTCGTATAGTTCTACTGCTCACATCTTACTAGTTAATCATTCAAGAGTCGCAGTTCAATCTCATCTTTGTTCCTCTGTCAAATAAAAAAAGATTAAAATCCAACTGGGAAGGCTTTTATTCCAATCACGAATGAATGATAGGCCTCGGGGTCAACAACAACAAAAAATAAATTCGCAAAGGAGGTACACCGGGAAGCACTAACTCTTACTTCGATCCTTGCTTCCTCGCAGCATAAGCAAATCCTTTTTTTTTTGTGTCGCATATTTTAAATGGAGTTGTACAGGAGTTTTTTTTTTCGTAGCTGCTTACTGACAACATCCATTAGGAAGGACCTAGGCTTAAGTGTGATGACGATGACGGGCTATCGTGATCCTTCCGCGAAAAATTTATGTTTGTGGTTTCGCAGTCAATGCTGCTGGGTGGCTGATTCCGGGTGAACGTAAGTATTTGTTTGTTTTATACGAACATATATATAAATTTGCTTTGTTTGGTTTTATTGTTTTTTTTAAAAGAGCAAAGTCATTTCGGCATTTCGACATGACCGCGGGTTAGCCTTTTGTGTTTTAAAGATTTTCCCAATAAGGATTAGGGATATTGGATGCGGATTAATGGACAAAATTCCTTCCTCGTTATTATGGTGAATTTTTCTTTGATTTTAATTGAATTGCGTGATGGTAGTCGGTGAGATTTTATGGTAAGAAGAGTTTATTTAAAAATAAAAAGATTAGTTGATGGTATTCGAGACTTATGTAAAAGTATTTGAGTTAGGCTTTGAATGATCACCTTGGAGGCACGGGACGTTGAATACTCTTGTGTTAATTTTAATTTTTCTAATCCCCTTTACAAAGCCATATAGTGAGCCTCGCTAGCTACGTGCGAGGTAAGGGCTTGAGCATCGAACTAATAAGCTTGAGTTAGAAGTTCAATGCCTAGTATTGACATCCAATTGGACTGTCCTACTAGAAAGAAGAGTTTGCTATGGAATTCCACCAAATTTTTGACTATACTAATCGTCCTTTTTACATTTTGCTTTAAGACTTTAAGATCTTAATCGAGATGTTGTGCTGGTGGCCTTTCGCGAGGGAAGCTTAACAGAAAGAAATTATATCTACTTTCAAATCTAAAAAAATAATCTAAAAAAAGTTTGAAATGTTTCGGAAGAATTTGAAATTGATGATGAAATACACAAAGGTTTACGGGCATCGATTTCTCTGACGATGCTTACCTCTCTCACAGCGAATGCTGATCGCATCTTCCTGCTAAAGAATATCAATGCTGACTGGTGATACGCTTTTTTATAAAAAGATTTGCCAGTAGAGGCACCCCACCGGTCGGAATTCCAGCCCTACGTCTTTGACATGGTCGTCAAAGAACCTCTAATTGCCATATGAAAGCGAAGGGGACGTTGCCAACCTTATGCGTGGCTTATCGTGTCAAGGGCTTAAATTCCCTCGGACAAAATTACTTACCTTGACAATCTTACCAAATTCCAGCGATCAGTCTGTTTGTGTTTACGTCTCGGCGTAGCTCTTCGATCAGCATTCTCAGGCGCCCTAGACAAAGTTTTTAGTTTAACAGTTTACGAAATTTCTAAAAACAGGAGCCCGCTGGTTTGAACGCTCGGCTCAGAACCGTCTCTCAATAGATGAATAACTTCATCATCATTATGAATTTACCGGAAATAATTCCTAATGATTTCGATTACATAGCTGATTTTCAAAAAAAAAATCTACATGTCAAAAATCCACCAAAATCTTCATGGGATGATGTAGATTCTTCCAAGAGATAAGTTAGTGTACTTCTTTACTGATGCCTGGAAACTTCCATATACTTCCCTTTTGTTTGTCGGGGCATGAGAGGTTTTAACAAACAGAACAGAGTATTTGTAGAACAGAGAAACATCCTAGTCTAACAATGTATGTTCCATCTACAACAGAGCCTTTTCAAGTGAAATCATAACGATCAAGACTCAATGAGACATTTTGAAGGTTTTAGAAATCATGAGCCGGTCAGCAGGCAGCCTGTCGAAAAGCTTGCAATAGAGCCCTGCATCAATTAGTTGTTCATTGTCCTTCTTTGAGCCAAATCAAAGCCTCAATCAATGAAGCTCATTTTAACGACCTTGATGAGTCTTTTGGGCCAGACGAGGTACCATATGAGTTTTGGAAATATATGGGAGACATCGGGTTGAGATGGCTCACGATTCTCATCTCCAAACTTATAAGAAGTGACAGTTTGCCTAATCAATGTAGGAAATGTTTTCTTCTTCCAATGTACAAGGGAAAGGGAGATACCAGAAGCTGTGACAACTATCGTTCGATCAAGTTGATGTCCCACACTATGAAGATCGTTGAGCGGGTTTTGGATAGCCGACTGCGGAAAATAATAAGGCTGTATGATGACCAATGCGGGTTTGTCGCGGGTAAGTCAACTACAGACGCAATCCAAAGTATAAGGATCATTATGGAAAAACACCGAGATGCCATAGAGGATTTGCATATTGTGTTGGTTGACTTCGAAAAAGCATTCGATCGACAACCACGAGATCTGATATGGGTGGCCCTCAGACACCGAGGAGTTCCTGAAGCCTATGTGCGAATAGTTATGGACATGTATGAGGGAGCAAATACAAAAGTGAGATGCCCGGCTGGAGTCACCGAACAATTCCAAATAACATTAGGTGTACATCAGGAAAGTGTCTTGAGTCCACTGCTCTTTATTGCTGTTCTGGATTATTTGCTCGAAGGAAAAGTAACGGACAATAAAGTACAACAATTATTCTTTGCTGACGATGGAGCCATCATAAGCGAGGATCCTACATCCCTGCAACGAGCACTTGACGTTTGGATTGATGTTCTGGAAGGAAATGGGTACCGTATTAGCGCTAAAAAGACTGAATACCTGTGCTGCCCTTTTTCTGATCCAGACAAGCCTATTCCAGACATTTATTTGAATGGAAATGTGCTTCCCAAGTGTGAAAAGTTTAAATATCTGGGATCTATGACCAATAGTGAAGCAACTTGTGATGACGGCATCAATCATCGAGTAAGCGTAGGGTGGATGAAGTGGCGAGAAAACTCCGCTATCTTCTGTGATCGAAAAATGCCCCCTAAGCTAAAGGGAAGACTCTACACAGCAGTTGTCCGTCCAGCTCTGACATACGGTTCACAATGTTGGACAATTGTATTAGAGTATGAGAGCAAATTGACGGCAGCCGAAATGAAGATGCTTCGGATGACAGCAGGAGTAACAAAGCTTGATCGAATTAGAAGTACTAAGATCCGTGGAAGCCATCATGTCAAAAGTACCATCTTGGACAAAATTCAGCACGACCGGCTCAGTTGGTATTGTCATGTTCAAAGGAGAGATCCGCAGAACCCCGTCCAAAAGGCAATATCGTATAATGTTTCAACAAATTCGCGACGAAAAAGAAAAGGCAGGCCAAAACACTCCTGGTACAAGCAAATGCAAAAACAGCAGCATTTGGTTGGCCTCAGACATGAAACAATCCAAAACCGGGAGGCTTGCCGACGCTTTCTGAGGTCAACGCGGCGTACCCCACAGGCGGATCACTAGTGTGAAGCAGAAAAGTGGGAGAGTTGTGATCGCTTCAAGATCACTACTCGTAACGCCGGGACTGAAAAAGAAGAAGAAGATGAGTCTTTTGGAAGAAGGATCAATGAATTTCTATACATGTCTTTCCATGACACAATAAAAAGTCTTGCTTGGGTCACTGCTAGGGCTTACCCACAAAGTTGCTTACTGAAAGTTAAAATTTTCTTTGTTGCGATTTCTGGAAAACGTAAAAAATTTTCCAGAAAACAAAAAACACAAAACAACTACTGTCCCGTAACCCGAGCTCTATTAAAGCCGCCATACTTTCATTTGCTTACTGCCTTTCTGACCTGATTAAGAAATCCCAAGCCCTTTGAGAAATTAAAAGTGCCTACTCACTCCTCACATTGCCGGAACACAGAAACGGTTAAGGGAAGCCCCACGAGCAGGCCTATCCCAATATGGTTGCTGGTATATTTGCATTGCTAAATTTGTGTAGTTAACTTTTTCTAACCTCAATATTCTCCCCGCCAAACAAATAACGATGAGACATGAAATTTTTTTTAGCTCAGCCAACAATCGTAATTACATATTAATCGCAAAGCAAAAATATTTGATACCCTTTTACTTGTATCAACCGCATTGTGTTAACATGAATGTTATATTTTTGGAAAGCTAATTTTGAGAGGAAGTGCACAATATAATTTTAGCATTCGTCCTTAACGTTAAAAGCCCATTACTAGTTAATTTAGATGTTAATCACAATAGCGTCATCTATGGACTCTTCGTTTCGATGTTATAAGTGCCTTTCACCTCACTGCAAAGAGGGACACCAGTTTGTAGTTTGCCATAGAATGAATTGCGTTCTGTCAACCCACGTGTTAAAGTTTGTACCACCAAAGGTGAATTGTGTTTCTGCAAAAAACCTCAGGGCACTCTTCACACCGTAGAAATGATCTGATGTATGGATTTTTTTGCATGTATTTGTGGTAGTTTTTCTAAGTCTCATCACTTTCTTCCAGAGTTGACAGTTTCATAAAATCAGAAGAACAATTGATGTCAAAAAAGTCTGTTTCTCTAAAAACTAAGTCCAACTTTCGAGAGCATCGTTCCATCAATCATTTCTACCAGAAAAAAAAACAACAAAAAAAATTTATTCCTACTTTGAGCTGCGATGAGAGAAAAATCTCACAGCTATCTTCGGATCAAATTCACATTACAAATTCAATTTCTTTTTCAAATTATCTATCACAGTCAGCCTGTTCTCGTACTTACACACGACAAAGTATTCGTTGTTTAAATTCAAATTAAGTCAATTTAATGGGTGAGTTATTTTTGAAAAATATCCTATCCATTCTTTCCATTTATTTTAATCTCCTCTCACACTACTTTACTGAAAATATACTTTGGCCATTACGTCACATTATTTTCAACATAATTTATTAACGCCTCGCTGTTGTTTTTCATTTTTTCACCAATATTCGTCAATTGCAAAACCTCTCAAGAGCAGCAGGCTACCGCGGCGTTTCGTCCCTTTTCACATTTTTGAACATCGGGCATGTCAAGCTGAAATGTATCTACGCGGTTTGGCAATTTCGAATGCCGCGAATCGAAAATAAATTAAAGAAAGCACTGGCGATGGTTAATTAAGTGAGGGACTTCAGAGAGCTTCACTCAATCTATGCTAATGTGTATACCAGAACAGAAAAAAAAGAAAAACAGAATCACACTAACAAAAAGGCAAATGAAATGTTCAGAGGATACTACGCAAACATTGTTCCAATGAAACCCCCACAGCTATTGCGGGGGATACACAGACCCGAACCACTGCCCACTTGTAGGATAAATGTTTCTCCATGCCAATTCCATTAGCCTATAAGAGTCGTGTCGTATCTACGCCTTTAGGGCTTCTGCTTTCGTATACGATATAGCCATCAATACGGGGGGGTTATTATGGGTAATGCTCATAAATTATACCATGCATACATAGTTTTGGCAACTTTAAGTTCAAGAATCACCAGAAGGATTTCCTTGTGGATTGCTTTTCGGTTACCCCAGATCGTTTGTGGCGATTTCTTATTCCGACTTCAACCTGCGTCCGTCTTATTTTTAACGCCTTTCCTTTGTGGCCCGTGAGTCACGCTGGCCGTTTTGTGTGTGCTTATAATTTAATCGAAGGAAAGGAGAAATTAATCAATTCCTTAGTGGGCAAGTTTCTTTGTGTAAAGAGCTGTAATTACAATGCGATCAAGTTTTATGCTTTAGTGCTTAGGATGGAATTGAAATAGAAAGACCAATGGGCGGATGTTGGACTTTGGGAGGAAGTAATTTTATGTGAAGTGGAGTTGTTTGAGGGAAGAGTTAAATTATCCTTTTTATTGGTTTTATACTGTTCTGTAATTCGGTGTTTTCCTTTGGTATGTAATTATTGCACTCAAAAGGATCTTTAACTTTCAATTAAAATGTTTTCAAGGAGCTCAAAGGATTAGTGAGGTGAAATCAAGTGAACGTGTGAGGGAATAGATTTTGTATGCAATTGAATTGTGTGCAACTGATAGTTGACGGAAAGGTAAATTTGTCTGTTTATTAAGGACACTGTGTCTTTAAATTTTCATCAAATACGCTGAAGAGCAATATACGAAAATGTTCAGAACTTTTAAGAAACGATAACTTCCGTCAGAAGCATTACTGTGTGGAGTACTCTCCCTCAATGCCATCACTGCTCATTATCAGTACATAATTTGATATTCAAATGCTCAGGAAAAGTATAACAAAAGCTTATTTAAGATCAATACTCGGCTTTCGGATGGATTACTAATAAATTATGGGAAAATTTGACTTTCAATACTTTGAAGTAGCTATATACGCATCAAGTATCCCAAGTATACGTTTCAAGGTGTTGCTATAGAATATTGTAACTTTTACATTCCCCTGTTCAACGAGAGCTACTTTACAAGTTTTTCTTTTGTAAGTAAGTAGCAAAATTCTAAGGATTCCCTTATCGAGAAACAAAGTTCGAACAAAGTTTTGCATATATTTTGTTGGGATCCCTTTTCTTATTTTTTTTTTTTTCTTAAATTCAACATTATTTACCCCGGTTCCGTTGAGATTATGCAACATCTAAACTGAAATTTCTTTTTAATATGCGTTAAGGTGGCCAAGGAAGACACACAAAACAAAAAAAAAAAGAGAAGAAACTTCAAGAAATATTATCCCTCAAAGATGATATAAATTCGCCATGGTAACAGATTTAAATTGAAATATAGTATCCCAACGTACTTTAGAAGTTCTTTTTTTTTATCCCAATGGAACATGGCTGTTTATACACACCCACATAAGGTAAATAAGTTTTTTTTTTCGCAGGGACCTTGAATATGTTTATAATAATAGGGGGTATGAATTAGGTTTTCTTTTCGGGTTGTAATATTTTGGCTAGTCTTAGAATACAACAGCGATATTAGAAGTTTGTTTAGTTTTTGCAAACAGAAAAAAACTTAATGTAAATCTACGCATGAGATAGATTGTGCTAGTCCACTCCGTTCCACAATCCACACTAGCACTAGTGCATCCTGGAGTTGCTTTATGGCATTGAAAGCGCATGAGGTAGCCCGTGACCGTTTCGAAAAAAAAAATACTCCGAATGATCTTAGGTCCCGTATTTAAAGACAATGTGTGGAGAAGATCATTCCGAAACGAACCATATGCGCTAGACTCCGAAATGAGCATAGTCAGAAGAGTACGCATCATTTCAGGACTGCCATGGCTGAGACTGAGACATGTCAAGTGGTTGGACACTAACGCTCAGAATACCTCGTCATAGGTTGCGCAATCAAGTGAAAGAGGACCTCAGCCACCCTAGAGTGCAGAATTGAAGAGAGCTCTACAGAAATGGAAATTGTTGGCGAAAGATGTTATCAAGACCGAGGTTTACCGACAAATACAGTTACCAACATAGTAGGACAGTAAATACGAGTAGGTTGAAGAATTTCAAAAGCCAAGGAAGGTAGTTGAGGCTTATGACACACTAGGCGTCATTGCATTTCTGTCCACGTCCGTCCGCGGTTGACAAAAGTTAACACTCTCTTTGAAACAAAGTAATCTATTGACGCAAACGACATGAAACCCGTTTTAGGTTAGGTTAGGTGAAAGTGGTTGTCAGTCAACACTTAGGCCGCAAGGGCCCATTGTGATACCACAAAGATCAGCAAGTTAACCACCTACTGATCTCAGAAACCCGATGTATTATTAACGAGTTGATCACTTATTAATCTTCCATTACGGGACTAACCGGCTATTCACCTGCTAGTCGAACCACGTGGAACTTTTAATGTATTTTGAAAGACTTTAAGGCTCTATGTAAGCTAGTATCATCAAAGAAGAATTAACCGAGATTGGTTTTCCTCCCATGAAGTAGTGCAGGGCATGAGCAAAGAAGGTTTTGAACGGTTTCTTCCTCTTTTTCGTCCATGCAGCTTCTGCAGAAATCATTGGAAAGCACACAAAGTCTTTTGGCGTGTCTCCCTATTAGACAGTGTCCTGTAAGAACACCTATGGTAGAACCTAGATACAGGCGGTTCAGGGCTAACAAACTCTTCGAGCGTTTTGAGTCTACACACGGCTAAACTCTCTTAGTCGCAAAGCAGTTGTTACTCGTCTTGTCTAAGTAGTTTACATGTAGCGATAGGTGCACCTATGTTGTTTTATTCTGAGCGTAGGGAAGTGGTCGCGCCCTTTTTGGCTAGTTCGTCTGCCATACAGTTGCTTGGTATGTCCCTGTGTCCTGGCACACATGAAAGGTGAATGTTGAACTGATTGATCTGACAATTTTGGACCGTGATGGATTTTGTAGAGACAGAGGCAAGAGATTTAAGGACAGCTTGGCTGTCCGAGAAGATTCGAATATTCGTGGAGGATATGACGTTTTCTTTGAGCCAAGACAGCACCTCCTGTGTCACATCGGATATCAAGAGTCTATCGGGAAAATATGATTTTACACTTTTTAGACGGAATTAAGAAGGCAACATCTCTCTTCAGTTCAGTATTTAAGACCCGGATCATCCTATCCTTCGTAAATTCTAGGCACTTTATATAAATCGCATGTGGAAAACATCGCTGGACTGCAAAAAGGTTGTTGATAATGGATTTGGTTCATTTAACACCGCGTTCTGAGTAAATTGAGTGGAAAAAAGGTCGTGTAGTAGGTCAGTTGGTTCGTTAAAGCCCTTTTTTGAGAGATCACTCAAGACATTTGACAGGAAAAAATGCATTTTCGTAGATTTACAACGCAATCTGAGTAATTTGAATGCAAAAAAAGGTCGTGTTGGTTAAAATAAACACGTGCGTGTTTATTTTCACCCCATTCGAGCTTACACTAGTAATTTGAGGAGTTAAAAAGGCTCGTATACTTCTTAATCATTCATTCGACCTGAGTAATTTGAGGTGGAAAAATTAATCGCGTTACTCGTGTCTGTTCGTGTGAAACGAAACCACTCAGTAATTAATGATGAAAATGCTAATTGCGTCTCCTCTGCCGGTCAGTCCTTATCGAGTTAATTGCAGTTGTCTGATTTGAAAAATTTGGTTCACTTAAAAGTCAAGTCATTCAAGGGGTTTTAAAGGGTCGTGTGATTCTTATTCGTTCATTTAATACGACCTTTCTAACTAATTTGTGGTGAAAGAATCCATCGTGTCTATTCGTGTAAAACAAAACTACTCAAATATTACTGATAAAAATGGTGAAAGCGTTTCTCCTATCGGTTCTTCCTTATTGAGTTAACTGCAGTTGTCTGATTTGAAAACCTTATGGTGTAGCTTGTGTTGGTTCGTTTGAAACGAAATAACTTCTGATCAAAAACTAATAACCTTTAAATTTCTCGTAAATTTCAGCAGCACCATGAGGTTTGCATCTCAAGCAATAAGCTCATTTAAGATTGATCAATAGGAAACTTTATTCATCAGAAGTGACAGGATGATTTCGTTTCAAACGAACTAACACGAGCCGCAACCTTGCACGATTCTTAGCATGGGTTTTTCGATAAAGACCCTTCCGATAGATATAATTGCCTACAATTGCTTCTGCTTCACGGCTAAGAGAGTGCCATTACTCTCAAAGGACATGTCAACCCTCTACAAAAACCCTTATCAGGGGTGAAACTAATGGATTTTTCTAGGACTCGAACCTCAGACTCCCATGTTATAAGAATAGACTAGACATGCTAACCACTACGGTACTGATATGCATCACATCGATTGGCTTGAAAAGAGTAATATAACGAATATTATTCCGAAATTTTGGGCCAGTTTAACACCCCTATTACAGATGACAACCCAACTGAAAATTGGGTTGTGTGCCCGTGTTATATATATGAGAAGACAACCCAATTTCAGTTGAGTTGTCATCCATAATAGGGGTATAAAACTTTTCTGAATGAACCACGACTTCATTTGAAGAACATACAAGTGCTTTTCATGAAAGGGATCCACAGGTGTACACGTAGGTCATAACCATGCAAGCTTTCATAAACTGCCCCAAGCAGCATATTTTCCAGATTCAGCTCTCAACCACTATTTTCGGTTTTGAAGTCCTAAAAATGGCTGAGTAGTATTTCCGGAGGTAATATGTGAAACGAATGCAGATAACGCACAACAAAGGGTTTTCAGTTCCATAGAAAATGTTTAAAGTTTCTTTGAACTGCTGTATGGAAAAAATTAAGGATATGAATGGGTTGTGATTGATTAGTTTGTTAAAAACTGATCTTCGTTTTGTCAGCGCTAAGCTTGTTGCGTTCTTCTCCACCTTTACACATTAGCATCATCCGTGACATGTTTGTACTTTTGCCACTTGCTTGACAATAAAATACATACAATGCAACAATTTTCTCGCAAAGCCTGTGGCTTCCTACAGCTCTCACTTTCGCTTTGCGGCTAGTTTTAATTTGATTCTCAAGACCTCTTTGAAGCTTAGAACACTCGAAACCGAAAATACGTTTCTGGAATAAATGAAAACTTTGAAATGCCATGTCCTTACCACTGACAGTCCAATGCAATGGCTTCTATATGTATCATTGAATACATGCATAACTTTGGTGTGTTTCGAAAGCTTTCGCTTAAATCAACGCGAGCTATCGTGCTCATTCATCGATTGGTTCTACTTGATAATTTTCGTTAGGCATTTTCGTTGTCGTTGCCGTCTCTTCGTGCGTCGTCACGGAGCTATTTGAAATGCCAACCGTACCGCATATCATTTTCCAAATAACCTATTTCTCTGTATCGACCACTATTCGCGCCTGAGTAGCTGGTAGTCATAGGCGTATGATACAGTCACATATACAGACGACAGTGCTCGGCGTCGTCATCGTCGTGCTAGCCAGCAGGACCCTATCTGCCACCGCACTCTCCAATACGAAATATGTATGCAAATTCATTTAAAATTAAAATCGTTGCCTGCGATTGCGAATTGGAACCGGGATTTTGGGAATCTCTTCAAATACATTTGTGGGAGTGAATGTGTGGATATAACGATGCCGGTCACAATGTGGACACCACAAAAGTTCGACATCACTGGCAACCGCAGAAAAGGCTGATGTGTATAGGAGGAGATAGGTTGGTTAACTACCTATACTCTTGTTCCCTCAACACAAAATGCTTTATATCACCTTCAACAGCACCTGGTATTGAAGCGACATGCCGTGGCGGTGGTAGTGGTGGTTGGTGACTCGTGGTTTATTCCATTGTGATTGACCCGATATCGGTTTCTGGTAAAATACTATCGAAAGCAAACAGTTCTGATGGCATTTTCGGCTTCGGATCATTGAGTGTTTCACTTCTGTATCTTCTGTATATTGCGTGCGGGGGCGTATTCGCACGCATATGTCAGTCAGCATGTTTTTAGGGTTTGTGAAATGTGATGCCACTAGAGAACGATGTGTAAGGTTTTGCTATTAGAGTTCACATATCATCAGCGTGGTGATGCTCATCTTTATTAAAAATAAATTGCTACTAAAAGATTCACGTGGGACTTGTTACACATTGTTACACGATGGGAAGGTTTTAATTAAGAATTGCCATGAACGCGGAGTCAATTCATCACAGAGAAATATTAAAAAGGGAAGCTCGATAAACAGCAACGTTTGTTTGCCTACACATAACCTACTTCCCATAGTTGTGATGATTGCAGGATGCAGATTATAAATAATATTTCCGCTGCTATCATTTTTCAACGTGCTCTCTCATTAAACTTTTAGCTCAAAGTGAGTGCTGCGGAATACTTTTGTTACTTTGATGGTGATGATACTCTGGATACGCACTAAACACTGAGTCAGAAGTTCGTTTGACTTTATAATAATGCAAAATTAGAAAGTCAAAATAATGAAGTTGTAAAAAATGTCGAGGTTTTACTAGTAAAATTCTTCGTACCTACGAGAAACTTGTAGGCTAATTATGCGGCTTATGCCCCATTTCAAGCATCAAGTGACATGTTTGATTTGCAGCTCGACAACAAAACCAGGTTGGGTGTGAGCAAATCCATGCTTTCGATTCTTTGAAGGCCAGAAACGAATGTGGTGCTCATGGCGAAATGGTTTCATGTCTGCTGTTACGTTGGGAACCCTTAAAACATAAAACTGTCCCATTACTGGTATCGCTTTTCACCAGACTTTTCCGCTTGACATCGATAAAAATTATAGGTCCCTGAAACTAATAATAATAATAAAACAATATAGTTAAACTTTTACAGTGCTGCCATATTTTCTTCTTCTTTTTTTTTTTATTCTTCTAACAGTGGTGAAGTGGACCTTATTATATTTCCTTTTTTTTCCACATCTTTCGCTGTGCATCCTATTCTTACTTACTTACTTACTTAGGTGGGCATTACAGTTCGGGGTGAACATGGGCCTCAACCAACATCCTTCTGTAACGACTTCGATTTCAGGCGAGCTCTCTCCAGTTTTGCCCAGTGCTACGCGTGGTGTGATGGATAGCATTTCCGCCTGTTAAGCCAGAGGTTCGAGTTCGGATCCCAACAGAGGCAAAAATGTTTTTTCAACGGGTATCGCCTTTCGCGAGGAATTGTCAAGTCTTCTGTTAGTATTCATTGCCATGAAAAGCGCTTTCTCGATTAGCCGTTCGGAACCGGCAGAAATTTGTAGG
The DNA here is from genome assembly GCA_914767635.1 of Melanostoma mellinum. NCBI lineage: Eukaryota > Metazoa > Arthropoda > Insecta > Diptera > Syrphidae > Melanostoma > Melanostoma mellinum. The sequence continues at coordinate 19,039,901 of OU612060.1, read as the reverse complement.
TTACTTCCATTCCCTCACAAGGCATGGTTGTGAGAAATGCGCTAGGCCCAGGGACTCCTCGCTCTGTTGCGCCACCCTATTTATTTTTATTTATTCTCTCCAGTTTTGCACTCTAAGTCGGTTGAGGTCTTCATCCACTTGAATGTGCCACCTAAGACACGGTCTTCCCCTTCCGCCATTTCTCTGCATTGTGCTTTCGAAAACCCGTCGAGCCGGAGCGTTTGGGTCCATCCGCTTTACGTGGCCCAACCATCGTAGCCTCGCGATGCGTACTCTTCTGGCTATGCCCATGTCGCGGTACAGCTCATACAGCTCGTTGTTGTATCTTCTTCTCCACACATTGTCTTCGCATAACTGACCAAAGATCATTCAGAGAATTTTTCTTTCGAAACGACCAAGGGTTTCCTCATCCGCTTTCGATAAGGTCCATGCTTCCGCGCCGTAAAGCAGGACTGGGATGATCAAGGTTTTATACAAGGTTACCTTGGTTTTTCTGGAGAGGGTTTTGTTTCTCAATTGCCTTCTTAACCCAAAGAAGCAACGGTTGGCAAGAGTTATTCTCCGTTTGATCTCCGCACTGATGTTGTTGTCCGAGTCTACAGCGGATCCTAGGTAGACGAAGTCCTGTACTACCTCGAAGTTATGTCTGTCTATTGTGACTTTTTGTCCATTTCGTCTATGTTCTATGTCCTTGTTTGATGACAACATATACTTCGTTTTGCCCTCATTAACCATCAAACCCATTTTTGCCGCTTCTGTTTCAATACTCGCAAAAGCATCTATGACATCACGCTTTTTTCTTCCCATTACGTCAATATCGTTTGCATAGGCGAGTAATTGTAAAGACTTTTGAAAGATTGTTCCTCTGATGTTAACGTTTGAGTATCTTACAATCTGTTCAAGTATGATGTTGAAGAAATCGTACGACAGTTTGTTGCCTTGCCTGAAGCCTTTTTCGACATCAAAGGTCTAGGAGAGTTCTTTACCGACCTTGACGGAGCAGCGTGAATTCTCCAAAGTCATCCTGCATAGTCTTACGAGTTTTGTAGGGATGCCGAAACTAGACATGGCTCTGTACAGCTCGTCTCTGTAGATACTGTCATAAGCGGCCTTGAAATCGATAAAAAGACGGTGAATATCGATATTATATTCTCGGTTTTTTTCCAAGATCTGCCGTAATGTGAAATGCATCCTATTCTTGCTATTCAATAATAGACGGCATTTGTAGTGCTATTTTCCTAAATACCGGGCGACGAATTCCCGTATCAGTGACTGAGCTACACTACTCACTATCAGTCAGCTGTCCATTTGTCAAAAATCAATCTGATGAGAGACTCTCCAATATTGATAGTCGATTGCTCGAAATAGTTTGCGGTAATGCCAAGCTCACGTAATTCAGTCACGTATCACTCGATAACGTTTCCGATTATTCGTCTCCTGTATTTTGGATTCACTTGTTACAAAGGGAAGAACATTTTTGTAAAAGAAGCAGCGATGTTAAAAAAACATGAACTTCGGCGTCACGCGCGTCAGTACCAAGTCAGTTAATACTCACATGATCAAATTATCACACACGTTATCAAGTAAAACGTGACTGATTTAAATGTATTGTTTTAACAAAACAAAAAACAGTTAAATGTACGATATACTGAAGTCAGACAATTCGCTAGCAAACTAAACAAGAAATAGCCGTTAGAAACCTTTTCGGTTTCTATCTAAATAACATTTTTAAGGAGATCCCACTTTGATTAGGTCAGGGACCAGGTTACCACATCAGTGAGCGACTGCGAGTTAGATTTAGCTTTTGAAATTCAAATTAAATTACAAACTTTAAGTTGGCTGCCCATCTATCGAATGATATTATGTTCAGTTACTGAAGTGAGAATGTCGAACTGTGGCACTTTGGAAGCGGTAATGTAAAACCCTATCTATGAGCCTTAGAAAAACGTACAGATTGACGCATACAGAGGCACCATCCAACGTGGCACACAAACCGATACGGACCGTAGGTTGAAACCTAATTTTATATCAATACATATGAGTTTAAATGAAGATCTTGAATTTTTCAATCCATTCGATTTCCAGACATTCTAAATATGAAAGCGTTTAGCACATTACAGAAGTATCTACTTTTCGACAAATTTCACATTTTTCAAATCTTTTAGCGAGAACATGCGTGCAATCAAAAAATCATTAGGTTTTCGATCTTGTCTTTCCAAAAGGGATTTTTGTGGTACAGTCTTTGCTTATGACAAATAATGCAACCTTTTGCCATAGTAAGTAAACCGATTTACTACCATGTGTTCCAATCGCTACTATAAACGTGGTTCGTGTACTAGCTAAATCATAACAAAAAGTTTGTGCACAAGATTATAAAGAAAATCAACAGCTTACGAGTTTGTATAGAAAATCAACGTTTCGCTATGAATGAAATTTCTGAACAAAAAGTGTAACCAAAGTTATTGTTGCATATTAAAGTCCTTTCAACTCCTTATTTAAGCTGATTTGTAATGCGAATGTACTATCTGTCGGAAGAGAATACAGGAAGTCTATATATATTGGCGACTGATCTTCAAAATGAACTGATCAAACTTCGAAGTAATCAAAGGCTTGGAAGGTAGCAAAAAGAAGCGAAACTAAGACTAAGTGTGGAAATGATCCATGTAAAGGTAAGATCTTATTTTGAGTACCAAAGCATTATACAGAGAAAGTAAGATCACTTTTGTTATACTTTAAGCGATGAACTTGATCGCAAAATACTCTTGTTCTTATTGAATTATTTATGATTCACTTGGCTGTCCATAAAATGCTTAGCATTTGACTTGTTCCCGTCATTTGCCGTTGAGATAGTACGTGAGATTGGTGAGATAGTGGTGCCTGTGAAGTATATCTGTCTGCTAAATGGGATGTTCGATATTCAAATCCCAACAGAAAACAAGAATTGTTTTTGTACAGGCATCGCCTTTTGCGAGGAACTGTCAAGTCCTCCGAGAGTATTTATACATTGTCATGAAAAACACTTTCTAACTTGCGTTCGTAGTCAACACAGAACTGTGAGTCCTTGAAATGCGTTGGGCCTTGATGTTTCCATTGCTTTATAGCGACACTTTATTCATTTTTTTTTTTTTTTACTTGGCAATTGTTCGAATTGACAACCTATAAATTTACTGGATTTAAAATGCATTAATGTTGCAAGGCATTAGAGAGACACATTTGCATTGATTGTCGCCATAACATTGAAAACAGAAATTGGAAAAAAAATATGTGAGCGGACATACTAATGGCTAGCATTTCATTGGTGGGCCATTTATGGTATTCTTTTTGAATTATAGAGGGACACAACGTCAGTTCAAAATGACCCTCTGTTTATCGACCGATTGCACTTACTTCCTTTCTCGTCATGGAGACGTTGTTTAACTGTCAGCTTAAGAATTATTGAATGGGAAATGGAAATGGAAATGGAAATGGAAATGGAAACTTGAATGGGAAGTATTTTAAGCTCATCAAATTCTGGCCTTGACATCATTGTTGAATGAGAAACAAGACTTCGCGTTGCCTAGAATCTGATGCTTCTAAAACCTAATGCTGTGCATTGTAGTTGAAGCGAAAAACCCTTGCCACTGTCCATAAGTGGATCTTGAATCGATGAAATTGAACAAGTCTCAACCGTCGGTATGTGCATAACCAGTTATCTCTTGCTTATTATAATCATATACTTAACATCACCTAAAATTCGGCAAGGCTTTCTATACATTCTACTAAAATAAAGTATAAGTCCCGTTTACGGGCAGGGGCTCCAACAACTTACTTCAGTCTTTTGGACAGTATTCAGGGAAAACCCTTCAAAATAATTGGAAATGGAAAAACCTTTGAAACATTAGCGTCACTTAAATATCACTTAAATATATTGCTTGTCTCTCCTTATTTTAACAGACAGTGCTCTAGTGCGAAATTCAGTTGCATTCTTCCCCTCAAACCAACCATAATACTTTCGTTTCTTTAAATATCCATCAGTTTGCTCTTGAGCCCAATTTCAAAGGTACTTTCATAAAGAGATGCCATTTTTAGTCACACCATATGAATGTGCGACTAAACATCTGGATGCGCCCAAAAATTAAAAAAGAACAAACCTTGACCAAGGACTAAAGTGCGTTCCGTTGTATATAAAACCTATGGTAACACCATGACCACCCCCGATGCTATAGCCTTCTACCTTCATGATTAACATACTTATTTTGGATTTACATTGTACACTGTACACTTATGTTTTATATGTAATAGCTTTCTTCCCAATTCAATAGAGCGGTCCTTCAATCGTAAAGTTAAATGGCTGTAACGTCGGAAATACTGTACGTTTTATATATTTTGTACTTTGTCTTCCAAAAAAATTTCAAAAAAACGTTATGGGGAATAAATCCCGCCTTGTTTTGACTATTGCTATTTTTGACATAAAACATTATACCAAAATACTTAAGAAATAGTTTCTTTTTCGGGATGCTACCGAGTGATTGCAGACAAAAATTGTAAAATACGATGCCAGTAAAACACGAACGCAATTACTTTTATGTCTTTTATTACCAGGTAAATTATTTTAAACTATATTCATCGATTTTTCATTTTATTCCAATTCATTTAGAAAATAAAAATTACAAAAAATATATATTTTGTGCATAAGATTTAAACATAATTTCAATAACGATATGGTTTTTATAAATATGTTTTTTTTTTTTTCTTATAAAGACATAAGTGCAGTTAACTATTAATATTACATTAATGATTAGTTCAAACATTTACTTAGAAACTACAATACATTTTCCCTAGCCTATTTGCTTATAATTTAGAAAAGAAAAACTAGGAAGAAAACTTAAACTATATTTTAAATAATAAAATATTATGAAACAGATTATATTTGAGTTATTTTGATTTACTTTTTACAATGATATTAAATGCGCACACACACTTCTCAATCAAAAGACTAAGAGACGTTTGCTCTAACTTTTATAAAGACTCCATCTTAAAGCTATTTCTTCAGTTTTTTTTTTAATTTAGTTTTTTATTATTATTTAAAATTAAAAATGTTTTTATTTTTTACATAAAAAGTTTCAAAATTGGATTTTATTGATTCGCTTAGAGATTTTTGTTTTTTTGTTTTGAGTACGAAAAAGAATTTAGGACTTTACATTTGGCATTTTTTTGTTTGTTTTGTTTTTTTATGGGATTTTAGTTCGTCTTTCAGTGCGTTTCAGTTGTTTTTACTTTTCGTTTTTATAAACGTTCCAGGCAATAGTTACCTTAGACAGTTTGCATATGTAAGGAAGGACTTTGCTGATGCAAGGGTGAGTATTATTGTACTTAGCCAATGTAGGCCGTTGACTTTTGCTGCCGTCGATGAACCTGAAAATGAATTCCAACTATAATCATCAACTTGAACGAGATTTTGTTTGAAATCTTACCGTGAACTCGAGATTTGGCTGCGACTGTTTCACGAGACTCAAGCGCAGGAGCTCTTTGCTGTTTGTCACTTTCGACACTTTCTTCATTACTTTGCCAATAGAGAGAAGAGATTTTTGCAACGCACTAGAGTAGGGTTAAGAAATGTATGATGAATATTATTTTTTTTGTGGTAGCAGAGGTAGTTCTTACCTTTAATTTCATGTCTCCATTTTTGAAATGAAATCCTCTGACCCTGAATTCGAGTCCAAGTCGGGCTACTTCCAGGCCTTCCCTCCCCACAATGATGTTGTCAAATTTTTTGAGATGAGACTGATTTGCTGGTTCACCATTGATTAGCCAACTTAAATGGCACACAGGTTTTGATGGCGCCGATGTGCAGTTAACGCGAACAACATCTCCAATTTGATACCGAGGCTGCCCACCTGTGATTTTTGGGCCATGATTTGGTGTCACTGTTGAAAAAAAAAAAATGTTATCGTGTGAGAAAACTACTTTATCATCACAACGTAAAAGGATCTGTTTTCACTACCCACAAATCATTGCTAAGAAATTTAATAAAACTACACAAAGCTTCTCCGGTTTTCTTTTCCGTGCTCAAGGAATTTCAATCAGCTGCCTTGGGTGGTGCGATGAAACGGGGAAGCTACTTCTTTCTTTCCAGCAAATTGAAAAATATTCAAAGCTTTGTGGCTTTAGTTTTTCGCAATGTTTATGACTGAAATAAATTCTTGAAGGGGTATTTTGTGAAACAACTTCAAACTATTGCCGCAGGAACGGTTTTGGTTTTGCCATGAATTGGTCAGTAAAGATAAGAAAGCGAAATTTAGTTTAAAGTTGGTTTTTTTTTCATTAACACAAAACTACCCTGTGGTCATACCGACTACCTACGCAAGCTTCTCAAAATGAAAAGAAAAATAATCAAATTTCGAATAATAAGATTGATAGTTTTAATTTTTCTTTATTTTGTGTTAGGAAATATTTAGGGAGGTTTCAAAGAGGTATCGATTTGTGATGTTGACGCATCGTTGCATTTGAGTGTAACAATAAACTTTTGAGATAAAGTCAAACTGTACTTTTATATTTGGGACACCAAAACAACGTCTCTTGCAGGCCTGCCTTTATTTACATGAGTAATAAGGGAAAATTCTACGATTGAAATCGAAATGATTGAGTTTCGAATGAATACTCGAGAGAAAGGCTCATTGGAGTCATAGGAGAAATGGTTGTTTTGTAAATAGAAAAGGCGATATACATACATACATACATTTGAAGGGTTGGTGTTTATAGCGGTGATAGGTAAATAGGCCCATGATAGATATTTGAGGAATTGCATTGTTATTCCAACCATTTTGAGCTTTCTGTCTTTTTCTAAGAAGGCTTGAATCAAAGGGATCTCCCTGTCGTCTTTGCGACGTATTTCTCAGAGTGCAAGACATATCCAGAGAAGACACGAAACTGTTTCCTATTCTCCCTAGTCCACGTAGCTTTTACATAAGTTGTTTGATAGTGCATGTCTTCCTTTGAGGCAGTGTTATGTAATCACCAAGATTACGGAGCAAAGGTTCAATCTACTAGGCGATAGCAAGTAGATAAGATTCCGCATCAGTGATCGAGTGAGTTCTATTTTCCTTTCAAAGTTACACAGTATAAGTCTGCTGTTCATTTCGTTCAAATACTGATGAAAGAATGTCAAATTGTTCTGCTAAATTGCTCGATAACGAGAGAAGTAATGCCGAAACACATAATTCAATCACGTATTACTCGACCACGTTTGCGGTAATCCAGCCCTTGTATAGTACGTTTTGGATCAAGGTGTGGTAGCTAAACAGGTGGTGATGTTTGTTAACCTATTGCTTGTTGAAAAAAGTGGGTACCTACTTGAAAATGATCTCGAGAATTTATCTTTGAGCTTCCGGTGTATCAAAGTTGAAAGATTAATGCGGTCTGGATGGGGAAGAAGTATCAAGGATTTGTATAAAACAAGACTCGAATGCTGTTTATTCTGTAAATGTAAATCTGTTGCGAAGAGGCTCACACTTGGTATAAGAATATTCAAGGAGCTGACAAACAAAGCTCGTGTACAGTGTAATATTTTTTGGATCATAGTTTCACGAAACCGGCTGCTTAATCAGCTAAGAATTATTACCGAATTGTTCAAGTAAGTTGCGCAAGTGTTTTCAAAGCAACGAACGATTGGCACTTGGCAATGTTGAGCTTCAAGCGCTTTTGCGGCACTTGATAGAGAAACTCTGGAGATACTATTGAAAAACAAAAGGCTTTAATGATACAAATGATCTTGTTTAACTCGGCATGTATACAGGAATATCTAGAAAATCAAAAAAAGGGGACCTAAGTGGCTGCCTTGCAAACATCAGAAACAGCTAAAGAAGAAGTTGATTAAAGCGAACATCGCGGTAGTAGTGATGTTTTTCTATTTGAAATTTTATTAAGGAACTAGCCAACATTTACAAAAATTACGGCAAAATACTCGTATGATTTTTTTTATTGATTTGGAACACTCAGACCTAATTACCAGTCCATTGTACTATCAGTGCCGCAGCCTTCCCTACAAGACTTCAAAAAATTATAATATTAGTTAAAAGCCGTTATTGAATGATTTGGTGTTTGATAGTCTCTTAAAAATTGAATAGAATCGTTTGTTTTCCTGCTGAAGGTTTTTAAAGTATGGACTGTAGCATTCAGACCAAAATACCGGTCCAATTTACTCCCAAATTACATCATTCTTTTGCTTTCTACACGTTCTTAGATAAGCTAGCGAACGCTGCGGTGGTAAGAAGCTATGGTTACCAGCTCTCACATGTCTTCGCCGCCGGGGATCTGTAACCTCATTCAAGAAAATGAGGGACTTTAACCGGGGAAATTCTTGACTGCGTCGGAAACCATTCGCAGAATTCAACGAGTGTAGTATTGGTTACGTAAAACTTAAAGTTCTACAGAAGATTATTTACAAGAGTTTGTATATGTATATGTGACAATTTGACAAAGAAATGATAAATGTTAACGCAAGTTATCTTCCGTTTTACTGTTTCGCAATTTTTTTTTGAGATCAAAGTCCCATCGACATTTATCTTTTCTTGGGTTTAATTGATCTGAATATCTTTAGTAATAAACAATATGTCAGTTGAACTGTCAAAAAACTATGCCAGTTCTTAGAGGCTCTATTTTTGAAGATTTCTCTTAGCTGTTCATAAAAAAGCCTCAATATTGAGCGAATGCTTTCTTAGATTGGTTAAGTAAAACTGTAAAACCCAAACACGAAAAGTGACTTGGAATCAGACTTCGTGTTTGGGTTTCACTGTCGAAAGTTTGCGTCTCGAGATGCTCCATTTTATTCTTTCGGATTTTTTTTGCTACCATCGAAGAAATGAAATCTTTTCGAAAGAATTGTTTGCCCAGGCATAAAACAAATTCATGCTTTTGGGCTTTAATTACTCATGTGGACCAGACGGACCTCCGGCTGTTGTCCTTAAAAACTGTTCGAGCATTTTTAGCCAACCTCTTGCAGCCCTTTTCTAGCTATCACTTTCACAAGGTGTTTTTTCAACATTTTGGAAAACATCATATACAGTCCCTATCGATGAAAAAGGGCCGAAGAATGATGTGTCTAACTATCGTCCCATAGCCAAACTGTCCTGTATACCAAAGCTGTTCGAAAACATTATTTATGATACACGGTCTTTCTACTGTAAATCTATTTTGGCTCCTGAACAACATGGTTTATTAGCTGGTAGGTCAACTTTCAACTACGACCAATCTAGTGGATTTTGTTTCCCATACCTTGTGTACCTTAGAGAAAAGAAATGAAGTTGATGTTATTGCTACTGATTTTAGTAAAGCATTTGACAAAATGTCACCTAAAATCATACTTTTCAAACTAAAAGTGCTAGGCTTTCCCCTACTTTTTATTTCCTGGGTTTGTACCTATTTAACTCAGAGAAAATATGTAGTCTGCTTCAGATCATCTCTCTCCGACCCCTTCATAGCACCTTCTGGTGTCCCTCAAGGCAGCCATCTTGGTCCATTATTTATTATTTTAGCGATTAACGATGTCGTCAAAATCCTTAATTGTAACGTTTTGATATACGCGGATGATATGAAAATATTTAGAAGCATTCTATCCCCCGTTGAAGAATCAATCTTACAAGATAATCTAGACATTTTCTCAGTTTGGTGGCACAAAAATTATAACGTTAGTAATACCACACTATAACTTTTTCCCGCAAACGTCTACCCCCGCCCGCTTGGGGCTATTATCTACAAGGTGAACCGATACACGTTGTTTCTAATGCTCGTGACTTAGGTGTCATTTGTTGATAAAGAGCTCAAATTTCACTCCCTTATTGAACATGTTATAAAAAAAGCAAACAGCACGCTCGGATTCATAAAAAGAATTTTCCGATGCGTATATTCTCAAATCCCTGTACGTTACTTTTGTTAGGCCAATCCTTGAATATGCCTCCCAAGTGTGGTCACCTTATCAAATAACACAAGCTAAACGCCTTGAAGCTGTCCAAAGTATATTTCTCCTTTACGCTCTATGCGAACTTCCCTCGGAAGAGAGATATCGCTTGCCTCCATATGCTGATCGTCTGCAGCTTATTGATCTTCAGTTTCTTCAAAGGAGACGCGAGATCTCAGATATCGTATTTGTTCAAGATTTTTTGAGAGCATTGATTGTCCTTCGCTATTGAGTTTAATATTTTTAATGTAAATTCACGGAATCTTAGGACTGTTCCACCTTTCCGAATTCCCTATCACCGTACGAACTATAGTTTCTACAACCCTATGTAACGTTAATGTTAATGATTCCCTTAATCTGTTCGATTTCCATACCTCAAAATCAGCCCTCCGTAGATCGCTTGCTTCCTACTCACATTGAATTGAACCCTCCTGATCATTTTGTTTTTGAATATAGTTTTTATTTTAGATTTAAGTTTTGTTTGTACTAAGTGTAAATAAATAGATACTACAGCGGGGAATACACGATGCAATTATCGTAAAAACTTGAGTCGTACCGGTATCGCTTTCAATATTGCAAGAGAACACACACACACCATCCGGCTTACCTACGATTACACCAAAGTAGAAATGTCAAAATGCTAGTTTTCGGTCGCTGGCATTCGGCCTTGCGACATCGGTACAGCGGTTCACTTTATGTACACACTCGATACAATCATCGCATTTTGTGCGATAATCGGTACAGTAATTGTATCGTGTATTCCCCGCTTACCTGACACGTCAGAGTTCGGGGTTCGAGTCCCACAAAAATGCAACTGTTTTTCACGGAAAACACTTCCATAGTAAGTAGTCTTCTAAACTCTGCCATGGCAAACCTTTCTCACTTAGCCGTTCGGAATCGTTATAAGATTGTTGGCTCTTGAAATGCATTGATCCTGAGGTTTATTGATCTTTGTTGAAACACCCTAATTATTTATTTGTTTATAGATAATCCACCCTACTAAGTAGTAGAAGTACTAAGATCCGTTGGAGCCTTCATGTCAAAAGTACCATCTTGGACAAAATTCAGCACGACCGGCTCAGTTGGTATTGTCATGTTCAAAGGAGAGATCCGCAGTACCCCGTCCAAAAGGCAATATCGTACAACGTTTCAACAAATTCGCGACGAAAAAGAAAAGGCAGGCCAAAACACACCTGGTACAAGCAAATGCAAAAACAGCAGCATTTGGTTGGCCTCAGACATGGAACAATCCAAAACCGGGAGGCTTGCCGACGCTTTCTGAGGTCAACGCGGCGTACCCCACAGGCGCATCACTAGTGTGATGCGGAAAAGTGGGAGAGTTGTGATCGCTTCAAGATCACTACTCCTAACGCCGGAAATGAAAAAGAAGAAGAAGAAGAAGATAATCCACCCTTCTGCTCTTCGCAAAACTACTTCTACGATAGAAAATGTCTGCTTCAACAAGCAGACCATATGTCGATGCAATAATTTTCTTTTTAGGGGTTTCATTAGCTTGGATATGTATCTGAATCAATTCACCCCGTACGTGTTAGTGTACAAGATGTGTTAATGCAATGTGTAACAGGCACATTCATACAGATATCAAAGTTGATACTTTTCGAGGACTTTGCATTTCATTGCATTAGATATTTCAAACCTCCCCTCTCTTGTTCTTATTTATTGTCTCACTCTCAAGGTAGAGGAATGTAAAAAAATCACGAATTGAAGAGAGACCCTGCATCAAATTTCATAAATTGCTAAAAGGACATTAATTATGTATTGATTTTAGTGGAGGGACTGCGAAATGATGTTTACAAAAAATAAAGGCCTCATAATAAAAACTTAGGCTTTATTTTTCAACAATCATCTCTTTTTTTTTGCATAAGTTTCTAAATAACATAACAAAATTTCAAGCAATCTAGTCTCCCTTTTAAGCCTTAATGTTGATTGGAATCTTAAAATTTTACAAATTCCATATCCCAATATAATCCTGTCTGATGCCTCGTTTTATTGAATCACTAGGTTTGGCAAAACCAATATTACAGGCATTATTCAAAGTACGACGTGTTTGACTTAAGATATTAAATAAATCCCCCGAAAGTCTGATTAACTAAAAGCAATAATCCCCAAACCGCCTCTATACCTCCATAACCAAACAAATCCAAATACACATTTCTAAGGCAAACCTTTCAAAAGATAAAGAAACATGATTAGAAATGACAATAACCCAACAGTCTTATATATATCGTATGTGTGTGTGTGTGTCTATGTAGCATAGTTGTTTGCCTCGGGTGGTTAGGGGTAATTATCCTGCTCCAAATGTCGTTGCACGTTCAACTCTTGTGAGTGTCTGTTATTCTGTTTTTCAGGAATATTCATTGGGCTCGTGCTAAATCTTATGAATACAGAGTTCAGATTTTGAGGACGCACATGACAAAAACAATGAAACATCTCAGGTAAAATACAACAGCTATAGAGCAACATAATATTGTTCCTTTTAGATGAATACAAAACCTATTTAGGAATTAATGCCAGTGGACAATATAAAAGCTTGAAGAATACAACAAAACATGACCTGAGGTCGGGCACATTTTGACAGACAATAATAGGACAGACTCTTTGAATGGAGTACAATATGATGTTCTAATTAGAAAGGCGAATAGGGCGAAAGTTTTCCATAGTACATAGCTTGTTTTTCCTTTTTTTTTTAGATGAAAAAAACATGATTTTTAGACTTACTGACAACGGTCATCTTTTCTGACTCGGATACTGTGTTGAATGCCGGCGCTTCACCTGAAACTTCACATCTGTAGAGGCCGGTAGAGGCTAGTGTAACTCGTCTCAGAGTTACGATGGTGTCGGAAGAATTACGGAGCTGCAAATAGTGAGAAAGAGAGAAAGAAACAAAAATTAGTATTAACGGGAATGATTTTCATATTTCTTTATTGTATTAGTGACCAATGGTTCTCGTATCCTTCGTTCTTCTTCTTTCGAAGAATCAGGAGGAGGAATTCAACAAAAATCAGGAATCTGTATAAAACAGTAGATTTTACCCAGAATCAACAAAAACAGTCAGTAAGGCAGATAAAGCGAGAGGTAAATTGACGAACACGTAGAGAAAACAGATAAACACACAGACGAGCAGACAGAAAAACGTATAGACAAGACAGACAGGCAGACGCACAGACAGTGAGGCATACACATAGTCAGACATACAGACACTCAGCTATGAAGACAGCCAGAAATGCTGACAAACAGCAAGATTGACAACAAACATATAAGCAGACTTATAGTCAGTCAGAGAAACAGCGAGACAAACAGCTCAACAAACGTACAGATATATGTATAAGCGGACGAATAGACAAAATAAACAGCAGATAAACAGACAAACAAGCATACAGAAAATTAAACAGCCTGATAGACAGAATGGCAGACAGAAAAACAGATATTTGGACAGTGATACAAACATAAGACAGGAAAACAGACATACAGACAAATAAAAAGACAGAAGCGTGGACAGACAGATTGACAGAAATGCAGACATAAGGACCGTCAGTCATGCAGACAAGCAGCGAGGCAGACAGGCAAGTAATCAGGTGAACAGATAGACAGACAGGCTAGCGACAAAAAGACACATAGAAACACAGACAATCAGGATGAGAGGTAGACATTGAGACAAACAGACAGACAGACAGATAGAGAACTGAAAAACAGACAATGCAGACAGGTAGACGTACATACAATAAGATTAACAAATAGTCAGACAAACAAGCAATAAAGACAGCCAGACATACAGCCAGATCAACGACATACAGATAAGTAGACGAACAAATAATCAGACAAGCATCGAGACAGACAACTAGATAAAAAGACATTCAGACAGATAGACAGACATAGAGATAAGCAAACAGACACACTGATATCGGTAGATTTTTCGCTTTCCGTCACGGTAAAAAAAGATAAAGTCCCTAAAAGAACTGTGTGGCAATACGAGAAAAACAATTGGGACGGCCTGAATAATTTCTTTCGAAATTTTAATTGGTCATTGTGCTTTCTCGACGGAAACGTTGATGCATCGGCTGATATGATATCTAACGTTATTCTCAACGGCATGAGAAATTTTGTTCCTCACAGAAGAAAAAGTATCACCCCCAAAGAGAATTCGTGGTTTGATTCAAGTTGTAAAGAGGCGATTAAGGGATAGAGAAAGTAGTTTTCGTAAATTTAAAGACAACCCCACTGTAGAAAACCGAAATTTGTTCAAACGGGCCAGAAATATCTGTAATGCTCAGATTCAAAGGACTAAGTTTTTGCATGACCAAAAAGTAAGGCAAAAAATACTGTTGTGTCCAAAAGGAAGCAAAAACTTTTGGTCTTTTGTTAAGAACATTAAGAACTCGAACACGTCATCGGTCCCAAAGCTCGTCTTCAATGACTCTCCGTGTGTCAGTTCCATCGACAAAGCCAATTTGCTGGCAGCTCAATTTGCTGCCAACTCGACACTTCCTCATAGCATACTGGCTCCGCCTGAGCTCGAGTCTGCAAATTCTTTGATGAAGCAGATATTTTTTCGAACTCGCTCGGTTGCGAGAGTCCTCAAAGATCTCAATATACATAAATCCGCTAGTCCAGATGGTATCCCCGCCGTTATTCTGAAGAGGTGTTCTTCTACGCTGGCAAAACCACTGCGTAAACTTTTCCATCTTTCCTATTCTGCTGGGATTTTTCCGAGCAGATGGAAAACTGCATTTGTCCAGCCCGTCCCTAAAAAAGGCGAATCTTCCTCCCCTTCCAATTACCGTCGAATTGCACTAACGTCCCTTCTTTCCAAGGTCATGGAAACGTTGATAAATCGTCAACTTATGAAATATCTTGAAGAACGAAAGCTTCTTAATGACCGTCAGTACGGCTTTCGTAGCAAACGGTCCACTGGTGATTTGATGGCATATCTCACCGAAAAGTGGAACCAATCTTTACATTGTTTTGGACAAAGTAAGATTATTGCGCTTGATATTTCTAAAGCATTTGATAGAGTTTGGCATCAGGCTCTTTTATCGAAAATGCGTGCTTTTGGTATCGATGAGTCTCTTCTTCGTTGGATTAGAAATTACCTTTCCGACCGTTCAATACAAGTTGTGTTGAATGGCTTCAAGTCTGATACCCACTTTATAAATGCTGGTGTGCCCCAGGGCTCCGTTTTGTCTCCGACGCTCTTCCTCATTTTCATTAATGATCTCTTGTCTGAAACTTCTAATCCACTTAACTGTTTTGCTGATGACTCGACCCTCAGCTTTTCATATTCGTTTCCAAATTCACGTCCCTGCTCTTCGGATGTGGAATTGGAACGGTTGCGTATGATAAGCTCATTGAATTCTGACCTTGACAGCGTTGTTGCATGGGGTCTTATGAACCGAGTAGAATTCAATGCTTCGAAAACTCAATGCTGTCTCTTGTCGTTGAAGCTTAACATTCCCCCATTGCCATTATCCATGAATGGTACCTGCATCGAAGAAACCGAAAAGCTGTCAGTACTTGGTATGTGTGTAAACGATGATCTTCGTTGGAATGACCACATATTTAAAGTCGCCAAAAACGCTGCAAAATGCCTAGGCTTCTTGAGACGATGCAGGAAATTCTTCACCCCTTCTGATCTGCAATTTATAAGGCCTTCATCCGCCCAAAACTGGAGTATAACTCCCATATCTGGTCAGGTGCTTCTCAAACATCTTTGCACCTGCTTGATAGGGTACAAAATAGAGCGTTAAAATTGATAGGTGATAGCTCAATCGTAGAATCAATTGATTCTCTTGAGCATCGTCGAAACGTTGCCTGTCTCACTCTCTTTTATCGCTTTTTTCACAAGCAGTGCTCTAGTGAAGTAGCCAGTTGCATTCCTCCCCTGAAACAATTTAGCCGCAACACCCGCCTCGCTAGGAATGTTCATCAGTTTTACCTCGAGCCCAACTTCGGGCGTACAGTCAAGTATAGAGATTCGTATTTCAGTCGCACCACCCGAATGTGGAATGCTTTACCTGGCTCTGTGTTTCCCCTTCATTACGATTCACAAAAATTCAAAAGCAACGTGCATCGGTGTCTCCTTTCAAATCCTCTCCTATTTTCCTAAATGCTCGCACTGTGTTTAACAACATTATAAGGATAGTCATAACCCCTTGATGTGCGCGTTAATTATAAAAAAATAAAAAATAAAAAATAAATAGACATACGGACAAAGGGGCAGCCAGACATGCAGAACATTCAGTTAGATGATAAGATAGATAGACAGACATAAAGACATGGAGACATTCAGACAAACAGGAAAGCTACTAGCCAGACTGACGACATACAAATAAAGATATGAATTTCTAGAGACAGTCAGACATACAGAAAGACAAATAGACTTACAGCTAGAGTGACGACATTCAAATTAACACACAAGCAGATTAACAGCCAGACAAACGTTCAGAAAGACATACAAACAGACAGGCAAACTCACAGATAGACGCTCCTATTATCATATTGCTGTACACGTGATCGAGTGATACGTGACTGAATTATGTTTTTGGCTTTACTTCTCACGTATTTGAGCGAATTGAAGTCGATAAACGAAAAGCACACAACATCTGTGTAATAAAGAGCGAATTTTGATAGAAAAATAATACTCATTCATTCGATCACTGATAAGACAATTCGGCCCTTGGTTTTTATTTTGCTTAAACTCAAAATAGGCCCAAAAATATTCGTGCCGTTTATGCTCTGCCCTCGCATGTTATTCAAAATTTGAAGGCATAAGTTGCAACAAAAAGCCAAAAGCAAAAATGTTAACATAATTTTTAACATTTCCCTTCATTGTTGACTCAGGCAGGGAGGGTATCACCAGTTTCCATTTTTTTTTTGTATCGGAAACCATCAACCTTCGAGTGTCCCTGAAAATTGAGTTGATGGGATATTGAAAGGGTTACATGACAGTGCACCAGCAATTCCTTGAAATCCTATGTACAGAGGGAAAAATCACGTCGCCATTGCCATGTAAATCCCCAGTGAAGCCCTTTTCTGTGTTTTCTGTGTTGCATTGAGAATTGGGGCTGACAATCTAGGAATTTGATCTTTATGCACTCATCGCATGTGCTTTAGTGTTACTTTTCATCTCTCCCATACTTTCTATTGTAGGTATCTCTGTGGTGTTTTTTTTTTTTTTGTTTTTTATTCAGCAGCAGCTTCTTATAGTCTCAAGCACTCTGACGACCTACGACCGACGACAACAACGACGACGGCGGCAGCGGAAATCAAATATGTCGCGCTCTACCAAATCAGAGAATGTGGCGAGACTTTGGAATACTTCACAACTTTTGTGGAACGTGACCTGAAAGTTGTTGAGCTCAATAGAGAGCTGGGGAACATTTCAAAACCACGTATTGTGTGTTGTGTTTTTTTTTTTTTTCATTCATTTTCTTAACTTGACTGTGTACAACAATTTTGTCTTTTCAACTCTTCTTTTTTACTGCGGGAATTTTCCCTCGTATGCCATCTTTTGATGCTTATCTTGTTGCGGTATTTTGAAGTTACTTTGTTGCCACAAAAGCCTGCGGAGAGGACGCAATCTACGGGAGGCACTTCAAACGAAGTGATACAATTTGTGGGGAACTTCAAAGAAAAATATTCTTCAAGACTTTTTACTACTTCAACAATGCATGTGGTTGTAACTTTTCTTTTTTTTGAGTTTCTGTTCACGAGCAGAAGACACGGTTGGTGCGCTTTTTCGTCGGATTTAACCGTAACGTTCATATATAAGTGGTTAATCAAAAATTCTATATTACTGAATATTTCAAAGGTCCTTATGTTAGTAGACGAAATAGCAATTAAGAGTTAAAGAAAGTGGTTTTTAAGATTAAACTTAGCTTCTACGTGGTGGAACACACAAGTGAATATTTAATCATCGTCTTCTGGAGAAGTTTGGGAGCTAAAAGCTTTTCTTAAAATCAATTTGGTGAGCGTGAATTGTGGGAGCGTGAAGTCATAGTCTGAATGGTCACTGATTTACAGTCCCTACAGTCGTAGGTACTTGGGTTTTATTGTTGTTACATTAATTCTCTTGTCGTTAAAGGTCGAAATGTTTTCGTGTTTATTTGATTTGAGAATGAGGGGGAGGGGGGTAGGTATCTTGTGCATTCAAGAAACCAAATGGAAAGACACTAAATAAGGTTTTTCAGCGTGTGGAGAAGTCCATTAGATGTTCCTCTAGGAAACGACTCGGTATCATCCTTGCAGAAGAGCTGTTTAGTAGCGTATTGGCTATTAAAATTGGTGATGCAAGTAAAGGTGTGTGTCTTGTCAGTGCAAATGCTCCAAATTGGAAAATGGGAGCAGGTGGAAGAAAAGAAACGTGGAAAGATACATTTTGACAAAATTTTCAACACTCGAGGAGATCCTAAAAGAATAGTTTTTGTTTGAGGTGGAAACTTACACGAACATATCGGAGGGCAAATAAACTTAATAAAGACTGCAATGGAGTTATCAGATAGGACGGAATCTTCCGGCTTAAGATACTCTGAAACTGTGCAAGTTATACGGTTTCATTGTTTTAAAAACGCTGTTTATAAACAGGACACAAACCTCGCACTCACTGCAGCATGAAAAGTGAGTGAATACCACTCGTTATCTCATTCTATACAGTTTCAAATGAAAGAATGGAGTGATACTAGGACAGGTATCTAATATTGTCTCCATACTTTGCAAAATATGCAATCAATTTCATTTGCAACACCACTCTTGCAACGAACTTGCTCAAAAAGGCTCTAATCAGTGCTTTGAGACTCAATAGAGCAGTGTCAACATCCAACAACCAAAACTTAAATATTGATACACAACAAGAAAAAAACATTTCAATGGTTGGCCAAGTTGTTACTCAAAGGAAAGCATTGAAAAGGCCTAGTTTAGGTTAGGTTTAAATAGCTGTCAGGAAAACAAACTGACACACTTAGACCAATATTAGGTCCATTGTGATACCATAAAAGTATGCGAGGAAGTATCTCACTTAACAAAACCATTTGGAGCTTTTAATAAAGCGAAGGAGATGTAGGGGATCTGTGTTCACCAGATCGCTTGGATCATCAAGAAAATATTTTCCTAGATGCCGTTTTCTTTTAAAAGAGACTCTCCTTCTCCTCCTCATCTAAGCAACTTCTGCAGAAGTCATTTGAGGGAACGCCAAGTCTTATGGCGTGTCTTCCTATCAAACAATGTCCGGTGATGACATTGATTACGGAGCTAACTTGCAATCTGGTAATGGATAGCAAATGTCTTGTGCGTTTTGGATCTAGTCCTGGCCATATATGTTTTGTTGCCTCACACGTGGTGATATTGTTCTACCTATAATTTTTTCTATCCACTGCCTCTTGCTTTAGCATACGTTTACATGTAGTGATTGGTAAACCAATATTCAACCTGCTGGTTGAGATCGGTAGAACGGTTCCTTCTCTGGCGAGTTCATCGGCTTTGCAGTTACCCGCGATATCTCTGTGCCCCGGCACCCAAATAAGGTGAATATTGAACTGTTGTGCCATCTCCTTAAGAGATAAGCGACATTTAAGGGCGGTTACTGAGTTCGTAGAAACAGCGCCGAGTGATTTGACTATCTGAGAAAATCCGGATATTCGTTGAGGATATCACGTTTTCTTTTAGCCATGATTGGACCTCTTTTATCGCCAGAATTTCCGCTGGGAACACGCTAGAATGGTTTGGAAGGCGGAACGAGAGACTTACGTTAAGTCGGTTTGAGTACACCCCGCAGCCTACCCCTTCTTCGGTTTTTGAACCATCTGTATAGAAATGAATTGAATCATCTCTCAAAAATTCTTCGTCTTCCCAGCTCGTTCTCGGTGGGATTGAGATTTGGAACTTTTATCAAAAACCAATTGGGGGATGGTGTAGTCGGAGTGGCAGGGGATTGATCCGAATAAATTCAGGATTGTAGCATGACCAATGTTATTTATGGTCCATTGAGAGATAGCTCTCATACGAGTGGCTGCACTGGCGGCCATTTGTTTGCTGAAAATATCTAGTGGTGCGAGGTTAAGGAGTGTATTTAGGGCAGCTGAGGGTGTGATCTCAGTGCTCCGCTTATACACAGACAGGCTGTTCGTTGGACCTTGCTTAGATTATCGCAATAGGTCCTTTTATCAAGAGCGGTCCACCATACCAATACTCCGCATGTGAGTATTGGTCTGTTGACCGCGGTGTAGAGCCAGTGGGTGATTTGGGGGGCGAAACCCCATTTATTACCAATGGCCCTCAGCTTTGTCTAGGATTATACCTAGATATTTGGCTTCGTTTGAAAGTACAAGTGAGATTCCATTAATTGATGAAGTTATTAGCTGAGGAATTTTGTATTTCCTGGTGAAGAGAACGAGTTCAGTTTTCTTAGGGTTTACCCCTAGATCACATTTTCCCGCCCATTTTACTAGTATATTTAGAGCAGTCTGCATCAAATCCGTAAAGACGTGAGCATGTTTGCCAGATACCGCAATGGAGACGTCATCTGCATATGCAATCACTTTGAATGCCTCAGCTTCTAAGTCAACTAGAAGTTCACTGACGACTAGATTCCATAGAAGAGGGGATAGGACTCCGCCTTGCGGTGTTCCTCTACTGACAGATCTCTTTGCAGAGAAGTTTCCTAGAGTAGAGTTGATTCTTCTGCTTCTTAGCATTAGATTTATCAACTCCACTATGGAACCATCTACTTTGAGCTTCGTCAGTGCCTTTGTAATTGCAGAGTTGCTGACGTTATTGAAGGCTCCTTCTATGTCGAGGAAAGCTGAAAAGGCATACCAAAAATTAAAATAATTGTGGCAAATGCGTGCCTACTTTTACGTGAAGTTTCGAGGTTCAGGTCCCAAAAACAATTAACTGTTTTCTCTTCGCGACAAATTGCAAGATTTTCTGAAAGTTATCTCTCTCGGATGGAAAGTGCTTTCCGATCTAGCCATTTGAAGTTGGCATTTGTAGGTCCCCTCCATTCCTCAATAATCTATGGTTGAGAAAAATGCCTAACCTAGAGGATTCTCTAAGCTCTCTTATGCCACCCTACTTTGCTGCTTGATGTTGATTTTGAATAAGAAATTCAATACAGAAGCGAAGAAGAGAGAAAAACTCAGTACTAAGAACAAGGAATTTTTTCATTTCTTACTTAGTTTGGCTTGTAGCCAGTGATCCATTAGATGGAGCAAAATATCTTCAAAAAGCGCCTCAAAGAAGAAGAAATGCTAGATTCGTCTGTCAAAGTTCATTGCAGAAATGCTTGAATTCAAACTGATGTTGATGACGACCAAATTTTCACACTTGGCAATGATATCGTACTGGGCTTTTGAACTCGTTGGCATTTTCCGACAGTTTAGGTTTTGAAAGTACCCAATGTCACACTTGACAAAGTTAGTAAAGCTGTTACCAGTTTCAATAGCAGCAAATGGATTGGATTCGATACTGTCTGAATTTTAATAAAAGATGGAGGAAATAAGTTCACTATTCCCATCTCCTGCCTTTTAGGTGGTTTATCAACGGATCGAATGTATTCTTCAGCAATTATTGAAGAAAGCGAAGAAAAATATTTGAAGCTGTGTTTGATTATGCTGATATTGCACAATACGTTAATCGTTGAGTGGGTTTTTAACTGCCGGAAATGTCTGTTGTCCTATCAACAATACCTACTTGTTGCGTTTAAGTGCCTCAACTTGTGAAATAGAGAGAAGGAATTGACAACTGACGATGTCTAGTTCCAAACAGTTTTTCAAGCAACATATAGAAAAACTATCTAAGTCCTGTTGAAAATAAGAAGAGTCAGTCAGCTGAAGTAGTACTCTTGTTTAACTTCGTATCATCTGTGGAGAGTGAAATTAAGGAATGGTGAATGAGGTCATTTATAGTAAAATTGAAAAAAAAAGAGCAGCTAAGTGACTACCCTGGGGGACGCCTGAGACCCAGCTTATATCCATTGAAGTTAAAGTACCGGCATTGATTCTTTCATGAACAACATATAGAGCCAACACTTTGAAAGACTGGTCTATAACCAACATCATCAACATCTCATTGTCTAAAATTGTTCAAAACTACGTTCGAAAACAATTTTGTGATAATAAGATATATGTAGAAATCGACTCAGTCTCAAAACGTATCAGATAACGTCGTTAAGTGTGACAGGCAATCTATGGTGAGAGCCAGAGTCAAATTTGCCCTAAAATTTGGTCCATGTGAACTAATAAGTTTTTGACAGAGAGGCCCCTGAGCCAAGCGTTGTTCTCACAACCATTGCCTTGTGAGGGAGTGAAGGGGACCTGCAATTTTCTGCCGATTCCGAACGGCCAATCGAGAAAGTGCTTTTTATGGCCATTGATCTATTATTGAAGGACTTAGTAATTCCTTGCGAAGATCGATGCCCGTGTTTTCTATTAAGTTTCTTGTCACGAACCTCCTAGTTAACAGGCAGACATGCTAACCACTACGCTACGGGCAAAACAAACTCATCAGAACATACACTAGGCAGATCATTTATTAGCCAAAAAAATAGTAATGGTCTCAATATTGATCCGTGAGGTACTCCTTAAACTCGGAAGACTTCCCGTCGTGTGCAAATTTTTGAAAGCGATTTTTTAAGTAAGTAATTACTTATAAGTTATACGGATCTTTCAGTAAAACAAAATATAGCTTAAGTTTCTAATACCGCACTGTTACCAACTGAGCCAAAAGCCTTTTTTTGATCCATGTCATACTTTATTCAAATATCCTTGAGAATTTTTCTCAATGCGGTACCCTTTTTGAAACCGGATTGAGCTTTAGAAATAAAACATCAATTGGCTTGAGATTTGAGTAGTCAAGATCTTTTCCCAAACTTTTGAAAAACATGGTGCAATGGAAATACA
The DNA here is from genome assembly GCA_914767635.1 of Melanostoma mellinum. Lineage (NCBI taxonomy): Eukaryota > Metazoa > Arthropoda > Insecta > Diptera > Syrphidae > Melanostoma > Melanostoma mellinum. The sequence goes on along the minus strand of OU612060.1, from coordinate 19,017,056 downwards.
AATTACTAAAGTCGAGTTGCTTGAGTCGGTTGTGGTTTCTAAGATAAAGAAATAAGTGCTGCTAGCTTCCAATTATCGGGAAAAGTTGATGGTTATAGTGGTTCATCTAGCTGCGGGAATATTTCCCTCCCTTCTGGGATGAAAAAACCTTTCAAATCGAAGCGAAGATTCTGCACTGTGATTATCCCTCATGCTTCTTGCATTCTGTCGTATCTGAAATGAGTTTGTTATTTGCTTGAATACGTCACTTTTATTGGAATTCAGTTTGCTGCTGAGCCAATTCTAATCTCCTTAATAAATTTTTTTGTTCGTCAAATTCAAGCCGAATCTTAAAGTTTGTATGGTTGGAAACATTCCACTTGCACCTACACTTTTTTTCTTACATCGCATAAAAATTTCATACTGTTTGTTTTCCTTTTTCGAAAAATCTCTCTATTTTTAACAAAAAGTGACTTTATTCAAAACGAATGTTTTTCATCGTAAGCAATCGAACTAGACTTTGAATATTTAAGTTTCTTGGAATGTTATTTGGAGCTTGCATAATTAAAAAGGCAGCCAAAAAGAACAAATCATAAGGAGGAGCTGTCAAAAACATCCGTTCAAGCAAGACTGTCTCTCTCTCTCTAAATTGAGCTTTAAAAAATTTATTAAAATTCTTTGAATATTAAAAATAAAAACATAAATTATTCTACTCCGTTTGTAACTTTAAAAGTCATGCCAAAGAGGTACATAAATCTCAATTTGAATTGTAAATTCTGTCCCGAAAGGCTTTCGATTTCAACGAAAACAAAAAAAAAGCAAAAACTGAAACAAGAGTAAAATCATCGCAATACAGTCCTTTCACTTCAAGGAAAGGTCACGACTCTCGAGCACTGCCGGTGTCGTCGTAGTCATCGTCATCGTGATTGTCGTTGTCGTTGGCGTTGTCATCACGTTTGAATAAACAATATTGCCCACAAATATATTTTATTCATCTGTCAGCAATCATTCGGAAACTTACATCAATATTCACACCGGGTAATGGAAACGCCTGTCCTGGCGGTGAATCCCTAGGCAAGTATCGATAAAACTCATGGCCGTCCTTGTACCATTTTACCGAGTACAATGATTCTCCATCTAAACTGTATCGACAGCCGAGCACCGCTGTCTTGAATCGCATAATATGATTTGGTATTTTTACCTCGGTCATTGTAATCCCATTGGCCAAATCTGAAGTGAAAAAGAGAAAGCAAAATGGAAATTTGATGTTAAAAGAAAAATGTATAGGTCGATATACGAGTTACAATACATAAAAGAAAAAACCCAAGGTCCTCTGATGAATAATGAATTTAAATTGCAAGCAGATTTGGTTCCACGCCGTTAATTTAGTTAATGGATTGCCCTCTGACCAGTTGGTCGAGTGCATTCTATTATCCTTTTTTCAAAATATGCTACGGAATAGAAAGTCATTGCATATACGCCTTGTGCCACTACAAAATGCACCGTCAGTGTTTTCAATTTACAATATGTTGTAGGTTGGTATGCTAAAAAAAATAAAAAACAGCAAAATCGATTACCACGTGGGGCGGCAACAAAAAGTCGCTCTTTAGTTAACGAACAGTGAGCAAGCCAAAGGCACTCAGGGATTTCATTTGAATTACACAGTTCCTACCTACTTTGAGTATGACAAAGGCATTTCTATGTTTTTCCTTTTTTCACCGTTAAATAAGTTCACAGGATAACCACTGCGAACTTGTGCTTTGAACAAAGTTCACAAACGATGTCCTTTCGAATGTGAAGCTTACTATTGGCTTTGTATGCCGCCTGCCTTCATTGCGGCTTTACAGGTGAGTAAGATTGAATTGGTTTGATTACTTTAGTTTACAATTCAACCACAATGATGTGGAGCCATAGTCCTTGCTCCATCTCATATGTTGACATTTGTCGGTTTTTGTTCAACATAATACCAATAACATTATGGACGATTTTTTGAATACCTATTTGTTTTTCTCTTCGGTTTTTTTTATCCTTCTGTGTGACCTGAATAGCTTTGCAAAGTGAAAACTAACGATGCAAAATTAATGAGCGCATGCACATAAAGAACTTTCCACCTCATACACTAAGGCATGGTTGGATTGAAATATTACCTCGAACGTCCTAAATACCTTTGGGAATTTCGGCATAGGGAAGGTGTATAAGTATATTCTCGCGAATGGGTAATGGAATTTGTGTAGCGCAATGCTTCTTTGGATTATTATTATTCTTTTTTTTTATGTCAGGTATCCGTGCGGGCCATTTGGGAGGCTCGTGGAAAATGACGAGAGAGAAACTTTGTACAGCGAAATTCCATTAGGAATGAAAAATGAAGTACATTCGGTTTTAAGTAAGGACATATTGCATTATGGAGGTGTCTTCAACAAAAACCAACAAACGGATGTGAATGAGAAAGAATGCGGTGCGGTGTGTTTCGGTGGTTTCAGTTTATTTCATTAAATTAAAAATTGTGACTCCTTTTATATGAGCGGATATAAATAGCATGTTATAAAGAAGCTATTAGTGGACGTTAATGTCAACCTCTGTAGTCAGAAGCATGAAAGTTGCTTATCAAATATCATAGGCTATTGATTGTGTTTTATAAATAGAGTGTATAAAGGAACTCAAAAAAGGATGGGTTTTTGTTGAGGGGCTAATTGTAAAGAAAAGGAAATGAGCTGTCGTAGGGTACCTGTGTAGAATGGAAATCCTTAGGATTTAAGATATGTATAATCTCCTTTTCTTTTGTGACAAAACATGGATTGCGTAGCTATTAAGACGATCATGGTCCAATCGTCCATCGTTGATTAAATCGACTTAGTCATTTTAGAACGTAAAAAATAGGACAATCAACTGAGTCAGCTGAGAAAAGAAAGAAGTTTGCCAACGCAAACGCGTGAAAAAAATTTTCCATCTGTCAGCCGTTAAGTCATCCGTCATCTTTTTTCTTAGGTCATTAAATCATATTTCGTCGGTCATTTTTCACCTTTCATGTCATTTGTCATCTGGCATCTTTCTATGTTGCCTGTCACTTCTCATCTGTCATTGGTCACTTGACCACCTTTGCGGTATATTGGATAAGAATTACCTAAAGAATCCTTGAGCATGGCAATGGTTTTATGGTCTATATCCTGCACCTAGGCTATTTTAGTGTTTGCCAAATGAAAAGACGCTGGCATCAACAGGAAAATCCTGGCATCAACAGTAAAATACTGGCATCAACAGACAAACGCTGGCATCAACAGGAAAATCCTGGCATCAACAGACAAACGCTGGCATCAACAGGAAAATCCTAGCATCAACAGTAAAAATACTGGCATCAACAGACAAACGCTGGCTTCAACGGCTTATAGCCGGCAAAATAAAACCCGAAAGTCTTTAAGAGGCTAGAGCGGGGGATTTGTGCTAGGAACTCCAAGGAGATCTTGCTTAAAATTGGAAATCTCTGGGCACACTATGTACCCCTGGTTTTCCTCTAGTGGAAGTAGTCTGTACTCGAGATTGGTACTTTTCAACACGGGCTGGCTTCTGTCTTCTCGTATTTTCCTGGGTGCCTTATAAAGTTATCTACAACTAGTGAATGTGAGCTATATGGCGTGAGTGAAAAATCTCATGTGAAAACAATGGTATGTGTATTAGCTGGCGGTAGGGTGTGTATTTGTAACTTCGTTACAAAATGCGGTGGCCGGTTTGATTTTGATATTTGGGCTACACTATATCAGTTTGAAAATAAGTTTTAATTTTTTTCAACTTTACTCAAACATTAAGCAACTCAATTCCGCTAAGGGGATGAAGTACAACCTTAGGAACTATTTTCCAGAAAAGAGTATCGAAAGATTTCAGCTGAATCGGTGCCTGCTGTTTTACCTTTAAAAGAAATGCAACACTAAATAAACAAAAGGAAGACACGTACAAAAATAAAATATTCGTGCAACGTACTTCACTCATGTCGTTTACACTATCCGTATGTCATTACAATATCAGTAACTATCAGCTTAAAGCTCGTTTAAAGTCACATGTGCTTTTGCTGTGACTTATTTCTTATAACTCAAATAGAACTAAGCAAATACACGTGAAATTTAAGCTGTGCTCTTCTTTTACTGAATACGTCTATACATAACGCATAACATATTAACATACGTTAAAGTGTTGGGTTCATGTTTGTTTCACATAATGACAGAATAATTTTTCCGGAAGTACAAAACTTTTGTGTAAGAACTCCTCCATTTTCCATTAAGATGCAGAGAGCTAAGAGTTCTCTCATGAAAACTTTAAAGATTTGAGGAACGAGATTCAATAAAAAGACAGTAGTGAAATTGTGCCGTTACGTAAATGTTACGTGGCGTTCATACAATTTTCATATGTAATTGATGAGATTAATCTCATTTAAGGAAATAAAGTTTGAGAATCAATCAAAGTTCAACGGTTTTTTGATTATGCAAGATATGAAGTAACGTAATCATCTCATACTATTTTATAGAAAGACCATAGCGAACCTGTGCCGTTACGCAACTGTTACGTGTCGTTCATTCAATTTACACACTGGTATTGATGAGATCATCTATGATCATCTGATCTCTTTTAAAGGAATAGTTTGAGAATCTGTAAGAGTACAGCGGTTTTTTGATTATGCATACGTAAAGTAATAAGCTCATATTATTTTATAGAAAGACCGTAGTGAACTTGTGCTGTTACGCAACTGTTACTTGTCGTTACTTTACATATATGAGGATAAAACTGATCTCATTAATGGGATAAAGTTAGGGAATCAGTAAAATTACAGATTATCTGACTGAAATCACAATATGACGTAACGTTATCATCCCATACTTAACGTTGGTATGACGTAACGAAATAATTTGAGGTCTCGCAACTTTGAATTCATTGAGCACACAAAAAGCAGCAATCTTTGTGAGAAAAGCAAACAAAGGCACTAGTCAGCATATAATACTACTTTTTCATTTCACCCAAGAGCACGGCCACGTATTTACTGAACGTAAAAATGCAAAATTAGATAAAAATTCAAAACATCGCTTTGCCGCTCAGCTTTCAATTTAAATCTAGCTTTGCCAGTTTTCCGCTCAGTACGTGGTCGTACCCTTACGCATCTGCACACTTATTGAAAATTATGGGTTGACAGTAACCTCGATGAAACGCTGAATGTTTGTTGATCGATAGTGAGAGAGACCAGCTGATGTAGAAAGCTACACTCTGCATGTTTTTTCAACATCAAACCCATAAACAAATGGAAAACTAAATTTATAAAATGTTGAAGTGCCCGTAAGTTGAATTTGAATATGCACCATTTGCAAGCCATTAACTTAAAAAATCTTTATATTTTTTGAATTTCCAAGAAAAACATTTCTTTTCACTGTCCAAAAAACAACATCTGATAAATCACGTTTCACTGCATGGCCCTGAGCATAATGTACAGAGTGTACATTGTACACCTCTTAAAAAATTCAGTTCGCCTCACAAATTACTTTCCCTCTATGTTCAAATTGACACGCTCTCGGAAATGAATTCATTTGCATTTGTAAATACATATGCGCACATTACTGGAACAACCTATTTCATGGAACTGCCTCTAACTCAACTCTCCAGCACTGGTCAGTTTATAATTATCAAACTCGTTTAAATAATTACTAACAAAAGTCACTTCATTTCCATTGTAAGCCGTCGGTCGTCCACCACGTTTCATGTTTCAGAGCTGTACTGCATTTCGTTAGACTAAATATACATTTCCTCCTGCTCGTATACTACACTCAAAACGAATGCTTCTTCAACTTAGCTTTCTTCTGTAACTACGAGTAGGATACTGGGTGTCGAAATTATCGCCCGAAAACTGTTTCTCATAAACAATTTCCGCAAAGGCAATGTATAACAGTAATTATTAAGGAGAAATCCTCAGGTAAGCCGTTGCCAGCAATGACCAGATTAATACCATCGCAAGAAAGAATGGCAACGAAACCATGTGACGATATGTGAACAGGGCTGAAAGTTGTACCAACCATATCCTTTCGGCATAGTTGGTTAGTTTACAAATATTTCAAGCCACATATGGACTTCCATCAAAGCCCATAAAAACAATGTGTCTCTCTTTAGAGGTACTCATATACTCGAATAGGTATATCCAGTCAGTTTATAAAAGATGCTTTAGTACCTTTACTACCTACTTGTAGTCTAGTTTCGGTTTTAAATGTGTATGTACCTACCTATGCTGCGAAAAGGTATATTTTTGCTAAGGTACAGGCAGGCACACGACCACCGAGTAAATCCTTAATCCCTTCACATTGTATGGCTGTTAGCTAAGTGTTTTACCGAAGCGGAAGTAGAATATGAGGAAGCTTTAATGTTGTGTTGTTGCTGGTGTTGGTGTATCGCTTACAGCAGTTTTTGCACCATATACAAACTACGTAATATTTCCGAATCTTTATGTGCAGAAGGATGTAGCTCAGGGGTTTTTGTTTTTAGTTTTTCCGCACCTGCATTTGATTATATGACCATTTGTGACGTGATGTTCGTTCGCACTGCAAAGCCATAAGATACTTTCTAAGTGTCATAACTTCTATGTAGGCAAACCGTTTCAAGGAAGCTCAACCATTCAGGTGTGGAAAGTAAAAAAAACGAATGCACACTTCTTGTGCCATGGAGGACGACATAATTGTCCGAATATAATGGTGAATGGTTTTTGCTGTGCAACGTTGCTGTTCGATATTTTACGAAAGGAGTCTAAGAATGGGTCGTCTGTGATGTTAAACAGCGAACTGAATTTTTGGTGAATTATTTTTAAGAGTCAACGATTGATTTTTGTGAGCGGAGAAGGACATTTTTGCATTTGAGAACTTGAAACATCAGGAAGATCTGAATAATATAGGCCTGAATGATCTACACAGTCCCATACATCTAACCAAAGCCTGCGAGGTCTCTAGCAACTGCTTTCCTTAACAAAAAAATTACAAGCTATTGCACCAATTTCCCATAAACTTACTCCTTTGCTCATCTGGGTACACCAATAGTTCCACAGGAACCATGACCTGGTGCTTGTCCCTTAACCATTTTTTTAAGGATAGAGATGAGCTTCAGTTTTCTGTGGATTCCAATGGCGTGGCTTTCCGACGTTTTGACAATTCCTAGCGAGAGTCGATTCCAAATAAGAAGCGTTTTGGAACTTCAAGCTCTTTCTTAAGAGTCTGAAGCTCTACTCATTGGTAGAGATGAGCTGCAGTCTTCTGTTTATACTGATAGTGTGAACGCAATTTTCATGGCAGTGTTACTTTCTGACGTCTTGCAAATTTCTTGAGGGAGTCGATGCCCAGCTAGGAAGCATTTGGAATCTTACTCGGACTTGAACCTCAAACTATATCGTAAGAATCTGAAGCTCTACGCATTGGAAGAGACTAAGTACAGTCTCCTGCTGCTACGTGAAAGCAATTTTTATATCAGTATTACTTTCTGACTTCTTTCCAGAGTCGATTCCACAAAAGAAGCATTTTGGATCTTACTCGGGCTTGAACCTCAAACTCCTTCGAAAGAGTCTGAAGCTCTACCCATTGCTAGAGATGAGCTACAGTCTTCTGTTTATTAGATATCGTGAAAGCAATTTTCATGGCAGTATTACTTTCTGCCGTTTTATCAATTTCTTGAGAGAGCCGATTCCAACGAAGAACCATTTTGGATTTTACTCGGACTTAAACCTCAAACTCCTTCGTAAGCGTCTGAAGCTTTACTTATTGGTAGAGATAAGCTTCAGTCTTCTGTTTGTTCTGATAGTGTGAAAACAATTTTCATGGCAGTATTAATTTCTGCCTTTCTACTTTGTGGTACCCATGGTGTGATAGATAGCATGTCCGCTTGTTAATCCAGAGGTTCGTGGTTTGAATCCCAGCAGAGGCAAAAATGTTTTTTCCACGGGTATCGCCTTGAATTGGCAAGTCCTCCGTTAGTATTCATTGCCATGAAAAGCGCTTTCTCTATCAGCCGTTCGGAACCGGCACAAAATTGTAGGTCCCCTCCATTCCTTCACAAGGCATTGTTGTGAGAAATGCGCTAGGCCCTGGGGCTCCTCGCTCTGTTGCGCCACCCTATTTATTTATTTATATATTTTATTACTTTCTGCAGTTTTATCAATTTCTTGAGAGAGCCGATTCCACAAAAGAACCATTTTGGATCTTACTCGGACTCGAACCTCAAACTTCCTCGTAAGAGTTCGGAGCTCTACTTATTGTGTTATCTTCTGTTGATATTTCTTGTACTTAAATTGAATGCTACTTCATATTTTACATTATGAACCCTTCTTTTCCACTTTTGTCGTTAGTGTGGTTGTGCTCAAAACCTTACGAAAGAGACCAGGGGCCATCATGAAAAATGTGTAACACAGAGCTACAACCTTGTTTTCCCTCTACAATAGTAGGTGTTGGATGTAGTCCTAGAAGTAGCTTTTAATTTGTAGACTTGTAGCTTTGTGTTACAGGCGCCAGTAATCCCAAACATAGAGCACCTCAATAGCTAGCGGTGAGCTTAGAACTGCTTGTACGTATTTCGGTGTCTCTGAAAACTTTGCTCAAATATTCTCGTCTTTGTCAAATAAGAATCCTGTGTTCGAATTACCGCATCAGTGATCGAGTGAGTGAATTTTATTTTTCTGTCAACATTCACTCTATATTACACTAAATCAGTCTGCTGCTCATTTATCGATATACTGATGAGAGGATGTCAAATTGAGGTCCTAAAGTGCTCGATAACACGAGAAGTAATGCCAAAAACACATAATTCAGTCACGTATTACTCGATCACGTATGCGGTAATTCGGCCCTCGATTCCTATCAATTTTCAGAAAAAGAATCAACCTTATACAATAAAGCAGATTCCAAGATTTGAAAGCAGTGACAAGAACTAAATTGGTAAAAAAATTTTATATGAATTCTCGAAAAACAAAATTCGTTTCACCCCATCTGTTGTTTAGTAGGACGTTCCTATTACAACGCTGATTCTGATTTTTGATAACCAAGTTCTTTGTGACACGAATTTAATAGAGATGCAATAAGCAGTCTTGGCGCAGTTGCTATTCAGTTGCAGGCAACATACTAGGATGTCGTCTGCGGCACAAAGAACAAAGTGGGAATTTCACATGCATGCACATGCATCCTCTGTGACACGACGCAAACCAGAAAAAAGAAATAGAAAAAAAAAAGAAAAATCAAGATAAGCTAGTTCCATAGCTGAGAAAGGAAACAACTAGTATATGTAGTGTGTGGAGCACATATGCCAAGCGGGCAAGCGTTGCGAATGGCATTGGATAACCTGCTTTCGTTAAGCAAAAAGGAGGTCTGGCAGAGGCTGGCTTTGGCTGGAATTGGAGCTGAGCTTCCTTGAAAATCGTTTTTATGCATGGATAATGCTGCAGATGTGTGCATTGTTTATAATGACTTCCCCTTTAACTTCCATTACATGCACGAAAGGATCAGACGACGACGATGACGACGACGACGGGAGTTGTACCTTGTGGTGTACAGAATGCGGCAACTAAGGGTATTGAGTAGGTCTTGCAAGTGCAGTCCTTGCAAAAGCTTATAAATGTACTCGTGTCTTGTGTGTGTGTGAATTCGTTTTTCAATAGGATGGATACGATAGGTACTAACTATACCTTGAATACTCTCTTTGTCCTGAACCAGGATTTAGCAAAATGAAAACGTATAACAATCTGAATACTGTTTGTATCTTTATCTAAAGCGCCAACCAGCAACGCTGCTGTATAGGTACTGCCAACCTCCCCGAAAACCCTCAATCAGATGTGGGCCAATGTCAGAGGATGAAAGCGTGGAATTTTGATGAGAAGAGGAAGGGGGCGAAATCAATTTTGTTCACCATTTGCAGTTTGCAATTTGCATAATAAGGTCGTTTTGCTCAATTTGCATGCGAATGGGAATAAGATGAGGGGTGTGACTCGGCGGTTTTGGGGGGGACCGAAATGTGTGCGACAAAAGGTGGCGGTGTGAATATGACTAGGGTGCTCATTTAAGAGCGCATATAATATATAGGAGTTGATATAGTGTCAACCATACATTAGATTGTGCACATTCATAGTCCTTGTTTTGTTTTTCCGTTCTGTGCTTCTTTTTTTTTGTTTTTTGCCTTTTTTTGTGTTCTGCCAAGTTAGTTGTGTGTGACTCAATTTTGTCTTCTGCTTTTGCACATTCCTCTCGGCTTTCAAATAATGTTATTGAGTTTGCCCTGATTCCCGAAGGTGGCTAGAAGTTGACAGTCTTTGTGGTGATGGTAATAGCTGTAGTTTAGGGGGAATGATGATATCTCTCGTGCCGATCTCCCCCACAGACAGGAGTCATCATATCATACATGAACCAATGTTGGTTGTTGTTTAGTTGGAATTGAAAATTATGCTTCTGCAGTCAGGTGTGCTGATAAAATTTATTCTGTCTGGATGCAGGCACCTATGTTAATTTGAATTCAAATGAGGCTTGATTGTGAGATTCGTTCAACTTGAATATTTAAGACAGTAGCTAATCTTGGACTTTCCTTTTGTAAAGAGAAAAACAAATGTTCAGATAGTTTTTTGTTTGGGCCGCGATGCTGAGGACATCTTTACTTGCAATTGTACTTGTTTAGGACGAATCATATACAATGCTACAAAAATACCAGTAGGTTAGTTGGAAACAGGAAAAAAATTGTATGCAATGTGAGGGGTTTTCTCTCCTCTCGTTTAGATAGGAAGACCATAAGTTACTTAATTCTTCAAGGTCTTAAAATCAGTTTAAAAAGGATCTGAGTGTCAGACATGTTCGAATTTGAGGAATCGGCAAATCAGAAAAAGGAATCAAATTCAAATCAGAAAGGCCCAAAAATACAAAGCAAAAATCCCAAAACCTTAAAATGCTGAAAACCTAAAATTAATGTATTCCGACTGATAGGAGAAACTTTCCTATTGAATAGACAATGGTACGTGGTCCTCAAATGGTCCTAGTCAACACATTCCAACTTTAAGTTCATAAAACTTGTAATTTAGCGGCCCATTTAAATTTGGTGCGAATTTTGGTAGGATGGTGCAACAAAGCTCGGTGAAACTCGGAGAATGAAGCATTTCAAATTTTCTACAATCTAAAACCGATTCCGAAAGTTAATTTGAATAGCGCTTTTCATGACAGCGTATAATTACTCTAAGATGAACTTCCAAACGCTCACGAAAAGTTGTAGCAGTGAAAACACACTTTTAAGTAAATCTTATATTCGAACCTTTAACTCCAACTTAACAGGCAAACATTCTAACGGAAAGGACAACCTTACTCAACCACACCCTTAACAGCTGACTGACAGAGATGTTGTGTCAACAACTAGCTGTTTAACATGCGATTCTAACAACGGAAACCAATAAGTATATTATGATACCATGAGTGCGAATAAAGTGAAAAGCGCAAAACATCTCCTGAAAGCGTGAAAAATGCTCAGGAAATTCGTTTCCGGAAGTTCGTTCAACATTGAACACGGATAGGTTCTTGCGGATGATGCCGAAGGACTGCACAGGCATCGACACCGTTATGATGACCTTTTCAACGAATAAGTTTTTCTGCGGCACTTTCCAAGAGCAGCACCAGAAATATTTAACATTACTGTCGAAGTAGTTAGTGCCTTACTAAAAACTCAAAGAAAGGAGTTCTAGTATGAATTTCGGATTTATTTATTGTCATCTCCAATCTTTTAGATTAAGAGCTGGAAACAAATTTTTGGAATGGAGTGATAACTGCATATTGTGTTAAATGACTTGATTTTTTTCCATTACGTTCTTTTCTTTTTATCAAATTTTTCTGCTGATCGAGAACAGACTCTTTCACTGGAAAAATCAAAACATTTTACTGAATACCTCACGGCTGTCATAGAGGACCTCTACTTTTTTTTTTAAATTTTTTGTGAGTGACATACAAAAAGAGCATATCTTTCGAAAATGATATTTGATGGTAAAAATGGGTTAGGTTGTTAGGTTAGGCTGTCAGGAAAAAACTGACACACTTAGACCAATAATAATTCCATTGTGATACCACAAAAAGAGTGAGAGGGAGTCAAGGACGTCAAGAATACCTGTGTTGAGTGTTGACCAGATTGCTTGCAGATGCAGTTTTCTTTTGATGGAGATTGCAGGATTTGAACTTTTGATGGAACGCCGAATCTTAGGCGTGTGCACCTACAGACAATGTCCGGTAATGACACCGAATACGGAGTTAATGTGCAATCTAATTATGGATAGCAAGTGTCTTGGGAGTTTTTGATCGAATTTGGCAGTATCTGTTTTGTTGTTACACAAGTAGTGGCTTTACTTCACATGTTGTTTGTTCAACCCAGCATGAGTTTGCATGTAGCGATTGGTGTACCATGCAACGAATTTACTAACGGAGGACTTGGAATTTTCTTGCGAAAGGCGGTACCCGTGAAAAAACATTTTTGTTTCCACGCCACGGGTACCACAGGGGGCGGTTACTGAGTTAACAGAAACAGGAATGATTTGAAGGCTATTTGGCTATCATAGAAGATACGGATATTCATTGAGGATATCACGTTTTCAATCAGCCTCGATAGCACCTCTTTCATGGCCAGAATTGCAGCTTACAACACGCTGCATTGGTTTGGAATAACTTACGTCTGAGTTCTGAGTTCACCTCGCTTCTCAAGTTTTTGAACAATGAAAATGAATTGAATCATGCCTTGAAAAGAATTTTCCTTTCTAAATTGTTCTGGGTGGAATATAGACTTGGAACTTGTTTTCATAGACCAATTAGGGGATGGTGTAGTGGAAGTGACTTGAGATTGAAGGAAATCTTAGATACTTGTCTCACATCTATGCCTTGCCTGTCTATTCCGAACGGCTAATCGAAGAAGTGGTACCCGTGGTGCGATGGTTAGCATGTCCACCTGCTAATCCAGAGGTTCGAGGTTCGAATCCCAGCAGAGGCAAAAATGTTTTTCCACGGGTATCGCCTTTCGCGAGGAATTGGCAAGTCCTCCGTTAGTAATATCACTGCCATGAAAGGCGCTTTCTCAATTAGCCGTTCGGAACCGGCCCAAAATTGTAGGTCCCCTCCATTCCCTCACAAGGTTTGGTTGTGAGAAATGCGCTAGGCCCAGGGGCTCCTCGCTCTGTTGCGCCACCCTATTTATTTATTTATTTTTTAATAGAGAAGGCACTCTTCATGGCAATGAAATTACTACCGAAAGACTTGCCGATCCCTTTGCGATACATGCTAGGCCACTATGCCACTTTTTTTTTAGAGTCAAAAATCAATGCAGTGTCTTTCGGTACTCAGAAAAGGAAATAATTGAGTACTGTTAATCGAAGAAAAAATCGATGATACCAAGAGTTACCATATAGGCTTGAAAAAGAAGAAATCAGTTAAAAAATATCGTTGGTTCTCGGCAATACAAGCTGATTGAGTTTTTCTCGCGCAAGAGTCCCTGAGGAAGGAACCGTGGAAGAAGTAGGTTTGTCATAAAGAAGCACTTTGGCGATTGGCAATGCAATGCTTTTAGTTATCGCTAATCGAGTTTAAGGAAACCTTTTTAAATGCCATGAAAGCATCTTGGTAATACAATCCTTAGAAGGCTTATTAGACAAGAAACTCAGGTCGCATCTGATACCGGAACACAGTTCCGGCCATCGGATGTGAGTTGCTGTTAAAGAGGTTGCGATAACTATCAGAAATACTTGTCTTCAAATGTTCATTCAACTTTTCAAAGGTCACAGAACCAATAAAAATAGTTAACACTGTGAAAAGTTGGCTCTTTGTCAAATGTGAGCTAAATTCGAGAGTCTTAAAACCTGCAAAGGATTTACTAAGGTTGATTGCAGATATTGTAGCAGTTTGTGGCTACGAAGACGTTCGTGATCCGCCCTTGTGAATTCAAATTAGCTCGGACTTTGCTGAGCTAAATTTGGTTCCCCATCGTTGGTAATACTTGAAGAGTTTCTTTAAGCGGTCTTCAATTCTAAGGGCTACGATCACAAGGCACAGTGAGTGCTCGTAGGTCAAGGAATCATCCGCAAAGATAAGGTCATTGGTGTTTTCTGGTTGAGGTTGGTGAGAGGTGAAGACTATACATACTATTTACCTGTAACAACCATTTGTGACTTGTAACAAACTTGGCCCCCTGGTTATGCACTCGCCCGTAATAATGATGCGGTTTGGAGAAAGCTTGTACAACAGGCGTACGGCAATATTCTTTGTGGTTTTCGTTAAGTTAAGGAGTTGATCTAAAGTTTGATCACATTTTCATTTAATTTAAAACAATTTTCAAAAACAAAGCAAGAACCCACCTAAATAAATACCCTCCCCCAATGTCCATTGCAAGATACAACACATCATTTTAAAAAAATAGCATAACACACATGTTTGTGGGTCCCCTACACATGCCACATGTCCTAAACAAAAAATTGAAAAAAATCTTCAGCACCTACTCCCACCTCATTTTTGCTCGGGAAATGATTCCAGAGAGCGTTGTCAAAAAGAAAGAAAAGGGAAATCCCTGAGTTTAAATCTTGAATTGGACTACACATATAAGAAAAAAGTATCCATTGAAATAAAATATAAATTAGAGAGCCAGAAGAATATAAGATGCCAACGTTAGCAATAACAAAAATGATACAAGCAGCAAATTAAACCGAAATGAAAAGCAAACGATGCATGAAATTACTTCGGGACAAGTATCCTAGTTTTTTTCGCCCACCCTAAAGTTTTTCTCGTTTTTTTTTCTCTTTTTTGATTCGGTTTTTTTTTTGAGCTTCATCAAACTGCTTTTACAAAAACACAACAAAAGATACAAAGTGAATGTACATTCCGCCATACAATTTGTTAGTTGTTATGCTCTTATGCTGCCGCGGACCATTGCAAGACGTCAACTGGGCGAAGTAGAATATCCATTCCCTAGCAATTTTTTCCGAATTTTGCCTAGCAAAACTTTTCTCAACTACCCATTCTTAGCAAAATCAGTCTTTTTACTTTTTTTTTTTTTTTTAATAAAAATTGCGGAACACCAGCAATGAAGAACAAAAAAAAAAAAGCAAAAAAGAAATACAAATATAAGTGTGGTTGTTTGTGTGTGCTTTTTTGAGGGAGCTAAAAACAAACACACCCAACCACCCACCACCCACACACATATACCACGCGAAAAACTTTGTAATAGAAACAAAAATTGGAAAGGATTATTTTTCTACTTCAAAAGGACTATTACCGCAGCAAAAGAAAATATATATAGATATGTATGCGAATCCGTTGAATGCTGCTGGAGCTGGCAAAGGATGGTGATGGTGATGGCATGCCGCTGTTCGCGTTAGTGGGGAGAGAGAAAAGGTCGTGTGTGTGCCAGTGAAACTTTCATTATTCTTTCGTTGAAACTGTAAAAAGTTTTAAGTTTCCATTGTGTATCCTTTTTTGGTTGTATAATTCTTTTTGTTTGTTTTTTTTTTATTACTATTCTTAGTCCTTGTGATTTCCGTCCTTAACGTCTGTGATGGAAGCACAACGAAAATGAGAGGATAGAGAGGGGGGAATAAAAACTGGAACTGTGTGAAAAAGGCAGCGTTTTCTTTTGAATGAAAAGAATGGACATTTTTCGAGGATTGTGGTTGTTTAATTGAGCAAATAGGTTAATTTCAATTTGTTGAAGTGTATTTTTAGCGCTTTCCATTTGCCTTTGAAGTTATGTGCGATTTTTAACTTCTGTAAAGGATTATTTTTAAGTTTTAGGGGAAACAAAAATAAATAAAAACACACTCACACACAATGGTAAAGGCTTTGGCTACAGTTAGGAAGTGCTCAACAGGGTATTAGCTTTGAGCTGTTTTAAAATAAGAAGTTTCCGAATGAACAAACTTGGGGCTTAAGCAGCTTGATACGTTCATGAAAAGTGTGAGGGGTATAATTGTTTTTTAAGCAGATTAAGTACAATGATGGATTTTTTATTGATTTTCTATTGGAAGTGGTTTATTGACCATGTTTATTTTTCAAAAGTGTGCTTTGCACTGTGCTATGATGCATTTGGAACAGGAAACGCTTTGGGTTATTTCACATTTTGAATCTGGGTACAATTCCCACAGGAATGCTGATGATTTCCACGTAAAATTAGCAAAATTATAACTGGTTGTTTTTTAATATTCGCTTATGCGTGGTCTTCCATAACCAAGGGTCCTTCTTATGAATGTGAGACGATATGTCCATGAATTTAGTTACATTTGGATGTGTTTCTTTGTGGGTATCCTTATATGTAGAGGCATAAATAAACAAATTCCGCATTAGGAATAAAGAAAGAAAGGAGCACAATGTATCCTAGAGTTTCGAGTAATGTGTTGCCTCTTACAGCTGCACCCCACATCCAACCTTGCCAAACTTTTCAGAGATTGAGCTTCCGGAGTTTGTTAAGGACTGAATAGGGTTTTGTCAACCAGTTGTCAAAAATAACTGTCAGCAAAATATTGAAGATTTCTATTTCACCTTTAAAAATAATTTGAAGTCAGAACGTGGCCTTATGGTTAGCATATTTGTCTAGTCCCTGGGGGGCCGGGGTTTGAATCCTAGCTACCAAAAATTGTTTTTCTGCTTCTGCTTTTTCTTCTGAGGCTGACCGAGGTTTGCTCTGCCATCCTCTTTATAAATTTTTACGTAATAGAGAAATGTTTAGAAAAATTCAAACTCAAAAACATTGTGAACTTAGTTCAACATTGGGGTACCGTGAGGTAATGGTTAGCATGTCTGCGTGTTATATGGGAAGTGCGGTGTTTGACTTCCGAAAAAAATGGTTTTCCAAGTAATCGCCTTCTGCGAGTATTTGTCAAGTCTGCTGATAGTCATTTCGTTGCCGTTGAAAAGCGATTTATCGAATAGCCCTTCGGAACCGGCTAAAAATTCCATTCGTTTGTTTCTAACAGTCCGATTTGTATCACGAAAGATTTGATTTGTGTCACGAACAGTCCCATTTGAGCATTACATTCCCTCACAAGGTATTTTTGCTAGAAAAACTCCAGGCAAAGGCACTCTTTCCTCTGTTGCGCCACTCTAAAAATAAATAAATAAGTAAATAGGGTGGTGCAACAGAGCGAGAAGCCCCCAGGCCTATCGCATTTCTCACAACCATGCCTTTTGAAGGAATTGAGGGGACCTACAATTTTCTGTCGGTTTCTAACGGTCTACCGAAAAAGTGTTTTTCATGACAATGAATTTACTAACAGAGAACTTGAAAATATCTCACGAAAAGCGATACACGTAAAAAAAAAATTTGGCCTCTTTTGGGTTTTGAGCCACCAACCTCTGGGTTAACAGGCAGACATGCTAACCATCACACCACGGGTATCACTAGCACCACTTCACTTATTTTATTTCTTAAGTCATAAACACTCGGTAGAACTGACATTTGCTGGTCAAATTTTGTCGTTCGATCGGGTTTCCTTTGCAAAAGCAGTATCGTATTTTCATTCATTGCCAGGAGTCATATGCTTAAAAAAAATTCTAGTCATTCTTCATGCATTTGTTACTTGTGTGCGTTCTTACCAAAAGGCTCTTTTGAATGTGTGACAATGAAATTTGTACTTGAAAAACTTAGTCTGGTGTTCCTACCTCTCAGAGGATTTGATCTTTTAATGGCATTGCAAAGTGCCACTTTTGTTTGTCAAGCGTATAGTTAATTAGTTAAACAGCCAAAAAGAAGGCTGTGTGGATTATTGATACGGCCACCAAGCAACGATCGTGATATTTTAGTCTGTTTTACAAAAATTTTGTTGCATGTTCCAGTTAAGTTTTGAGTGACAAGCGTACAGAGTCAATAGAACCAAGTGGAAGAACAATAAGTCCCAAAACTTCTCATTTGTCATCAAATGAAAGCGATTTTACATGCGATACTAAAAAACATTGACACTTAACGGTACCGCATGAAAATTAACTCTCACCAAGTGCCGGTTGCTCGTTTTCCAATCAAACTTATTTTTAATGGAAAACCTGCTGTTGAGAGTGAAATAATCTTAGCTTTTCATTTCGTGAAAGCTTTAAAGTCTTTTGAAGATAATTTGTTAGCTACGAAGCAAGAAACAGAAAGAGACAAAAAACAAAACAAGAAACTGGCAAATACAGCATTTGTATCTATATATGGCACTTTAGTGTCACGATAGAAAACAAAGATATCCCACAGCTTGGAGTTGCTATGTAGTTTTTTAATTTGATAACGAGTTGCAGCAGAAACACAGATTCAAACTGTCGACAAAAACTTGAAGAAATTAGCGGTCAATACTCTTTTGGTACTTCAGTGTCACTAGATATTTTTAGTGTCACTAGTAAAAATACTAGAAGAATTTTTTGCGCGATGATTTTGTTTTTGTTTTCAATCAAATCCTGTTCCTAGAAAATTTTAAATTTCAGTGTCACCGAATTGAACTGTTCGTGACACAAATCAAATCCCTCGTGACACAAATCAAATCCTTCGTGACACAAGTAGAATTGTTCGTGACACCAATCAACAAACGAATGGAATTTTTTGTGACAGCGAAAATATAAAAAACAAGGTTTTGAAAGGCAGTAATACAAAGAAAAAAGTCGAATATGATTTTAGAGCGAGAGAGTTAAATATTTCTCTGATTTGAAATCAGTTTGCACCGTTGTAGAGCGTAGAAAAGTGAAAGTCTAAATAAGTTAAATTGCTAAAATGACTAGATTTCAGTTGTTTTTGTGGTCATCATTTCAGTGTCACTATTTCTATTTCTAGTGCCTCTACAGAACGTGCTCTGAGAGCTTCCTTTCTAATTCTGTATACTCACTCACGTTTAAAGATGAGCATGCTTTGTGTTTTTTGAAATACTATGACGAAGCTTCCCCATTTCTCATTCCTCATTTGCTTTTTTTTTTGTAAAATGATTAGGCTAGTTAAGATGTCAGACTAATTGTTGGATGCATCGTACTAACAGGGTAGCAACCTTTCTTTTTTTTGTGGTGCAGTAAATGTAAATGAGGTGGTTGTAGTCTCACATAAAACTTCCAAGGTGGCGTCCAAATGAAACTGGGAGGCTGAAAGAAAAGTAAACACCTGGGCCGGGACTCGAACCCACGCGTCTGGCCTATCCACTGAACACTCTACCACTGTACTACGGCCGCCATTTTCGCATAACACTCTGTCGGACTAGTTTCCAGTAAAAAATTTTTATTTTGGTGATCTACAGTAACGTAAGATCTTCTTTGTCACGTTGTCTTTTTCACTTTTCCTATGATCAGGAAACTATTTTTTTCTGTCAACCACGTCTTGTCATATGAACATTCAAAAATCAGCAGAATCATTCCAAAATCATAATGACCTTTAATACCAAAGGCTCACAACACGAACACACTGCAAGCTCCCCAAACCCAATAACCTATTTTGGACTTTTAATTAAGGAAGAAAAGTCAGCGGTTATTTTTCTGGAAGCTTATCCTTATTTATTACTTTGTAGAACGGTTTGTCACCTTCAAAATTAACTTGAATCAACATCGTGCTCCCCAAAAATAAATACATAATTATTTTGGCTTTGTGACTTAGTATTCCCCTTTTTCTTTCCAATTATGATAATCATGGAAGCCATAAAAGCAAAGCCCTCAAATCCGTCTTCAAATTTTGCCTTACCACCCCCCGCCGCAGTAAAAAACACTTTATATTCCAATTATTGCCTCAGCACTATGTGAAAAATCTTAAATAGATTCACTAAGACATCCAATTTCATTTTACAAGGAGTAATTCACTTGAAACCTTAAGGATTCTACTTCTCTACCATTCACTAACACCACCATCACCACCATTACCAGATGAAGAAACTCGACGCTTACTCTTCAAACAAACCCATTCATCTGCAAAACTAATCAAATGTTTACGAGACCCAAATAACGACAAACTTTGTACGAAATAAATAACATTTACTATAAGCAAAGCAACGCTTCTTTAGTTGGGGGCTTGGGGGCAAGCTAGAATGGATGATGGGAGAGAGAGTGAGAGAGAGAGATAGAGAGTAGGGTTGAGTGGGCTCTTTATACAAGAGTGCGGATAAGTTCGCGCGGTGGAAGTGTAGTAAAGGTGTTGGAGCCGCCAAAGCAATTTCACTCTATTAATGAATTCCTTTCAGGTATTTTGCTCTTGAAGCCTTTGTTTCGATGGAAATATTTTGCTTCTGTTATACAATTCAGATTCTAATGCTACCACTTTGTCACAAAAGGGGGGGCTTCACATATAGAATGTAGACTGCGGTGTTCTTCAAGAAAGTTATCTATTTAGAGCATATCTCCATTTATCTTTGAAAAAGAGTAAGAGAGAGAGAGAAGGAAGGAAGATAGTGTACCAATTGTGTAACACCCAATGCACCAATCCATCTTGTTTTTCTTTTAATCCTGAAATGAGAGTAAATCGTTTCGAATTTTCAATTTCTTAATTTAGTTCTGCGATAGAAGATGATGTAGAGGAGCGCCGATGAGAGCAATAACTCACATCAAGGAGAAGCACTCAAATTTAACGAAGACATGTGATAAACCTGGAAGTTGTTCAAAGCGGTTTGCTTAGTTTGTTTTGCTCTTGAATTGTGGTGCACATCAAAAGTCTTAACAAGAGTGAAGTGCTTGCAATTCCATGTGCAAATATATAAAAACACACCTACACACACTCGCACACCCACTCAAAGACAATGAAAATGTTTGTTTGAGTTGTTTGAAAACGAAAACTTGAAGGAAAGCCCTAATGAATTATTATTTTCCTAATGTTTCTGCTTAACTAACACACTTGTATGGGTTTTCTGTGTTATTCTCAATGATGATGGTGAAAATTTGTGTCGATAAATCGAATGACAAATTACAGTTGCGTGACTTTGCAATCGAGGCAATAATCATTGTTGTTAATGGAAGATAAAATACGTATAACGAAGACACGACAGTTGGTAGGAGGTGCTTCTTGAAGACCGAACTGTGCTTGGTAGTGAAAGTTGCATGGTGACAAGAATTTGTTGAAGTAAAAAAGAATGTGAAAGTACGCAATTAGAATCCACGATTGCTGCAAAGCCAATGACAAAAATGCGCATAACAAGGACCTCAAATGATTTTTAGTAGAAAGTTGGAGATCTAATTCTATCGTCAAGGAATTTGTACAAGCTAAGCAGAGCTGGTAAATAATTGAGAATCTCTGCTAGCCTTAGCATGTCGCGTTTTGGATGTCGGTGTGTCTTCACCATCATCATGTCGCTTTTTGGTTGTCGGTGTAGGTGCTGTTTGTTTATTTTGCTGTCGGTTTACCTTCATTATGTAAATTTTGAGGTGTCAGTGTGTCTTCATAATCATCATGTCTCTTCTTGTATGCGCTTATATTGTCTTCATCATGTTGGTTTTTGGATGTCGGTGTGCGCGTTTGTATTGTTTTGCTGTTGAAGTACCTTCACTTTGTCGTTTTTAGTTGCCGGTGTGCTTGGCCGGTTGCATTTTGGGTGTCGGTGTGTCTTCACCATCATGTCGCTTTTTGGCTGTCGGTGTAGGTTTTTATTTTTGTTTTGTTGTCGGTTTACCTTCATTATGTCGTTTTTGAGGTGTCCGTGTGTCTTCATCCTTTCGCTTTTTGGGTATCGACGTGCCTTCACAATAATCATGTTCCTTCTTTGATGTCGGAATGTGCTGTCGGTGTACCTTCAGTATGCCATTTCTTAGGTGTCGATGTGTCTTCTGTATGTTGCTTTTTAGCTGTCGGTGTGCGCGTTTGCATTGTTTTTTTAGTTTGATGTTGATGAACCTTAATTATGTCGTTTTTTAGGTGCTGGTTTGACTTTGTCCAGCCGCTGTTTGAAAAGCCCGAGGGTTTTACGTCATTTGTTTGAATAGGTTGTTGTTAGTTCAGTCTTTTTTCTGCCCTGAATATAGACGAGGGTTTGAAAAAGATTTACCACAACACACAGAGGTATCAGCAGACCTGGAAACCTATACAATATATTATGTTCATTTAAATAGTTGTGTGTGCCATCAGAGATGCCGCCTCTGAAGAGCTGGGTTTCACACGGTCACCACAACGAAACCCCTGGTTTGACAACGAATGCCGGCAAGCACATGCAGCTAAACAGGAAGCATACAAAGCTGCACAAAAAGACTAGAACTGCTTATGAGCTCTACAAACAGAAGAGGAGAAACGAACACCGGCTTCTCAGACGGAAAAAGAGAGAGCATGAGAAGCGCGCGATCGAGGAGATAGAAGGGTGCCACAGCAAGAATGAGGTTCGGAAGTTCTATCAAAAGGTGAAATCAACAGCTTCGGGCTACAAGCCCCGAGCCGAAGCCTGCAAAGACAAACAAGGGAACATCGTGGTGGAACCGCAGTCAATGCTGAGGATATGGAAAGACCACTTATCCAAGCTCTATAACGGCGATGATGAACCCAATTCCGCTATTAGAGAGATAGATTCATTCGATTTAGGCGACGTAGACCAACAATTCCGCCAACCCGACCTGAACGAAGTGAAGACAGCAGTATCCAAGCTAAAGTCCAACAAAGCTGCTGGAGCTGATGGCCTCACTGCCGAATTGTTTAAATTGGCAGGCGATGACCTGGTCAGGAGTATTCACCAGCTCATTTGCAAAATATGGTCGGAAGAAAGCATGCCCGATGAATGGAACCTCAGCATTGTTTCCCCGGTTCTCAAGAAAGGAGACCCTCTCAACTGCGCCAACTACAGAGATATCAGTCTTCTTAACATCGCATATAAGATCCTCTCTGCCGTATTGTGTGAGCGTCTGAAGCCATTCGTCAACAACCTTATTTATCGATTTTAAGGCCGCGTATGACAGCATCTATAGAGAGGAGTTATATAGAGCCATGTCTAGTTTTGGCATCCCTACCAAACTTGTCCGATTGTGTAGGATGACGATGGAGAACGCACGCTGCTCCATCAGGGTCGGAAAAGATCTCACCGATACATTCGATGTCAAAAAAGGTTTTAGGCAAGGCGATGCACTGTCATGCGACTTCTTCAACATCGTTCTTGAAAGAATAGTGCAAAACTCCTACGTCAACACAAGAGGCACAATCTTTCAAAGGTCCGTTCAATTGCTCGGATATGCCGACGATATTGACATAATTGGAAGAACGCAGCGTGATGTCAATGGCGCGTTTATGAGCATTGAGACGGAAGCGAAGAAGATGGGTTTAGTGGTAAATGAGGCCAAGACCAAGTATATGCTGTCATCAAGAAAGGACACCCAACACCGACGTCTTGGACAGAACGTCACGATTGACAGCCATAACCTTGAGGTAGTTAAGGACTTTGTCTACCTAGGCGCCGCTATTAATTCAGACAACGACACCAGCGCTGAAATCAAACGAAGAATAACTCTTGCCAATCGCTGTTTCTTCGGACTAAGAAGGCAATTGAGTAGTAAAGTCCTCTCTCGAGCAACTAAAGTGTCCCTGTATAAGACATTTATCATCCCGCTTCTTATATATGGCGCAGAGGCATGGACCTTGTCAAAGGCAGACGAGGACGCTTTAGGATGCTTCGAGAGAAAAATTCTTCGGGTGATATTTGGTCCCGTCTGCATAGATGGAGAATGGAGAAGAAGATTCAACGACGAATTGTACGGGCTGTACAGCGACACTGACCGTGTCAAACGAGTCAAGGTTCAGCGGCTTAGATGGCTGGGTCATGTAGAGCGAATTGACACCAACGCTCCGGCCCGGAAAGTCTTCGAATCCAATCCCGAGGGACGGTGCAGTAGAGGAAGACCGCGACTCAGGTGGCGCACGCAAGTAGGAGAGGACCTCAACCAACTTGGCATGCAAAACTGGAGGCAGCTAGCTAGGGACCGAGCTGGCTGGAGAAGCATGTTGGTTGAGGCCCTAGTCCGAACCGGACTGTAGCGCCACCTTAAGTAAGTAAGTAAATAGTTTTGTCAAACAGGTGTGTTGGTACCCCTGGCGTAGGTAATGGCTAGCATGTCTGCCTGTTGTGTGGGAGGTTCGTGGTTCAATGAAAAGTACTTTCTCGATTAGTCGTTCGAACGGAGCGCCATAAAATGGCAGGTTCTTGAAATGCGTTTCTAATGTTGATCAATCAGAAGGCCAAATTTTTGTTCTTAAACATGAACAAACTAAAAACCCATTGCTCGTATTACAAATAACGATACTCGAAAAGAAAGCCTCGGTATCGTTACGCTGCAATCATGTTTCGCTATATTCGCTTTCATTTGCGACTGTCTTAAACGACAACGAGTGTTGTGAAACGAAATCGCACTGTAATTTTGACTGTCTGTATATTACGACGGTCGTGAGTGGCAGCGAGTTTCGTGTAACTCAATCGTTGCAATAACGTGGGGTATTTCAAAACTATCGTTACTTTTGGTGACCACTTTGATCGTTCTGACATTTTCATGGATCCATTCTCGTAAATTGTTCGTTATGAATCAACCGGTATAAGTCGTGGCTATAGTTGTTTTGGGTTTCGTTATTTGGTCTCACACTTCGTAATTTGTAATACGGACCCGGAGTTCTAAATCTTAAATATTTTAAATAGAAGGAAGAACTGCTGACACACTCTTTTATCTGCTTATGGCACAAGACCATCTTTGATACTTTTTCACACCCAAAAATTAGATACGTAAACTAATACGAAATGGTGTCAAGGTTCCCACCAGAAGCAGAATCATTTGCAGTACCAAAAGTTGTAAGACATCTTTGAATCTTTTGCTTGTTCGTTTTCACTTCTTGAGCATCAATATGAGTTGCTTTGCTTTTCATAAGGGATGCTAAGGTGATCTTTATTTGGCTGGGTTATAAAATGGTGTGGTTATAATGTGGAGGCAATGGCTGTACTAAGTAGCACATTTGATGAAGTGATGACACATTAAAAATTCCAATTTTCAGACTTGGACTTCACTTCTTCACTTCACTTTTTCTTAGTTTGAGAGCTTAGGTTGAGTAAGAAGCTCATGTAAACTGTCAGTTTTCATCCATACGTACTGTAGATTCAATTTGGTTTTCGCCAAAATGACAAGTTCGACTAAGAGCCATGCAATTAAAAGGTTTGTTACCCAGGTTACCCAGCGGTTTTTGAAAAATTTCAACTTGCCCTAAATGTTCATCTTAGAGCCCTGCGCTTGCCTTAACCTTGCCCCAAAGCAGCCCCAAGTTTTTACTGAGGTGATTTCAATTAACGAACAGCCAAATGCCATGTATTTTTTTTTTCAAGCGACAGATAGGCCCTGATTTTGTGATTTTGTGTTTTTTGAGAACCGAAGGCCCAAATTTTCTTTGAGAACTTACTGGGTTGCCAATAAAACCTTGGGCAACACTGAATAAAGTACAGGAACTGAAACTAATACAACGCCATCACAAATTGCGGTTTGATTGCATAACTTAAGTAGATTCTTTTCTGAGGTTGTATAATAAGTTTGAACTAGTTGCAAATAGAACCATCGGAAGTGGCATTTCCAACAGAATCAAGCCAGTTGCAGACATTTTCTTGCAAACCTTGTGTTTGTGCGATTTGAGAAAGAATAATGTGCATTTGTAATTGAAACACCCTTAATCTGTTTTCACAATAAATGTGTTTTCAAAATGGCGGCTATTTTGTAATATACATTCAAAGACTTTCTGTTGAGTTGTTCGCTAGTTCCAGCCCTTTCTTGTTAACTATTTGAAGTTCTCATAGCAACAATGCTTGAAAGTCATATTAATTATGAAATAGGAAGCTATACCCTTGAGTGACTGTTAAACAATTTTTAATTATGAAAACGTATTGAAAAACGTCTGCCTCGAAAGGCCTTTCAAAAATATTTTTTTTGTTTTTCGCAATCCGACACGTATAAATTGTTTTGTGGTATTCGCACTCTGTACCTTAATGCCAGCCTATAGAGCAAAAGTCTCCGATTCA
This sequence comes from Melanostoma mellinum, assembly GCA_914767635.1. Classification (NCBI taxonomy): domain Eukaryota; kingdom Metazoa; phylum Arthropoda; class Insecta; order Diptera; family Syrphidae; genus Melanostoma; species Melanostoma mellinum. The sequence goes on along the minus strand of OU612060.1, from coordinate 18,991,150 downwards.
GACAAGACAACAAAGGAACCCTTCAAAATTGTTTTCTCCTTATACTGAAGGTTTTCAAGATTTTTCCATTAATTAAGGAGGAAAATAAACGGCTTCCTTTGCACATCCTTGGATTACACACCAGACTATCACCAAGGAAGTCCTTAACAAACACCGACTTTCATTGTATTCTGAGGAACACTTTTAGGGCTGTTTAGCTATTGTTCTCCCTCTCTCCCTCTCTCCCTCATACACTCTATCTGAATTCAAGGTGTAGGTATATAGGTTTTGTTAGTGAACATACACACGGTTGTCATACACACCAGGTGCTGTGTGACACCATTAACTGTCACAAGGTCGCCGAACTCATTACCCATGCTAAACTTCTGTGTAGATACACGAAGGCACTACGTATCTACATAACATACGCGTCTCCCCCACCCACCAGCCCACTTCCTTCACTTTGTTGTCGTCGTTGAAGTCTTCGTCGTCATCATCAGCAATCGCAGCTGTTTATCCTTATTTTCATAATTGAAAAACGCTACCCTACTCAAACCCATCGCTTTGGTACAATCCAAATGGATTAATTATTAACGCAGCCCCATTTTTGTGAAACTTGGCATGAGATTCTCATTTAATCCCACTCCACCTTAAAAAAAAAGAAGAAGAAAAAAACAATACTACATCCAGCAAGAGCAGCAGGGTCTACCTACCTTCCTACCAACCTTCAACTGGAGAAAGTCTATACACAGTGAGTGGTTTGAGTGAGTATAAAGGTGAGACAAAAGGGAATTCCATTAAAAGCTCTACCAACTAAAAGTTTTATCCTTTGAACCGTAATTAAGGCAATTAACCACGCATTCACTGTGAGTCTCGAACTACAAAGACATCCAAATAATTGCGTCTCATAAATAAATATACATTTTCGTTTAACTATGTACATACGAGTACCTACATACTTACATTTCACTTGTTCACATGAATTGACAGCAATGCCTAAGAAAATTCAATATCCGCACACCTCTTCAAAGTGTTGTATGAAGCTACACTGTAAGGCACATAATTAAGAGACATTGCAATCAGAATATCTTAGGAGCAATGTTCTTGTGGGTTTTTCAAGGTACATATTTGCTAAATTTCGTTGGAAATAAATAATGGCATGGTAAAGTCCTTATCATCCCAAGACAGACTGTCTATAACCACCACCATCACTCGGGTGTCTGGTAGATAGCATTCCGTGATTGAATTTGTGAGAAGGTATGTACCTATGTATGTCTAATTTTATCAAAAAGCACGTACTTGCTCTGTGATGTTGATTGTCATTTCATAAGACAAATTTATTTACAGCAGTACCTACTCTGCTAAAACTAGTCTCATTGCAAATACATATTCAGCTGGCTCATTCCATTTTTATCTGAACTGAAACAACTGCCCTTGTAATCATACTGAAAAAGATTTTTTTTTGCATTGGTAATTCAGATACAATCTTTTCTGTACCGTAATCAGGTATTTTCGACATAGACAAATGAAAGCTTATGTTTCCGGTGCCTTCCATCATTGTTAATTTTCTTGAAATTTCAACAAACACGCGAAAGGCTTTGCAACATTTTTTTATCGTTCTTTGAATTTGACGGCTGTGTGTTGAGAGGACTTTTGGACGAAAAGTGGTGCCCGAATTCGATGTCAGAAATCACTCAAGAATCACTAATAGGCACATGTAACTCAAATGTCAAAATCGATGTTCAATTTGGACGCATACAATCGATTTGTTTTCACATCTTTGTGTCTTACCTCTTTTCCTTTTTTTTTTTCATTGGGAGTGAGAAGCGGGGGAGAGATTGGTGACATTTTATGATTTTTTTTTTATTTTCGTAGATTTACTTTGATATTTTTGTGTTGTATCAGTTTTGTTTGGAAATGGGTACCGTATTAGCGCTAAAAAGACTGAATACATGTGCTGCCCTTTTTCTGATCCAGACAAGCCTATTCCTGACATTTATTTTAATGAAAATGTGCTTTCCAAGTGTGAAAAGCTTAAATATCTGGGATCTATGATCAATTGTGAAGCAACTTGTGATGACGACATCAATCATCGAGTAAGCATAGGGTGGATGAAGTAGAGAGAAAACTCCGCTATCTTCTGTGATCGAAAAATGCCCCCTATGCTGAAGGGAAGACTCTACACAGCAGTTGTCCGTCCAGCTCTGACATACGGTTTATAATGTTGGACAATGTACAAAAAGTATGAGAGCAGCCGAAATGAAGAAGCTTTCGGATGACAGCAGGAGTAACAAAGCTTGATCGAATTAGAAGTACTAAGATCCGTGGAAGCCTTCATGTCAAAAGTACCATCTTGGACAAAATTCAGCACGACCGGCTCAGTTGGTATTGTCATGTTCAAAGGAGAGATCCGCAGAGCCCCGTCCAAAAGGCAATATCGTACAACGTTTCAACAAATTCGCGACGAAAAAGAAAAGGCAGGCCAAAACACACCTGGTACAAGCAAATGCAAAAACAGCAGCATTTGGTTGGCCTCAGACATGGAACAATCCAAAACCGGGAGGCTTGCCGACGCTTTCTGAGGTCAACGCGGCGTACCCCACAGGCGGATCACTAGTGTGAAGCAGAAAAGTGGGAGAGTTGTGATCGCTTCAAGATCACTACTCGTAACGCCGGAGGAAATGAAGAAGAAGAAGAATAAGAAGTATCAGTTTTGTTTTTCCTTTTAATTCCCTCTAAGTAACTGCACAGCAATTAGTGAATAGTGCTTTTTATCAAAAGACCTTCGAAAAGGCAACATTTATAGGTCCTCTTCATCCCTCCCTGAATTATGGTTTAGAAAATGCGCAAGGCCTCGGGACTCCTCAGGGTCTGTTGCGCCAGCGCATTTACTATTTCTTTTCAAAACTTTTCTTTTCTGAAAGAAAGAAATTTGCATTTCATTGCAAAGTGAAACATGGGGTTTTTTTTAATCTTTGAACACATTATAAATTTTTCGATTTGAGTTAGAGCAAAACTTTAACGATTTTTAAATTCTCTGTTTGAAGCGATCTTTACCTCGATGTTTGCGGGTATCGAACCCTAACCGCATACGTGATCGAATAATACGTGACTGAATTATGTGTTTTTGGCTCTAATTCTCACGTTACCGAGCACTTTAGCATCGCAATTTGAAATTCTTTCATCAGTATTTGAAAGAACTGAAGTCAATAAATGAACAACAGACTGATGTTGTTTTATAAAGAGCGGTTTTTAAATCAATGATACTCACTCACTCGATCACTGATGCGCTAATTTGGCCCCTGGCTAATGTCCGAAGCCTATGCTCTACACCACAGGTATCAGAAGAGGTCTTAGTATCAACTACGAAACACGAGTCAAAAACGAAACCCAAAACTTATGAATTAGGAAAATGGCTCCATGAAAAGTTCAGAACGATGACAAAACGACCACTAAAAACAGTCGTAAATTACAGCAAATATCGTGAATTTGCGATTACATGAAAAGTAATGAGGTTGCTTTCGCGTATCGTTATTTGTTATACCGTGCCACAATGATCAGGTCTGCTGATTGCGAGGTGCTAAGGGTTCGAATTTTGAAAACATTTTTGTTGGTGGAAATAAAAACCAAAACCACTCTCTTATTAGCAGTTTGAAATCGGCTAAAAGTGGAAGTTACAAAAGTATATTAAGCCCCGAAGTCGACACAGCTTGTTGGCCAATGCTAGATATTTATTTTACCTCATTTTTCTTATTTCGAAGTTCTTGAACCGATCACAGCTCTCACACTTAATTGCTGGACACTAGTGACCCACTTGTGGAGTAAGCCACGTTGTCCTCAAACTTCGTCGAAAAAAACTCCCGTTTTAGATTGTTCCATGCCTGAGGAGAAGAAGATGCAGATTTCTTTGCATTTGTCTTTACCAGGATCGTTTTGCCTTTCTTCTACACTAAGAGAAAACTTTCAAAAAAAGCAGATACAGCTTTGGGTGATCTGTTGATTTGTAGAATGAGTTGTAACCCGAAGGAAAGTAATGATAGCAGTTTCATTCGTTTTATGCACATGGGTGATTTTCTGGTGCAAAGAAAGGAACTGTGGTATCTTTGGCGTAATAGTTAGATTATCTGTTACATGGTAGGTTCAAAATTTAAGTCCCAGAAACATCAAATTAGAAACAAAGGAAAAGATTTTCATGCTTTTCACCTCTTGTGGGGAACTGAAAATTCATCCGAACAATTTCAGACTGTGATAAAAAAGGCTTTCTAACTGAGTCGTTCGGAATCGTCATAAAATTATTGGTCTTGGAAATGCGTTTGGTTGCGATGCCACACTTGTTTTTCACAGCGTATGGGACATGCTCGTGGCGTATGGTACCCGTAAAGGTGATGGTTAGCATTTCTGTCTGTCAACAGGGAGGTTCGTTGTTCGAAACTCAATAGAAGCAAATATATTTTTTCTTTTTTTTCGCAACGAATTGGCAACGGGGTTATCTCGATTAGCCGTTCGGAACCGGCAGAAAACTGTAGGTCCCCTCCACTCCCCCTAGAGCATCGTTGTGTCAAATGCGCTAGGCCTCAGAGCTAAGTAGCCCGTTGCACTACCCTTTTATTCTTTTTATTTAGTATGGGTATGGGCATGCGTGCTTTCGGTTTAGCATTGAGAGTTAGCTCAAGCATAAATACGCTTGCACCGGCTACAAAACCTGACAGCAGATCTATACGTCCAATAAATGTTTTGTTTTTCATTTTCTTCGTCCGAAGCTATTCCCATACGACCGAGAAAACTTTGAGCGCTCTTTTTCTGTTCAGATAGTTTTTATTTGCAAATCAGAAGTTCACTATGGCGTATACGCAACTTATTTACCAATAAAAAGAAATTTCTAATCTGACTATTGATTAACACCTCCACACAGCCCACAGTGTGATCACAAGAGGGAGCAGTTGTTATGTCTTTGATATCAAAATACGAATCGCTTCGAGCTGTTTTTCTCTTTTACTGTGCAGCGAAATTGCAGTTTAATCAGGTGATTCTCGAACACGGTCTGAATGAATTTGACCTCAAAAAATAGGTGCCGTGACTTAAGGCCAAGTGACATAAGGCCAAATTTGAATGTTTGGCCTTGTGTCACTTTGCGAAAGCGACACAAGGCCAAATTTTAGGAGTTGGCCTTATGTCACTTTCCCATAGCGTCATAAGGCCAACTTTTTTTAGGACATAAGGCCAACTGCTCAATTTATTGTTTGTTTATGCAGTATGGATTGTTATCAACATCCAGCTTTTTACATCTTGCGTTCATTAACATTCTTCTTCTCAATTATGTAAAAATTAATCTTTTGGACGGCCCTTTCATTTTTCGCAAGACAATCATGTAAGCCTACTTCCCTAACTTATATTTGAGCAAAACATTTTTCCGTTATTAACTTCATATCATAATTTTGCTTGATGGACGTGATGCATTGTTTTATAAAGGAAGATACAGTTATAATTAAAAATGAGAGTGCATACATACAGAATATTTTTAAGTATCATTAGCCGTGTTTCATTGGGAATTTTCATATTCACTTCACTAATACGCACAATAAGACGCTGTACTCGCTAATGCAACTCTATTCCATAAACTCCATTTACCAACCATCCCTGTTGTTCACCTCTGCAAGTGACTTATTTTTATTCACTTATCGTTGTTCACTTAGAGTTATTGTTTTCCCATGTGCGATGTTCTGCTATGTTTTGCTGAAGTGAATACAGATTCCCAATAAAACTCGGCTGTTGAAGCATAAGATAAAGTAAAAGTAAAAAATTCGCGCGAATTTTTTACTTTTACTTTATCTTAAGCTCAAAACCTAAAGATTTGAAAATAAAACTGAAAAAATATTTTTAAAAAATTCCCGGCGAATGTTTTTTAAAAGCTTTTTAACTTATATTTTTAAATTAAACTAATTGAAAGCATATCTCTTTGTATCAATGATACTTAAAAATAATCTATATGTATGCACTCGCATTTTTAATTATAACTGTATATACCTTTATAAAACAATGCATCACATGTATTTAATCAGAAATACAATTCATAACAGAGGACTGCACTCTTATTATCTTGCTGTCCACTTTGATATATGAAAAACAATAATCCAATTCTCTGTCCAATTTGCAGACAAATTGTGACGAATAACACCCACATTTTTTTATAATTGTAAAAAGTATAAGATCTTTTTTGAATTGTTGTCAATTTCTTTTGACTTAGCGTTTATTTTTATTGGTATTCTTTTATGTCGCTGTTCGTTATATATATGACTTTCTTGTTTAATAGTAATATAATTAAATACTAATGAAAATACTTACAATATACACTTGAATATTAAACCATTTTTCGTCTTTTGTTTGAAGATATGGAATATGAACTTTGTTCTTGGAATCCAGGTACAATCATTTCTGAGTTCTGAGTGACATAAGGCCATATTGGCCTTATGACGCTTTGGGAAAGTGACATAAGGCCAAATCCTAAAATTTGGCCTTATGCCGCTTTCGCAAAGTGACATAAGGCCAAACGTTCAAATTTGGTCTTATGTCGCTTGGCCTTAAGTCACGGCACCCAAAAAATATACATCGCTCAATTTTTGGATACGTGTTGCCAGTTTTGCACAAGTTATTCGGCTGTCCCTTTTCCTATGTTTGCACAATTTTAAGTTTGAATTGTGTGATTTCAAAAGTTCATTCAACTAAAACTCACGTTGGGCGCCAAATTGATGCGGCTTTATGTCTACTGTTAAATCTTCCCTTTTCCAGGGGGTGATGTGTTTGATGGTAGGTATCATCTATTTTAAGCTTAATTTACGACGAATGTAAAACTGAAAACAGCGAACAAAGAAAACAAGAAAAATTAAACAAATTTTGGAGGAAGTGCACCGATAAGCCGATAGCTGAACGGATGGGGCAAATCAAAAGCGAAATGGCACAATCAGCATGTATTAATGCTGCCAGCCTACGGCAACTCAGCTGGGGTGTGTTCACCTATCAAAATGGCTGAAATTGTGTGAAGTCTTATAGATTGAGTAATTGGAGGATATTTGACTTTAATTACAGCGTTGTACAATAACCAAAGGTGGGCGCCAAAAAATGTCTACTTCGCTGAGAGGAATAAACTCCTTTTTGAGTTGGGAACAAAGCCAACTTTTCCCGGGACTTGCCGATTCATTGCAAAAGGCGATACCCGTGGAAAAACCTTAAATTGTTTTCTGCTGGGATTTGAACCTCGTACCTAAAATGCAAAATGCAAACGTACTTATCATTACGCCACGGCCACCACTGGGGACAGTAGAAACATTACCATTTCTATTCATCGTAGGAACTTTTCTCCAAACCAAATCAGAAAATAAGCTGGTTTATGACCATATTCAACTAATAACGGACTTACGAATATTTGCGAATTCCAGACGGCTAAATGCGAAAGCGCTTTTCATGGCAGTAAAATTGGTACAAAGAGCTTGGCAAACACTCAGGAAACGCGAAACTGTATATAGATAGCTTATTTATAGATAAGAGTCAGAAGCTCTCTCGCACAAACTTACATTCCCAACTTAAGCCTCAAAACTAAACCTTGCACTTTAAAATATTGTAAAAGAATGACTTGTAAGGCAATCAATGAAGCGTTTTACACAATGCGGTACTTTTTTTTAGCTACACAACTTCCAACAAACAATAACAGTCCATGAAATTCTTGACACAAATCCAATCTACCTTATTTTTCCGTATCTCTAGCCAACAGGCCATGTCCTTCCTTCTCATTACTTCTAACTATTCATTGAGCTGTCCAATCAAATCAAAATCACCAGAGACACTTACAGGATTTGGTTTCTAACACTCAATGGTCAATGTGTCCTTTTTTTTTTAGAGATTTAGAGCAAAGTCTCATCACATTATCGTCGTTTATCAGTAACCTT